>JAMJFZ010003206.1:4977500-6177500 GCA_026225945.1 Cricetomys ansorgei
GAAGATTTCTCTAAGCATCTTGCCAGGCCCTAGACCCTGTGCTGGACACCAGAGATAGGAAGTGGAAACAGCCTCTTATGGCCCTTGTACGTTTGGGGGAAACAAAGTAAATGAATGGCTGTACCATTAAGAGAGGGGTTAGGGGTATCAGTTTAAAACCCGACACAGCAATTCAGGATAAAGGCTCAGAGGCCACTATACAGAACAGGGGAAACTCGAGCATGTTGTGGGACATGCATTTCATAGGACCTGGAGACAGCTTGGTGGTCTGTGAAACATGTCTCCATCTGGGACTGGAAAACGCTCTGTGCAAGGAGAGTTTCATGGTTTTCTTTAAGGAGTTTCTTAGGAGTGGGGACTGCTTTAAAAAAAAAAAAATCTGGGGTGAAGCTAGTCATGATAGTGCATGCCTGTAATCCTAGCACTCAGGAGAAAGAGGCAGGAGGATGGCTGCAACTGTGAGGACATCCTGATCCAGACCAGCCAGGGCGACAGAGTAAGTCCCTGTTGTTATTATTATTATTTTAAACAAATCTAAAAGAGAAAGGTCAAGAAGTCAAGGTGAGAAGTGAAAGTGTCAGTGTTTTAGTGAGATTAGAAATGAGATGCACTTATCGGTGGTCCTAGGCGGACCCTAGGCAGGCGTGCTGGAAGCAGGGCTGCCCGGGTGCCCGGGGTCTACCCTGGTGCCAGGTGGGGTTTCACAGCTTCTTCCCAGTAGAGCAGACCCTGCAAAAGGCCATCGGAGGTTTCCAGCAGAGTGCAACGCTGGGGAACTAGGAGAGACGGCTAGTTAGGAGAGACGGCTCCTGTTGGGGGCTGTGGCCAGTGTGTGTGCTGCTGTCTATAGTTTAGAGGGCCATCTTTAGGGACACCGAGGCCGAACGGTGTGGTAGAGAGAGCAGCAGGCTGGGGCTCTCACGTCCCCATACCTGTATGTGTCTGTGGGTGAGATGCTCACTTTCTGGGGAAGTGCAGTGTCTGTGCTAATGAGAGCGCCCAGCATTTTAGCAGGGCTCATCTGGTGGGTGAGATTTTTGTCATGAGTCTGTGTGGCCCCGGGGCTGTGGGAGAAAACTGAAGTCATTTAAAAGACTTAGTAAGGAGAATTTTGATTTTTTTTGGCAAGTTTTTTTTTAATATCCTAAAAAGGACAAAGCTGATGACACATTATAATCAGGCAGTTAATATGCACACTGCTTTTCCTCACATGCAGCAGCGCACTGCCTTTGCTGGCGCAGCCATTCAGCAGACATAATTGAAGTCACCATTTTGCAGAATGGATTCTATAGTAGGGGATTTTCAGAGGACTGTGGTAAGCCCTCCCCAGGCCACAGACAGTCCAGTGTTCCTCCAGCCACAGCTTCCTTATGAGTGAGAGTGTACCTGGGTCAGGGGTGGCTTCAGCTCCATACACATGGAGAGAAACCCATTCCCTTCCCTGGGCAGGTCCCAGCTCAGATTCCAGTCTGAATGGTAATGTGTGTGTGTGTGTGTGTGTCTTCTAATGCTGCTCCATTTAACCAGCTCTGGCCCAGGCGGTTCCACTATAAAGTCTTGAAGCAATCCTTTTGTTTGGAAACACAACAGACTGTGACCATCCCAGATGGAAAGCTAACCAGATGCTCATACAGGGTCATCCATGGTTTTCATCCAGTGGCACCAAGAGCCCTGCTATACCTGTCCTTAACGTCCTGCCTGCTTTCGACACACCGTGGGCACAGGCTTGACCTCAATGGCTGTTGTCTTTCTACACCTTGTGTCTCTATCAGATTGGGCTTTTTGCTTGGAGAGTCCTTCCTCCTCTAATTGGTAGAACCTTCTTTATACGCTGTTTTCAAGACATGATCTCCCCATATAACTTAGGCTGGCCTTGTACTCAAGGTAATCCTCCTGCCTCCGCCTCCTGAGTACTGGGAATGAAGGCATGTGCTCCCGTATGTGTCTCCTTCCTTAGGACCTTCCATCACCTCCACCCATCACATTTTGAGACTGGGTCTCATGTATCTCAGGCTCAGATTCACTATGAATTTGAGGGTGACCCTGAACTTGTAATCCTCCTGCCTCCACACCCTGAATGTTGGGATTGCAGGCATGTGCTGCAGGAATGGGTTTATGTGTGACTGGGTGTCAAACCCAGGACCTCCTGCATGTGAGCCAAGTATTCTGCCAGCTGAGCTATATCCCTAGTCTGCCCTCCTTCTACCTTAAGTCAAACAGTAGCTTGGGCACCTTTTCCAGGCATGGACTTCTCTTGGCTCTGTGCTCCATGAGGAAGAATGAATAGTCTTCATGGGCCCTTGGCACCTGACAGGACTCTGTGCAGGCGTTCTGTGCCAGAGTGGACTATGACAGATAGATGGGCTTCCTCTGTTCCTATTAGAGGCAGCCCTTGGGCCAGAGTTAGGGAAGATGGTTAGAGTAGACTTTAGAGGAAGCAGGCCTGAGTGCTGATCCCAGAAGAAGCGCTCTTTCCTCACGTCCTTCCTGGTCCTGGTGCTGAAAGAAAGCAGACAGAACCAGTAGAAAAAAGGGACATGGATATATTTTGAGCTAGGGATTGGGCTCTCCTAGCTTGGAGATGATAAACGGCCCAAGCCTCTGTCCCTCCTTTCCATTTCCTACACACTTTCTGCCCACACAGGATATGTAGACACGGGCTACAAAACCGACTTAGAGGACATTGTTGTGTCTTATGGTTGTCTTGTGTGCGTGCTGGAACTCACTTTTTCTCGCTGGATCTGAATTCAAGTCCGGACAGACACTTGCAGCTCTGTAACTCTGGTGGGTCATGCCACCTTTCCAAGCATTGGTTCCTTCTGCATACTGTGGAAAGGATAGTACCATCCTTGTAGGGTGGTGTCACTCTGTAGACCAAGGGCTGAGCGGGCATCTTTGATAGGACCTGTTTGTTGAGTGGAAGCTACTTTCAGGTCAGAAGCTTCTCGAGAGCCATGAGCTGCGCCAGCGCCAGGGCCAGGCGCACAGTGCTATGCCAGCCTTCTTGGAACTTTTTGTACCTTAGGTAGCATCCCCCTCCCCCCAGCTCAGGGCTGGGCACCATGGGACTTAGTTACTGTCTCAGTTACTGTTCTAATGCTGTGAAGAGACACCATGAACAAGGCAATTTATAAAAGGAAACATTTGACTGGGAGCTTGCTTACTGTTTCAGAGGGAGAGTTCACGACCATCACAGTGGGAAGCATGGTGGCAGGCAGGCATGGCACCAAGGCAGTAGCTGAAAGCATCTGATCCTTAGGCAGGAGAGGTGCATGGAGGGTATTGAGCCTAGCATGGGCTTTTGAAACTTTAAAACCCACCCCCAGTGACATACCTCCTCCAATAAGGCCATACCTCCCAATCCTTCCTAAACAGATCCATCAACTTGAATCCAAACATTCAGACATATGAGTCTTTGGTGGAGGGGTGGCTTTCTTATTCAAACCACCGTGGTTTCCTACTGTACATTTTCCATAAAGGCTTGTGGATGAGGTGTGTCAATGAATTAATCATTAGTTCAGGACAGGGGTGGGAGTGGGACAAACAAGAGCAAGAATTGGTTTGTGAGGTGAGACTGGAAGCGACAGAAGCATCCAGAAGGTTTAGGAGACGGGCAGTGAGGAAAGGGCTGGGCAGTGGAGAGTGAGACATGCTTGGTGGGAGTGGGAGGACATGGGGCTCTGAAATGGGTTCCCTAGGTCTTCGCTCTTTCTCGGATGTCTCAGGAGAAGGCAGTGACTGTTTTTTGCTGTTCAGGAAGAGAGTCCCCAGTGGCTCTTCTGCCCCAGGCACTCAAGTCTTTTCAGTCCGTGGCCCACTGTCCCCTAGAGTGTCTGTTTACTGACTGCTTCTCCTTCGCAGGGTGAGCTGAGTCGGGGCCAGGGCTAGGGTGGGTGGTGGGAGAGGAAGGCTTCAGGCCCATTCTTAGGTCCATTTTCAAACACAAAGGGCTCAATTTCTCACCTGATCCACATGGTTCCAGCCCTTTCACTTCTGTGTCTATGTCATGGAGCTTGTAGAGCTTGTAGCTTGTAGGAGCTTGTAGGGGACACACCCCTTGGTGTGTCCAGCACAATGGTTCTCAACCTGTGGGTCGCCACCCCCTCGGGGGTCAAATGACTCCTTCACAGGGGTCGCCTTAGGCCATCTTCATATCATAGCAACATTACAGTCATGAAGGAGCAACAAAAGTAATTTTATGTTTTGAGTTCACCCTGTATTAAAGGATCGCAGCATCAGGAGGTTGAGAACCACTAGCCGAGCGCATAGTAGGTATGCACTTACTGTCTCCTTTTGGGGACAAAACAACTTAGCCTGTGTAGCTGCCAGGACTATGGTATGCTTAGCTACTCAGGTTCCGTAGCTGGTGCAGCTGGGAGCAGATCCTGCCAGCCCACTCGTGGAAGGATCTTCTCAAGGATGTGCATCAGGACCATCAAGAAATCCACTGGTGTGGCCTTCGTGAGCAGCAGTCCCCGGACTCAGATGATCTTGGCTACTTGAGAAGCTTTGGCAAGACACACAGACCTGGACCATGTCAGAGGGGGTTCCATACCTGAAGAACATCCTCGGAGCCTCACCTGTCTATTGGGCTGGGGGCAGGGCCTTTGTGAAGGCGGGTAATGCTCAGATCGCCTCTGGGCCCTTCCTCCAGTCCCGAGGCAGATTCTCTTCAAGGCAAAGCTGCATCCCAGCTTCAGGCCTTCCACACACACCACACCCAGCTCCTCTCAGGGCTTCATCTTGTATCCCAGGGCTCAGAGCCTTCCTGAACTTTAAAAAAGAAAGGTCATTTGTGTTGTCATTAATCAGTTCTGTTTTTTTTTTTTTTTTTTTTAAGCAGACCTCTGGGATGGGGGCGTAGCTCATGTATGTGGCCCTGGGTTAGAGTCCCAGCAGGCATAAGCCCTGTGTAGTGGTGCATGTCTGTAATCTCAGAACTTGGGAGGTGAAGGTAGGAAAACCAGGAGGGTGACATCGTCTGTCAGCTGGAGCACAGCTGCACTGGAAAGGGGCTATCAGAATCCGCGTGGGACCTTCCATGGGAAAGGGGCAGGAAGTCTGGCCTGGCCTCCTTCACTGCAGTAGCTGGGTGAGGAGCCTGGTTGCTCTGGGGCTTGCAGACACTTCCAGGGCAGTTCAGCTGAACTGCACTGCTCAATAAGGAAGCAGGCTGACAGGACTCTCTGCAGTCCCAGTGGGCCTGCCTGCCTTCCCCAACATCAGTGCCTACATTAGGGAAGAAAGGGAGGAAAGCAGGGTGGTGGTGGGGGATACAAGAAAGATCAGGGGCCTGGTGATTAGGCTGTGTTTCAAATCTCATGTCTAACTGGGTGTGGTGGTACACACCGTAATCTCAGCACCAGGAAGGCTGAGTCAGGAGATAGGTTCAAGACTGTCTTCAACTACATGGTAAGTTCAAGGCTGGCTATGTGAGACCTTGTCCCCCTAAACAAACAAACAGAAAGAATCAAATTTTACCTCTTCTGCTTGTCAGGCCAGTGAATGTTAAATAGTTACACAATTTTCTGGAACTTTAATCTTAAAAGTGGGTTACTATCATGTCCTTCCTGCCATGGGGTTGTGGTAAGCCTCAAAAGAGATAACACAGGATTCAACACAGGGCTTGTCGCAGAATAGGTGAGCAGATTGTGCCTAGCATCTCCCCATGCACCTCATGAGCTTGTATCTGTACTTTACCCATCTGCCTATGCCAGAGTTTATGTGTGCTTTTGTATTGCTCATCCTGTGACCTTCCCCAGTCTGTACACAGCACCTTTGAGACACTCTGAAAGGATCAGTAAGAAGAACATTCTTTTAGCTAAAATCTCACGTGCTGTACACCTACTGTGTGCTCCTGTGTGCTCCTATGTGCTCCTGCCAGAGGGCTTCCGTGTGGTTTTTGCCCTGAGGAGCTCCAGTGGCAGTGACTTTGCTAGGCTCCTGGACTTTGTTCTCTGCAGAGCCCTGTAATCAGATTGCTGTTAGTGACAATCTGACATCTGTGTCCCTGCTGGAATGCGAGCACCCTGGGAGTCCCGTCGCCAGGTTCCAGCGCCTGGCACCAGAGCTATGCGGCGTGAATTCCGCTCTGAGTACAGGGCTGATGTTTGCCCTTCTCTCTTATAATCAAGCCTGCTTCCCTGTTCAGCCCAGCCATTTTCTAGGTGGGGCAAGTCTCCTGCCTCTTTCACAGTTTCCTCAGGTTCAGGTTGGGCAGCCAGATAAATCAAGTGCTCTGCTGGATCTGGAAGTCGGCCGACCGCTGTTTTCAAAGGATCTTCAGAGGTCCTTCCATCTGTCTGCCTGGGGTAGAGGGACGGACAGCACAGATTCCATTTCTAGTGGACCCTCTCTGGCCTCACAATGAGTTTGCAGCTCTGTGCAAAACTGTTTATGTTTCCACAGCAGAATTTATTGCCCAGCCTAGGCTTCTGCAATTAATTATAAGCCAAACAAATAACTTGTCTCTGGGAGGCTGGGGTTGGCATAAACATTTACGTATAGCCCCAGGCCAGCCCAGAGGCCCTCCCTCTGGCCTTCGTGACAAGGGGCAGGATGGGGTGGGCCCATTTCCACCTTACCCTGTGAGGGCCTGAACTTGTGTTCTCTCTTCAGTCTTCCAAATTATCCCAGAATAGGGTCCCCATTTGTAGGGGGAGACTCAGGTAGAGTTAAGCAGCTTGTCCAGCTTTCGGGGAGTGTTGCCCATCTATCCATCCATCCATCCATAACGTATTTATCAAGCTCTCATCACATGAGAGGGAGAGGGGAGAGACTAGTGATAATCAGTGACTGTCTCTACACAGAACTTTTCTAAGGTGGCTGAATTTGCAGGCAGAAGGTGGTAGCCTTGGGGCCAGGCATGTGGCTCAGTTGGCGGAGTGCTTGCTTGCCTAACCATTCATAAAGTCCTGGATTCAGTTCTAGCACCGCATAAACTGGGCATGCCGGCCACCTACCTGTGCACCCCACACTCTGGAGTAGAAGCAGGAGGATCAGAAGTTACAGAGGGAGGTAGTACAGGCTTTGAATCCTAGCCCTCGGGAGGCAGAGGCAGGTGAATCTGGGAGTTTGAGGTCAGCCTGGTCTACATAACCATTACAGACCAGTTCCAGCTACACAGTGAGACCTTATTTTTTTATTATTATTGCTCCTTTACTTTTTGGGATTATAATATAATTATTCCATTCTCCCTTTCCCCTTTCCTCTCTCCATACCCTCTCATCTCCCTCCCTGCTTTCTTTCAAATTCATGGCCTCTTTTTCACTAATCATTGTGTAACCTGCTCAGTCTGTTACTTGTATGAATTTTCTAGGGCTTACCATTTGGTATTGGGCAGCCAACTGGTTTGCTCTTCCTTGGGGAAGACGATTTCTTCAGCTCTCAGTGTCCCTCGGTTGTCTGCAGGGCCGAGGCCTGACGGGCTCTCCAGGTTACTTCAGTGTGTCTGTGTTGTCCTTGTTCAGTTCATATCTAGGCAGTGAGACCTTTCTAAAAAGAGACGTCCAGGACTCAGCCTTGGTTCCATAGATGGGGGGGTTCAAAGACCCTAACCCAAAACAGAAGAAGCAGGTGGCCGTGAGGATCTCTAAGGGTCAGACTCGGCCTGTCTTACGCGGTGATGGCCTGGCTGGGAGCAGCTTCAGCAGGGATAGCTCCTCACAGGCAGCCTCACTGCTTGACTCCCCAGATCTGGAATTCTACACAGGCTGAATATCCTTCATGCTTGGGAAAAGTTTTAGATTTGAGATTCTGGAATATTTGCATATATGTCATAAAATGTCTTGGGGATGAGACCCAACTTAACATGAAATTTATTTGTTTCATATATGACTGATGGTAATGGTAATTTTATAGGTGTGGGGGGGGGTGAGGATTGAACCCAGCGTCTTGCACATGCCAGGCAAGAGCCCTACCTCTGAGCTACACCCCTGGCTCTAGTTTTATACACTTTAGTGCATCTTTGTTTTCACCGTCACCCTCGGCATGGGCTCAGCTATACAGTTTAACCCCTTGTGGCCTGTTGAAGCTCAGAAAGTTTCAGATTTGAGAGCATTTAGGACTTTCCGATTAGAGATCATTGAGCTATCTCCTGCTTTGGCATCTCGATGGCTCAGAGGAGGTGTGGCTCAGCGTGGTTCAAGGTTAGATGGTAGGAAGAGGTAGCAGGGACTCACGACAAAGGATGCTAAAGATCAAGAGGCGAACCCCTCATTAGCAGCTGCTCTATGCCCTTCCCCTCCGTGCTGGTTCCATGTTTCCCAGCTTCCTGTGAAGCCAACCCTGCTCACCAGTCTCCCTCATGGATCTCTAGAGCCATCTGCTGGGGACTACCTTCCTCTTTACAGAGGGAATCAACCCCAGAGATGAAAGGCTCTGGGCACTGCTGCCAGTTCCTATCTTACACATGGGGTACCTGGCCTCTGCTTGGGTCCTGGAAACCCTTGGTTGGGCTGTAATGGAGTCTGGGCTGAGCTTGAGATGTGTACACCATATTGTCATCCCCCTTCCAGGAGCCTGGGGTGTAGACACAGAGGGTCCAAGAGGGAGGGATGTGTGGAGTGGGAGGAGGTGGGGACACCACAGTGGGAAAGGCGTCTAGTTTGGGAGGTCAGAAGTTTTGGTTCAAGTTATAACCGGTACCACAGGTGACCCTTAGTGTTGTCTTCTGGGGATGCGAACAAAATAATCCCTACTCGTGGGGTCAGGGAAGGAGTTACAGGTCATATCTGACTAGGGGGCCACGTTCTGGTCCCAGAAGTACACATAGGCAAATTGTGGCTTATCCGTGCTGCAGAATATTATTCAACTGAAAGGCGGTGGAATCCTGACTCGGGCTGTAATTGGACGAATCATCATGAAGCCATCCTGATCAGAGGTAGAAGCTGGGTACCAAAGGCCACATATTACATTAGAGAATTTATGAGAAACATCCAGGACAGATGAGTCCATGAGATAGGAGGCAGACAGCGGCTGGGCGCCAGCAGGTAACGGGCAGGGGGTGTGGAGAAGAGACCTAGTGGTCGAGGCGAGTGATGGGAACAGGCTGCAGCTTTTCACAGCCCTGTGAAGATGCTAACTGCATGGACTCCTTCACTTTATACAAAGACTTAATTTTAAAAATTATTCTAATTGTTAATTGTGTGTGCGTGTGCGTGTGTGTGTGCGTGTGTGTGTGTGTGTGCATGTAGGGGTTGCTGTTTGGTATTTTCTTCAGTTACTACCCACCTTATTTATTTATTTTGAGACAAGGACACTTATAGAACGTGGAGTCCACCGATTTGGCTAGATAGGAAGTGAGCCCTAGGGACCCTTCTATCTTTGCCTCCCTGATGCTGGGGTCACAGGTACTAACACCCGCTCACTTGGCTTATTTGGATTAGGCTCCGGGTGATCAGATTCAGGTCCTCTTGCTTTCGAGGCATGCATTTTACCAACCAACCCATCTTCCTGGTCCCCAGCTCTTCACTTGTATTGGTTCCTTACAACCATTTGTTGTTTGTATGGATGGCATTTGATTGGCTGATGATGTCTTACTGTGTGTCTTAGGCTGACCCTAAACTCATGATCCTCCCGCCTCGCCCTCCCAGGTGTCAGGGATATAGGCGTGTGCTACTGGATCCGGCTCGGACTCTTCACTTTAAATTAATGGCATGCTCAGGAGGCAGGGGCAGGCAGATCTCTGTGAGTTTGAGGCCAGCCTGGTGTCCAGAGTGAGTTCCAGGACAGCCAGAGTTAAAATAGAGAAACCCTGTCTCAAAGACAAACAAACAAGAAACAACAACAAATTAATAGCATGCTGTGTGAATTCCATCTCAGTAAGTTTGTGTTTTAAGTTGGTAACAATCATAAGGATGACAGCTCTGTCCAGGGGATGTGCAGTTATGAAGCCTGGGATTTAGCTATTGAAGAAAGGCAAGTTTGGGTCTAAGAGGCTATGGTAGGTTGGCGGTGCAAATGAAGCTATTTGACGGTGTTTGGGACCGTGGTTCTCAGGATCGGTCTGTTTTCTATTACTGTAGTAGAATACCTGAGGTTTATTTAGCTCACAGTCTGGAGATTCCCAGATACAACACTGGCATGGGCTAGGCTCTGGTAAAGGCCTCACAGTTGATGGCACTGTGGCAGGCGTGTGTGCGAAATCTCACCGTGAGACTGGGAGCCAGCTGGCTCACTTGCCCTAACAACCGACTCTTACATTGTGTGTATGTGTTCATGTGGGTACACATGTAAGTGTGGGTGTCCATGCTTGTGTGTGTGGAGCCAGAAGTCAACCTCAGGTTCCTTCCTCAACAGTCATCTTCCTCAGTTTCTTACTGGCCTGGAGGTCACCTAGTAGCCTAGGCTGACTGCCAGTGAGCTCTCAGAAACCACCTATACCTACCGGTGTTAGGATTCTAAGAGAGCATCATGCAGTTCTTTTTATGTGGGTTCATATGCTTTCCCAGCTGACTGAGCCATCTGCATAGCCTACACTCACTCTTTCAAGAGCCAGGCTATGATAACCGCCTTACTCTCCTCTGAGGGCAGTGCGCCCAGCGACCTCAGTACCTTCTCCTAGCTTCTTTCTCTCCCTTCCTTCCTTTAGCTAGAGCCCAGGCCTGATATGCAAGGCAAGTATTCTACCATTGAGCCACACTCCCAGCTAACTCCACCTCTCCAAGGCCCATCACCTCTCAGCGCCACTACAATGGAAACAGCTGCCAATACCCGAACTTTACGGGGGAATTTTCAAGTCCTATCCAAACCATGCAATCCCTAGGGGCTGGAGAGATGGCTCAATGTTCGAGAGTGCTTGCTGGCCAGTCTTGAACACAGTGGCTCACAGAGGCCTGTAACTCTAGCTCCCGGGGGATCTGATGCCCTGTGGACACCTGCACACACATGTGCACATATACTCACATAGACACATACAGGCAGACACATACATAAGATTGTAAAAATCTTGGCTGGAGAGATGGTGCAGCAGTTAAGAGCACTGGCTGTTCTTCCAGAGGACCTGGGTTCAATTTCCAGCACCCACATGGCGGTTTACAACGGTCTCTAACTCCAGTTCCAGTGGATCTGACACCATCACACAGACATACAGACATACACCATACATGTAGGCAAAAGACCAGTGCATAAAATAAAAAATTAAATACAAGAATAATAAAATGCTAAAGTTATAAAAAAAGATTCTCTTTTCAAAAAAAAAAAAGATTTAAAAATCTTAAAAATAAAACCATAGTAGTTTTACAGCAAAGCTGTGTCATCTTGGTCAGGTGACTTGCCATTTATTTATTTTAGTTTCCCTACCTAGGAAATGGGAATAATAAAGTTTTTATTACAGAAATTTAAATCTTCTATTATGGGAATCTTAAAGCTTTCCTGAGGATTAGGTAACTTAATATTTGAAAGAACTCCACATTGGCAGCTGTTATTAACACTCATTCTCATTTTTATTTATTTACTCATTTGCTGGGCACCCGCAGGGAGCCAGGGCTGGGGCAGGGTTCTGGAGACACAGCTGCACGCATGACTCAGGCACCGCTCTCAGGAACGCCTCACATCCTGGTGGAAGAGTCAGCCTGCTGCACCTGCAGCTTCGGCTACTGATGAAAAGCCTTCATCATCTCTTGCTTCTCCAG
Source organism: Cricetomys ansorgei (assembly GCA_026225945.1). Taxonomy (NCBI): domain Eukaryota; kingdom Metazoa; phylum Chordata; class Mammalia; order Rodentia; family Nesomyidae; genus Cricetomys; species Cricetomys ansorgei. The sequence goes on from JAMJFZ010003206.1 coordinate 4,989,134, forward strand.
AACTGGCTGAGCAGGCGCCTCCCCTGGGACCCAGCAGGCCTTCTGAATGGTTTTGAAATATACCAGACTGGGGCGCTGGTGACAAGATGTGAGGAGGCCGGCAGCAAAGCCCTGGGCATTGGTTTCCCTGCCCGGTACGGATAGGTCAGATGCGTGGGTTCCTAGCATTTTTCTGACTTCTGGCCCTTGTAACCACACAGAACTGAATTGGGCCTGGGTGGGGCTTTTGCCGTTATGAGCGCTGGCAAGGGCTGACTACAGAGTGCAGGGTCTTGAGGTCCAAAGAGTCTCAGAGGTCCGTAGAGGTCCTGAGAAGTTCCTGGGGTTGTTGAAGAGAACATTAACCTCAGAGCGGGAGGAGCTCTGGTGGCTTCCGGCCACACCTGTCCTTAGCAGAGCTGGGGACCACTTGTCTGAGCTCTCATGCTTCAGAGACTCCGTCTATAAGAAGTGAATACATTAGGGGACTGCTGTTTTGGCAGCCAGGCTAGGAACTGGGGTGGAAGGATGCAGATTATACCTGGTCAGCAGCCTTGGAGAATGGGACCCTGTCTTCTTTGGATGATGTCATCTCTGTTTCATTTCCCTATGTTTGTCCACAAAGTATTCAGGCTCAGCGGGACCTCAGCTCTCCCAGACAGGAAAATCTAATTCTAGCTGCCATTCCTCCATGTCTGTCAACCTCTCTAGGTGTCTGTTTGTACCTCCCTCACCCCACCTTTGGCCACCCCGGCTCTGTCACGTCTCCCAGTGGTGGAACCAGACACACACTGTCAGCCGGCTGCAAGTCACTCCCAGCAGTCTTCCCCAGGTGTACTCACGTCCCCCGATCCGGGATGCCGGGTGGTCCAATGCCTGTATCCCCTGGCTCCCTCTTCAGTGTGCACCTGCTGGCTTCCCTCCAGGTGTTTGTGCAGGCTGGGGGCGTTGTCCTGACGGGGATTCAGAAGGATCATTCTATGTCGGAGCTTCCTCTCTTCTCCTTCCCAAAACTGCTGCATGCAGCACAGCAGGGGTGCTATAGTGTGCATGGCTGTCATCTGAGCACTCAGGGGATGGCGGGATGAGGATCAGCTGGACTACACGAGACCTTCTCTCAAAACAAAAAATGGAAATAATTTTGAGTTGACTCACACCTGTAATTCCAACGCTTGGGAGACAGCCAGGAGGATAGCCACACATTGGAGGTCTTCCTGGTCTACATAGCAAATTCCAGGCTGACTAGGGCCACAAATAGAATAAAAGGAGACAAAATTAAGTGAGCTATGTCTGGAGTAAAGACACAGCAGCTGGAACCCTCCAGGGATTGTTGTCCGCCACGGCTTTGGGTGTTCCCAATGGACCGAGTCACGGTGGAGAGAGAAGGAATCTGAGGAAGCGGGAGGAGTCAGGGTCTGTCTGGATCAAGCTCTCTGGGTTCTAGAACACCTAGACCTCTCTTCTCTCCTGAGACCACCCTCCTCTCATATTTTCACAGACTCAGACCTCAGGAGCTTGACATCCTGGGATCAGGGAGGACATTTGGTTAGGGTGTCCATTGACTGAACCTTCCCACAGACCTTGGTAACACCTCCTTGGTGTCAGGTTCCCACCTGAGCGGGGAGAACATGCGGTAGACTTTGCCTTCTCTTGACACAGATAAAGGGGAATACTATGGACTCAGGAGCACATTCATTCATTCATTCATTCATTCATCTACTCAGCAAGCACCTGTGAGTGTTTTTATTTACCGGGTGCAGCCCGGCACTGGGCGCTCACAGTGAACAGAGATACCATCTGAAGCCAGCGCACTGATGCAGAGTCCCTTTAGACAAGGGAGTGGGGTGACACAGCCCAGTTCTGAGGGCACAGCCGGAAGCATTATTAACGCTATCATTCAGAAATTAAACAGCAGCAGCAGCAGCAGCCCTTCTCGCTTGGACAAAGAAAATGATCGTCCCATGTGACCCCACTGTTCAGAAGGAAGGTTTACAAGCTTTGGTGTGAGTTCTCGGCTGTATGTGTCTCAAGCCTGTACCCATACATCCGACAACTGGAAGATGCTGTGAGGCAAAACTTAATTCCCCTTCAGTGGCCTCTCTTCTTGTTCTTGGTGGGAGGAGGCTGGAGGACAGTGTGCGGGAGTCAGTTCTCCTCGTCTAACACTGGGGGAGGGGCCAGGCAAGCTCTTTTACCTGCTGAGCCACCCTCTGCCCCGCTGGGGGTTGAGTGGTCTCCAGGAGGCATCCCCAGCCCTGTTCCCCTTTGGAGTGCATAACTGCTTTGCTGAAGACTTCCCTGGCTCCTCAGGATAACAGTTCACCATGCTAGGTTCTCAAAGAATGCTGCTTTGGAATGTTTGTGCTAAGAGTCTCCTGCACCCTGGTTGGGTGTCAGTCTTACAGGACTCCCATACTTCCTGCTTGCAGGAGAGGACCTGTGGTCCCTTCCCACAGTTCATCTGTGCCAAATTATTCCAAAAGACTTGGGCTGTGAGAGGGAGGCCTCTTGACTATGTCCTCTAGTGAGGGGAGGCCTGAAATAGGACATCTGGTTCTGAGAAGAAAACAGAAATGAAAGGATTCTTCCATTCTACAACTCAATCTTAGTCCTTCTTTCCTGAGGTCTTACCTTGTGTCTCTGCTCCTACCCCCTCCACACCCCGTCCCCCGGGTGTTTTAAGACATGGTTTCCCTGTGTAGCCCTGGCTATCCTGGAACTCATAGAGATCCTCCTGCCTCTGCCTCCCAGAGTGCTGGGATTAAAGGTGTGTGCCACCACCACTGGGCTTTGTGTCTCTGCTCAAAGGAAAAGGGATAGGAAGTCTCCAAGCCAACAGTGAGGGACCTCAGCGAACGCAGGATCTATCTAACTCGTGAGTGTGTGTGTGTGTGTGTGTGTGTGTGTGTCTGTCTGTCTGTCTGTCTGTGAAGGGCACTGGCAAAGATGATACCTCCTTCTTCCACAGGCCCCATGCCTTATCTGGTCTTTTCATTCCAGTCCATTGTTCCACTGGGTTAAAGCCTCATGCCTGCTTTGTACCAGACCTGAGGCACAGACCAGTTTCTGCTTGCCCACACTCCCTCCTCTGGGCTTCTTGGATTTCCAGTGGTCTTGGGCTTCCCCAGAGGCTAGGCTTTCATTTTAGCCTGATCAGACCAGTTTTGAACCATGACATGTTTTAATTTTGTGCTAATTCCACTGAGCTGTTTCTCAGCCCAGACCTCGGGTCTGGGAGCTTAGGGAAGTATTAGGTGCATACATGGGGTATTGAGGAGTAGGTTAATAGGCTGAGCCTGTCTCTTGCACTTCCAAGATTCCAGAGGCTCCAGCCCCAGGGCCAGTGTGTCTCACCCTGGCCCCCAAGGCCCGAGATTCTTCCCCTCTCTCCTTCCTCACAGGTCTCTGCCTGCTGGGAATTCTGTTTTGATTGGAAGGAGGAAAAGCGGAGGAGTTTGCACATCTGGCTCTTCCCCCCTCTCATTCCTCCTCCCTTCCTCCCGGTGTCCCTCAAGATGTTTCCTCTGCCAGCCTGGCTACCATCCAGCCTGAGCCTACTTCAGGCAGACAGCGGCTTTCCTCAATGCTTGGAGCTTCTGTGGACTGTGGCTTTCCATAGGACCTTGACGCATTCTACCCTGTAGAGGGGAGCGGGTCCCTCAGGATGGTGGCATGCCACCTGCTTGCTCTCTCAGCATAAAACCCACACCTGCTGAGGAGGCTGCCAGTCAATTCAAGGCTGCTCTGGGTGGACTTTGGGTGCATTGCTTCTCTCTAGGGCCTCTGTTTTCTGGAAAGTCTCATGGTGGTCCTGTCTTCATTTGGTAATAGTTTGACTTTGTCTCACCCAGCATCTCTACTCCAGGCCTGAGGGCAATGGGAGGTCTGTCTCCAACCTCAGCAGTGGCTGGGAATATAGGAGCTGAGTGTAGATTCCATTCCCAGTCCAGGTTCCCCCACTCCCCGAGGATCCTCACTGATCCTGTCTGGTTGATGTTCACAAGGAAAAAGCAGATCCACACCCTAGCCAGACAGAGCCAAGCATCCTCAGCACCCCACACTGTGCTGGGGCAGTACAGCTGCTTCGTAAATACTGGTCATGGTGGGGGAGCAGCCAGGGAAGCCAGTCTGGGGAGGGCAAACAAGGGTCTCAGGGAGCTCTTGCCAGAGCAGGTAGGGCTGGCATGGGTCTTGAAAGGATGAGCAAGAGTTGGACAGGTAGGCCAGATGAGAAAGGCCTCTCATATAATCAGAACAGCCTCTGCAAGTTTTGTGAGGTGTCCTGATGCCTAGGGTATGTGTACAGCAGTGGCAGGAGGAGAGACTTGGGTCTAGACATGGGAGAAAGTACCTGTCTGGTGATGGGCACCCTGAACTGCCAGAATGACACCAGCACTGGTCTCCTCAGCTGGTCTCCAGCTTCTGTAGTGTAGGCCTGGGCTTGAGGGGCAGCAGGCAGCATAGGAGGAAAAGGAGGGTTTTGTGCTCCTGAGGGGCTTGAGGCTGCCTGAATACCTCCTGGGGGTTTGGTTGTGTTTTCTGGGTGAGCAGGATGTACACAATGACAGCTGTAATTGAGACAGGTTTTTACCTACATGTGAGATGGAACCATGAGCCTCCATAATTTTCTGGTTGTGACTGGGCACTTTACTGTTGGTGAGTTGCAGTTGCCTCTATAATGAGGATAGAGAGTCTGTCTGGTCAAGAGTTAAGAAAATTAAGCAAGGCAACTTGGGTAAAGATTTCATTTTTTTTTCTTCCTTCTTCCTGTATTCTGTGCAGTGCTGAGGGCTGGGTATCCTCAGGCTGGACATCTCCGTTCTCAGTGTCTCTGGGCCACAGCATTAGCACCTCCTTTTAAAAACACAGCTGCTGAGCCAGGCAGTGGTGGCACATGCTGGGAGGCAGAGGCAGGCGGATCTCTGTGAGTTCCAGACCAGCTTGGTCTACAGAGTGAGTGCCAGGACAGCCAGGGCTACACAGAGAAACCCTGTCTTGAAAAACCATAAAGCAAAAAACAAACAACAAACAAACAAAATGCAGCTGCTGAGCTGGGAAGACTCAATGGGTAGAGCATTTGTGACAGAAGCATGAAACCCTGAGTTCAGATCCCTATGTTCTGCATAAACTGTTGAGTATGGTGGCATGGACTGTGATCCCAGCACTGGGGAGGCGGAGGCAGACAGATTCCTGGAGCTTGTTGGCCTGTCACTCTAACTCAGGGATAGCTGAATTGGTGAGCTCTAGGTTCAGTGAGTGAGCCTGTCTCAAAAGACAAGGTGGAAAATAACTGAGAAAGACACCTGACACTGACCTACACAGACACACACACACACACAGACACACACACACACAATGCAGCAACTAAAGAAGAAAATTCCTAGTATCCCTCTTGACACTGAGTAGGGGCCAGCTTGGCTTTAACAAGCCTTCCGTGTGGCTCTGCCCCCACCTTATTTGTGAGATCTGATGCCTTCTGAGGCTATATGGGACTTTTGACTTTGAACATTCCATAAGGAGTGGCCTGGCATTGCCAACAGAGGTGGGCAGCTCCATGGAAGGCAGGGGTACCAGACATGCAGTCCAGAGGGGTTCCCCAGGGCTCTAATACTGCTGTTTTTTGACATCTGTAGAAGGATGTTGAGCCCACCTTTCCAATTGCACGGGGCCCATGATCTGAGAAACCTCCCTCTCTGGGTCTCCCTGTCCTCAACTGTCCCTTCCCTTCCAAGTGACTCTGACAGTTAAGTGTGCCCAGTGCAGCTTTTAGCATTGAGCTCGGCACAGTCAGTGTGAGGTGACTTCCTTCTGCTGAGTGCCAGCACACAGACATTGTCTTTGGCTTGGTGAGGCCATATTCTGCAGTGGGGAGACAGCTAGCGGGAGATGCGCAGTGCAGAAGCGCTCTGAGGCAAAGAACACGTATGCCTAAATAGGCCTGAATGCAGGATCTGTGGAGTCACCAAGGACTCTGGAGGATTCTGAGTGAGCAACGATACAAGATGCAGTGGTGGAAACTGGGCGTGGGGGTGCTGTGCGTGGGGGTGCTGTGCGTGCTGCTGAAGCAACAGGATCACCATGTGTGAGATGGGAGATGGGAGACAGGAGAGGAACTATGGACACTGAGGTGGGTCAGAGGCCATCCCAGGGTCTCACCTTCCTGGTCTGGGTACCTTTTCCCCAAGTGCCCTAGACCACACTACTTCAGAAAGGGAATAGGCTCCACCCTGAGTTCCAGGAGAAACTAGGAGGAGGCTTGGTCAGCTTGTGTTCTGAGTGAGTTCACTCAGCAGCCAGTGTGGTGTGCGATGCATGGAATCTGAGGGAGACATAACCTTATTTTCCAAGCCTCGGTGTTTCCTCACCTGAAATACCTATTGGGTAGTCTCTATGGTAGTTTAAAGGCTTCGCTCTTATGGTTCTGGAGGTCAAAAGTTCTAAATTGGAGCAGCAGGACTGTGTCCCTTCTGGAGATCCCAGGGGAAGAATCTGTCTCTTGTCTTCACTGGCTTCTAGACGCAGCCTGCATTCCATGGCTCCTGGCCCTGTCCTCCATGTCAGCTGCAGAGTGTCTTCCGGTGACTGTAAACCTGTCATTTCTCTCTGACCCTGTGATTACAATAGGCCCACCCTCTCTCCCCATGCAAGGTCTTAACTAGACAGACTACATGTGCAGAGTCCTTCCATCATATCTCAGAATTGGGATGTGGTACTTGGTTCAGCCTATGATAAATATCTTGCAAGGTAGCTGTGCCTGTGACATGCCGATGGATTCCAGGCACTCCTCTTTTCTCCTCTCTGACTTTCTGTCTCTGGTCTGTAAATTGAGACCCTGCTGCTCCCATGGTCGTGAGCCCAGGCCTCTATGCTCCTGACAGCCTGGGGCTCAGGAAACACAGACTTGATCCTTGCCCCAAGGATGCCCCCTCTCCTCCCTCCCTGGAGCAGCCTCCTCTCGGTTCCTGGCCAGGAGCACTTCCCATCATTCCCAAGCCACTGATGGGAAAGGCTTAGATAACTGCTCCCTGGGGAGGGTGAGGGGCAGAGGAAGGAGATGGGAGAGGCTGGCAGCCCTGTGCACTTGATGGGAGAGCAGATTTACAGCCCTGTGCACTTGATGGGAGAGCAGATTTACAGCAGGGAGGTCGAGCTTATCAGTGCTCAGAGGCGCTGGAGTAAGGATTCATCCTTGATTCACAGAGATACACGCAGCTCTGCTAGCTGGTCTTCTTCCTAGGGTAGGTCCCTTCTGATAGGCCCCAGGGTCTGGCTGAGTGTGTGAGCACAGGGCGTGGCAGGGTGAGAGCAGGGCCAGGGGCCAGAAGGACTGAAAGCCGGGAGCTGCATATCCAAGAACACAGGACCCCCTGCCTTCCGTAACAGACTGTGTCTCAGCTGGGCTCTAGCTCACCTCCCTCTGCTGGAAGCCAGTCTTGGCTTGCCCTGGCCGGCCTTCTCATCTGCCTTCACTGAGCCTCATTTCCTCATTCATCTACGTGTATGCATGCATGTGTGAGTGTGCGTGTTAACACCGTCATGGGGTGGGTGTGAGAGAATGGACTAGGAGTGGCTTTGAATGGACTGTGGACGTGCCTTCTGCTATACAAGGAGGGTGGAATGCTCACACATACCGCTTTAACGTCCTCTCTCCCAACATCGTCCTCCAAGTGCCAGCTTAGTGCAGCTTGCTCCCTAACTTTTAAGCAGCCCTGACCATCCTCATCTCACTCTGGAGTTACTGCCCCTCCTGGCAACCCTCCTCTGGTGTCTTTGTTGGGCTGGTGGCTGTTGCACCATCACGTATGAATGGTGTCTTGCAGACCCTCTGCTTCTCAGTGCCACTGTAGTTGAGGTGGAACAGAAGGAGTTTGGCCACTGTACTGGGAAGTTGGCACCCTGGGGTGGCTTGGGGTGGGGTGGGGCCATGACATGGAAGCCACACAGCAGCAGTCTGCCCCTTAGTCCTGAGCAGACATCCATGGCTGAGCCAATGCATGAAAGTATACCCAGAGAGCACCCAGTCAGTACTGGGTGACAGTGGGCTTTCCTGGTTGCTGTTCTTATGTAAGATCATTTACATCGGTTTTCCCCACTTGTCTGATAGCGCTGAGGGTAGCACTATGTTCATAGCCATGTTCCATAACCTTGTTCTTCTCTTGTGCACGAAGCCTCCACATGTTGAACTTGGCTCATTCATTCCCATAACCCAGATGAGGACAAGAGAGGCAAAACACCAGGGTGGAGGTCTCAGCCTTTCCCCTAGCTTGCCTTTCACATTCCCCCCCTTGTGCAGCTCTCTGAGGGTTTGTGATCAAATGGTCTTCTAGAGGTGCTGCTTTGGACAAACTAGTGGTTGAGGGGGTCAGTGCGTCTCCTCCTGGCTGGCTTCTCGTCACCCCTTTGCGGACAAAAAAAAAGAGAAACTGGGGCGTAGGTGGAAGGTTTACAGTAGGTGTGGGTGTGTATTACCAAGTCCAGGGAGTTTTAGAGGTGCTTCCAAACTGCTCACTGCCTCGTGGGGCTCATGCAGCTGCTCTTGGCCAGCTTCACCACACCCACCTCACTCTCAGGCCTCTGTGTTCTTGGAAGTAGTGGAAACGCATTTCTTCAAAGTGCTCTATAACTCAAGCATGTTCTACTGACGGTCTTTGGCTATGCTGGCTTGATGGTCTCCTATCCTCAGCTGTCTGGGCTCCCGGGAGGTAGCATGACTCCGCTGAGAGCCCCTGAGCCAGAGGAAGCCAAGAGACAGCTGGCGCTACCTAACACCCCCTGACAAGTCTGTGCTGTGGTGTGGTTAGTTTTATGGTCACTCACAGAGCCCACGCTCTTACCAGGGCCTCACATCACACTCTGGGCAGCTGAATAGCAGGACTTTTAGACAAGCCCGGTAGACATCCTGTCTGTGCCCTTTGCTCCTTTACAATGTTGTTCTCCGTGTTTAGTGAGTGTGAGACAAGAGGGTCTTCAGTTCAAGTCCAGCCTGGGTACATAAGGAGATTGTGCCCATAGATAGATAGATAGATAGATAGATAGATAGATAGATAGATAGACAGATAGGTGGATGGATATATAACGTAGAGATTTAGCTCCTGAGTGCTCCTATGCACTACACTGGAGCAAACAGCCAAGGGGATCATATCCACAGGGAAGTGTATGTAGGTGCTCTCTCTGGAGGCTCTCAAGAATCCAGGAAGCAGTCTCCTTACAGAGGGGCAAGATATCCCCTCCGGGTCCTCTGGTCTCCCTAGCCTCCTTCTGAGAGCACAGTGAACAGTGCCGTTGGCAAGGGAAGGGCTGGAAGCTGGGGTCCAGCAGGCTGGCCCTGCCTTCAACAACCTGGGATCTGTGGTGGTTCTCTCTCCTCTTCTCTGGATCCAATTCCTTCTTCTATAAAATGAGAGTAATGTGTTTTCCTCAGAGTTGTCCCAAAGTTGAGACCTGGAAACCATGTAAAGTCCTCAATACCTGACCCATTAATAACCAGAAACTCTTAAAAAATAATTAGCATGGGGGTTTTGTTCTCTAAATTCTAATGACCTTACTCAATGTTTCAGAAGACCTGGGTGTGGCAACCCATACCTGTAACCCCAGCATTCAGGAGGCAGAGACAGGAATCCAGTCTGGGCTCCATAAAGAGGCCATGTCAATCAATCAATCAATCAATCAATCAACCAATTAAATGGGGATGTAGCTCAGTTGTGGGATTACTTGTTTAGCCTGCAGAAAACTCTGGGTTCAGTCCCCAGCATCACATAAACTGGATGTGGTAAGCCCTGTAAGCCTAACACTGGGCAGACAGAGGCAGGCAGATGAAGAGTTCAAGGTTATTCTTGGCTACATAATGAGCCACAGGCCAGCCAGGGCTACATGAGATCCTCGTCCAAAAACGGAGAAAAGCTTGAAAAGAAGGTTAGCTGTGGTTTAAGATGTCTGAGAGGCATTGTGTTTTACGTTTGTGTGCTACTCTTTTGGGGACCCTCTCACATCCTGAACTGTACCATTCTGTGCCCAGTTATGGAGTGTATAGTTTGGAACAGAAATAGGATGAATCACGTGTTTTAGAAGTATCCGATTATTTTAATATACAGAAGCACTGTTACCAGGTTTTAGTTTTTTGGGTTGGTGGTACGGGGATCCCTGTGCTAGGTTAGTGCTATACCATTGAACTAAATCCCTAGTACTTTTCAACTTTCACATTTATTTTCATGTGTGTGTGTGTGTGTGTGTGTGTGCGCGCGCGCGCGCGCGCACGTGATTTGCACATGGAGGTCAGAGGACAACTTGGGGGAGTCGGGTTTTTCTTTGTACCACGTGGGTTCTAGGCTTGGCAACAAGCCGTCTTGCCCCGTCTGCCGTCTCACCGACCTCTTTTTGACTCCTTGGTTTGCTTTGAATGCTTACATCTTTCATTTCCCGCTCTGTAACTTGGGGTGAACTCTTTAGCCCCCGTGTTAGTTTCCAGCTGGAGACAAGAAGAGTGTATGAAGCGGCGTGCGCTGAAAGGGCACAGTGACAGTGCAGGCTCCTTGCTGCATGTTAAATGAGTTAATGTAGTATTTAGAACAGTGCCCAGCTTGTAGTAAATGCATGGCATCTGTTTGTAATAATTTCTGAGTAAGAAAGGACTCAGAGCATTACCAGAGTCCGGGTACTTCGCTGAAAAAGCATTCAGATGACATTCAGTCCTGCGGGCTCTGGGCTGCTTGGGCCTTGACCTTGGGGTCTGATTTCAGACCTTGCCCTGCCGCTCCCTGACTCTACCTGTAGCCGGGGGTCCTTGGCCTTGGCTTCTACCTCTTGTTTTTGGAACACGTGGGGCTAAGCTCATAAACATGTTGCAAGCACTCTGCGGATTGATGCTGACTAATAACAGCTCTCTGGAGCTGGTGGAAGTAGGGAAGAGGACCTGAGGGCTGCTTGGATCAGGGGCATCGCTCAAGGATGCCAGTGCTGCCTTCAAAGAGGAACCTAGGATGGGCCCTCTGTCCATTCTTCCCAATGCTCCATGTCACTGTAACCAGGAGTGGGTGCCAGCATCATTTGGAGATGGGGAGGGGCCGTGGAAGCGTTTCCACAGAGACCTACCGAACGCGTACACACAGCTGCATCAAGACCAGAACTGGCTGCACAGTCTGATTGACACCCCCTTTTCAGGGATTCCTCCCCACCACGACCACTACCCCTCTAGAGGCTGATGGCCCTGATTGGCAGTTGATAGCCTCTGCCCAGACACTTGACTGGACTGTCTTAAGTACAGCATGACAGTTTCAGTTCAGTTGAGTGTGGGTTGGAAGTCTGCATGGGATCTTGGCAATATTCCTTCCACTTCTTCCGTAAGGGAGTCCAGCTCTGTGTCTTAGTCTAAACTGGTCTATTCTGGAACTGCTGTGGGGGCTGTAGGTGGGGGCTGTAATGTCCTCTCAGAGTTACTGACCTAATGGAGGAGGAGGCACATCCTGTCTGGTGCGGTGGGAGAACTCAGCTCCTGTTTCCTAGAACTCTTATCACCCACAAGCGATATAGATATAGTCCTCTTGTCGAAGGATGGGCTCGTGACCTTTGTCCTTTAGGAGCATTCAGTCTGATAGAGGAGTCACAGCCACTCCCCTCGGGGAGATGTTGTTTGGGACCTCACCTTTACCCTCAGGAAAGACTCATTTTGTCCTTGCATTTAAGGACCCCGTGTATTAGGTGAGCTCTGACTTTGGGATCTGCTCCCTTGGTAGAGAGTCCAGCTCCCACAGGTAGCACGTTGGGCAGTCAGGTACAAAACCGAGGACAGGAGTCTGAGCGGTTCCTGCAGCAGCGGCAGGCTTCCTGGAGAAAGTGCCTTTAAGGCAGAGTCAGGTACTGGCTGTGACTTAACTCACAGAGGATTAAAGCATAGAGACTCCCTCTGATGAAGAAGGGAAACATGAGGGTCACTCAGGAAACCCATCTCCATGCAGCCTGTGCTGCGGAGGTGGAGGGAGGCTCAGAGAGACCCTCACCACTGACTGGCTGTGCACAGGCCAAGTGCTTCTAGCCCAGAGACATCCGCTCTGTATGGCCCGAAAAGCCCAGAGGAGGAGAGGAAACAGGACGTGTATCAGGAACGCCTTTTCCTTTTCTTTGTAACTGACCCTCATTTGGGGCTGGGGAGAGCCATCTGCAGGGCTGGCCTGGCTGCTGCTGCCTACAGCCCCCATCTCTGGGTCTCACTGAGGGCCCCTGTCTCTGCTGTGTTCCTTCCTGGGCTTGCATTGTGGCACCACTGAGTCTTGAGGCTTGTGTCTGCAAAATGGGGTAAGACTCCTCCTCCGCCTGGCCAGGATGCAGCTGTTTTCCTCTCTGTGCGTTTGCATCACTTATTCCCTGATCCCAAGAAGTGCACAGAGTACTTCCTCTGTGCCACTTCTGGGCTGGGCTTGGCTGGGCAGGGCAGGGAGCACAGGGGAAGAGCATGTGGGGAGGAGCTGTTTCAGGACCTGCCTGAACACTGGTAGCAGCGACCCAGGGATTGTGGGTGTGTGTGGGAGGGTCTGGCTGGAGATAAAGATTTGGAATTAGCTGTGTCTGTGGCAGCCAAGGGACTCCAGTCGACATGGCGTTCTGCAGGGTGCTGATTGCTGTGGGTTCTGGGAAGGGCACAGGCCAATTCAGCTCCAGAGCTATTCAGAGCCAGACACGAGGCAACACTGACCAATTAATTGCCTGGCCAGCGCCTCCAGGGATGCAGCAAGGGAACATCTGAGCGTGATGCTTCCTGAGGGAGGGCTGAGACTTTTGCATTAGGAGGCTAGTGTGGGGAAGGGTGGGCCATGAAGGATGAAGAGAGTGTTCAGACGGGAGGAGTGTCAGGGGACTGCCCTTCTTTCAGTCTCTCATAGTTGTTGCAGTTACTCCTTCCCGGGGTAGAGGGCTACAGTGGAGTACATGTGTGTTTTCGTGCTGGGTGGAGGGGTGTGTCGGGAAGGGTGGTAGGTGATATGGGTGAGTGTGTAATGCACCTGTTAATGTGGGGAGTGTTTAGTATCTGTGTGTGTGTGTGTGTGTGTGTGTGTGTGTGTGTGTGTGTGTGTGGTATGCTTAAGTGTCTGGAGCACCTGTGGTGTGAGGCATGTGTGTGGTAGCAGTCTGCAACATGTGCACAGTGTGGTTAGTGTGTTATGTGGTATGCTTGTGCAGTATGCTAGAATGTCTACTGTTTGCATGCTCTCTCTCTCTCTCCTTCTCTCTGTGTGTGTAGTATCTGCAGTCAGATGTTTAGGTACATGGTGTAGTGTGTGTGTGTGTGTGTGTGTGTGTGTGTGTGTACGTGTACACATGACCCTGCTCTGGTTCCCTACATGCTGTAGGTACCTTGGTATCCCCTGCATGGAGCTGGGGTAGAGGGAGTTCTACTTAGAGCTACACTTAATGTTGCCCTGAGGACCACTGACCCACTGGAAGAAAACAGAGGTGGTAGTGTGGGGATTGCAGCCCTTACCTTCCCTGTAGAGCACATTCTTTCTCTGTGGATGGTAGAGTTAAGAGTGAACAGGAGGCACCACTCCAAGGGTTCCCACTACAGGGCACAGCAGGCACAGCTACCTCAAGAACAGCAGAATGCAGTGAGGTGATGTGGAGGTGGCGGGGCTGAGTGTGGCTTCCTCATCTCCCAGGTAATTTACGCAGTCGTAGTGTGGATTGAGACCTCTTGACGTGTGACTGATGGGGGCTTGTGCTGAGAGCCTTTGCTGGGCAGGGGTCTGCACTATGCATTGTGCAGGCAGCTGGAAATCAAACTATAACCCCCCAAATGACGAGATGTGCCAAATGTATCCTGTGATGAAAACTCACCCTAGTTTAAAACCCCTGGTAATGATGGTGTGTTACAATTAGCTCAAAAATTCTCAAACTGTGTTCCCAGGCAGCTCTCTGGCATCTGGAGAAGCCAGAAGCCAGCTCCAGTTCCCACAGGCACCATGGCCAAGTTCTTCCTGAGGAAAAGAGCTGTCCCTTAGGCTGGAGGACTTTGTCCACAGGGAGGCCCTGGCAGCAGAGGGCTCTCACTCCCCAGCCGGCAACAGAGTGGCAGCCACAGCAGATAGGAGCCTCTGTAATGGATCCCTCGTGACATTTTATGAACTGTCAGAACAAAGAGAATGATGTTTCTGAATTTGTATTTTCATTTAATAGACTAAGGCGTATTCTACTGCATTCTGAGGGTTTGCACATTCACACTGGCCAAATCGAAGCAAATCAAAGTAAAAGTAAGAGCAATGTTTTCAATGAGGCCTTCCCTCAGGCTCGGGGATACATGTATGTCACCCAGGTATCCCAGAGGCAGAGGCTGGAGGACCAGGAGTTTGAGGCCATCCTAACCTACATAGTGAATTCAAGACTAGCCTAGAGCAGGGTTTAGTGGTGCACTCCTTTGATCCTAGCACTCAGGAGGCAGAGACAGGCAGATCTCTGTGAGTTCGGGGCCAGCCTGGTCTACAGAGTGAGTTCTAGGACAACCAAGGATGCATAATGAGACCACATCCCTGGTGTTCCTGCTGGCTGGTGTGAATGCTGAGGGGGTTCTGGGGAGAGAGAAAGGTTCTGATGTGTCTGGGCCCAGCCAGGCACATGGTGCTATTCCCTACCACCATCCCACTGTGCCTATGAGTGAGGGTTTGATTTGTCTGTGGAATGTCTGCCCTTTGCCCCACGTCTGCATTGTAGGTCCCCAGGGTGAACACAGAGCCTGTCCCCTGAAGGGTGCCTGTTGTTTCACTAGTCTGATGGCCCAAGAGTATCTTTAAAAGTCTTCTCTTCTTCTGGGATGGTTCCCTTCTCACCTGGTGCAACCAGGATAAGCTGACAGCCATAGGACGTATACTGCCAGCACAGCGCTGCCCACTCCCTCTGTGGAGTCTCTTATAGGTGTCAAGTCTCCATGTTACATTCCCAGGTGCAGGGTGGATGGTCCTCTGTACCCTAGATACAGGGAGGGAGCCTCAGAGGGGATGGAAAACACTGGGCTCAGGTGGGGTCTACCTGCCTGGATTTCTGGACCTTCCTTTTGTTGCCTTCCCTTCTTACCTCTACCTAACCCAAAGGAAGGCTAGGCAGGCTCTGTGCTGTGGGGCTTCGTTGTGTTCAGATGCCAGACAGCTTAGTAACATTTGCATTAGTCTTGGGTTTTCCATTCTCCAGTGACATAGACTCCCAGAAGATGGGCTGAGTTCTTTGTCCAGGAGACAGAGTCTAGCCCATGTACCCACTACTTGTCCTAACCCCATAAATCTTCATCAGTCTGGGTTATGGCTAGGACAATGTTGGTAAAGGCTGGAGGCTTGTCTGCTTGGATACTTCAGGGAAATCTGACAGAATCCCTTCCTTGCCCCCTCCCCCCCAAGCCTACTAGAGGTCACGCTGTGCTCAGGCAACTCTGTCAGGCCCAAGGACATCCTTGTGAAGTTTTGAGAAGGTCCCGGACGGGAGCCAGGGTGGCAGAAGCCCAGGGTGCTCGTCCTAGGCTGACTGGGACACAGTGGCTAGCTACTCTCTGGCTCCAGCACAAATAGCTGCTTCCCCCATCCGTGCAGTGCTATGACCTCTCCGGCCCCCAACAGTGGGGAGGTCTGTGAGATGAGGTGACATTTCCTGTCTCCCTTGCTGGGCTGACCTGAGAAGCAGGTGGGCTGAGCATGTGAGGCATTCCATTCCGTTACTTCCTCATAGCAGACAAGCCCCAGCACAAACAACTCCGCCCAGGGAGAATATGGTAAGGCCCTCAGAGTCTCTGCTGCCGCTGCCACCTGCTCCTCACGCCTCCCTGCTCCCTGATGGTTATTCTCACACCCAGGAAAGTGGGTCAGAATGTAGGGCGGCTGAGTCTGAGAAGTAATGCCCCCTTGCACAGTCCCTACCCCACCCAGCAGAGCCAGTACTACCCCAGGGGCAGGGGCGGGGCCAGGTCAGGGCAGGGGAAGCTGTTAGTTCAAGGGTGTGTCTGTGTCTAGAATTGAGTTCCATCCCCACCATCCTCACACTCCCCCACGCCCATGGCTCTCCACTGCCTTCTGGATGTGTTCCAAGTGTCTTAGCCAGGCACTCAAGGTCCCTTACAGCTACCTC
Organism: Cricetomys ansorgei; assembly: GCA_026225945.1. Classification (NCBI taxonomy): domain Eukaryota; kingdom Metazoa; phylum Chordata; class Mammalia; order Rodentia; family Nesomyidae; genus Cricetomys; species Cricetomys ansorgei. The sequence continues at coordinate 5,005,205 of JAMJFZ010003206.1, forward strand.
ATTGCTGTGTTAAGACTCAATTCATGACTCTGCAGGGATGACGGGCCCTCCTCCAGCTCAGCCTGCCCTTCTGGAGTCTTCCTAGGCACTAGGGACATGCTCTATCTACCCTCAGCTGCTCTGACTCTTTCAAACACCTAGAGACCTCAGCCACTCTGACCTTTGTGTCTGAGAGCTGACCCCTGGCCTCTCCCCCATTACACACACATTGCTATCTCCCTCCTGAAGCCCTTTCTCCCAGACAGCCATGCAACCCCACCTTCTGGTACTGGGAGTAGTTAGAAGCATGGTCTCAGGAGTTTTGTTGGTACGTGTCTGTCATCCTAAAACTGGGGAGGAGGAGGCAGGAGGATCAGAAGTTTGAGATCCTCCTCACTACATGAGACCTCCCCACCCAATGTCTGAACACCAATATCTAGTATTCCAACTTCTACTTTTTAAGAAGTTGTATTTTATGTGTGTGGGTGTTTTGCCTGCATGTTGGTCTATGAGCCACGTGATTGCCTGCTACCCAAGGACGCCAGAAGAGGGCATCAGATCCCCTGACACTGGAGTTACAGATGATTGTGAGGCTCCATATAGGTGCAAGGAATCGATCCCAGGCCCTCGGGAAGAGCAGCCAGTCATCTTAACTGCTGAGTCATCTCTCCATCCCCTTGCTCTGCCATTTCCTACTGTGTGACTGTGGGAAATTGGTGTCTCTCTGCTTCAGACTTCTCCCGGGTACACTGAGAGTAGAGTGCTGTTCCTAATAGGATTGTTGTTGGGATACATGGGTTGTTGCTTGTGATATACCATCTGGGTTCTGTTGTGGAGGGGGCCCTAACATCGGCTGAGGAACAAGAGGCTCTCTGAGGGTTTTCCCACATTGACTGGGTCAATAGAATTGTTTTCAATACTCACAAAATCCCAAGTTGTCCCCATTTCTTTCCTGGCTCCTGCAGGGGACCCAGGTTCGCCATTTGTCTTTCAGGAGGGGGTTCTGATGTGGATGTCCCATAACACTGTCTTGTGGTAGCTTTGGGCATTTTTCTGGGGTCTCTGAGTCTTAGTTTCTCTTGGAGTTGGAATAACATAATGTGTGGCTTGCTCAGCACAGCCCTGGGCATGCGGGAAACAGAGTGGATGGGACCATTGTTCTTAGCGTGAAGAGCTGAGCTGATTCACAGGACCCATGTGAAAAAGGCCAGGGGTGGTGGTGTGCACCTGCCGTCTCCACTCTGGGTTGGGGCTCGCTGAGTTACAGGTAGTGAGAGACCCTGTTCTCTCTCCCCCCAAAAAGTAATGGTGCTGGAGAAAGGACACCTCTGGTCTCACACACACACTCACACAGGTATTATGTGCACCTGCGCATGCATGACATATAAACATACACACACCCCAGAGTTCCTCACAAGGAGCCGCTGGCCAGAGTCAGGATCTGTGCTTCCTTGACTTCACTTACCATTTGTTTCCAGATGGTACTTTCTCTGAGACTCGAAACAGATCTCATTTATGCTCAGAATACAATGTGGGAAAATGAGAGAGACAAAGAAGTGCATTTTTTCTTTTTCTTTTCTCTTATTCTTCTTCATTTCTCTCTCTCTCTCTCTCTCTCTCTCTCTCTCTCTCTTTTCTTTTTTCAAGACAGGGTTTATCTGTTGTAACTCTGGCTGTCCTGGAACTCACTCTGTTGACCAGGCTGGCCTCGAACTCACAGAGATCCACCTGCCTTTGCCTCCCAAGTGCTGGGATTAAAGGCGTGCGCCACCACCAACAGTCAGAAATGTGTTTTCTTAAGCCTCTATGATTATTATTTGGGCACATTTCCTTTCAAACCTGCTCTTTTCTTTCTATTTTAAAAATGTATTTTTTTCCTCTATAGTACTCACATCCTCCTAGTGTACAAATCTGTGGGTTTTAGTGTATCCACAGGGTTGTGTTACCGTCACTACTGTCTAAGTCCAAAATGTTCATTTTATGTCCTGAAGAAACTCAGAACCATGAGCACCATCTCCCTTCTCTAACCTCAACTCCCAGCACCCACCACCACCAGCCCACTTCTGTGTGTGCACCTCTGCTTAGTCTGGACACTCCGTGTGGCCTCTCCATCGACTGAGCACAATGCTTTCGCGCTCATCTATGAGGTAGCGCGGATCAGCAATAACATTCCATTGTGTTTACCTGCCACATTTAAACCATGCATTCACTTTATCGTCGCCAGGCCTTTCTCCCTCTCTGTGGCTATTTTAAAGATGCCACTCTGGACATTGGGGACAAGGCTTTTAAAGATGTTTTTTACTTTCTTGGCTCTGTACCTAGGAGTGGGTCAGATGGGCCATATCTTATCTCTGTTTAGCTTTTTGCACCATCTTAGTGGGTGCAAGGGACTAGCCTTGGCTGTGTGCAAAGGATTAGCATTGGTGTACACACACACACACACACACACACACACACACACACACACGCTCCTGAAGGCCAAAAGAAGGTATTAGAGTCCCTGGGGCTGGAGTTATAGGTGATTACGACCTGCGGATTGCCAGTCGTGGGTGCTAGGAACCAAACTCAGGTCCTTTGCAGGAGCAGCAGGCGCTCCTAACCACACTCTAACCACGGCTCCTGACCAAGAGCCATCTCTTCAGCTCTGTTTTATTTTCTTGATAGTAATCCTTTTAGCACAAATATTTATTTTATTTTATTTCTTGTTCCTTTAGTAGCTGGTGCTTTTGGTGGAGTCATTGCCTAATTCAATGCCATGAAGATTTACACCAAGGTTTAATAATTCCGTGGCTATAGGTTTTACGTGTCTTCTTTGGTCCATTTTGAGCCAGTTTTGTGTATGGTGTGAGGTAGGGGCCTAACCTCACTCCTCTGCATGTTGCTATCTAGTCCCTCTGTCATTTGTTGAGGCTCACATCTATAATCCAAGGACTCAAGAGGCTGAAGTACAAGGCCCTGGAGTTTGGGGCTGGTTTGAGATACACAGGAAGGGAGGGAAGGAGGGAGGGAGGCTGTTCTTCCTCTTCACCACCTTGTCTTGGCTCTTTTGTCAAAAATCATAAATATAATGCCATAATTAGAATATAAATAAATATAAACTGCCATAAACATGTGGGTTTATTTCTGTACTGTGAATTATCTTTTATTGACCTACGTGTCTATATGTTAGTACCACACAGTCTTAGTCACTGTATCTTTTAAAAAATTTATCGTTTTAAATTATGTGTTTGTGTTTGTGTGTGCAGGGGCTTGAAGAGGCCAGAGATGTCAGATGCTCCCTCCGCAAGAGCAGGATGTGCTCTTAACCACTGAGCCACCTCTCTAGCTGCCTTAATCACTGACTCTTTCCAATAAGCTTTGAAATTAGGAAATCTAAGCCTTTCAAGTTGGTCCTATTCTTTTCAAGACTCCTTTGGCAGTGCTGGCTCCTCGAATTCCCCTGTGAATTTTAGGATCAGTTTATCACAGGCTTCCCCAAGTTAGGTGCCAGCTGGTCTGCTGCAGTAACAAATGCCCCAGGATTCCAAATTTCAAAGTCTTGTATCTGACAAGACCAAGGCTCTCTGTACTACCATGTAGCAGAAAATCCAGAACACTGCCAATTTTGGCAGCAGAAGAAGACAGTTTGGCTGGCGAAGCAAGATGTCCATGCCCTAATCTTTGGAGCCTGTGAATGGTATGCTAGGTGCCAACAGAGAATCATGGCTACACGTGGGCTTCAGGGTGCTAATCTGCTGACCTTAAAATAGAGAGAACATTCTGGATTACCCAGATGGGTCCAGTATCATCTCAACGGCCTTTAAAAGGCAAGCGAGGGGCAGATCTGAGTGACACAGTGTGGTGAGAGGTCTGCCTTCTCTTGCTGGCTTTGAAGGTGGAGGAAGGAGGCTGTGAGACAGGGAAAGAGGCTTCTAGAAGCCAGAGAGGGTAGGAGGCAGATTTCCCCTCCAATCTCCAGAAGGAACCAAGCAAGGGCTGCTGACTCCTTGATTTCAGTCTGGGGCGGGGAGTCCACCTTGAACTTCTGAAGCACAGAGCTAGAGATAAATTTGTGTCATTTGAACACTGAATTTATGGGACTTTGTAGCAGCAGCCACAGAAAATGAGTACAAGGCTGGGAGGGCTCACTGCATACAGCCCCTTCGTGTAGTGGAAGTGGTATGTGGCGTTTGTTCTCCCACTTCATTGGTCAGAACAAGCCGCTGGGAGGGTGGCGTCTAACCCACAGGACTGGAGATGGTTGGTATTCCCAGATATTCCTCAGGGAACCAGACTATCTTACATAATTGTTGCCTGCAGCACTTGTTTCTGTTTTAGTCCCTCTATTTCATTAAAAATAAAAAAATAAAGCCAGGCGGTGGTGGTGCACGCTTTTAATCCCAGTACTCAGGAGGCGGAGGCAGGCAGATCTCTGAAGTTTGAGGCCAGTCTGAACTACACAGTGAGTTTCAGGACAGCCAGGACAGTCTACACCTCTAGACCCTCCCTGTCTTGAAAAAACAAACAACCTGAAAAAAATCAGGCATAAGGGTAAATGCCTTTAATGCCAGCACTTGGGAGGTAGAGGCAGGAGAGTAACTGTGAGTATGAAGGCCTATCTGGTTTGTACAGGCCAGCCAGGGCTACACAGTGCCTGCCTCAAAACCAAACCCAAACCCAACCCAACCCAACCCAACCCAACCAAACCAAAAAAGACCTCTGTATATGTGTATAGTAAATGTGTGTGTACATGTATGTGAGCAGGTGTGTGTGTGTGTGTGTGTGTGTGTGTGTGTGTGTCTAAGTTTGAAGTCAACTGTGAGGGTCTCCTATCATTCTTCATCTTATTTTTTGAAACAGGGTCTCTCAGTAAACGCGGAGCTTTCTCTGAACCTGGAGCTCTCTATGTAGGCCAGACGGTCTGGCCAGAGAACCCTCCAGGTTCAGACTAACTTTGCTTCCCTAGTACTGGGGTTACAGGGGCACACTGCTGTGTCCAGGTTTTATGTGGTACCGGGGATCTGAACTTGGATCCTCATGCTTGTGAAGCAGGCACTCTATCCACAGAGCCCCAGTATCTTAAGTAGTCTTTCTAATCAACTAGTGAGGTGTAACCGCTGGCCAAGACCATACTAGTCTCCAGAGCCTCTTCTGCTTCTGCTTCATGGACCACAGAGTATATGCCCTAGACGTAGGTGATTGGACCAGGGGTGGGATACCTAATCAAAGCTGACCAATCAGATTCCTCTCCTGGGAATTTGGAATTGGGCCATTCAGTCAGTTAGCAGCGGGAAGCTGAGTGAGAAGCAGGGTAGAAACAGGGTTGGAGTGTGAGTCACATGCGAGCCCAAAGGATGGAGGAACAGAAAAAACCCTGAGTAAGCGGAGCTAGCTGGTCCACAGAGACAATGGAGCAGCCGCACAGCCAGCCTCGCAGCCAGGAGGACCTGCAGCCCCGGAAGGAGCGGTGGAGACAGGACGCCACGGCTTGAGGCTCCAATGGCGTCCCCATTCCCAGCTCCGGCCCCAGCTCATCCTGCCTGCTCATCCTTCCCGTGAGATTTTGGCCTCCTCTCCTTTCTCTTGAGCTATCCTGAACCTTAACCAGGAAGGACGCTGCTGGCCTTTCTCTTTGGGGGAACTCAGCTGTGACTGAGCTCTGACTGTGGGTACCAGCAGGGCTGGGGTGAACCGATGCAGCTGCTCTAGCCTGCAAGGCTGCCTGGGATGGTGGGCTTAGGTTAAGTTGGTGTCTGCCGTGGGCAGAGAGGTCTGTGTGGTGTTGCACACGTGGGGTCTTGGGGACTGAAAATACCCCATGGAGCTTCGTTTTTGAGAAGTGGGGAGTTTTGGTGGTAGTGCTTGGCTATGTAATGGACTGGCTGAGCCTTGTGATCTATGTAGACAGAATAGGGTGACCTCTTTGAGCCTCAGTTTCTCCACCTTTGAAATGGGATTGTCCAGGATCAGCTCTGTTCTGGGAAAAGTACTTGAGGCATGAGTGGGGAATAATAAACACGCGGACAGGAGTCGCTGCTGCAGTTGTTTGAGGAAGCCACAAGAGCTCTGGCTTCCTGAAGGAGGTGCCTAGGGTGCTGACTAAGGTAGCAGGACATTCCCCACTGATGGCTGTGCTTCCTGGCCCTCGGCACCCCTGCTCTGTCCCTCACCCCTGTCTCCCTTCATTTATTCCTCTCCCCCTCCCCACTCATCTGTTCCACCTCCCTTTTTGAAACAAGAGCTTTAGGAAGCAGTGGATTGGAGGCCTGGTCAGAAACGGGTCTGGATCCTGGTCTAGCCCCGCATTTGCTGTGCTCCTGGGCAAGTTAATGAATCTCTTGGCCTCCAGTTAATTATCTGTGAAATGGGAGTTAGAATATCCATTCTACTATGAGAAATAATTAGCTGCTCATCAAAGCTTCCCCTCCCTTCTTCTCCCCCACCTCCCCACTTGGCGAATACTGTTCCTCTTTGCCTTCATGTACCTCATCTTTTCCATCATCCGCTGGAGTGTCTTTCCCTGCTCTTGGTTGTTTATGCTGTCTGGGTATGAAATCTTTCCTTTCCTTTCCTTCAGAGTCCAGGCTACCTAGGAGGTGTGTGAGGCTTGGAAGTCACAGGCTTTCACTTCTCAGGTCTCCTGGAGAAGCCTGGAGCTCCTAGCTCCTAGCTCCTAGCTTGGAGTTGCTGGTTCAGACTGGGTGGTCTGCATATTCTCCTTACTTTAACTGTTATCACACCCCAGCCAATTACGGCATCTTCACACTCCCAACACTGATAAATATTCATGAGAAGAGGCGCCCAGGGTCCCAAGGGGAGTGCTTGGGGGGGGGTGCTGGGCCAAGCTCTCCTTTGCAAGTAATGCTCAGACCTATCAATAATCCCTGGGCCCCAGGAGGGGGGATGAGGCAGGGCCAAGGCTGTGGAGACTCCACAGAGTCACCAGCCTGGATGCCTACAGGCTTCTGGGAAGGACTCAGGGCATATGCCCCGCTGAGCCTGGGGAGCTATCCCCCCTCTCTCTGCTTCAGGCTTCCTGTTTCCTCCCCTGGTTCCTTTCCCCCATTTCTTGTTCATCCTTTATTTTCATACCTGTATCTCTGTCTCCTTTCTTCCCACCTCCCTCCTTCTTCCAATCCCTTTCCTCACCCCCGGGTCTCCATCTCCATTTTCTTCTGCATTCCCTAATAAGGACTGAGACATTGGGGGCTGCATGAAGGTATGTAGGTGGGGGGGGGGTGGCTCAGGCTCCCAGACACAGCTCTGGGAGGGGGAAGACTAGTGGCACTCTTCAGGGTCCAGGAACTACATTACCATCTCACCTCACGCCCAGGGATCTGCCCTGTGACCACAGGCATCTCTATCCCTCAATGAAACAAGGCAGTTTGCTTGTTTATCTGTTCAACTCATATTTACTGAGCGCCCATAGCCTGCTACCATTCAACACGTACTTGCTGAACAGCAGTGGGGTGTGCCCTTGTGTGTGTTTGGGAGAGAGAGCCCACCCTTGTGGAGAGGGCATGCTAGCGGAGCAGATGGGCAAGGCATCGGCATCCACAAGTAGAGAATGTGGCAGGTCAGGGACATGCTGGGAAGGAAGAGAAGGACGGGGGACTGGGTGGCAGAGGTTGAAGGCAGTGGGATGGGGAAGTGGATGTCTGGGAAGAGCATCCAGGGTGGGAGCACAACGGAGGGGAAACGTCTGCGCAGTGCAGGGATCGCCTGGTGGAATAAGGGACAGCAAGGAATGAATGGAGGGGCTGGAGTGCAGTGGGGGTGGAGAGGAGTAATGGAGGGTGGTAGGAGGTGACACAGGGAGGGAAGAGGCCAGGCCAGATTGCCAGGACCTTGCAAACACTGGGGTTCTCCTGTAAGTGAGCCAGTGAACTTGTGAGACTCCCACAGCCCCCTCTGAAGGACTGAAGGAGGGCTGCAGGGAGCTGCTGTTCACCCTGGGAGGAGAGGCAGACGTAAGGACTCTGTCTGCGCCAAGGCTTTGCGGGTGCCTGCTGGACACACAAGGCCTTTGTCTATGGCCCTGCCTCATTGTCGCCTGCAGGAGATTGGCTGGGCAGAATCCATTAACCCCGGCTTCACCTCTCTTTCTTTCCACAGAGTGTTCAAGAAGGCAAGCCCCAATGGAAAGGTGAGTCTGTGGTGTGTGCTGGCCCCTCACTGTCCCCACACTCCAGGCGCCTCTGTGGTAGGGAAGGAGGCAGCGTCCCCAGGAGAGGCAGGCACTGCTGGCTGTCTGAGGCTGACACAGCTCTGTCCTCAGGAGCCCTCAATCCAAATGAGGGGAGGGAGGCTCCCTGGAAACTTTTTGTGTGGGCTTCAGAGAGCCCCAGCTGAGGAAGATGGATTAGCCTCTCCTAAAGAGATGTCAGTGTGAGTGTGAGAAGAAGAGACAAGCTGGCCGCAGGACGTGGAGTCCCCTGATGTGAGAGGTCATGGTGTCACCTCATCCCTCTTTCTCCAGGGGCTCCCAGGGCCTGCTCTTCTTCCTTTCTTTCACAGGCCCTAGATTGTATCCTGTTTTACTCTCTGTTCAGCAAATAGACAGTCCTGACATTACTATGCAGGTTTGGGCTGGGCCTGCTGAAGATCAGGGGAGTCCTGAGATAAGAAACACAGTGCTCACTGTGCAGGGATCCATCACCTCCCAGGATGCACTAGGTGTGAGATCCTGGGCTGCTCAGGGACTATGTGACCTTGCCTGGGATGTGTGTGTGAGTCATCGCTTCCTCTGGAGGTGATATAGTTCTAGGCAAAGCAAGGTAAGAAGGGGCATCTCAGGCTAGTGAGTCTCCCAGTGAGCAGAAGGAGCAGAGTTTGAGGAAGACGTAGGGCCCATGGCAGGAGCCCTGTGGCTGGGCTTAGCAGCTCACACATCTTGGGTTGACATATATGCTTCTGTGTGTCTCCATTTGGTGTCCATAGCAGACATTACTGATCATCTTTAAGCCTTCCTGCTGAGCCGGAATCAATCCTATCTTGGATTCCTTGGCAATCCAGGGTCCCAGGAATCCCAGGCTAGTCAATTAGATTTGGTACTTAGAATGCAGTCCGTTTGTCACCCTTACTCCACAGGCACAGAGGAGCAGCTGCCTGGAACAGCTGCTCGGCTGGATTGGCGTTTCAGGTGTGGCTAAGGTGAAGGGAACAGCCCCAGCCGGACGCTGCCACAGGTCAAAGGGACTCATGTGGTCTCCCTTGAGAAACAGGATGGAGTGGGGTGGTCAGGACTGAGGGAAGGTTAAGGAGCAGGGGCATCAAGGATCAGTTTTGAGTCACTGGAGTTCTATCTAGCCCAGGGCTCTTCCTCTAACTCCTGGGCTCCTCAGAGCCCCAGAAGCAATGTCCTCATGTAAGTAGCTCCCTGCCTGGTGCAGGAGGTAGAACTGAAGAGCCCCAAGGCAGCCTCAGAACCTGCACTTGGCTTGTCTGCTGCTCCTTAACCTTTCCCAGGATGCCCCGCTCTCCTGTTTGACCTGCTTTGCCCTTGCAGTTTTGCCCCTAACACCTCCATGGTGTTTGGCTTGAAGATCTCCCTAAGCCTCAGTGTGTCTATAAAATGGAAAGAATAATGACCCTTTCATAGAGGTTTGGGAGGCAAAGGTGTTTAAAAACTGCTCAGAGATCAGCTATTGTTAATGTTAGGGGCCACATCTTGCTATGGTCCCAGTGAGGGGTGGGAATGTATGTAGGTATCAGCGTTAGCTCCAGGGCTGGGTCCTGTGTTCTGCTGGCTCACAGCCACTAATGCTCTTGTGCCTCTCTTCCCCAGCTCACTGTCTACCTGGGAAAGCGGGACTTTGTGGACCACATTGACCTTGTGGACCCCGTGGGTGAGTATGGGGCAGTGGGCCAGGGAAGAGCCCTATCTCCAGAGGGGCCTGGTATCCAGAATGGGTGGGCAGGCATCCCGCCTCAGGAAGCAAGTTTATGGGCAACTCCTCCCTCTTTGGGAGAAGGGCCTCTTTGACTTCTCCAAGGCTAGAAGGAGCCCTGACGGACAGCGGCAGCTACAGCTTATATAAGGCTTACTTGCAGCATCGATAACTCCTGCTTTCCAGACAGAGTGAGGCACAGAGAGGCTCAGTGACTTGTTCCAGGTCACAGAGCTGGTGAGTCAAGGGGTCTGGATTCTAGGTCCTGGCTCTGTTGTCTCTTGGGGAAATCCTTCTTGGGACTTCTGAAGTAGGGGCTGACCTGACCAATATGGGATTGTGTGGGAGAGGGTGAGTAGCCGCTGAGATTGGCTCCCAAGGTCTTGGCTGAGTTCAGGGTTTCTTGCCCTTGGAACTGTTGCTCTCTGGGTTTGGATTATTATTTGTTGGTGGCATTTGCCTGGTACTGTGCAAGATGTTTGCCAGCATCCCTGGGCCCTGCACATTGGGTACCAGAACTAACCCTACCACCACCATCACCACCACCACCACCACCACCACAGTTAGGACAATTTGCTAAATGACCGTGTGGGAGTGAATTCCCCACGCCCCAAACAGCTGCTTCTATAGAAAGACATTGGCCTCACGGTCTCTTTTCATATTGTATGAGGGAGGTCCAGAATCACCCTGTTTTACAAATGGGAGCACTGAGAACCAGAAAGGCTCAATTACTATTATTTTTTTTAAAGATGGTCATGAACAAGCCAGACAGGCCAGGGACAAGTGAGGAAACTGGGATGTGTGACCTGGGAGATTCTTCTAGAGAAGTTGCTCTTTCTTTTGTGCATTGTCCTGGGGTCAAGAGGGGCCCTTGGGTTCCAGAGTCCAGAGGACAGAGCGTAGCGGTATCTCAGCTCATCAGAGAGAATGTTGTGACTGTAAGCTGGCCTGTTGGTAGGGCTGCAAGCTGCAGATGCTGGCTTCGCGCCAGGCCCTTCCTTATGACCCAGGACAGGACTACCCACTCTTCCTCTCCAGCCCTGCCCGGGACACTGTGTAGGTCTTCTGATGTCCCACCATTTTCATCTTCTCCAGAACTGGCTTTTCTGAGGCACTGGGTCTGGGGTTCACCTGTGCTCAGCTTCAGGCAGTGGTTTCCAGAGCGTTCTCTGTGGGCCAGTGTTGAACATAACCCTAGTAGGAGCAGCAGAGGCTGAGGGAGGGCGAGAGAAGGAGAGGGAACCGGCTCTCCACACACATTGACACTGGAGAGTACTTACTTCATGGCAGGCTTCCTGCTGGACCTGAGGACCCAGCGAGTTCTTAGGGCACTGTCCAGGTTTAGTCATGTGCCCCAGTAAGAAGCCCACTGTCTATGGCACGGCTCTCTCTCTGAACCAGTCCTGTCTTCTCCATACTCCACAGTCCCATCCCCTGTGGGTAGTCCAGGCCCAGCTGCGGCGGGACATTTGCCACTAGCTCTGGAAGCCCTCTCCTTCCAGCCTTCACAGGTCATTGCTCTTGGGCTGCAGAGCTGAACTGTCCCTTTGGCCCATCTTGCCATGTCCCTTGGTCAGCTAGTGAGCAACCCTTCCTTGTCCCGTGGAGCCTGGCTTCAAGTCTCTGCCCCTCACACTACCATCCCTCCCCCCCCCCAGGAAGCACCACTGGCAGGGGCAACTAAGTACCTCCACTGGGACATTATACTTACCCTGGACTGAGTTCCAGGGGCCCAGTCCGTGCAGGACGTGGCACAAAGGATGGAAAACCATGCATGGTGGGTGGGTGACCCCGAGGACAGATGGGAACATCTGTGTTTAGATATCCCTATAACCTGAGACCAAAGTACTCACGGTCTGTTCCTTGAGATACCCTGAGTGGTCAGTTACAGGGATAGCGTAAGGATGGGTAGTGTGGCAGTGTGTGTGTGTGTGTGTGTGTGTGTGTGTGTGCGTGTGTGCGCGCGTGCGTGTGTGCATGCGCGTTTCTGGGGATGTCAGACATGATGATCCGTGGGACAGTGCTCCTGGTCTCCTGGGATGCTCTGCTCCCGAGTGGTTTCGGCCCACTGTCGCTCAGCGCTGTGGTACTGTGGTACGGGGGATGTCATGACAGGGAGCATATGGAGGAAGGAAGCTACTTATTTCACAAGGACCAGGAAGCAGAAAGGGAAGAAGGGATTGAGAACCTGATATACCCTTCAAGGCACGCCCCTGGTGATCGGCAGTCTTCCTCCAGCTGGGCCCCATCTCCTGAATTGTCCACCACCTTCCAGCAGCCCATTAAACTATGAACTCACTGATGGGTTAGAGCCCCCATGAGCCAGTCACTTCCCAAAGGCCCACACTGTTGCTTGGAGACCAGCCTTTGGAGAACATTTAGGATCCAAATCGTAACAGTCATGCTCACACATGCCAGGGGCTGTCCAAATACTTCCATGTGTGACAGATTTTACCCACGTGCACATCGACACAGACTGCCCAGTTATTCTCACATGAACCCAGAGAGGTAGGTGCTATTTACCTATCAAAGCCCCTGATGCGTAGACACACACCCTTACCTCCCCCAAACCACTCACACCCCCACCCCCACCCTCACCCCCCCCGCCAACCCCATCCAGAAAGCTCTGAAAATCTCACTGCTCCTAAGCCTGGTGCAGAGTGTTTATTACAAAGCTGACCTAACATGACTCAAGGCCATTTACCATAGTTAGGCTTCTGGCAAGATTAGTCATTTAATGATGGTGATTCTGAGAAATGTCCTTCTGTGGTTTTGTCATTGTGCGGAGGACATAGTGTGCATACACAGACTCAGGCCGTATACTCTCATGGGGCCACCTCATACATAACTGTTCTTTGAGACACTGTTCTATAGCCTGCGACCGTAGCTGTGTTTTCCTGTAGAGGTGTCCATGGCTCTGATGGCAGGTACGCAGCCTGCAGAGGGTGGTACCCAAATGGACCATGTTCCCTGTTACCTCTGCGATTCCGTTTGAGTGGATGTCTGGGGCTTGGGTTGAGAAGGTCAAGGTTGGGGACTCTGTTTGCTGTCTCCCCCAGATGGTGTGGTCCTGGTGGATCCTGAATATCTCAAAGAAAGGCGAGGTAAGCTGTGTTCGTCCTACTCACAGCACGCCGGTGCCTCCTCATCCTCCGCTTTCCGGTGACCCGAGCCTGCTGCCTCCTTGCTACTGAGGCAGGGCCTCTGCTAATCCCATGGCATCTCCTGTCCATCTTACTGGCTCCTTAAATGAATCAGTGCACACTGTAGCAAGAACTCTGGTCTCCTGGCTCGGGGCAGCCCTGCCTCAGTGCTTATCCTGGGAGAACTTATATGCCCCCAGCCCTGTCTTATCAACAAGACAGCAAGACTTGGGGCAGGGGCACGACAGCAGAGCAGGATAGAGGGTCTCACTGTATAAAGATAAAGGTAGAGGTGCTGTGTACAAGGTCAGGGTTATACTGGACTGAGACCCTGTGCCTCTCAGACACAGCCTTCTATAGGTGTTCCTTCTAGGCTGTCTCCCTGCCCCTCTCCCCAGGCTTCCAGTCTACTCCAACCACCGCAGCTACCAGGCTGCCTGACTGTCCTTCCTGCCCCTCCATACTCCTGGGCTAGAGTGATCTGAGGAAGGCAGAACTAGCCAGCAGGAGGCCCTTCCTAAGAGACTGCATCAAGGTTGCTCTTGAAGGCACCCTGTGTCAGAGAGCAGTGTACCCACCCCACTTGAACCTGGGACAGGCTTGTAGCCGCCAGTAGGCAAACCCCAGGGCTGCAGCTGGAGCTCTGGGCGGGGCGGGGGTTGTGTGCTGCCCTCCCAGGCCCCTCCTCAGTGCCCTGCTCCTCACAGTCTACGTGACGCTGACCTGCGCCTTCCGGTATGGCCGGGAAGACCTGGATGTCTTGGGTCTGACTTTTCGCAAAGACCTGTTTGTAGCCAACGTGCAGTCCTTCCCACCGGCCCCTGAGGACAAGAAGCCACTGACTCGGCTACAGGAGCGGCTCATCAAGAAGCTGGGCGAGCATGCCTACCCCTTCACCTTTGAGGTCAGCACTGCTTCACTTGCATCACCTCTGGGGTGCACTCAGAGCGGCCTCACGGGAAGCCGGGAGGGCAGCTGCTTTGTCTCACTGGGTTGGGACCCAGGCAGTGTCAATTACATTACCTGTTAGGTGTCTTGACCCTGGCCACTGTGGACACATCGCCTTAAACCTTTGGGCTACTCCTCTGGCCCTCCTGCATTTAAGTTACTAGAGAAAGGGAGGCCCAGGGGTGGTTGCAGTGAAGGAAGGAATCCTACCTGGCCCTGGGTCACTGTGTCACTCCCCTCAGACAGGCTGCTCACATGACCAGCTCATCCCCTGTCATGCCTCCTTACCATTGGGAGTTCACATCTTCCTGTGTTGAGACTCCATGATTCTGGGAGGGGGGCTGAGCTCTTAGGTGAAGAACTCAAATCCGTATCTTCCCCAGCCTGCCCCAACCCTGTGTGGGGCATGGTGTGATCCGGCTTGACCAGGAGAGAAACAATCTGTTACAGGGGTCCTAGTCTGATGGAAGAGGTATGGCTTATCTTCAGAGGCCCCAGTCTGATGGAGGAGAGATGGTCTGTCCTCGTCGGACCTGGTCTGATGGGTGTTTAGGAGTGACAGAGATACGTCAGGAAAGATAAGACTGGGGGGGGTAGGTTAGCTCATTTTATTTGTCTCCTGGACAGATCCCTCCAAACCTCCCGTGCTCGGTGACATTGCAGCCAGGGCCAGAAGACACAGGGAAGGTAGGTCACTCCGAGAAGACCATCTCTCTGGGTCCAGGGTCCTGAGTTTTTCCCCTTGAGGCAGTGGACATCTGGAACCTCCCTTCCAACTGAAGCTGCCTGGGCCTGTCTGGCAGATATCCCCTGGACCATCAGTTCCCTGAGACAAGGCTCTGATGCAGGCTGGCCTCACCCCCGCATTCGGTGATGTGTCCCAGGCTCCCCTGAGTCAGTCTTGCTGACTCTGGAACTGACTGCAGAGGACCAACCGATTCTGAGCACCTACGTGTGGCCTCACATAGTCCCTAGCAACCTTGTTTGGAGATGGGATCACTGCTGCTTTACAGCTGGGGTACTGAAGCTTGGAGAGCGGGGACCGGCAGCATCCCAGCCCAGACTGTACACCCACACTCTCATCTGCAAAGCAGAGATAGTGGACAAGCTCCCTCGTGCTGTCAGGGGGTGAGGGAGACACAAGACACCCGGCACGGGCCTTCACGTTGCTGGTGGCTGTTTGAGGACAACCACCCAGACTGGAGCAGGAGTCTCAAGGGTGATCGGAGTTGGCTGGTGGGCTCACAGGAGCAGCTCTAGAGGAAGAGCTGGGGTCGGGCAGCTTAGGGACGAGGTCAGCATTGGGTACTAGGGTTTCAGATACACCTTGAGGAGCCCTCAGGTGGTGAAGCCTATGTCTGGTTTGCAAGATGGGAGGGGGGTTGGGGACCTTGCCTCCCTAATGCCATGGGGTCAGCATGGCCTCCTCCACAGGCCTGTGGTGTGGACTATGAAGTCAAAGCCTTCTGTGCTGAGAACCTGGAGGAGAAGATCCACAAAAGGTATGCAGGATGCTGGTGGGAAGGGGAGGAAGGGCAGGATGGGGAAGTCTAGAGAGGAGCGATGAGGTGGAGCTGTGCTGTGAGTAGGGTCTGGAAGGTCATGGTGAGCTTCCTGGAGGAGGTGGCCTGAGGGGCTAGCCTGAGCCAGGTTTCTCTCATACCCCCCTCCAGACTATGGCTTCTTATATTAGAAAGACCCAACTTCGGTTAACTTTTGACAGTGGATAGAATGCTTCCAGACCATTCACATTTCCCTGCTTGTCCACCTAGAGTCCGGCAGCAGGATTGAAGTCTGTGTTGTAGAGGGAAATGGAGGTGAACCTAGAGGGGTTCAGTGAGGCTCCGAGAGGGGGCATTCTTCTGCAGTGCTCAGCAGACAGGACAAGCCAGCTGGTCCTGACTTCTCATGGCTGCCCTTCCTAGGGTTCAGGGACTCCTGTCTCTAGGCCTTGCACCCGACTCTGCTGCCTCTGCATCCCAAGTCCAGTTCTTAGGCCAGCCAACTGAGGGGTGTCCACTAGCTTTTTTAGGGATGAGTTTGCCACCTGGTGGCGACTAGGTGTATTACAAGCATTTCCTTTTGGTGTGGGCAGCTAGCTTCTGTATAGGGGTGGCCTGGGGTGGGGGTGGGGAGACAAGACTCTCTATTGCTTCTCTGTCCCAACTTTCCCCTTAAGATCTGAGATCAGGGGCCGGAGAGATGGCTCAGTGATTAATAACACTGGTTGCTTTTTCAGAGGACCTGGGTTCAATTCCCAGCACCAACATGGCAGCTCACAACGGTCTGTAATTTCAGTGCCAGGGGATCCAACATCCACACACAGACATATATGCAATGCACATGAAATAAAAGTAAATAAATTAAAAAAACAATAAATTAGCAACTAAAGTTTATTTAAAAAAAAAAGATCTGCATATTTCCACTTAGCAGATCTTTAACAGACAAGGCCACATCCTGCACTATGGTAGTGAACAAGCTAGACAAGAAGTTTCAATCCTTAAGCAGCTTATGCTATCGGGTGGCATGGGTGACAAGAAGTAAAACCTGGTTTTTCTCTCTATTGTGCTGGGTACCAGGACACAGACCTGAATGAAGTGCTGCTCCATGGAGGCCCAGGGACAGAGTGGAGTCACATGGTGACAGGCCTTTGGGCTGACCTCTGGTTGGCAGGCCATGGGGAGCTACAGTAGCCTCTTGAGCAGGAGGGGGGTGTAGGTGCCGAGAAGAGATCGTGGAGGCTGATGACCACATCTGTCTTCCCTCTCACATCTCCCTTAGGAATTCTGTGCGGCTAGTCATCCGGAAGGTTCAGTATGCCCCAGAGAGGCCTGGCCCTCAGCCCACAGCTGAGACCACCCGACAGTTTCTTATGTCGGATAAGCCCCTGCACCTTGAGGCCTCTCTGGATAAGGAGGTAAGAGGCTCAGACCCGTTGTCCCCAGTTCTGATATCCCTCAGGCCCCTCCAGGCCTCCTTTGAGGGTTTTGGGAATCCTGTTGGGGTCCAAAGGATCGGCAGAGGTAGGCATGTGCACCTACGAGATGGGAGCTATGTAGCCTCTGGAAGGGTCCTGGCCATTCTCTCTCACACCCTGAAATTGCCTGTTTCAGGCCAAGTGAAGAAGCCCAGCCGTATGAGCAGGGGTGGTGATGGGGAGCAGGACCCAGGGACTCCTTGTTGTTACCCTCTTACCCATGAGCTAGAAGGCAACAAACTGCAGAATTCAGGACACTAAGCCAGTGAACTGGGGGTGGGTGGGTGTTCCCCTCCTTCTTGGGGCAGCTGAAGGCAAGAGTCTGGACAAGATATGGTGAAGGCCCTGTCATGAGAATTCAGAGCAGCTCCTTCATTGAGCTGGTTAGCCATCTTCCCTTCCCCTGAATCTTCCAGACCTTTCTGAGTCTGCAAACTCAGACCGTCAGACCCCACAGGGTCTTGAGATGTCTCTCTGCCCAACTCCCTCACATTGAATAAAGGAGAAACAGACTTAGATAACCTGTTCAAGGTTATGCAGTCACCACCACCATCATTGCTGTTACTGTTGTTGTCCTAGCTAGTGGTTAGAATAGGGAGGTCAGCTTCCTTTTCTTTTTTGTATGTGTGTATGTGTATGTCCATGGGTGCATGTGTGTGTGTGTGTGTGTGTGTGTGTGTGTGTGTATGCACGTGTGGAGCTAGATGGCAACCTTGGGTGTGTCATTCTCAGGAACACCCTCCACTTTCTTTGAGACAGTCTGTCTTTGGCTTGGAGCTCACCAACTAGGCTAGACTGGCTAGCCATTGAGCCTTAGCGGTCCTCCTGTCTGCCTCCCTCATGCTGGGATTACAAGCGAGTGCCACCACGCCCAGCATTTTCACATGGGTTCTAGAGATGGAACTCAGGCCCTGTATTTGCAGCACAAGTACTTTACTGACTAAGCTCTCCTCAAGCCCCAGGGTGTCATTGTCTAAGTACAGGCATCTTCGAAAGCTCCCACAATGGCCCTGAAGGTTGATATGCTTGGTAGTTTCCGTGATACTTTAATACCAGTGTGAAGTGATTGATGAACTTAGAGGCAGAGGTTAGAATAACCAGAGGTTGTTCTCCCCCACCCCCACCTCCTCATCCCCGCCCCCATGCTCTCCTGCCTTTTGCTTCACAGATCTATTACCATGGAGAACCCATCAGCGTAAATGTCCACGTCACCAACAACACCAACAAGACTGTGAAGAAGATCAAGATCTCTGGTAGCTGAGGAATTCCCGCAAGGGTTGGGATAGCTGTAGACATGCCCTTTGTTAAAAGCCTGTGACAGAGCTTCTGAAACTGGGGTCTGCTCTCGGCCAGCGGTGACTTCAGAGCTGGTGTCCCCAGCAGTGGGTTTCCTCTTCGGTTACCTCTTTTCATAGGCTTTCTGGGCCCCAGCCTGGGAGGAAAGACTTGGCCACGGAAGGGACTTGGCTTTAGTGGGGGCTTCTTTGTAGGTGGAGGCTGGGGTGGTGGCCTCTTGTAAACCCTGACCATTGTCTCAATCTAAGCATTCCTACCTCAGGGAGCTTGAGGTGCATCCTGGTAACCGCCCCCTGATTCATGTGTCTGCTCCCCCCATCTCTCTCCAGTGCGCCAGTATGCGGACATCTGTCTCTTCAACACAGCTCAGTACAAGTGCCCAGTGGCCATGGAGGAGGCTGAGTAAGTGTGTTTGAGGTCACCTTTGGATGGGTGGGACTAGATGGGAGAGAGAAGCTCTGAGTCCCAGGTCCAGGCATCTCTTCTCAACGTGCAGAAGGCTGGGCCTCCACCTTCTTTGACATTCACAGTAGATGATGTGGAAGGGTTTTCTCTGAAAAAATGTTTTTTATTTCTATGTTTTGTTGTGGCACATGTGTGGAGCCAGAGGACAACTTGTGAGAGTCAGTTCTCCCCTACCATGTGTGTCCTAGGTTAGAATTCAGGTGACATGTGCCTTTACACACTGAGTGACCTTGCTGGCCCCTGTTTTGGTTTTTGAGTCCAGGTTTCACTCTGAGACCAGGCTGTCCTGAAATTCACTATGTAGCCCAGGCTTGCCTGGGACTCATTGCAATCCTTCAACTTCAGCCTTTCAAGTGCTGACATGGGGCATAGATTTCTGGTGCGTGCTGGGGATGCAGTGAGATGACCCAGAGCCAGGTATCATTTGGTCTCAAGTGGAACGCCACATTCTGTGACATACTTGGATCTGCAGCCTAGAGAAAGGGTGGCTGCCTGGGCTTCCAGTGAGCATGGCTTCCTGTGAGGTTGGGCTTGAGGTTGAGATGGGGCTGGCTCCATTCAAAGAGGCAAATCTGGGCTTCCTTCAGGGCTGCCCCAGGTCAGTGGCAGGCACCATTCTCGTCTTTGAGAAGGGAGAGGGGATGTCAAACACCAGGCAAAAATGAGCAACCGAAGCATCTGCATGTGATTGACAGGTGTGCATTACAGCAAGTAAAGTTTTAGTGGTAGAAGCTAGGCGTTCCAGACGTACAACAGCTTTACTTACGGTTTGTATGCAGGAATACTTTTAAAGGTGAATGCGGGCCGGAGAGATGGCCCAGCAGTTAAGAACACTTGCCGTTCTTGCAAAGGACTGTGATTTATTTTACGGAACCTACATTACACAGCTCACGACTGCTTGTAATTCCAGTTCCAGGGGATGTGACGCCCTCTTCTGGCCTCTGAGGGCAGTTGCATGTATGTGGTGCACATACACTCATGGAGGTACACACACATACATGTAAATAAAAACATAATCATTAAATGAACAATAAAAACAAATGTGTCGTTTAAAGGTGTATCATGGCCATTCCTAGCCCAGAGGCAGTCCTGCTTGCGTGTGTTGTACCTGTGCCTCTTTCTGGTGGCAGTGGGCTTTCTGCCAGAGCTGGGCCTGGCCCAAGGGTTGCCCTGCATCTGGGATACAGAGGTTGCTGGCAGAGGGAGTTTTGGAACAGGGCCAGGCTACACATCTTGGCTGGGTTAGGGCTGGCTGTGAGAAGGTCCATCTTCATGCTGCCTCTCTACTTCCCAGTGACACTGTGGCACCCAGCTCGACCTTCTGCAAGGTCTACACACTGACTCCCTTCCTGGCCAACAACCGAGAGAAGCGGGGCCTTGCCCTGGATGGGAAACTCAAGCATGAAGACACAAATCTGGCTTCCAGCACCCTGTGAGAACCCCTACCCCAAGTCTCAGGCTCCTAATACCCATCCTGCAATGGGGTCCCACCTCTGAGCCCACCACAAGGTTAAGGACAATGTTAAGGCTCTTTTCCTAGCCTTGACTAGGGCCAGTCCCCCAGAGTATGACTAGCCAGAGAGGCTGTCTCCCTGCTCCCACTTGCCCAGTCAAAGAGTACTCGGCCCCATCATTTGGCTCCGGGGACACAACTGGAAAAGCTTCCTGCAAAACTGGCGGCTCTTAGTTCAGAGTCCTGAACATGGATTGGGTGTGTCTCTGATGCTGTCAAGGCTAGAGGGGAGAGAATGGCTTCTAGAAGGGTCCTGGAAGGAGATGAATAGAAGCTTGGAGAGGCCCGGGAAGAGGTGGCAAGCTGGGTAGATAGATATGGGAGCCCTTCCACGTGAGGCACCACAAGGCCATCTGGTTACTCTTGTTCCATGGGCACCACCATACATTGTGGGGAACCTTTATACCCTCTGATGATACCTGGCTCCTTGAAAGGGATTTGGTCTCTGTCTGTTGTGTTTGAGATCACCATTCCCAGTCCAGACTCGTGGCTCAGGCTAGACCATCACATTATTTTCACCCCTGACAGGCTGCCCATTGACCAACAAGCTCTTTGTCCCTTTCCTGCCCCAGCTCACATCCAATCTGCTCTCAAGTCCCCTGTGAGGCATCACCTCCTGAGCACATCCTTCTTGTGCTACCCTTGGCTTCTCGGTTCGTGATGTGGCCCTTTCTGCTTCTGGGTTACTGAGCATAAAACTGTGTGAGGGAAGTGGATGGTGGAAGAGCGGTTAGGGTCTGCTCTCGCTGCATCCTGTGGCACTGCCTTGGCAGGGAAGAGGGCCCACTAGGCTGCAGAGCAAGGACATCCCATAGCCAGATGAGGAACCAAAGGGACGAGGGCCACTGCTCGCTGGGAGAGTACTTGCCTATCGTGCACGAGACTCTAAATTTAATCCCCAGTACCACAGAGAGTGGCATATATGGAACCCAAGGCTATACGCTCCAGTCACTGGGCACAGCTCACTTTCCCACCTCTGTTGGACCCGGTGGCTCAGGAGAGGGATGGAGTATGGTGCCTCCCATTGCACCCACTACCTACCGCGTCCCACCCCCCAAGGAGCCCCGCGAACCAGCTTCCCGTCTCCCTGCAGGCTGAGGGAAGGTGCCAATCGTGAGATCCTGGGGATCATCGTTTCCTACAAGGTGAAAGTGAAGCTGGTGGTGTCACGGGGCGGGTGAGTCCAGCTGCCCGGCACCCTCTGCCCATCCTGCCCATGTGCCTGGCCTTTCCGCTGCTTCTGCCAGTGGAGGAGGTGGGACTTGAAGACTTCCTCTTCTCTCCTCACTCTGGTTCTTCTCCACTGGCGGAGGCTCTCCTCCCCTCCATCTCTCTCCCTTTCTCCTCTCTAGCCTAGGCCTGGGTCTGGCTCTGGGGACTGGGCACAGCCTATGTGAGTCAGGGTGTCCTCAGTCTGTGAACTGTGACTCTTGGGGGCTATCACACCCTTCCTCGCATCTGAGGGCACAGTGCGCACACTTGGGGACGGAGAAACGCAGACCTGAATTGGGGGTTTGCTAACTTGGCTGACTTTCCCATTTTGTAGGTGGGGAAAATGAAGCCTAGATAGTTTTCCTAAAGAACTAAGTAGCATTGATTAGGGTGGTACCTCCGAGCCAAGGATGGTGCACACCTCAGCAGTCGGAGCGCTTGGGAGGGAGAAGCAGGAGATCAGGAGTTCAAGGCCATTCTCGGCAACATTGAGAGTTTGAGGTCAGCCTGGATATATCACACCTTGTCTCAATAGAACAAAGAATATCGTCTCTGCGGCGAGCAGTGCTGGTAATGATGGTATATTACAGAACGTTTCTAAACCCAGTGGCCAATCCTGTGTTCTGTCACCTTGCAGGGCCCACGGTCTCCCACATCCTAGTGACTCCCAAAGTCTTCCTTCTGCGATTAGATAGCCTGGGAACAGAGAGATTAGTTCCTACGGATGCAGATCCTGGGACCCAGGGGCTCTGCAAGCCGGCCTCCCCCTCCCCCCCAGTCCTAGATAAGCTGTCAGGTGCATAGGGGTGGGGAGTGTGTCCCTGGGTCTTCTGTGGCGGGGTGGCAGAGAAGTGAACGAATGTCCTTTGTCTTTTCTCCGGCTCTGCACTCTGTCCTGATCGCTTCTGCCTCCTCTGGCCCACTCAGCCTGCTGGGAGATCTTGCATCCAGGTAAACCCCTCTTTGTCCTGCTTTGTCCACAACCCTGCAGGTCCTTGGGTCACCGACCCAGATGGTCAGAACCACAGGGCGCTGGGAGGGGAGACTCTGGGGGTTGACTCAGATTGCAGGCTGGGGATGGACCGCAATGGGAACTGTACCCAGACAGAGTGAGGAAATGTGGCTCCTAGTGAAGTGCCTTGACCGGCTTTCCTTCCCACTCAAGCAGCAGGACCTTTGTAGACAACAGTGATCTGGGCCCCGGGAGGGCCAACTGAATCACTCGCCTGAATTCTAGAATGTTTCAGAGAAATGCAGCATTAGTGCCTTTCAAGCTTCTACTCCACTGAGAATTCATGGCTAACAGTATTTAGTTGTCCTCGCAGTCAGATGATAACTTCGGAGTGTGTGTGCCCCAGACATGATAGTGTGATCTGCTGTCACACGATGATGCTGTCATTCAAAGAGATAATTCTATCTTGTTCAGTGTCATCCAGCAAAGAGTTTATGATCCAGATTCCCTGCTAGGCTTGCACAGGGAGGGTGCTGGAATCCCAGAGGGAGCCACAGGCTTGTGCGGGGTGCTGGAATCCCAGGAGGGAGCCACAGGCTTGTGCAGGGTGCTGGAATCCCAGGAGGGAGCCACAGGCTTTCGCAGGGTGCTGGAATCCCAGGAGGGAGTCAGTGGTGCCCTTGCTTTCACAGCTTGGCAAAGCAGAGGCCCAGGTCCTTCCAGCCACATCCTCTATGGCTTCATTAAAGACTGACCAAATCTGGCCTCTACAGGCTCCCATCACCACACCCAGTCCCTTCCCTCTTTCCAGCTGGCCTTGAGCAACAAGATTAGTAAGATGTGGTATCTCCTGGAGGCATTCATAATTTAGTGGGGCTCTCCTAGGATGATGCCACCCTTAGCAGAGAGGAGCCTTCAGGGCTACTCTCTCTCACTCAATTCTGTTTATCGTTGGGTGAGTAAGGTGGTGAATGATGGAGCTAGGATCTCTCTTCACTTACCACTGGTGCTGTGCAGCCTGAGGCAAGAGATTTAATCTCCTTATACTTTAGCTTCCTGGTTCCTGCACAGGCCATCAGAATAATGGGGTTGTTGTGAGGATTCCAAGAGTTGCTCTAAGGAGGGGCTTGGAACAGTCCTGGGCACAGTCTGTACCATGCAAGTGTCTGCTCTTGTCCTCAACCTATCTATCAGGGACAAGGTCAGGGAAGGCCCGATCGCCAACAATGGCTGGTGGCCAGCTCTCCCTCTCACACGCACACATATGAGGTGTCAGAATCTGCACGCGGTGTGCACAACTCTGAGCCCCAGTCCCCGAAGCCTGTAGGTGTCACAGTCCAGGGATCACCCAAACATCTTTACGGCACTGTTGAGATATGGGGTGGGTAAGTCTGGGAGGAAATTGGAAAGGGTAGTGCCAAGAGGTCATGGTGATCTGAGGTGGGCAGGGCCCAGGCCACCTTGCTTACCCACTGACCATGGTCTGAGTCCCCAGTGGCACGGTCCCCAGCCCATGGCAATCAAACAATCCTTAGAAACAAGGGGAAGTTCCTTTTTCTTTTTTTTCTTTTTTTTGGTGGGGTGGGGCTTCTATCTCTTTGTGAAGACTGGAGAGGCGATGGTCGGAGTAGCAGAGCTAGTGTCGTTTCTTCGTGAAGCTCCCACAAGGGCATCAGGTCTCGAAGCCTCCCCCCAGGCTCACTGAGTTGGGTATGTGTTTCAGTGACGTTGCTGTGGAACTGCCTTTTACCTTAATGCACCCCAAGCCTAAAGAGGAGCCTCCGCATCGGGAAGGTGAGTGAGGCCCACGGGTCACCCCACTTTCTGGGCTAGCCTTCAGCCCAGTTTCAGCCTCCCAGCTCCTACAACACACTGGAGACAGAGAACCCTGACCCAATTCTCCATGGAAGATCGAGTCTAGGCGTGAGGACAGGCCACATTGGTTGATTTTATTTTACTTTCCATTTTAAAAATATTTATTTTCCCTTTATGTGTGTGAGTGTTTTGCCTTTATATATGCAGCCAGGAGAGGGCATCAAATCCCCTGAGACTGGAGTTACAGGTGGTCGTTAGATGCCTTGGAGGTGCTGAGAGTTGAACCCACAACCAGAAGACCCAGTTTTCTTAACTGCTGAGCCATGTCTCAGCCCCTCCGTTGGTTGAATTTTTAAAGTGACAACAGGTTGACCACATTCCATTGAAAGGGATGTTACAGCCCGTATCACAAGTGGAGCCTGTGCCTATAATAGACTGTGCTGTGCCATATATGGAACTCCAAATTCAGAGAGGGTACAATGTGAAAAAATAGCCAGGCATGCCAGCACCTGCCCACAATCCAGCAGAGGGAGGTGTGAGGCAGGAGGATCATAAGTGTGAGGCCAGCCCAAGCTGCAAAAAAGCAGTGTTCTTAGAGTAGATGGAACTCAGGCAAGCAAGAACCTGTCTCCTGCAAGGTCTTCAATAAGCATGAATGCACCCCTCCTGTCATCTTGTTCTAAGAACCAGGACTTGTCTTTGCCCTCCACATCTTAGCCAGAGAGTCCCAGGATGGGGGGGAGGTCCTTGTCCCATTCCTCACCTCTCGCCGCCCGCCCCCCAACCCCTGGGTGCCTCATAAGCCTTGTGTATGTTCAGTTCCAGAGAACGAGACTCCAGTAGACACCAATCTCATAGAGCTTGACACCAAGTAAGCGGAACCCTCCTGCCTGTGATGTCTTGGGGTGGGGCTGGAGGTGGGGCTGGAGAGGTGGAGGGGTCATTTGCATAAATGCTTATTAACCTTTGAGGAGCAGCTGGTCTAACCTGTCTGCTGAGAGCCACCTCTGCTCGCCTCTTCAGCAACCTGCTTGCCTGCATGTGACTTGAAGGACCCTCCGTGCCTGTTCCTCTTCCTCCTGCATTGGTGGGGTCTGTCTTCCTCTCTCGTCTTTGCACGTTCGTCAGTCGGTCCGTCCATCTGCAGCACCCACTCAGCTGGCTGGCACAGGGCTGGTTCAGACCCTGGGCTCCCCTCACACCTGGCCCATGCCAGTTGGAAGCTGCCTGTAGGGTGGAGAAGGTGTCTGGGTGCTGTCAATTCTGCTGCCTGAGGACCAACTGATTCGGATTCCCCTGCGGTGGAAGGCCATGCATGGGGCACCAGACAATGGCTAGAGGAAGAGGACCTGGTTCAATGGCTTGAATCACCTCTGGGACAAGGCTACTTTCTCCCTCCTGCTCCCTAAACATCCTTTCCTTGAGTCTTTGGAGAGATCTGGGAGATGGGGGTTTCAGTTGCCCTATGTGGAAGCCCTCTCAGCTGGCTGAACTCCATGGGGCATGGGACTCCATGTGCCTCTGCCTGGACCTGAGTGACATGATGGGAAGAAAGTCCTTAGTCCTGCATCTTCACCTAACCAGGCATCTTTTCCTCCTTCCTCTGTCCCCATATAGATTTTCCACCCTCTGCTCAGAAGTCCCTCCCCGCCCTAGGGTCCCCGGGTAGCATGTGAGCTAGTGCTTCTAGGAGGAAGGGTCTCTTTAGGTTATCTCCTCCCTAGAGCCCAGCACCAACTTCCTGGTCGAAACAGGCATGCTTCTTAAAACAACCTTGTTGGTTTGGTTTTGGGGGTGAAGTGGGTTTCTTGGGCCTGCTCTTTGGGGATTCCAATTGCTACCCTTGCTTACCTTCTCCATCCCATCAGGAACTGGGTCACTTTTCTAACCCATGTATATTGAGAGGCAAACTTCTTGGCCTTTACGTGTGACAATCCCCACCATCCCCACCAGTGGGCTTGTAAATGGGTCAGCCTGGCGTGCCTTCCTGTCTGTGGTCATCCCAGAGAACCTGAAGAGTGTGGTCTCTTGAGTCTCTCTTCTCACATCCGGCCAGGCATCTGAATCTGCCTGCTAAGGCTCTCTGCCCCTGCAAACCCTGCATTTTCCTTGTCTCTCCCCCTAGTGACGACGACATTGTGTTTGAGGACTTTGCCCGCCAGAGGCTGAAAGGCCTGAAGGATGACAAGGACGAAGAGGAGGACGGCACTGGCTCTCCACACCTCAACAACAGATAGACTGGGCCAGCTCTCCCCCCCGGCAGCTCCAGGTTCATTTTGCACTCGGATACTTTCTCCTCTCCTTCCCTTCCTGGTTCCCTCTCCCTTTTGTTCTTCCAGTTCCTACCAAGGGGCCTCAGTGGTCTTCCGAGTCTCGGTGATGAACCTTTGGCCTCAGAACTGGCCTTGCATGGCCATGCCAGCAGGACCACAGCACACATCCTCAGCCATGTCTCTGCAATCACCCGTCCGCCCCTTTTCACCCTCATTCCCTGAAAGGCTGCGCTGCCTGGCCTTGGGGTTTGAGATGGGGAACAGGAGGGAGATGGGGCTGGAGGGCCACAGTGATGGCGTGTATGAAGACGTGGAAAGGTGGGCCAAGATGGCTTAAGGCACACAAGATGTCTGCAGTCCCAGGAGGTGACACAGTTTTGGCAGCTAAAAGATGACTACATCGGGGGCTGGAGAGCACAGAACTGTGAATAGATTCTCAATGCTTTGTGTGTGTGGTCCAGGCCCACCAGAGACTCCTCCCCTCTACCCTCATCCTTGGTCCATGTCCCTGTGTCTCATGGGGGAGGCACATCCACCCTAGGTGTGAAGAGGACTGAGCTGACTTCCTAGCAGGCACCTAGACTGAGGCAGGCTACAGATCCAGCTACACATGTCAATACTGATAGGAAGAGCCATCCTAGCTTCGTTGCATTTTATGTGGGGGCACAGAGAGCGACAGCAGGTCTTTAACAAACACCAGCCCTAGCGGTGAGCCAAAGTGACAGAGGAGGCTTTTGTGGGGGCGCTTTAAGAAATGGCGGCAGGGCAGGCGGATGGGCATCTGTCTTCCTTCTCTTCCTTAGTGGAAAGTTCTTCAGGAAGCAAGGACAGAGGCCACCGGCAGCTGGAACCACCAGTATCTTCCAGCTTCCTCCAGTAGTTCTCCAGTGACTTGGTCCTATAAGCTAGGAGAGAGAGAGAGACATGCCTGAGGCCACCATTACCACTTTTAAGGGAGCCCATTCCCAGAAGGTGGCATCCATAGAGCTGCGTTCCCCAGTAGGGAGGAGTTGATTTCGTGTACCCAGGGTCACAAGTACCCAGTATCCATCAGCTGATGTCGGTGTGACTTGATCGGAGTATCTCCAAGGATAACAGAGCAGACAGGTGGTAAAACAGAAAGTGCTCAAAGGTATCCCTGTTTGGTCTTTGATGCTAACTTGTTGTGTGACCTTGGGCTAGGTGCCCTCTCCCCACCTTGGGCCACAGTTTCTTGTTGGAAAGCCAAGAGGTAGACCAGATGATCCCAAGAGTTTCCAGTTCTAGTTTCTGCTATAAGTTTGTGCTCTCAGAGCTTCTGGTCTTCGTAGTGGAGCTTAGGCTACCAACTGCTCCATCAGCCTTCAGAGGAGACTCAGGGTATCTCAGAGGACCCAGGGCTGGGTAGAGTACTGAGTGCACCTTCCGGCCTAGGAAGGGCTGCCCTTGGACCCTAGTTGGCTTGCCCGATGTCAAGTTGGGGCCACAGCCTTTGTGAACTTCTCTGTTCCAGAGCTTATCTTTGCTGATGCTTCCATGGCAAGACTGTGGACAACCTTGGATTTATCAAATATATTGATTAGCAGAGCAAGAGGATCTCATCTCAATTTCTACCCTTTTTTTCCTTCTTAGTTCTATAATTGCCTGAGAAGGGAGACCACAACTTTTGTTTGTTTTTGAGAATCACGTAGCCCAGGCTAGTCATGAACTCACTATGTAGCTGAGAATGACCTTGAATTCTTGATCCTCTTGTCTCAAGTGCTGAGATTACAGACATGCCCCACCACTACTGATTTCACACTTTATTACACAGAGTGGGCTCCAATCATTTTCAGCCCAGTGTGTCCAGTTACTACAGTTATTTCTCATGGTGAAATGGTCCAGTCCCACTGGCCTTGCACCTTCTAAATCTCACAAGAAACTCAAGGTGCCTCTTTGTATATTGGAAGAGTTAGCTTGGGGCAGTTACTCCCTGGCCAGCCCTGAGATCACAACTGCAGGCTCCCTGGCGTCCAGACCCTGCCAGAGCTGGCCGGGCACTTTTGCACCTATAGAATTGATGAAAATCTTGAACAGTGTGAGGCAAGCCAGTGTCCTCCACTGGCTTTCACAATAACCTTTGGAGCTGATACAAGGCTATTTAGCATTTAGGCTAACCCCTCTCTGGCAAACCTCTCCCCCATCCTTAACCCATACAAGCAAAAGGTCTCCCAGGCTGGTCTCGAGCTTCTGGCACCTCAGCATCCCCACTCATCCTTTGGGTTTATCCCACAAGTCACTTGAAATGTCTCCAGCTGCAGGGATGCTTCAGAGCCCCAGCTGCCTCTTTGTGTTTTGAGACAGGCCTGCCTGAGGATTCCAGCCAAGCCATCCTTTGCTGACAAGCTTCGTTCTTTTATGCTGGGCATTACAGACACTGTGATGGAGCTCTCCCTATATTCCCTGTCTTTAGAAAGCTCCTGGCTAGGGGAAGTTAAAGGATAGAGCTGATGGCTCTGGCTACTACAGCCAGTCCACATTGTGCCTTGATGTGAGTTTGGACACAGTGTCCCTTCCAGGTGGATTCAAACCCACACTGGAATTCACATCGGGAGGCTGGGATTTGGTGTCACTTGCCCTGACTCTAGAGTAGCATGCTGTCATACTGGCTGAGATACACAGGCTGATGTGTTTCTTTGACCTCTTTTTCTGTAGGATCTGGTCTAGGCCTCTGGTCTGCTCCAGACACCATGCCCCACCCCCATCCCATGTAGGGCCCTTCTCTGTACTCTCGTGTTCCTGGCCAGGCAGTGCCTGGGAGAGAAACTGGAGGGAGCCTCATGAGGTTGCAGGTAGCATCCAGTGCTATTGGCTTTTCCCCACCACACAGCCCACACTGGGACTTTCCAGTAGACCAAAGGGCACATATTGATGCCAGTCTGGACAGGAAGAGCATACTTTGGTAAAAGCTCATCAATAGAGGGTGACTGGACTTGCCCAACACCCCAGCCAAGAGAAGAATTCAGTCCCCGGGAAGATAAGGACCAAGTTACTTGGCTGGATACCATTTCAGCTGGACCCCATAAAGCTAGCCATTTCAGCTTTAAAGCCTGGCTGGTCCCCACTGGAGGGTGGCTGGCAACCTGACTCTCACCTAGTGCACTAGAAGGGACCATGTTCTGAAAGTCCCCAGAGCTACCTTTCAGTCTCTACTAACTGGAACAATAGCCTTTGTCTGCTGTCTGAGGGATTGCTCTGAGGCTGAGGTGACAGCCAGGAGCCCGAGACTGTAGGCTGCAACCTGCTGCACAGGTGTGGCCCTGACACTGTAGGGATGATGCCCAAGGTTACACAGGAAGCTAGCTGTGGAACGAGCCTTCTGTTTGCCAGTCTGTCTCTCGTCCTGATTTTTTCCTGTTAAATATCAGCCACAATGACAGTCAGCCATCGTGTGACCACAGTGGGGAGAAGTGTAGGTGCTATTGTCCAAGGATGGGTCCCAGCAACCCAGACACAGAAGGCATGGATATTGTCAATGATTGGGGGCAGAGAGGAACATCTTGGACTCTCATGGGCCTGGAATCACTTACCTCCTAGTGCTCACAGAGGTCAGGAAACCTGGACTCTGACCACAGGTCAGGGAGCTGAACCCACCATTGTGCCACCCAAGAAATCCAAGGGTGAGGGGAAATAGATGTCGCCTCTTCTTAGCATAAGATCCCACCCAGGGTTAACAGAACCACCGCAGCCCCCTGGAGACCTCTGGGAAAGTCTTGTCCTCTTGCTTTGAGAGCTGAGTCCTTGCTGATCCACTCACAGTAGCTTCTGCATCCCAAGGGCAGCTCTCTCCCATCAGTGGCTAAGGCCTATGTGGCTCCCGTCCTTTAGAGGGGCTAGGCTCCAACCTTGAACTTGCAGGACACGGGCTGGTGTCTGCTCTGATACTGACTCTTTTTAAACTCAAGGACCAAATGAGACTCCTGATTTTTATCCACACAGTCTGTCTCGGGCCTTGTCCAGGCAGCTCCATAACATCTGTCCTCCCTCCTGGCCCGAAGCAGCCTCCTGGTGGGGCAGATCTACCCCTCTGCCACCCCCATGCACACTCGCTTCAAAGGCCTGTGGAAGGGGAAACACTCTCCCTCAGCATTACTAACTTATCACCCCAAAAGGGAAGTCAAAGCACAGGTCCCTGGGACCCACTGTCTGCAGACCAGGTACTGTGGACCTCTTGGTGTTCCACACAGCCTCTCGGGGGGGCTGCTGCCAGGGGAAACTGGGGAAGGGGGAGAGGCTGAGTCTCCAGCCTTCCCCTTATTCCCACTTCCTCCAGAAACAACTCTGCTTTTATCTCTTGTCTATTGAGGTTTCACTTTTAAACTCTGCTTTGAAGAAAAACTTCAAACCGCCATTCTGAGGTTTGATCTTAGACCAGCAAGCACAGGTTCTCTTCTCGCTTTTGTGTGTTGGGGTGACTCCAGCATCCTGACACAAAGATACTTTGTGTTGGAACTCAGGTCGCCAGGCCCAAGCATTCGAACACACATAGGGTTGGTTTTCTAGTTGACCTACCCTTAAGCTTGGGAATGAGCTTGATGTGGCCTGGTGCTCAGTGACCACAGGGCTTGACCCTGGTAGTGGTGTGTGCTGCATGGGGGCCATGGAGTGAGGAGCCAGGCCCAGTCTCCACTCAGGACTTGTTCTCAGTCAAGGCCCACGGCTCGACAGGAAGAGCAGGGCACCGGGAGGAGAAGCTAGGGCTGGCTTCTTTATACACAGCCAAGGGGTGGGAATCCAGATTCATATAAGAGATACACCAGGGAGGGCTTTTATGAAGCAGGATTCCCCAGAGGCATTTTAAGCCAAGTCTTCCTTGAGTGAATCTCCTAGGATTCCACTCCCACACCCGTGGGTGTCCATGTACGCGACAGGAGGCTTTTGTGCCCAAAGAGGGGTCCCTCCTGCATTCCACCAGCTCCCCTCCCTGATGGCCTGCACTCTCATGGAGATTCCCCTTGCAGGGCAGCTCACTGGTGGGCTAGCCTGTGGCACAAAGTCCTGCCTGGGCCCAACTCCTGGGGCATTCTGGGTGAGGGTTTGAAGCTCAGGGCAGTGCCAATCACAAGGCATGTGAGAAAGAATGCCTACTGATGTTTATGTTCAGTCCAAGGCCTAGGAGCCCCCACTGACCTCAGGTTCCCCATGTGTAAAGGCCTGCTACCAGATCTGCCCACCTCACAGGGACTACTGAAAGGGAGAGAAGGGTGGCGGGTGGGGAGAGAGGTTGTATGAGGTGGCAGCCTATGTGAGGGGATGAGGTTGGCCTGTGTTGCTGACCTACAGAGCTCACGTCAGATGGAGATGCAGGTGTGCTGTCTTCGCTGGGCACCTCTGCTCAGTGCTATCCAGCCACAGCTGCTGCAGGGCTGTGTCTTCCGAGGAGTGGGAGCTATGTGTGTCCTGGGTGTGTTAGGGAGGGGTGGCTGGGGCGGCCTCAGGCTTGTGACCCTCTGTGAAGTGATGATTTGTGACACATTCATTCCTGGGCCACGTCCAGGTCAACCTGTCGTGCCTGTGGCCACCCTTGTTCCGTGAAGTCATTATAGTTTATCCAACAGGACAAATGAGCAAAAGAACCTTGAACAAGAGGCCATTAAAGGCCTTTTGTGATAGAGGACATTGGCTGTGTTTTCATTTTTTGTCTCATAAGCCCCGGCAGGACAGAGGCCAGGAAGTATCCTCCTGCCCTGGACTGCTCTGGGCTTTTGTGCCACGTCGTGCCCTCACTCCTGATGGTTCCCGAGGGATTTTCTGTTCCTGTCTCTCTAGTGCCTAGCCTCGTGCCTTGGAAAGCTGCCAAGCCTTTGATCTCTCAGGGCTGGATCCCACGAGCCCAGATTTGCTCCTGACGAAGCCCCTGCCTCCCATCGCTAGTGTCCCCTCAGCTGGAGTCCTCAGCCCAGCCTGGGTTCTGGCTCTGATCACTCTCCGTAGCCGGCTCTGCCAGGTCTTTCTGAAGTCACTTCAGTTCTCCAAGCCCTGGTCCGGGGCTAACGGAACACAGGGGGAGAGTAGGGACCCAGACGAAGAGGACCAGCCAATCTTCTAATGCGCAGGAGGCCTATGCATATCCTCAATCCTAGCTCTCGGGAGACAGAGACAGACAGATCTCTGAGTTTTGGGCCAACCTGGTCTACATAGTGAGTTCTAGATCTGCCTGGGATACATAGTGAGACCCTGTCTCAAAAAAGAAAAAAGGAGGAGAAAGAGAAAAAAGAGGCCCATGAATAAGTTTTATAAAATTGATTATGTGGTGAAAATTTATTTTTTATATTCCTATAAAAATTGTATCAACTTATGGCCTCCTGGGCAGCCGTAGGTGTGTTTTCCTTCTACTGGTTCTCTTACAGACAAAGCAGGGCAGGAAAAAGATACAACCATTTCATCTTTTTGTTATGGTTGTTGTTTAGTTTTTTGTTTGTTTGTTTTTCAAGACAGGGTTTCTCTGTTGTAACTCTGGCTGTCCTGGAACTCACTCTGTAGACCAGGCTGGCCTCGAACTTGCAGAGATCTGCCTGCCTCTGCCTCCCCAGTGCTGGGATTAAAGGAGTGTGCCGCCACCGCCCGGCACATTTCATCTTTTTTGTTAATGTTTAGACGTACTTTATTTTATGTGTAGAAGTGTTTTGCCTGCTTGCGTGTATGTACCAGGTGCATGCCTGGTGTCCAGGAAGTCGGGAGAGGGCTGCAGATGCCCTGGAACTGGAATTGGGGATGATTGTGAGCCACCCTGTGGATGCTGGGATCTGAACCCACGTCCTCTGCAAGAGCTTTTTACCTCTGAGTCTCCTCTCCAGCTCCAGGAAATTTGGTATTAAAGTGTTGGAGATGAAAGGGAAAAATGAGGTGTGAGAAAAACCCACAGGTCAGATGTAAGAAGCCTTCATCTCTCCTGCAGTACAGGGCCTGGGAGAGGAGGTGGCAGTACTCCAGCTGAAGAACTGGGGCAGCCCAGTAGGGACTTGGAGGGACAAGGCATCTCAAGAAGGAAGAGCACAAAAAGAAACACAGGCTGTGAGACTTGGGGTAGCCTCTTTTGACTTGTACTTGTTTCTCTTGGGTTGGGGGAGATATGTATACACACATTCACATGCACACAAGTGAAAGCCACAGGTCTTGTGTGTCTCTCGTGTTTCTCCACCTTAATTTTTGAAACAGAGTCTCTCCTTGAACCTGAAGCTCACTGATTAGGCTAGGTGAGTGGCCAGTAAACCCCAGAGATCCTTCTGTTTCTGTCTCTCCAGAACCAGGCACTGGCATCATAGGTGCACCACTGTGCACAGATATATGTGTGTTTCGGGGGGAATCTGAAATCAGGTCTTTATGCTTATTCGGTGTTCTGCCCAAGCTAGTGCTCCAGCCCAGATGGTTAATCTTGACTGTTAACTTGATTGGGCTGAGAAGTACCCATGAGATTAAAAAAGTACATCTCCGGATGCATCCGAGAGGGCTTTTCCAGACAGTCTTAACGAAGAGGAGATCTGCCCCGAAGGCGGTGCTGCTATGCTACATCTGAGACCGTGAACAACAAATCCTTAAAAGTTATTTGCGTCAAGCATTTTGTAACAGAAATGGAAAGGAACTCACACAGCCATTGTTGGGGACGCGGCCCAAACTGGGGGGGTGGGGGGCGAGAGGCGGGAAGAAGCACTCTGGCCTCTGCTTTCCTCACGTCTTCTAGTTTCATGCCAGTACCTGTTATCGGCTGAACCCAATTTCAGGCTGACCTCCACGGAATTCCGGCAAATGTGGTTTGATATCTCAGGTGCCTGGAAATGCAGAACGAGAGAAAGGCGAAGATCAGAGACGAGGCCAGATCAGTTCTTCATTTCCCAGAGCTTACGTAATTATTTCAGCACACCTGTAATCACAGCACTTAAAGGCAGAGGCTGGAGGCTTACCACAAGTATGAGGCCAGCCTGGACTTCATAGGGAGACCTTGTCTCAATTAACAGACAATCACTCAACAACAACAAACCCAATGGGGGCCTAGGGGTCGTGGATCACATGTGCGCACATGTAGAGGTCAGAAGACAACCTTGTGGAGTTGGTTCTCTTCACCTACTTTTATGTGAGCATGGCCACATAACAGGCTTGAACAGCAAGTGGGTTTACACACTGAGCTGTCTCATGAGCCGCTGGTTGTTTCTTGAGACAGCATTGACAACATCAACATTCCACAGACGATCATAAGAGGACCCATAGACTACATAGTGTAACATTCACAGTATCCAAAACACAATCTAAAATTACTGATCTCTCTCTCTCTCTCTCTCTCTCTCTCACACACACACACACACACACACACACACACACCATGACCAGTACTTAAAATAAAAATACAATCAAGTGCCGGCTCTAAGAAGACTCAGTTGTTGAGATTATTATTAGAGGTGGCGGCTGTAATTTGAAATGGCTAGAAAGATAGTTGTTCAAAGCAGAGGTACAGGAACTACAGGAAAACTAACAAAATAGAGATTTTATAACTGAAAAAATATATGGAATAAAATGCTCACTGGCTAGGTTCGCATAGGTAACAAAAAAAAAAAAGGCACTGAACTTGAGAGATGATAGAATTATCCTATTTGATAAAAGGGGGGTGATTTATTTTTTTTTAAGGCTAACAGAGCCTTGGAGTCCTGTGTGCTTGGCAGCCTGTGGGGCATGATCAAAGAGTAGTCATGCCACTTGATTTTCAGAGCAGAGGAGGAAGAGATTCGTGCAGAAAAAACAATATTTGAGAAAATAGTGGCTGCTACCACCTCCCCCCTCAGTTTGATGAAAGACGCCCACGAACATGTTCAAGAAATGACTTAGGCAGGATTCTCTGCTGGTGGGCGTGAACTTCAGGTTGTCCACGAAGGGGATTCCTTACATTGGATTGCATGATATGGGCTGGGTAGCCCAACAATGGCTGCTCACTGGAGAGGCATAGAAGCCACAAACCAGGAGCTCTGTAGGAGCTCCAGTCTGGTGTTGGAGGCCCGGAGGAGTCCTAGAGAATTGCTGCATTCAGGCCACACTGGAAAACTGAAGAAGCGGAGTCTGATGTCCGTGGAGGACAGAGAGGCGACAGCATCCGGGGCGGCAGCAGGGTGGACACTCTGTATAGGAGCTGCGGAGGCAGGCGGCACTGCTTCCTCCCTGGACCTCTTTATATCTGGACCACCTTTTGGAGATGCCACCTGCTCTGAGGGTGGATTCCTTCCACCTCTCGGTCAGTCCTCTCTGGAAATCCTTCACAGACACGTCCAGAGGTATGTCTCCTAGGTGACTCCAGATCCTGTGGAGCTAGCAATTAAGACCAACCATTCCGGTGGGTCAAAGGAAAAACACATATAGACACGTGTCACCAAACTACTACAACCCAGAGATAAAGTTAAAACTCTAGAACGCCGCCAGGGAAAATGATGTGCTATGGGATGTTCCATTTCTAGAATTACTACCTGAACACAGATTTCTCGGGGGAAAGCACAGAAGCCAAAAAGAGCATGAAATAGTTTTAAAGGGCTAACAGAAACGTGGACCCAGAATTTCATACCTGGTAAGAAAATACAAGAGATTTTGTAAAATAGATTCTCAGATGAAAGAAGACCGAAAGAACTTACTTTAAAAACAAAAGTTAAAATTTTTTTTTAAGTTGAAGGAAAATTATGACAAAGATGAACCTAGATTTTCAGGAATTAAAAGTGACAGACATGGTAAATATATATAAGGTTCTGTTGACTTAAGTTCTTTAAAATGATGACCAATGAAAGGAAGACTAACGCTAATAGGTTCGCCAGTGCTGATGAATAGCTGAACTTCAGAAGACAGCTACAATGTAAGGTCAGCGAGGGAAGATAAAGACACTTATTTGTTCACACACATTCTATATTATACTTGAGGACCCCTGAGATGGCTCAGTAGATGAAGGTGCCTCCCCCCAAGTCTGACGACCTGAGTTTAACTCCCAGAACCCACAGGGCGGAAGGAGTAAATCCACCCCTCCATGTTGTCCCGTGACCTCCACAGGTACGCTGGGTCTGCACACCCACATATGCACATGCATGAGCACACACGTAAATGCATGGAATAAGAAAGTGTAAAAGTACGCATTATGCTTGAAATGATGAAATAAGTAGACCAGGAAAATGTGTGGATACCCTGATCCCTGAAGCAACAACTGGAAATAGAACCTAACCTATAATGAAAGTAGAAGAAATATCATTAAAAATTCATTCAGATATGCCAAAAGAAGGCAGGAAACCACCACAGAAAAAAGAAAAATCAATGGGAAAAAAACAGAAAAATAAAAGTACTACAATAAATAAAAATGGAATAAATACAACCACTAAAAGGCAGAGATTGCCAGACTGGCTTTATCATCTAATTAAATTCTATCTGTAAGAAATTTGCTTTAAAGTTGGGTGGTGGTGGCACAGGCCTTTGATCCCAACACTCGATTGGGAGGCAGAGCCAACTCACAACTCTCTGTGAGTTGGAGACCAGCCTGGTGTCTACAGAGCTAGTTCCAGGACAGTAAGGGTTATGCAAGAAACCCTGTCTCAAAAAAACAAACCAAAGAAAAAGAGAGAAAAGAAATAAAGAAATCCACTTTAAATATAAAGATAGAGATATGTTAAAATTTCTTTTATTTTAGTTAATTATTTTTTCAAGACAGGGTCTTACCAGGCAGCTCTGACTATCCTGGAATTCACTATGTAGACCAGGCTGGCCTCCAACTCAACAGGTGTCTGTCTGCCTCTGCCGTCCAAGTACTGGGATTAAAGGCATGGGGTGATATGTTAAAATTTAAAGTATGGAGGCCAGGTTTATTGTTTATTGTTTCACACCTGTAATCCCAGCAGTCAGGAAATAACAGCAGACTAGCTTCAACTGTATAGTAAGTTCTAGGCCCACCTGGGCTGCATGAGAGCCTGGCTTCAGAAAGATAAAACACCCCCTCAAAGGTTGGAAAAGCTGTACCATGCAAACAATGACAAAAAGTACAATTAATGGCAATATTAATAACTGACAAAGTAGACTTCAGAACAAGAAACATTAACAGGATTAAAGAAAGGTGTGGATAATGATAGAAGTGTCAACTTACCAAGTTATAATAATTCTAAACGTACAGTGCACCTGATCATTGTGTGTCCATAGACGTGAGGCAACAAGGGACAGAGCAGAAAATAAATGTACAAACCTATGCACCCTTCTGTCAGTGGCTAACTGAGGCAGAAGACACCAGCAAGGACACAGAAGGTCCGAATGACAGTATCAATCAGTTTGGCCTAAAAGACATCATAAAATATTTTACCCCAAAACAAAATCTATGCTTTCTTTTCAAATACACAGTTTATATTTTCTGGGCCTAAAAGATCCTTAATAAACTTAAAAATTTTAGGTCATAAAAATACTTTCTCTGATCATCACAAAAAATAAACTGGAAATTAACACCAAAAAAAAAAGTATCTGGGAAATTTGCAGGCATTTGGAAATCAAGCAACACCGTTAAAGGGCTCAAAAGAGAATTCACAAGAAAGAAGAGAAAATATCGTTCTGAACAAATGTAGAATTAAATGAAAAGGACTGAGAAAGGGGGTGATGGAGCGTGGAGGATGTGCTCAGCAGCATTCAGACACTTCCATAAAAATGGCTTTACGTAGCCTAATACAATGTAATAATCATGGTAATAATGACTATGATGATTGATAATAATAACAAACAAACCCTTTTATTTCAGGACAAAAATGAAAATAAGAACAAATACTTAAATTCATGAGCTATAGTAAAATAGTGATTATCTCAGTAGATTCAGAAAAGACACTTGAAAAATACAATATCCGTTTATGATTTTAAGCCAAAAAAAAAAAAAAACTCTTAGAAAAGCCTTCTTTTAGGAAATTATATTTGGGGGCTGGAGAGATGACTCAGCAGTTAAGAGCCCTGATTGTTCTTCCAGAAGACCCAGGTTCAATTCCCAGAACCTCCATGGCAGCTCACAACCATCTGTAACTACAATTTCAGGGGATCTGATGTCCTCTTTCTGTCCCCTCTGGCACTAGGCATGGATGTGTTGCAAAGGCATACATTCAGGTAAAATACCATACATATGAAATAAAGTTACATTTAGGTTTTGTGTGTGTGTTTGTGTGTGTTTGTGTGTGTATATGTGTATTTGTGTTGAGTGTGTTGTGTGTGTTGTGTGTATTTGTGTTGAGTGTGTTGTGTGTGTTGTGTATATTTGTGTTGTGTGTTTGTGTGTGTGTCTGGATGTGTTATTGTGTGTGTGTTGTGTATACTGTGTGTGTGTGCTGTGTGTGTGTGCTATGTGTGTGTTGTGTGTGTGTTGTATCCCATAACACACGTGTGGAGGTCATAGGATAGATTGCTGGAGTTGGTTTTCCTCTTCCACCATGTGTGTCCTAAGCTCAGGTTTGTCAGTCTTGGTGGCAAGTGTCTTTCCCCTTGAGCCATCTTCCAGCCTTAGAAAATCTTAAACCAATAAAGAACGACTACGAAACCTCCCGTCTGGGCCAGTGAGATGGCTCCGTGGCTAAAGGCACTTCCTCACCAACCTGATGACTCAGACACTCAGAGCCCACATGGTGGAAAGAAAGAACCAACTCCTGCGAGTTGTTCTCTGACCCCAGCGCTGGCCACACTGCACCCCCAACAAACAAACAAAATAAATGTATATCTAAAACCCTATAGCTGACATACTTAGTGCTGAGAGATTGAATGCTCTTTAAAATTGGGAACGGGAAAGGAAGAATGCTCTCTCAGCTCCTACTCAACCTTACATGGGTCACAGCCAGCACACCAAGGCAAGAAAAAGACATAAAGAGAACTAATATTCATAAAGGAAGAACTAAAATGGTACTTCTACAGACAACTTGACTGTATCATTAAAATCTTCAAGAAACCTACCAAAAAAGGGGGAGAAATACTAAGAAATACTAGAAATACTAAATAAATTTAGATGGGTATAGGAACATAATAGTACTCTAGTATCAGTTATGCTTCCTTATGGTAACATTGAATGTTAAACTGGACTGAAATAAAAGGTATTTTTCCAGGAGAGCTCTGGCTGTCCTGGAACTTACTATGTAGACCAGGCTGGCCCCTAACTCATGGAGATCTGCCTGCCTCTGCTTTCCAAGTGCCAGAATTAAAAGTATGTGCCACTATGCCAGGCTAAAAATTTAATTTTAATTAAAATTCTATTACTATCATGTGTCTACATGTTCATGATGTATGTAGAGGAGGCATACCATAGCACATATACGGAGGTCAGAGGGAAACCTTATGGAGTCCATTCTCTCCTTCCACATTTACGTGGCTTCCAAAGATAGAACTCAGGTCATCAGGCTCCTGCAGAAAATGCCTTTCCTGTCGAACCATCTCTTGGCTCTGAAATTGAAAATGACAATATAATTTAAATTTGTTAGTTAAAACAGAACAGACTATGTACATGAAATTCTATGCATAAAGTTAAAACATATTGATGAAAGAAATCAAAGTAGATCTAAATAAAATGAGAGGCATACCATGCTCACAGATTACAAGATTTGATAATACTGGCTGTCTGCCTGATGCCTGATTCCTCCAGAGGGTGAGATGAAGATCACTGAGCCCAGGAGTTCAAGATCAACCTGGGAAACACAGCAAGACGTTGTTTTAAAAAAGATGACAAATATTATACACTCCTCAAACTGACAAACTGAAACCCAAATCAAGATCTTGGAAGGTTTTTTTTTTTTTTTTTAACGGTACATGTAGACACACCAATTCTAAAATCTATATGACAAGGTGAAGGGATTAAAGTAGATAAGTAATTTTAAAAAAACATAGTTGGGGCTGGAGAGATGGCTCAGTGGTCAAAGTGCTTTCAATGCTAGCCCAAGGAATAGAGTTCAGGTCCCTGAACCCCACATAAATTCCAGGTAGGTATGTTGGCTGCCTGTAATCCCAGCCTTAGAATGCAGATACAGGAGATCCACAGGGCAAGCTGGCTGGCAAGCCACATCTGTAAGCTTTGGGTTTGAGACCCTTCCTCCATGAATATGGTGGAAAAGCAATCCAGGATGATTGCCAACGTCAACCTTGGGTTTCCACATGCATGTGCACACATGTACACCCCACACATGCAAAAACCATGCACACACATACACAGCACACATGTAAAATCAGCATCACATTTGAGACTGTGATG
Organism: Cricetomys ansorgei; assembly: GCA_026225945.1. Classification (NCBI taxonomy): domain Eukaryota; kingdom Metazoa; phylum Chordata; class Mammalia; order Rodentia; family Nesomyidae; genus Cricetomys; species Cricetomys ansorgei. The sequence continues at coordinate 5,045,865 of JAMJFZ010003206.1, forward strand.
CTGATGAAAGCTAAGACACATCAGCAGAGCAGAGTAGGAATCCAGACAGAAACCCTGTGTATACGACCATTTGATTTTAGACAAATGAGAGAGATAATTCAGCTGTCATTTCCAACAAACTGCTGCTGAAGACAAAGAACCCCAGTGCACACATGTTGCAGAAAGAGCTGGCAATGGCACAGACACACTGGGCAGCTCTGGAAGTTTCTTATATATTTAAACTCAGCATTTTCACTGCACAGGAGACATGGACAATGACAGTCTCACAAATGACATCTCAACTGATGCCCAAAAGGCTATATTCAAACTTATCTAAAACTAGAAAGGTGACACAGGAGACTACAGTTCAGAGCTAGCCTGGGCTACATAGTGAGACTCTGTCACAGAACAAAACAACAGAAATCCAAACTATAAAGAAGTTAAATGTTCTTCAGCCACTGAATGGGTATGCTGTTAGACTCAGTGGAATACTACTCTTTGATAAAAGTGAACAAACTTCCAACAATACACACAGCAATGAGTCTCTGATGAGTTGTGCTAAGTGGATGGAGTAAGTTTAAAAGGACCAGTCTGTGTTCTGCTTATACACATGGGTAAAGGGACCATGGTGGAGGGGGAAGCAGTACCCATGCTGGTGGCTGGGGCTGGGAGAAAGCTGGCTGTGAGGAGGTATTAGGAGGGTGATTTTTAGAGGATAGTGAGATGTTATATATCTCATCAAAACCTAGACTCATGTGCCCCAAAGGATGGATTTTAACCATCCAAATTTCAACATGAAAGAAAAATAAAAGAAGCCAGGCATAGCAGTACATGCTCGCAATCTCGGTACTCAGGAGACAAGGATACGGAAGTCTGAGGCCAGTCTTGGCTGCATAGGAAGACCCTGACTCCAAAAGAACAATGAGGAGGAGGAGGAGGAGGAGGAGGAGGAAGAGGAGGGGGAGGAGGAGGAGGAGGAGGAGGAGGAGGAGGAGGAGGAAGACGACGAGGAAGAGGAAGAAGAAGAAGAAAGGCAGGCAGGCAGGCTAAACAATAAATAGATAATTACTGCAGACAATAGTTACAGTTATTGAGTTATTGGCATGGACCATTCGCTGGGCTTGTGCTGGGCTTTTTGTAAGAGAAACCAGGCAATCCTCCTCCAGTTACTCATACATTCATGAGGGATAAGACCAAAGTCTGGACTTGCTGCTGAGTGGCCTTGACATGTAGAACAACATGCTAAGGAGGGTCTCCGTGCTCTGCTGGGGTAGCTGAGACAGGGCTCAGACAGGCTTCTTGGAGGAAGAGAAGTCTAGAGTGAGTGTTGAAGGGTAGGAAGGAGGTAGGTGTGTGAGGAGGGCTCTGAACATTCCAAGCATGTGGGAGGATGTTCACTGGTGAGGCAACCCGGACCTGCAGGTAACTGTGAGGCCGTTATGATGCTGAGGAACAGGGGACGGGGAGAGCTGGCAGCGAGTTGAACCAGAGGGAGGAGGTCACAGGGAATCAACCCAAATAGCATAGTCTTCACACAAGGAGAGTGGGACAGTTGCAGCGGGGTGAGAGGGATTCTGTTAGTGTATTCCTGCCATCCGTCTGGCCGTAGTGTGGCACTTGGACCAGAGGGGGCACTGCAGGCAAGAGGTCACAAAGGAAGCAGGAGAGGATCCCACTGAGAGAGTTGGGGACAGCGGTGATGGAAACGAGGACAGACTGGAGAGGTTGCTTAGGGCCAGAGTTCGCCTCCAATCCTCACTGGGAATTTTGGTCTCTGTCACTTGGCACTGGCTGTTTCTTCTTCTTGGGGTGGTCTTTCCCAGCTGGTTTCTCAGAGGTTCTTTCCTCCTCATCCCCCATTTCTCCTGCTTACAGTCTAGACCATGGCTATGGAGGTCACTGTCTGGGTCCTAAGCCCATTGGCCTCTTATTAGCCATATGACCTTGAGTACGGTATTGGTCTCCTTGTGACCTGTGCTCCTCATCTGTGAGACAAGAATAACAGCGGTGTCGCAGAACTGTCATCATGGTGACAGTTAAAAGCAAGAAAGCGTATAGGAGAATCTCTGACAAATAGCAAATTCTGAGCGATGTCACTTTTTATTTTCTCTGTTTAACTTGAAACGATCCTTAGCTTCCTAGCACAGTAGGCGCTTCAAAACCTTCATGGATGACTGTGGAAAGAAGAAAGGAACTGCCCTGTCTCCGCCAGCAGATGGCGCCAGCATGCAAAGAAAAGAGAAAGCTGACATCATTCAGATATACCTCTGCCAATAGAGGTATATTACAGTAGAGGTATATAGAGGTCCCTTCAAATCCCTGAGATGAAGAACCCACACTGCAAAGCTAGGGGAGGCTCTGCACAGACAGGACTCTGAAAAAGTATCCAAAGGAGTACCAGAAAGCTAAATCGTACTAAAAAGATGAAGTGAAGAAGCCAAGTCTGAATGATGTTTTGCAGGATCACATTCTAAGTTTGGTTTTGAGTCTGAGTTTCAGGCTGGCCTTGGAATAGCTGGGGCTGCCTTTGAACTCCCGATCCTCCTACCTCTGCCTCCTAAGAGCTAGGACCACAGGCATCTGCACCAAGCTTACTCACTTTGTAGAGCAGTAGGGAAGAACTGGCCACCCAGGCATCTTATATCATTGCAATTCCAGTTTAATGAGGTGGGAGGTTGTGGGAGTCTAGAGCATGCAGAGAGGGAGGTCAGAGCGCCCTGCGTGAAGCCTGTCCCTCTGGATTTGTGTATCTGTGGGGTAGGACTGAGGCCAGGGGCGTTTTGAATATATTTTCTGTGGACTAGGATGTGGACCCCTGTCCTGATGCAGGCAAGGGGTAAAAAGTGGCCAGTACAGGTGAAGGCCCAGATGCACAGCACCAGGAGAGTCCCGTGCTGGAAAAGGGTGCTGTGCTAATGGAGACACGGGGCAGGGCTGGCTGCTACACTAAGGTGTGAGGAGGAGCTGTCTTGGCTGGAGAGTGCAAGGGGGGAGGGTATTAGCTACGCAGTTTTGGGGGACTAACTAGTTCGGCCAAGCAGCTCTTGTCAAAAGCCCTGCAACCCAATCTGAAGCCTACACAGCTCTAATGAATCCTTGTCCCCCTTCGATTACACACACACATACACACGCACACACATACACACATACACACACACACCACACTTGCAGGCACACACACAACATTCAACACATATACACAACACACATGCAACATACAACACACACGCACATGCAGACATTCACACCACACATGCAGACACACACACAACACATAACACACACAACACACATGCAGACACACACACACACACACACACACACACACACAGAGATATGTTTGTATAATCTTTGTAAAAGGCAGGGTTGCATGTAGCCCAGTATGACTTTGAACTTTTTACATAGTCCAGGATGACCTTGGATCTGATCTTTTTACGGCCATTTCCCAAGTGCAGGAATTACAGGCATGCACTACTATGTCCCATTTATGGGGATCAAAGCCAGGGCTTTGGGCATACTAGGAAAACACTCTACCAATTAAGCCGCATCCCTAGCCCACCTGTTTACAAAATTTAAGTTCATGTATGTGTGTTGTGTGTGTGTGTGTGTGTTTGTGTGTGTGTGTAATGTATGTACAGGTGCTTTGAGACCAGAAGAGGTTGTCAGGACCTGTGGAGCTGGAGTTGTGACCCCCAGTGTAAGTGCTGGGAACCAAACTGATGTTGTTGGAAGAACAGCAGGTGCTCTCAACCCCCCTGAGTCATTCTTCAGTTCCTGCTTCTCCTTCTTCTTCTTCTTCTTTTAAAGATTTAAATGAAAAAAAGTCTTAAATTTTATTTATTTGTGTGTGTATGTTCACGTGGGTGTCTGAGGAGGCCAGACGAGGGCGCTGATTCCTCTGAAGCAGTTGTGAGCTGCCTGACCCGGGTGCTGGGCTTTAGATTCCGGTCCTCTACAAGAGCAGCAGGTGCTCTCGCCCACCAAGCAGCCTCTGCAGCCCCATTGCCGTAGTTGTCTGAGGTCTCATTCTGGCCTAGGTCGTCCTCAAACTTGTATTCCTCCTGCTTGCCCCCCAATACCTGGGGTTACAGGTGTGTGCCATTATGCCGGGCTTTCCATGTGATTATTATTATTACTATTATTGTTAATCTCTCTCATATGATTATTGATAGCAAGTCCTTTAATAGCAAAGTTTTCCAGTTTCAGTGGTCAACTCAGGAACTTCCCTGATATCTTGTGCTTGTATGGCCACAATCACAGTGACCCTGTGTGGTACTGTCTGTACCTAGAGCAGTAAGATCTGTTTCTTGCAAGGGAGCCTTGTGCTCAGCAGGTGTTCAGCAGAGCAGATACAGGAGGAGGCATGGGTGGAATGTCAGGGCCTTGAGCTCAGGCATCCAGAATCAGCCCCTTGCTCCCCTCACTGCATGGGCCCCAGCACAGCTGCCTACCCCAGGAAGCCAGATCAGGACTCCTGCAATCTGCTTGGAGCCGCTGATGGTCCCCTCCCCCTTCCCCCTGCTTCCCCATCCCCACCCCCCATTGCTGGTTTCTTTCCCTCTCTAGGTTTTCACGTTCCAGCCTGGCTTCCGGAAGCAGTCCCACAGGAATAAGAGGATGCTGAGTTCAGAGGTGATGATCCTGCCAGGTCCCCGGACTCAGGGCAGACCAGCCTGGGGGCAGGCATTCTGGGCTCCTGAACACTTTGAGCTTCCACACCCATCCAAGGAAGAGTGAGTTGAGCGCCATCTATCTGCAATCCCTGGAAAAGCTGCCTCCGTAGGATGCAGGGGAGGGGGGAGCAGGTGGATGCACTAGGCAGGGTGAGGTTATGGAGCAGGGGTTCAGAAGGTGGCCAAGTGCATGAGCACAGCAATATTAATGGCCCCACTCATTTCTCTCGGACTGGGAAAGGCCATGCCGGTAAATTAGGGCCGAGCATCTGCCAGGCTGGCTTAATGAAGACGGAGATGGTCTTCAGCGAGAGGCAGTGTCTCCAGAGGTCACAAGTCCAGTGCAGCCTGAATGGAAGAAAGGCAGAGCTGCAGAAAAGCAAAGGAGTCTAGAAGACAGTGTCAGCCTGAACTAGAAAGAGAGAGGCTGGCTCGGCAGCATTCCCCAGCACATGGTCTGATGTTTTGGTCCAAGGGTTCATGTGACCTGGAAAGAGGGGGCTTAGTTCAGATTCAAGCCCAGTCCTCAGGCTCAAGCCATGGTTTCATTGGCTCTCATTCCAGATCCGAGGGCATGGGTAGGCTCAGGGTCACCGACATGAGAGGCCTCTCCCAGAGGTTTATGAGAGGCAGTTTCCCACCGCTTATGGGTCACAGCAGCCTGGGAAGTCTGCCATGTCTCCAAGTGTGCAGGGGATTCATGTGTACCACACTCTGGCGGTCACACCCACACTTTCCTTTCCTCCCTCCTAGCTGCCCTACCCACTCTGTAAGGAGACATCCTAGAGATAGCTTCTTCCCTGTCTGTCCCTGCTATCCCCATCCTCTGAGCTGCCCCCACCCTTCATTCCTAGCTACTTTTGGGAGAGGCTTTGGACTGAGTGGATCATATCAGGGAGTCACTGCACTAGCGGGGCTGAGGTCGGAGGGTCTTAAGTTCAAGGCCAGTTTGAGATACACAGTACAACCCTGCATCAAAACCAAACAAACAAAACACAAACCAAGGGCCTGGGGGTGGCTCAGTGCTACAGTAATTGCTTAGCATATGCACCTCTAGCACCACAGAAACAGGACAGAATAAGCCCCAACTCAGCTCAAATGCTCCTTTACCTACAAGTCCCTTTAGGCTGCACCAGGGGTTCTTACCCTGGCTCTCAGAGTTTCCTGGAATTTCTTTTCCCTAGACCTTGCTTAAATGAGTCCTCCCTGGGTCGTTAGCCTCCTTAGGACTCGCAAAGCCGTATTCAGTATAGGTTAAATGGATGGCTAGATTTGCAGAAGAGGAAGGCTGGGGACGTGGGGTGGCAGATTGCAATGAGGGTAGCAGATCAGAGTTGGCTTCTAATGGAGTCCATAAAAGATATGAAGGCCAAACCCTGCCTCATATACTGTAGGCCTTCAATTGATTTTTTGATATCGGTTGATATTTCATGGCTCAGTAAAACTAAGTTCTGAGAACTTAGTACTGAGTTCCCAAAACAGCATTCGTTTGCTGATAATGAGCCCAGAGCCAGCAGCATGATTTATCACCAGGATTTACTGCAGTCCTAGACTACATTACCAGAAGCTACACTTCTATAGCGGAGGAGTGATCTGTAAGAGGTAGTTTTCTTTTCTTTTCTTTTTTCTTTTCTTATTTTATATCAGATCCCCTGGAGCTGGAGTTACAGACAGTTATGAGCTGCCATGGAGTGCTGAGAATTGAACCCAGGTCTTCTGGAAGAGCAGCCAGAGCTCTTTAACTGCTGAACCATCTCTCCAGCCAGAGAGGTGGTTTTCTAACAGGTGTAAGGACATTCTTTTCTAGAGGATGGTCAGGTGAAGGTCACTGACAGATGCTCATGGGAAACGGCCAGGAGAACAGATACAGCTTCCACGGGGAGGAGGCAAGGAGACTGTGCACTGTCCCACCCAAGACAACAGAGGCTTCCCATGGCACTAGGGTGGCCTTTTGAATGTTTAAAAGCCACACATTCTAAAAATATGTGGCTCTGGACTTGTTAAACACATGCCAGAATTGTAGGCTTCTGCCCCATGGTTCTAGGGCTCCGAGACCCTAAATAAAGTGATCTACTCTGGGAACACTGAGGTGACAGATGACTCCCTTCCTCTGGCCTGGAGCCCATCTGCCCCAAATATACACCTTTATGAAGGGGTCACCTTGCTCCCTGCCAACCTCTAGGCTGCTCCTTCTCTGCGTCTAATACATCCAGGCTCCTCCTGTGCCTTAGGACACAGAAGTCAGTAGCAAACAGATGGGCCCAGAGCAGCCAATGGCCCCTCAAGCAGTTGTGCCCCAATAAACCGCATCTCCCCTATAGCTGGCCTCCTTCCCCAGAGGCTCATCTGAGTCAGTCAGTCTAAGCATGTTCCCTTTTAGTCCCCAACCCCAAACAGAACAGAGGGTGTTAACGGAAGCATGGAATCCCATGCTGGCTGTGGATAAACCTATCTCAGACCATTGCAAAGCAGGCCAGCTGGAGAATGATGGGAAGCCCCTCCATGTGTCTAGTCTCAATCTTGCTATGTGCACTCACAGCCCACCTCTTTGTCGCACGTCTCCTGAGAGCACATAAGGGCCATCGCTTTACATGTCCCCTGGTAACCTCTCACTCCCACCATCGCCCCAAGGTCAGTAGGAAAGACAGCACCACTCACAAGAGCAGAGAGTATCGGAGATTATTGCAGACTTTATAGAAAACAGCCCAAGGGAGGTCCAGATTTCTCAGTTGAGGGTGGGAAGGTGGGCCTCAAGCCGATACAGAGGAGGACGACTTCCCGTGCAGAGGCAGCACAGGCCTGCCATTCTGCCTGACTTAGGGTGAGGGAGGAAGAGAGGCGGTCCCTCCTCACTCACCATTGTGCTTTGGGATCATGCAGAAGGCAGGATTCTGAGGCCATGACCTTGACCAGGAAGGCTTGTGCCTGAGACATGAGGTCAGACGCTTTCCTCTTTCAGAAGGCATGAGAGGTGGTAGCAAGGAGTTCCTGGGGGAGGACCACATGAGTGGGAGAGAGCACAGAGGAACTGGATGGGCAGCAGCTCCCAGCCTCACTTTCCCAGATGGACCAGTGACCCTAATTTGGAGGTCCTGTATTCCTCACCAGAGTCTGCCTATATGACACGGGTGCCAGCCCTTGTCCTGCAGTCTGGGAGAGCTCCTCCTAGGAGGGCAGTGGGTAGCACCCCACCATAGAGATTCCGGTCTGAACCCTGACCAGTGAACGGCAGGGGCAGGTACAAGCGCCAGTGATGGCTATCAAGGGAACTGAGAGCCTAAGACTTGGGCCAGGGCATAAAAGTGACTGAGGCGAAGAGCTGAGTTTGAGACTGGGGACAAACACCGAGTGTCGGGACATCAGAGCCCCAGTGGAAAGGCTAAGGATGGATTCTACACCAAGGCTTGGGATGAAAGAGATGGGACTGGAGCTGACCCAGCCAGGGCTGAGGAATGGAGGAGCCTGAGCTAGAACCAGGAGATGGAGCACATCAGACTAGAGAGAGCCACTTATGCCACAGAGCCTCCAGATGTGGACTACAGGATGGAGGGCTCCTAGTTCTGGGGTGGACCAAAGGCTCAAACTCCACAAAAACCTTCCAATGAGACCAGAAGCGATGCAGACCCCCTGAGGTTTGAGAAGGGGCCTGAGGGCTCCCTGCTGGGGACAGGGTTGGTGCAGTCTAGCCAAGGTGTCTGGCTCAAAGCATACAGAGTGATGGAGAAAGTGCTAGAGATTCCAGAATGGAAGCGCAGGGTCTTTGGGTGAGCCTGAAAGGCGGAGGGATTTCAATGGTTCAGGAAGGACGGGCAGGCAGGTTTGTTTCTGGAAACAGACGAGGGTATCTCTGGGTTTTTGACCTGGAAGCTCTCAGGCCAGGGGAAAAGAGTACACCCTTGGAACGTCGGGGTGGGAAAGATGCTACGATCGATCCAAAGGTCTGGGAGATCCAAACTCGTGGGTCCGTCTCTCCAGGGCTCAGGCCAGGCAGGGACAGGCTGGGTGGCCCCAGTAAGGTCATCAGCTGACAGGAACAGCCTCCCATCAGGGAGGTGAGGCTCAAAGACCCGAGCCCGGGGAAGTGGCCCGGGAGCCGGCGGGGGCTGCCGGAGCAGGCGCGCGGCGCGGGTCTGCGTCCTGCTCATAGCGGTAGTGGTAGCCCTCCATCTGGTCCCTGCAGGCCTCGCGCAAGTTGCGCATCCAGCGCTGTATGCCGCGGCGGTTTAGGTAGAGCACCATGAGGAAGATGAGGCCGATGAGCGCCAGCACCAGCCCGAAGAAGACGTAAGAAGCTTCCAGCTCCGGGCCAGCGACGTCCACCTCTTCCCCGTGCTTGTTACCATCGTCGTCGGCGCAGCCCAGCCGCGCCTCGTCCAGGTCCATCAGAGGCCGGTCCAGCAGCGCGCGCGGGGAGGCGCAGCGGAGGCGGCGCGCGTCGGGGACGCGCTCGGTGGCGTTGCGCAGCCAGGTCAGCAGGGGGCGCAAGGCGCACCCACAGCCCAGCGGGTTGTCGGCCAGCAGCAGGCGCGGTCGGGGCAGGTCGCCATCGCGCTCGAGCGCGCGCAACTCGTCGGGGCCCAGGCCGGCCAGCGCGTTGCCACGGGCGTCCAGCTGCTCCAGGCGCGGCAGGCGCAGCGCGGCGGGAGGCAGGCGGCTCAGCGCGTTGCCCGCCAAGCCCAGCAGGCGCAGCTCGGCCAGCGGGGCGAGCGCGGCGTCCAGCGCATCCAGCATCCCGGGGCCGCCCCGCGCCAGCGCGTGGTTGAGCTGCAACGAGCGCAGCGCGGGTAGACCGCGGAAGGCGCGGGCGCCCAGGGCGCGCAGCGGGTTGTGGCTCAGGTCGAGCGCCGCCAGGCTGGGCAGCCCGTCGAAGGCGCCGTCCTCCACTACCTCGATGTTGTTGTGCGTGAGGCGCAGCGCGGTGAGGAGCGGCAGGCGCACGCCGTCCGTCGCCTCCTCGTCCCCGCCCGCGAAGGCGGCCGCGCGCAGCACGGTCAGGTTAGCGCCCACGATGGTGAGGTTGCGCGCGTCGGGCGGCACGTCTCGCGGCGGCTGCCGGAGCTCCGCGCCGGACGCGCAGCGCAACAGCAGCCGGGGACTGCCGAAGCAGTAGCACTGGAACGGACAGGGCGCGGCGGGCCGGCTCAGCGCCGCCGCCACGAGCAGCAGCCCCGGCAGCGGACTCCAGGGCCCTCGCTGTCCCGCACGCGGGGCCATCGCGGCCGCCCCCACATCCAGCCCCTGGCCCGCCGCGCTCACCAGTGAGTTGGGAGCTCTTGGTGATGATGGGGTGGGGGTGGCACGGGATGGGGGCCAGACCTTGGCCCAGAGCTGCCGGCAGTCCCGATCGGTCCCTCCTCCTGCCTGTAAAGTCCGATGAGCCTTCACTTTGCTGGCTGGAGGGTGAGAGGGGTCAGGCGGGGAGCCGAGCCCCCTGTGCCCTCTTCGCCCTGCGCTCCGGCCTCCGACTTCTGCGGGCCGTTGCGGGCTCCGAGCCGAGTGGGCAGGGTTTGCCTCCCCCTCCCCGCCTCCCAGCCACCTCCTCCGCCCCCAGCGGAGTCTCCGCACCTCCTCGCCGAGGGAGGCGGGGTGGGAGGCTCCGGAGCAGCGAGGCTTAGGGCTGCTGCGCCCTCTCGCTCCCCTGCGCTCCAGTTCCCGGGCTGCTGAGAAGTTTGGCTCCCCAAGCTCTGACTTGCTTTCTTTCCTACCCGCATCGTTCTTCCTCCTCCCCCGCTTGGCACATGTGGGGCGGGGCTCTCAGGGCCAACCTGGCAGGTGGATCTTCGGCGAAGGTGGGAGAGGAGTTTAGAGCTAGCTGTCCTAAGAGAGGAGGCACGGCTGAGGGGTGGGCTAAGAAAGTTACTTTTCTTGTAGTCAAGGAAAGGGGCTGTGCCAAAGGAGAGAGATTGGAAAATCCCTAGCCTTGGCTGCCTTCTCTGCGACTCCAGTTCTGTTAGGCGCGGCAGTGTCTTCACCTCTGCAGGTCCTGTGCGTCCAGCCTTTTGTCGACCCTGTCCCACGGCAAAGGGAAGTCTGCAGCAGCCCCTGTCCCCGCACTTCTCACTCCCCTTACTCGGGGCTGCACTCGATGCTGTCTCTGCCGTGACCTCTCTCATTAGTTCAACCCATAAGGCTGGACCCCTCCTAGGCGCCATCCTAGGCTCAGAGGCTGGTGGGTGGAGTGATTTGGCTCTTTGCTTCCCCACCTTGCCCTGGACGTGAGCACCGGTAGGATACGGTGATCAGCTTACCCCTTCCCCTCCAGATTCCGCAGCCAGTCAGTACTGAGTGGGGGTGCTCCGGGAACAGGAGAACCAGGAACTGATTTTGTAGCGATGAGTGGGGGTGTGGTAGGGTCTAAGGCTGAGGTGGGGGCTGAGCTGTTAATAGGCTTGTTTGTTCTGGATTTTTACTTACTTCCTTTTTTTTTTTTTTTTTTCTTCTTCAGAACTGGGAAGCTCAAGACCTGATTTAAAGAGACAGACTCCAGAGAAGGGAGCATTCCTGGCCTCGGCATGAATTATTCAGGTTGGAGAAGCTGACATTTGATCTGCTGGCCATTCGAGTATCTTACTTGGCAGGCTGGTTGGGGTAGAGGCTCCCCTCCTCCCCACGAGAATCAGTCGGGTCTCTTTCTCCTGAACTGGGGACAATTGGTTGACTTCTTCCCTGAAGTTGCATTTAACAGATCGACCAGCAGATTGAAGACACTGAAGGGGCACACCTTGCTGTAGCCTGGGTCTCAAGCAAGAGCCAGGGTGGTGATGCTGGTGTCCCAGAGCTCTTGTTGACTCAGTCCTCTCTCCTGTCTCCACAGTAGTTCTCCCAGGTTCTGGCAGGTGACAGTAGTCACGTTCACATTCAGAGTCGGACTTGGCTGTATACATGCTCACATGAATTTATACATATGTGTGTATCTCTACACATAAAAGCAAGCTTTACACAAACTGACCTACACATGTCCATGTGTGATCTGATAAATTCATTCTCATTTGAGTGTGTGTGTGTACACGGGAGACTTGCGGAACTTGCTCACAGCTCTGATAGGCTCGAAGACATGGGTCTCGCGCAGATACATCCAGGCTTGTCTGTGCCTGTGCGCATAGGGATGTGGCTTTGAGTGCAACTTAGTATATGTCCATAGGTTCAGAAGCACATCTAAGAGCTGGAATATACACTTGCTGGGCCAATGCAGGTTTCAGCTGCAGCCTCAGAGGGGCAGCTTCCAGACTCATGTGTGAGTGTTCACATAGCTGGAGCCCACTCCAGCCCTGGACAGTGCTCTTTGTCTTTGGAGACCACATTGCACAAGTGCTCACATAATGAGTGACCAGAATGGTCTGCTTGCCTGACCCTATTCCTCTAGCTCCTGAGGAATTGGAGACCACTGCCAAGGCCAGAACTCCCTCCCAGGTTTTCATGGTGGCGGACTTCTGATTGCTGCTGACTACCCTGCTCCAAGGGGAAGGGGCTACAGGGCAGCAGGCAGCCTTCACTGATTGGTTCTAGGCACCTACTTGGGGAAGAGACACCTAGGAAGAACCTACAATCATTAGGTAAGAGGACCCGTGTACTCTGCATTGTATGAATGAGGAAATTGCCCTTTCTTCTTTAGGGATTGTCAGTGCACTATGTAAGGTAGGCATTTCAATAAATGTATATCCATTTGAGGTTGAGACTGTTTGTTCCCTGATCAGTCGATGGAAGTATCTGTTCTTCCACTGTTTGTCTCCTTTGCGATGGTCTCCTCTGGCTGTGCTTCCTGCCTTCCTCTGGAACTTCATTTAGTGACCAGAGTGCTAGAACTCCTTTGGGCTTTTTAACTGTTGGCAGTGGGCACTCCAGATCAGCCTGATTCTTGTGTTGCCAGGGCACAGCTCAGGGTTCAGTGCGGAGATGGAACCAGGGAGTGAACTTTCACTGAATGCCACTGGCTTGAGGAGCCCCCACCTATAATTGGACCAGGAAACCCCTACCTGGAAAGCTAAGTGTCCTGCCCCCGAGGCTAGGAGCTTAGGTTTCCATAGCTCCTTTGCCATAACAGCCCTCTGTGGCCAGGCTTCCGCTCTCAGCAGTGTGAGTGAGTGGGGCTTGTGGGTGGCAAGCTGGCCCTCTGGAACTTTCCTTGAGCTAAGAGCAAGACAGAAATTGCATCCTATCCCAGCAGAGTAACTGGCTGCCCACACCTGCACTGGGCTGCAGAGTTGTTTTTGTTTTTGTTTTGAGACAGTCTCACCATGTAGCCATGGGTGACCTGCAACTAACTATGAAGACCAGGCCGGCCTTGAACTCACAGATATCTTCTTGTCTCTGCCTCTCAAATGCTGGGATTAATGGAGAGTACTACCATGCTTAGCTTGGGCCTCTGTTCTTGAGTTTCTCATTCCATTAGATCTCAGGACACCCCCCCCCCCCACCTCCCAAGCCTTATGAGGTGATGCCCCCTCCTGTCTCAGGTTCACTCTGCTTCCTCTAAGCTCCACCACTGTAGCTCAGAGCACAGGGAGGCTGGTGACTTGCCTGGGGATGCCCAACAGGTATCTCCTTACTCAGCAGGCACCAGCTCCTCTGTGCCCTCAGAGATGCTTGAAGACCTTGGGCAAGTCTCTGTGTTTCCAGACCTCAATTTCTCTACCTGAAAAAAGAAAGAAAAATGTGTATGGGCAGAGGGCCTCTTAGTCGTAGACTCTTTAGGTTTAGGCATAGAGACAGCATGTAACTTGTCTGTGTCTATACTTTCACCTTCAAATGTGGCTTTGGCTTTGAACGTGGTTCTGTGGCAGTTAATTGCCTCCGCTTCCTTAGTCACACAGTGAAAGTTACTACAAGCTGTGTGTGTGTTGCTGGAGGGAGGGTCCCTTTTAGGTGGCTCTCTCTGTCCATCCTTCTCTGAGGCCAGTGGAGGCACAACCAAGCCCCCTGACATGATGACCATGGGGAAGCCCAGGTGCTCTCCTCTTGCAGAGCCTCTGTGCTGCCCTGGCTGGGAAAGGGGAACTTCACCCTGGGTCGGCCCTCGAACATTCCATCACTCACCAAAGCCGCCCTCCTCCCCCACCGCCTCAAGACAGGAAAACCCATAGGCCCGAGATTCATTTTCTCCGTTGAGTCAGCGGAGGCTACACTTTGCCTGGGAGGGGCAGGCAACTGGCTTTTAAATAACTCTCTGATATTTAATACCGTCTTCCGCCGCGTGGCCTGCCTCTGGAGAAAGGCCAACATAAATGAGTGCGCTGAGTCCTGCACTGAGTTTGATGGCTTACAAAGATGCTTCAAGCTTCTGATCCCATTTAGAATCGGTAACTTAGTAAACCTAAGCAACTGCCCTAAGCAAAGGGCAGAGAGCCCGGCAGCTTCTGGTCTTGGTCTCCTGTTGGGGTGTGACTGAACAGGCTTCTCCATCCCCATCCCCGCCCCTGGGAGCTTTGGTTAGTGGGGTGCCACTGGTCCCTCTGTAGCAGCGGGATGTCATGGTTTGCTGTGTTCCTCCATGCTTTTCCATCACTCTCTGGCAGAAGCCGAGGGGCACAGCCACTGAAGCTCAAGCACAGCCAGGGGTTGGCCCAGGAGTCAGAAGCAGGAGAGGGTGAGAAAGAGGGAGGAGCAGAGTCCAGTCTATTCTTTCCCTTCCCCTCCCCGGCCCTCTTCTCTTTCTTTTTGCAGATAAAAGTAGGGGCCAAGAACAAGAGCCCATTTGAATCTCAGTTCGCTTGAAACTCGAGGAGGGTCTCAGCAGCTATGATGCAGCTAGAGGAGCTGGGAGCTAACCCTTCTTCCTCAGCTGCACAGGACCCAGGCCCATGCAGCTTTCAGCACTGCAAAATGACACAAATAAAAACACCTGCGCTCGGAGTACACATACACATACCCTCCCCTGCATACACATCATTGTTTTGAAAGCTATGCTTGGAGTGATCTTGGATGAGTCACGACCCAGGGACCACAGTCCAGGTTTTCTAATTCCAAACATGTTGTTGATGGCATTTACCTGATCCAGACACGGAGCTGGCGCTTGAGGTCTAGGTGGGGCCTTCCTTTGCATAACTTCCTTCGCCTCCTCTTGGGCCCTCAGACTCTTCCACTTTCAAAGTCACAGAATCGAAGCATCAGAACATTGAATTTGAGAGCCACAGCCTTGGAGAGCCACAGAGTCTCAGTGTCTGTGAGGCAGAACACAGGCTCTTGTGGTGTTGGTAACAGGGATGGTGGGGAATTAACCGCAGTGAGACTTGGGAGGCCATTCCCACTGTTCCCCAACGCACCGTACCGCCTGACCTATGCTTGGATGCCGTGCCGTCTCACACGGACTCTCATTTGACCAAATCACTTCTTTGAGATAACGGCACACCAGTGAGTGTGGTGTAAGCAGAGGGTAGGCAAGTGCTTATATTCTGGGGCTCCCTTTTGTAGCTTCCCCAAAATTGCTATGTGTAAAAAACGCCAGGATGGAACCAGAAGTGAGCCATCTCAGCAGAATCCCCCGAGACCAGGGAGACCCTAGATGATATACCCAACTTCACTTCATGTGTGACCCCAGAAGCCACAACATTACCCAGAAGACCCAAAGCTCTAACTGTTAACTCACAGAGTTGGGAACCCGCCCCCCCCCCACCTGAATGGTGGTTTTAAGTTACGGAACCTTAGAGGAATATGTTACCCAGCAGAAAGTACCTGATGGAGACTCTCAGAAGCATTGAATCCCAAGCACGTTTCATTTGCCCAGTACAATGCCGGCATCAGAGTGGTGGGACCAGAAGCTGGAGTCACTAGTGCAGGGCTGAGTAGAAGGGACCCCAACTCACCTTCCTTCAGTGCTGCCCTGTCCCCAGCCCCGTGGTCCCTTATTCTTTAAAACTCTGTCCATTTTGTCACACGAACTTGTTCCTCCCTCGGCTCCTCCATCCCTAGGAAGCTGTCCCATGTTGATCTGTTTATTATGTTCCCAGGAACCCAAAGTGGGGCTTTTTGGATGTTTACCTAGCCCAAGCACAGCCATCCCCTCACAAAGGGATCCTTTCTTTGTAAGGCACTGTTCCCTGGCTCCCCAGGGGAGTCTTTGATCTCTCTATGGTGCTGGATGCCTTCATCCTGATTATTGCTTTTTGCCTCTATTTTTTGTGTGTGTGTGCATGCATATATTAGGGGTATATGTGTGTGTGTGTGTGTGTGTGTGTGTGTGTGTGTGTGTGTGTGTAGAACCTCGGATGTCATTCCTCAGACACTGTCCACCCTCTTTTGGAGACAGTCTTTTGCTGGTCTGGACTAAGATGGCTGGCCAGCAAGCCACAGGAATCCACCTATTTCCACTTTCCCAGCATTGTGGTTATAAGCATATACTACTATACTCAAGTTTTGTGTGTGTCTTTAAATGTGAGTTCTGGGGCTGGAAGAGGTGGGTCAGAGGTTTAAGATCATGTACTACTTTTGCAGAAGACCAGAGTTCAGCTCTCAGCACCTGTGCCCAACAGCTCACAACTGCTTGTAACTCTAGCTCCATGGTTTCCAGTGCCTCTGGCTTCCATGGACATCTATCTGCACGCACGTGTGTCCATGCTAGCATATACACATACATCTAGACTCTACAAATGAGAAATAATCATGTGATATTGTCTTCCGGAGTATGGCTTATTTCACTTCACAGTGATCTCCGGTTCCATCTATCTTCCTGTGAATTGACTCTTTTTACAGCTAGCTAAGTGTCACTGTGTATATGTATTATATGCTCTTTATCAATTCATGTGTAGATGGACATCTAACCTAGTTCCATTCACTGGCTGTTGTGAACTCCGTGCCAGCAAGCATGAATGTGCAAGTATCTCTGTTGCATTCTGACTTAGGGTTCTTTGGGTAAATCCCCAGGGCTGTTATAGCTGGAACGTATTAGTTCTCTTCCTAATTTTTTGAGGAAACCTCCATACTCATGTCCACAGTGGCTCTAGCAGTTTACACCCCCACCAGCAGCAAACAATTGCTCCTTTTTCCCCACGCCCTCACCATCATTCTCTGTCATTGGTTTTCCTAATGACTGTCTTAGAACGGGCTACTCCTCGTGGCAGGGATCCTACCATATCTTAGCGTTCTCCCCAGGCTTCTTAGAGAGATCACTGGCCTGGACTGCTCACTGCAAAATGGTATGTGGCGATGGAGATGTATAATGGTTAATGTTATGTCCAGTTACATGTGTCGTAATTGCCGAGTGAGCCTCTTCAGTGCTATAGACGTTCACTCTGTGGTCTCACAAGAACGCCTGGAAGGAGGAGTCTAGAGTCTAATTGCCTCGCCGTCACCAGGACCCCTACTTCTTCCAGCCTTCCACTCTGTCTTTCTTGGGATATAATTCTTATTCATGTCGTCCAAATGGCTGCTAAAGCAGTAGCCGCCGCTTCGGATGACAGATGGAGAAAAAAAATAGAAATAAAGTCTCTCCTGCATTTTATGAGCACCCTCCCCAATTTAATTCAACGCACTCACTTACATGGTGCACCTAACTTCAATGAGCCAGGGAAGTAGGAGAACACGGTGGGCCTTGCTCATGAGAAAGCAAGAGAAATAGCTATTGCAAAGCACCTGCAAGGTGCCTGGCATTCACGTTGACAGTGATTGTGGTATAATAGTTGTAGTGTTGACAGCAATGAAAGTGGGAAGGGGAGCGGTGATGGCGGGTGATGGCGGATGCTGACGGTAGCGATGAAGGAGATACAGTGAATATGGTGATAATACATCTGAGTGTCAGTATAAGCTCCAGTCTAAGAGCCCACACTCAGTTAAACGTCAGCTTGGTCAAAGAGAATGGGAAATGAACTCACTATACCCCAAATGTCTTCTATAGTCTTGGGGTCTGCCCCAAGATGTCGAGTGTAATTTCTGACACCCCTACTGCCTTTGCAGCTCACCAGCCCCGCAGCCCTCTTTCCTTCTTAAGCACAAGCCACTCCATCAACAGTGTGAGTCATTCATCCCCTATTCAGGCTGCAAATAACCCAGGAATGGAGACTCTAGGTCTCCCAGAGGTGAAGCAGGAAGGGCAGCACTGGAGTTACATTTATTAGTTAATAAACACAGATGGAATTTGCTGTTATGGACAAGGAAAACTTTATTGTGAAACGCAGAGAAACACTCAGGCACTTCAGAAATACAGGGAAGTCATTACAAAGACAGATGAGCAGAAAGAGTACAGGCACGGACAGAACAGACTATGGCCACCGACCCACAGGCCCTACTGCACCTGTTGCACGGGGATGTCCATGACAAGCTTGTTCCCAGGGGGGCTGGCCACCTAACCATCTTATTCCAAAGGACAACTATCATGTGACCTCCTGGGTACCGTGCACTGGAAACAGAAATGACAGCAAGGGAGTGCTCTGGTGTCAGATGCCAATCAAATAAGGAGGAAGTCTGACCTTTTCTGATCTTTAACGTCCCTGGATGTAGTCTGAATGGACTCTGTAACGATGCACCGTGGCCTGCACCAGGCTCTGTGGATGACAGTGACTAAGGGATAGGGCCTGAGTTGGAGCAGGTGTGTCCTCCAGGAAGTCTCCCCCTCAGGGGCCCAAGGACACACCTGGAAGCCATTAGCAGCAACTCCAGCTCCAGGTGAGAAGGCCTGCTGGGAACATGTGGCGGTCTCCCCGCTCAGTGGCAGTGGTGCATGAGGACACCTTGGTTCAGATTGGCTCCAGCATCACTCTCTCTACTCCAGTCAGGAATGCAGAGCACAGCGCAGGCCCCCGGTTCCCACTCATTGGATCATTGGTGAGCCCCCTTCAGTTCTTCCCAAACCTTTGATACAAGATCTATCAACCTTTCCAGCAACATTCTCTTTAGGAAGCCTTCCACTGGCCCTGTTTTCTCTTTCTCAGCTTAGGCTCAGAGCTTCTGTGAGCCAGCCTGACCCTTCCCATAGGCCTGTGCTCCTTTACAAGTGGCAGCCTTGCCTGGATCCGGATACCACAGCCCTCCTCGTCTCAGCTGGGCCAGTTCGATTGTATGGTAGCTGGAGTCCTTTCCCAGTGGTCAGGGTGAGTGTGTGTCTCAGTACTCCTTGATACTGCTGATCTTTGTTCCTGTGACCCACAGCTATAGGCTTCTCATCACTGGGTGGCTCATGATGGGTCTTCTTCTAACTTCCTTGCCTCCTGTTAGCTGCCATTCTCCAGGATGTTGTTACTGGTTTACCCCCGTGAGTCCAGACTCCTGGATTTCCTGGTTGTGTCCCACAGTAATAGAGAAAGTGATCACCCCAAGGTAAGTTTGGGTTAGCATCCTCTTTCCTCCATGGGGTGTTCCTGGTGATCTCTCTGTGACCATTGCGCCCTGGAAGGTTGCACATGGGCAGGAAGACCTTGAAGTTTGGCCAAAACATTGGTTTTTGTTGTGCTGTATATCCCTGGACTTAGGATAGACACCTCAGGATGGCAGGTGTGTGGTAAGGAGCAGGCAAGGAGCTCCCTGCAGGGGTAACCCCTTCTTCCCTAGTCTCCAGAATCCCCATGATGCAGTGGGATAGGCAGCCCTCCTTGTGCTTAGCATAGGCCCTGGCCTGCTTTAGCTTGTGTCCCAGTCCTGCTTCTCGGAGGGCAGGGGAAGGAAAAGGAGCCAACTGGAAGTTCAGAAAAGGAAAGGCTAAAAAGGAGCCCACAATGGCCACTAATTAGCCACTGTGAGAAAGGAAAAGGAGGTCAGAGGGTTGAGGATCCTTTGGAAAGGAGCACTTAGCAGGCAGGGCTCGGCTGCGCCCCACTCCTCACACTGCCTGGCACAGGGCGTGGCTCCCATGCCCACCTGATGTGGGCTTCTGGGCCCCAGCTGCATTAGAGCTCCACAGCTACCACAGACCCTGCCGGATCTTCTCTGAGGAGGCAGCTGGCTGAAGGGAAGAGGGAGGGGGGGACGGTCAAGGCAAGAGGGAGGGCAGGCCGACTTCACTGTGCACGTGTTCACTGTGTGTTCTTGGCATACTGCGTAGAGAACATTGCATATGATCATATTTGCTTCTCTCAATGCCTCTAAAATGTGGAATGTGCCTGGGGCTTTTAGATACAGAGATGGCCACTCAAGTGAAGTGATCGATTTAAGACCAAGGGGTTCGAAAGGGGCCCAGCAGAAGGGGAGGTAGGCTGGGGCTTGCAGCCTGCCTTTGGTGCTGATAAGAATGTTTGGAGGGCAGAACTGCAGCACCGAGTATCCCCAGCGATCTCTCCAGGAAGGGCCAGGCACGTGCTGAGTGCTGAGAGCAGCTGCTGAACTTTATCAGCAGGAGAGGCTGAGCCAGGAAAGGACAGGAAAAGAGGGAACAGGTGGAGGAATGGTAGAAGTACTCAGAGGCAGATGCGGAGATCCAGCCCATGGGATGCCATGCAGTGGATTCTAGGAGCCTATATATGTGCTGGACTGAGCATAGCTCAGACACAGGGTGGGGGAGCTGGGGCCAGGGAGGTGAACATGGAATAGATCTTGTTTTCTTCTCATTACCAATTGACACCTTCCCAGATGATTAAACTGAAGCAGGGAACCAAATGAAGAATGTTTAACCCTTGCTGGAACCAAGCCACCCCAGCTGGAACTGGCATATCACCAGCAGGCCAGATGCTCAGAACTAAGCTATGATTCCAGTTTGGGTAGTGGACACTGGGGAGCAGAGGGTATCCTGGGCTTGGGGAAGGGCCACTGTGGTCACCATGTCTCTCCACATAGGCTGGATCTTCTGGCGGAGGGAAATGTCCCTAACAAAGAGGTAAAGAATGGGGAAGAGGACCCTCGGTTGTCCCTGCTGTCAGTTGTCCCTGCCGTGGGCACTCTGGGCTAGCAATGGGAATTAGACAGACACATTGTGAACAGAGCCTATTTAGTCTTCACAACCGCCACAGGCTGGGGATGTAGCCCAGTCTGAGGAGTGCTTGCATAGCATGCACAAAGCCTTGGGCTCTATGGCCAACACTTCAAAACTGGGTGTGGTAGTGTATACCTGTAACCCCAGCAGTCAGGACATGGAGACAGGAAGATCAGAGATTCACCATGATGGTGGAGTATGTAGTAAATTCAACTCCAGCCGAGATGCACGACACCCAAAACAAATAAACCAAACCCAAAACCAACCAGCCAACACTACCCTGGAAGGTGTCAACCCCCAGTTTAAAGACAAGGAAACTAACTCGGGTTGTAGCACACTCTCGAAGTCCCAGCATGCTGGAGGCAAAGGCAAGATCATGTTGAGTTTGAAGCCAGCTTGGGCTATATTATGAGACCCTGTCTCCAAAGACAAAATAAATCAAAATGAAATAAAGATGAAGATACGGAGGTGGAGAGATGCCACAGAGGTTCAGGGGAGCTGGGATCACACCACCAGGCTGTTGACTCCAGGCTCTTCATCCTTATGATCACCCCAGAGTAGCAGCAAGGGGCCCGGCTCTCCATACCCACCGGCAATTAGGGGCTCCTTGGTATTGTGAACATGCTGGTGAAGTGTGTCTGATTAGATCCATCAGCGCCCAGCATGGGACACGTGTGCACTTAAGATGGATCACCATTATCCCTGACTGAGACGCTGCGTGGGGATTTCTAATCACGCATTACTCCTGCTGGATTCCATTATGCGTCTTCTGGTACTGGCTTTTGCGTTCTCAATAACCATACAAAAATTTGAGAGCTGTGGTCAGCTAAGTTTATCTTCTAGGTCTTAAAAATAGGCAGCTAAGCTTTTATTAAGACGCAGCATTATCAAATGAGTGCCTGATGCAATATTATTAATACGAGACACCAACTATTTGAATTTTGCCATTCCACACTTACGATGACTCAGAGAACACACATCTATCACCCTCTCAAAGACCTGGTTCATTTAGAAAGTAGACTTCCTATGGGGCTGGGGTTTCGTTTGTGTTTTAAGTTGCTTCCAAGTCGATGGCCACCTATTGTAGGTGTGACTATATTGCTGGGTGTGGCTCTTCACTGATCACTGAAGAGTCTTCAGATTTAATTTAATAGCCTTAAGTAAGACTCACGAGGAAAACGAGGCACACACAGGGCATGGTGACATACGCTATGGGTTCAGTTCTTGGGAAGTGGAGGCAAAAAGATCAAGGTTGAGCTGGGCCGGTGGCTCGGTGAGTGAGATTACTTGCTGGGCAAGCACAAGAACCTGATTTGAATTCTCAGCACCATATAAAAGCTGCGAATGGCTGTGCACGCTTTTAATACCAGCGTTGGGGAGTAGAGATAGAGCGATACCTGGGGCTCACTGGTGAGTCAGCCTAGCCAAAAAAGGAAGCTTGAGGCTCAGAGACCCTGTCTCAAGGGAATGAAGGAAGGGGGTGACAGAGAAAGAGATCACGCGAGCACACTTGGGTGCACACATGGGCATATATATATATATATATATATGTGCATGCACCACACCAGACACAGGCATGAACACTCGCCAAGAAATTTAAGGTTGCTTTTGGCAACACTGGAGTTTGGGGCTAGCCTGGGTTGCAAAGACTCCTGTCTCCAAAAAAGAAAAAGAAATCAAACTAGCCTCTCTACTCTGTGATGATGGAATCTTGACTTGCAAAAGACATTTGTATCTCAGACAGGGTCCTTTGAGGGGAATCTGGATGCAGGACCAAGCAGTGATGCTTGGGGCTACCTTGCTGCTTGGACAATGTCCAAGTACATTGGTCAGTCCGTGATAGCTAGAGAGAGGACCGGCGCCCTACTCATGGCTTCTTGTCCCAGAAGACTCATAGATGAGTCCGTGCTGAGTAGTGGAAATTTCTTTTGGGGAGCCTGAGTTCTGGAAGCTAACCCAAAGGCCTCACACATACTAGACAAGACCTCTACCACGGAGCTATATCCTCAGCCCACTAGAGGAGACTCCTATATTCAGTAGGTATCCTTTGGGAGCCTGCCCATGCCTAGATTCTAGATGACCTTGGTCACCCATCCCTAGGGAGTAGCACCCTTTCCAACTGTTCCCGAGTCCAGGCTTGGACCCTGGCTCTTTGCAGCCTCCTCCTCCTGCAGAGAGGTTTCTTGAGGCTGCTGACCTCAGCAGGATGCCTGCCCACCCCAGTCTTTCCAGCCCTGGGGCTGCCACCTAAGTGTGGATGCTGGACTAGAGTTTAGCAGAAGCTGCTGAGGTAGTGTTGGCGTGAGCCACTGGGCTGGCGGGCTGCCCTGCCCAGCCTCCTCAAGCCGGGCCTTGGCCTGGCCCTTCTCCTCCCTAACCGCCCCCACTCCACTGCATCTCTCTCTGCGACACTCAGCTGTGGACACCCAGTGGCCCAGGCTGGAGATTCTAGGGGCACATAGACAGGGGGTGCACCTTGAAGGAGGAGGAGAGGGAGCAAGGGAAGAGGAGGCTGGGAAGGGGCAAAGACACAGAGAGTGTCCTCTTTGGACTGCAAGGCCTCCAGGTTAGCAAGACTCCTTGTGCTTCGGAAGGGGTGGAAGGAGAACGTTCTGAGGATGCCCTGAGAGAGTAGGGAGGCCTGGGGGCTGGGGATGGTTTGGGGAGTCCAAGCTGGTTGAGACTGACTTTCCTTTACATAGCAGGCCTCCCACCGCTGGGGAGTCCTGCCTTCTTCCATCTGATTAGGGCATCTGTAAGATAGAGAATAGCATTCCCATTAGCCTTGGGTCCCCCAAGGCTGCAGGAGTGCCCCAAATCTCTATCATCTGACTGTCTGAGCAAATGGACTTGCAGAGTAGAGTGAGTGGGAGGCAAGGAGTGGGAGCCTGGCAGCCCAGATAAGAGAGACACAGAAGAGCCTTAGAAGGGCCCAGAATCCACAGCAGAGCAGCCCCGCCCTGCCTGGAGAGGGAAGGTAAGCCTCAGAGCCTGGGACGTGGGAGATAAAACCAGAGGAGAGGCCAGGCCCTCCTCAGAGCTGGAATCCCCCAGCACACACCCGGCCGATTCCAGACACATAGTTACAAGATGTGGGAGCTCCGGGCTGTTCCCACCCAGGCTCGGTGCCCGGCCTGAGATAACGGTGGTTACTGCAATGTGATGAGGCTGCATCAGCTCTGACCGCCGACATCATGGAGCTGCCATGCTGTCCAGAAAGCTCCCAGGTGCCTTTGCACCCGAGGACTGTCCGCTCCAGCAGTACAGAAGAGCAAGCCTCTTGTTAATTTCATTGAAATGCATTTTTGTTGTTGTCATTATTATTTCATTCTTTCTCTTTCTCTTTTCTTTCTTTCTCTTTCTTTCTGTCTTTCTTTTTTAGACAGAGTCTCAAAAAAACCTGGTTGGTTTAGAACTCACTATGCAGACCAGTCTCACGCGCATGGTAATCCCCCTGCTCTGCCTCTCAACTGCTGGGATTAAAGGTTTACGCCATGTTTACGCTCCGCATACTTGTTTTTGGTTTTTTTTTAACATGTGCATTTGTTTCTTTTTAGAGTGTTTTCACTATGGAAAACTTGAAAATAGAATTAGGACACATTTGTTTCGCCACCTCCTTCTAGTCTTTTTTCCTAGGCATATTTGTCCTTTAATTGTGCTAATGCTGCTATTTTTAAATCATTTTGACTTTATTTTCTGTGCCTTCCTTTTTTTGAGAGAGGGCTTCTCTGTTGTAACTCTAGCTGTTCTGGAACTCACTCTGGAGTCCAGGCTGGCCTCGAACTCACAGAGATCCACCTGCCCTCCGCCTCTGCCTGTGCTGGGATTAAAGGCGGGCGCCACCACCTGGCTTTTCTGTGCCTTCTGTTTCAAAAAGGGAAAGTACAGAAAGATAAAACAAAACAAAGGAAAATATTACTCTCTGTCTCATTATCCCATCAATCACCACGTGAACTTAGAATAATTTTCTGTGTTCCACACCCCTCCCCTCCCCTCCTCTTCCTCCCCACTCCCCTTCCCTTCTATTCCCAGCACTGGGTCCAGCTGTTGCAACCACAAAGGTTAGTTCTGAAATCTTTTCAACAAGAGAATAAATTTGAAGCATGCGACTCATCCCCCAGCCCAAGCTTTATGCAGCGGAGCCTGGCTGCACTGTGTCTGGTGCCAGACTTCTGGACAGAGGACAGGGCAGCCCTCAGGAGTGTGCCTCCCTGCTCAGCAAGCCAGCCTGAAGGGAAGGTTTCTGAGAAAGCATGATACGGAAGGGTGAAAGAGGCCCGGGAGTAAAACAGGGTTTGAGGCTGAGTCCAAAACCGTTAAGTGCCTGCAGTCGCTTCTAGGTAGACTACTTCAACTCAGGCTACCAGGCCTCAGCTGATCCGTCCCAGGGTCCAAACAGCCCACAGTGCCACTCATTCTTGCCCTCCCACCCTGGTGCTCTTGTGTTTCCCAGGGGATAGCACAACTCAAAGCCCCAAATGTCACCCAACGTGCTGCCTGGCTTTCTCTTCCTTGGTAGGTAGACCCGGTGAGTCCTCGCCTAAACACCCACCCACTCCCATCCCTGGGTACCACTTTGTCTCATTTGCCTCAGTTTGTTCATGAAACCCTTGTTCACCGTATCCTCCGGAGGCCAGTGAGGTGTCAGGAGCTGCCCACAGAGGTCAGCTCCTTTTTGACTAGCACTCTTGCGTGTCTGGGCACCCCAGGCACTTGGCAGAGGGCTTCAGGCATGCCCAGCCAATGGAAGCTCTAGAAGCACCCAGCCAGGCCCACATCCCACTTAGAGCTAACTGGAGCTAACCAGCTTCATAAGGGAGAATATTTGTGTGCCTATTTTAGAACTCCTGGGGCCAGAACTCTAGTCAGGTTCATCTCTCTTGGCTTCACACCTACTCCTGATTGGAGACTGGCCCCAACACTTATCAGTACTCAGAAAGTGGGGACTGATCTGAGACGCTGGGATCCCTGCCTCAGTCCTGTGTTGCCATGCTGCCTCAGTGAGACTGGGACTCAGCAAGACCTCCTGCTTCAATGCCCCCTTTCCTGCCTCAGGTGAGGCTCCATCCCACCATGACTATTGCTGAGCTGCCTCATGGCTATGTTGTACCTTTGTACATTCTGTTCCCTCCACCCAAAGCTCCCTCTCCACCAGGTGAGCCTGGTGAACTCTCTAATCACCCATCCTTACAGCTTGGTGAGCTCATTCACTGCTTCCTCTGGGGAACCGTGCAAACTGGCCCCAGAGACCTCCTCGCTTGTGCCTACTCTGTGCTCTTGCCCACACAAAACTCTATTGCACCACTTGGCACAGAGGGTAGCAGGACATGGTGTCTGCTTCTCTGTTCACCTTATCCCACAGGGGCAGAAGACACAGCTGGAGAGATCACGGGGCTTTGAATATCAGGCCAAAGAGAGAGGCTTGGGTAGATTTGGCATAAGTGAGGGGTCCTGAAGCCTGAGACACCCTCATTAGGGAACAGGACAGTGACCTTTCAATTCGGCTCTCTTCTAGCCCAGGGAATGGAGGGCTAGATGTCAGAAGGAAGATGGTGGTGGGTGCGGATTCACCACTCCCCTTCCTCTGGACTTCATCCGTCTGTGTTGGTCTCAGGTCCAGGAGTCCCCCTAGTGAAGGCACAGTATCTGAAATCCCCGCCCCTCCCCTCAAGGGCCAAGCCCAAACCTCAATCCCCTGTTATGTAAGTGAATTATCCTCTGTCCCTAACCAGTGCCAGCCAGATCTCCTTCTAATTGATTTAATCTCCTCATACAGAGAGTGAAGCCAGGGTTGAAGAGATGGCGTTGATCAGGAGCCAACACGTCAGTGACGTAGGCACGTTAATTAAAGGGAATCTGGGTCATGGATTGGTTCTCAGAGGCGCCGATCCTCCTCTCAAGTGATTTGGGGTGCATGAAAGGGCATTTTCAGTAACTCCTTATTCCTCGAGTCCCAGGCTTCCATGGAAGGAAGCCGAGAGTCCCATTAAGACTCTCGTCTGCCTCTCAGATCTCTACCAATCCCGGACAGAAATTCCCTGAATCCCACTCTGAGCACAGGATGCAGAGAAACCTAATTTGTTGAGGAATGAAGAGATGAACAGATGGTTTAATTTTAGTTGGGGAAAGAGACTTTAATTTACCTTCTGTAGCGAGTGAGTCTGTACACTGCAGCTTCCTTGAAAGAGGATGTTCGGACCTGCTTGGATTCCTTCAGGGATGGGACTCTCACCCCTAGAACAGTCCCCCCTTATATGGGAAAATCACCTGGAGAAGTCCTTCCTCATATGAGGCAGAGACAACAGTCTTGGGCTTCTCTTTGGAATTAGTTCTGCTTTTGAAGCCACAGGATACATCCTATGGGACCTAGGACAGCCAGATTCTGAGACAAGGTGATCACATCTCCTGGGTTTGTTCTCTGGGATGAACACTCCTGGCTTTTCCATTAGCTCTCTAGTTGGTAGACTTTCTAGATAACTCCCTCCTGTACTGCCTCCATGCATAAGATGTAGGTATCACAACAGACTCCAGGGCAGCACAAACAGTTCTGGACATGGCATGACTATCTGTCCATTAAAAAAAGTCTCATTATTACCTTCCCATTGATATAGCCTGAAACCACTGGTACCTGAGCACTTTTTACTTTTGACTCAGCTTAAGCAGAGTCAGCAAACCCCCATCATCATTCTGGTACCATCAAAAGAAAGTCTCAGGAAAAAGACCTTTGTGGGCTATCAAAATTTCTCAGTGGGTAAATGTCATTGCCACCAAACCTGACAACCTGTGTTTGATTCCCAGGACCAAGGTAAAAGGAGAGAACCAACTCCCAGTGCTATGGCATGCATGTTCACAGACACACACACACACACACACACACACACACTTTAATAAAAAGACCCTTGTGATATTAAGTGCACCTATATGCTTTTTTCCTACATATGACTCTCCACCTACCCTGAGATTTATCTTCTTGTACTGTAATGTGATTATATATCTGCCCACTCATCCAACTCTATATGACATCATCTATTTAACAGTTCTCCTAGTCAGGTTTCTGTTGTAATAAAACACTGACCAAACCCAAGCTGGGGGAGGAAAGAGGTTTTTTTGGCTTATAAATTCCAATCACAGTCCATCTTTGAGAGAAGACAGGGCAGGAACTCAGGGTAGGAGCCACAGAAGAACGTTCCTTACTAGCTTGCACTCCATGGCTTGTTCAGCTTGCTTTCTTTTGCCACCCAAGACCTCCTGCCCAGGAGTAACACCACCCATAGTAAGCTGTGTTCTCCCACATCAATTATTAATCAAGAAAAGGCCTTCACAGACATGCCCACAGGCTAATTTGGTGGAGACAATTCTTCAATTGAGACTTCTTCTTCCCAGTTATGTCTAGATTTGTGCCAAGTTGACAAAACCCAACCAGCACATCAGCCTTTCTGTCTGTCTGTACATCCTTCTCTTAATGTATCCACAGACTCACTCAAATGTCAGTCACCTTTCCACCCAACCGTCTGCCAATCAGTTTAC
This sequence comes from Cricetomys ansorgei, assembly GCA_026225945.1. Lineage (NCBI taxonomy): Eukaryota > Metazoa > Chordata > Mammalia > Rodentia > Nesomyidae > Cricetomys > Cricetomys ansorgei. Next base: position 5,073,873 of record JAMJFZ010003206.1, read on the forward strand.
TTTCCATCCATCTTCTATCGCATCCAGTCATCTACCTAGCCACTCGCCCACAAACCTACTCACTCACTCTTCCAAACCACGTGTTTATTTCTTCAACTTCTCTGCTTCCCAGTGTCCCATATATTCATCATCCTTCCACTTACTGGTCCATCCATCATCCCCCCATCTGTCATCTCTCTGCCCACACATTATCTATCCATACGTCTATCCATTCTCCTTTTATCCTGCCCTTCCTGAGATCCCATTATGTGTTAAATATTGTGTTGACTCAGCACTGTTGCATATTCTGAGGAATTCGAAATTGAATAAAATACATTCTCAGGTTCTTTATATCTTGTCACTATTCTTTTTTTTTTTAAATAAATCTTTTAAAAATAATTTATTTTTAAAAAAATTTGTGTGCATTGTTGTTTTGCCTATATACATGTCTGCGTGAGGGTGTCAGATCCCCTGAAATTAGAGTTAAAGACAGTTCTGAGCTGCCATGTGGGTGCTGGGAACTGAAGCTAGTGCTCCTAACCGCTGAGCCATCTCTCCAACCCTTGTCACCATTTTGAAGAGGATAGGAGCAGGTAAATAAAATGGTGCTGAACATCGTGAAACAGAAACAAAAGGCTTTGGAGAGTCGGAGGAGGAAGTACCATCTGAATGAGGCTGTGGATGCTTTCTTGGTGGGGAGATATTTGGTTTTGGTGTTGATGGAACATCAGTTTAGATGCCTAGGTGCACTGAACATAATTCCAAGAGACACACTGAAGATGTGGTTCTCAGAGATCTTAGATATCATTCTTTAGATGTCTGTAAAGGTGTCTGTCAAAGAGCTGGGCACAGTATGGACACTTAAAATATATTTGCTGATTGATGTATCTCTTCTCCCATTTTTATCTGATGGGACATCCTGACACTTGATTAGAATAATTTATTTTTTCTTTACAGAGGTTTCTACAGGGGCCTAGGAAATAGCTGGCCTGGTCGAGCCTTCCTAGTACTCTTGAAGCCCTGGCTTTGACCCTCAGCACTGGATAAATAAGGTATGTCAGTGTACATCTGTAGTCCAGCATTCTGGAGATGGAAGTAGGAAGATCAGAAGTTCAAGGTCACCGTTGGTTTACAGAACCAGTTTGATGTTAGCCTGGGATACATGAGACCCTGTATAAAACAGAGAGAGGAAGGAAAGAAGGGAGAAAGTAGGAGGGGGATAAAAGGCATAGAATTCTACAGTCTACAGTTGCCTTGCTGGATGGCCTTGGCAAATCCCAAAACACTTCTGGGTTTATATGCACCTAAGGCTGCATGTCTGACTCTTAGGTGATCATTTCTTCTTAATCTTAATGATTCGTGGGTTCTTTGTTCTCTTCAGAGACATCAATATTTCTATATATCTTAAATGTTGCTTTCTTTTGCCAATGCCAATTAATATAATCTTACCTGTCTTCAACTTTCTAAGCTTCCATTTCCTGGGCAGGATGTCTGTGATTCAGATGAAGGGATGAGCTATGTGCATGGGGAATTCTGTTGGGGGAGAAGCCAGAAGCCATGAATTCAAGCCCAGTTTGCCATGACCTTCTGTGTGACATTGGACAGCCCCTTTCCTGCTGTTCTTAATCCTTCCATAAAAATCTTAGCATAAAATGTAGCATTTCACATAGTCTAATCCAATGCCTTCATCTTGCAAACAAGATCAGGCTTAGAAAGAAAAGCGACATGGCTCACCCTAGCTAGAACTGTGATAAAGTCAGGGCTAACTCCTCAATTTTCTAACCTTCAGTTTAGGGGTACATTCAGTCAACTGCCACATTTACAGTCTCTGTAAATCTTGAGGCAAGCTTCCTCTTCCACCTCCACTGCCCAGGAAGAACCCTGTGAGCCTTCCAAGTGTCCTGGCTGTGTCCTACTGATTCATGCCTGGGTGGGGGCTGGGAGGCAGCGTTTGAGAGCAAGTATTCCCAGCCTACCGGAGTTAATTATGTTCATCAGGAAGGGAGAAGAGAAAGGAACAAGGCGCTCTGGTTATCTACTGGGCTTTAATCAAATTGAGGAATGAGGAAATCCATCACCCAGAGGCGGAGGGAGCTGGAGAGCTTGGCTTCCTCTGGCTCAGAGTCCTATAATGGGTTGGGCGCTGTCCAAGGTGCTGACATCTTCACTAGCTCTCAGTTCCTGGGAGGAGCTGGGAGAGGACCATTCAGCTTCTAGAAAAGAGGGTGCAGAATAGACTCTAGAGAGGGTCTAAAGGGGTTGAGTTCCTATGCTGCTTCCTAAATCTTCCTTTAAAAATTCAGTCTGTTTGCTTTAAGAAAAACACCCCTTCTTGGCGTCCAGTCCTGAGCTGAGATGGAAGGAATATGTAGAGTTTGGAGAAGCCCTAGAGTTTCTGCTGTCAGTTAGACTTCTGGTGCAGCCTGAGGGTGGAGACACAGTCCTTGACCTTGGGGACTTCCTTATCTTAAAGGGACCTGTGCTTTCTAATTTTATGCAGTCCTCAGTTCAATGACAAGGACATAATTTGCTTTGGGGAATGGATTGAACTGGGGAAAGAACACGATTCAACCTTTCACTATAGTTCAGGCACAGTATAAGGGAGGTGCAGCTGTGTCTATATGGAGCCTCCATTCTGTTAAGAAGATAAACTCTTTACGTAGCTGAGGATTCAGAGGGAATCTCTTATATAGCCAGGGAGACAGAATAAACAAATACATTTCCTGTCTGCATGATAACTAATCAAAGAGCATGGAACTTCACACTCATAACTTGAGTTATGGCGCGAAATATTGAGTGTCAATCATGGAAGTCTTCCTGGTGAAGATAGGTTTGAGTTGGGTTTAAATAAAAACAAAAAACTGGGTGTGGCACTTTAGTTCCAGGACTCAGGAGGCTGAGACAGAAGGATTGTGAGTTTAAAGTCAGCCTAGGCTACCTGGAGAAAAATGAGATGAAAAAAGAAGAGACACAAATCCTTAACCTTTAGGCATCTTGAGAACAATGCTAAGACCCCTCATTCTCCTTTGTCCCTTTGGAATACTTAACTATAAGCTTGGTTGCAATGAAAGCCCTTCCCTAACAAGCTATCCAGGGTGAGGGGAGTGAAGTGCCCAGCTGGTAGGATAAGAGGCAGCAGCCGAGTGGTGATGAGGCAGAGACTGGGGAGACAATTGCTTGGTTAGGGGGGAGAGCTGAGGTTGAGGTGGGGGATAGAGGTGGGTGGTGGGCAGAGCAGTTCAGCACGTGTCCAGGCTGCCGCTGACACACAGCATCTGGAACAATTCCCTCTTGTGTCTGGAACTGATGAGAGGCACTTTAAGGAATCGTTAAAGCTGGAGGCTATTAAATCAAAAAATCATAGGCTTCTCAGCTTTTTGAGCCACACAGTCACAGCAAGCTAAAGTATCAAAATCCATAGCATCTTAGGAGGGCAGAATTGGGGCATTTTAAAATCGTAGAACTGCAGAGTGTTAGACCCATAGAGAAAAAGAAATACTAAAGAATCTTAAAGTCTAAGAATTTCAGTGTCAAAAGGAAAAAAAAAACCCACTCAGTTTATTGACCCCTTTTTAAGTTTATATACTGTGGTGCTGGGAGTATGGTCATGTTATCCTACTTAATTCCTGTAAGCCCCTAGTCATTCACTGCTGTCTCTACTCCATACCAGACTTCTGACAAAGCTTTGCCAGACACAGGTCTGTGTAACTTCCACGACAGGGAGTCATTACCTCTGGGCACAGTTTTACCCATTACCAAATGGCTGCTGGAGAGTTCTCCCTTATGTAAGTTGCATTCTGTCTCCTGTAGTGTCTCCACACCAGCCCAGCTCACGTCCTCTGATCCACACTGAGTAAATCTAATCCCCCACTCACATGACAGCTGTTTGGATGCTTAAAGACAGCCCTTATTTCGCTCTTCTCTCAGCTGGGCTAAGCTGGCTTGTTGATCATTAGCTACAAATGGGACAACAAATCAAAGACTGTTTAGACTGGAAAGGCCCTCAGAGGTCACCTTGACCACAGGCTTCCTTTTACTGCTGAGCAGTATAGTGCCTGTGGTTGGGAGCCTGAAATTTCAGGGAGACAAACCTGGATTTGAAGTCCAGAGATCTGCTGTGAACTTACTGTGCAACCTCAGGTCTCGGCCTCCAGTCTCCTTATCCATGAGATAGAGAGAGTGGCATGGGCAAAGAGAGATGCTGAGAGTATGAGCAGGGTAATGCAGTGCAAGCTCTTAGCAGAGCGCTTGGCACACAGCAGGCAGTCGATAAATATTAGCTATAATTATTGGAGGCCCAGTGGGGGTAGGGGTTTACTCACGATTGCAGAGCATCTCAAAGATGGAGCTGGGGTTAGACCGAGGACTTATGCCTCCCAGCCCAGGGCCCTTCACTGCCCCACTCTGTATCTTCCTCCAAAAAATCCCAGAGGGAGGCAGGATCAGTTAGAACACGTGGAATAGAACCTGCTTCACAGAAGCATGCTTATTTAACAAGGAGGCCGAAGGGAGGTGGTCCCAGGCCTGATCTGGTGATTGAACTACATCTCTGGTGATGCAGATGTGGATGCAGATGGGGGAGCTCCCATCCTGTGTTTTTACAAAGTGTTCCATTAGCATCAACAAAAGGAAGAGCACGGTGGTAAGGAAGGTAGTCTTCTCTCCTCCCCACCCTGTCATCCAGGAAGACAGGCTTCCCACCAGATCATCCCTTCATCTTATTCATCAAAGTGAGTCACATGTCTGATTTTAGAGCCTTCACTGGTGGAGAGGAAGGCATGGCCTTGATGTCATCCCTGCGACCGGGCACCTGCTGCTGGACCAAAGAAGAGGAGATTGATGGTGGGCTGCTGTGTCAGTCACTTTCCTCATCACTGTGACCAAATATCTGAGAAGAAGCAGCTAAAGAGAGGAGAGCGTTAGTTTTGCTCACAGTTTGAAGGGATACAGTTCACCATGGCGGGAAAGGCATGGTGGCAGCAGGAGCTTGAAGAGGCTGATTACATCACATCAGCTGGCAATCGGCAGAGAAATCCAGGGGTTTAAATTCAAGGCTCACCCTCTAGGGACCCAGTTCCTCCAGGAGACCCCAGCTCTCAAAAATTCTACAGGCCCCTAAACAGTGCCACCTTATGGGACCAAGTGTTCAAACACAAGAGCTGTGTGTGGGAAAGGGTTTTACACCCAAGCCATGGCAGGTGGCAACCAGCCTGCCACATTCATCCCTGTCTTCTCTCAGGATTGCTCCCCACATGTGCTAGGAAGTCTCCCCGGTTGTGCCCCTTTATCTAGATATTCTTCTTTACTGCAGTTGAGCATGACCTAATTAGAGAGCATTTCCCATCGCCAGTCTCCTTTCTCACCTCCAGTCTTGTCCTCTCAGCCTAGCTGTGTAATAGACGCCTGTAAGGAGTGAGGACCTACTGTGTGCCATCTGTCTTTCTCCCAAATGGCTCCAGTGATGCACACACACCTCCTGGTATCCTACATTTTTGTGTTCTCCTCCCACATTATAGTAGGGTTGGTTAGTCTGATGACCAAAAGAATGTGGCAGAGGTCATAGTGTGTCACCTTCAGCACATCAAGGCTTCCATCTGGATAGCACACAGTCTCTGTGTCGGGTCATTCATTCTAGAAGGGCTTACATGGGATGAGCAGCCTCAGGAGAGACCCATGTACAAAGAACAGAAGCCTTTATAGTCAGCTGCTGGGTTTGAAATGGATCTTTCAGCCTTTGCAGAGCCTGGTTGTTTTGTGTGTGTATGTATGCGGGCACACACTTGCCAGAGCTCATTCATGTGGCGGTCAGGGAACAACTTGTGGAAATCATTTATCTCCTTCCACCATGTGGGACCTAGGGATGGAATTCAAGTGGGCTTGGCAGCAAGTGCCTTTACCCACTGAACAACTTTGCTGGCCATGTTTATTTATGTGTTATTTTCTGAGTCTTACTGTGTAGCCCTGAGTTGCTTGGAACTAGCTTTGTAAACCAGGCTCACAGAGATCCTCCTGCCTTCGCCTCCGAAGAACTAAGATCAAAGATGTGTGCTACCACATCCTGTTCTATATACTTATTTTTGAGGAAGGGTCTGGGTCTGTAGCCTGTTTCAAATGTAAGGTAATCTTCCTGCTTTTGCCTCCCAATGGCTGAGAAAACAGGATGTGTTACTACTATGCCTGGCCTCTAACTGAGCCTTTTGCTGACTATAGCCCTGCCAGATACTTGACTACAGCATTAATGGGGACGCCAAGCCAGTAGTTCCCACTTAACCCACTAGGAATCTTGACTTCCAAAAACTTGTACGATAAAAGGCACTTGTTGCTTTAAGCTGATAAGTTTTGGGATCATTTGTTACTCAGTAACAGATAACCACCACACTGCTACAATTTCACATTCCCTTCTCAGTTGTTTTGGTGGCTAGAGTCTATTATTTACAAAGGGAAAAGAAGTCAAGACACCGTGCCTGTGGTGACTTTGTTCACCCGGTGACTGACAGCTGGGATATGACCCCCGAAGCCCAGCGGGCAGCTGGCTATGTCTTCTCCTATCTGGCATGAAGGCTGAAGAAGAAATGGAAACAAACACCATCCCGTTTTGTTTGACGTTTTCCTCTCCTCCCCCCCCTTTTCCATCTCGCTTACTATGCGTGGCGTGTGGTGACTCAAACACACACACGGGGATTTGAAGATGGGGTACTCAGGCTTTTGAATGATCGGGGACAAACTCTTGTACTTCCTTTCTTTAAAATTTATTTATTTATTATTTATTTGTGTATGTGTGTGTGTGTGTGTGCACACGGTGTGCAAGTGCCCAAAGAGGCCACAAGAACGTTGGAGCCCCTGGAGCTGGATTTTCAGGCAGTTGTGAGCCACCCAGTGTGGGTGCTGGGCATAGAACTTGGTCCTCTGAAGAGTAGCAAGCATCGCTAGCTGCTGAGCCATCTTTTCAGCTTCTGTTTTTTTTGTGGGGTTTTTGTTTGCTTTTTTTGGAGTCAGGGGCTTATCCTGGCTCAGGCTGGCCTCAAACTCTATAGTAGAGAATGATCTTGAGCTCCTGATCTTCCTACCTTCACCTTCCCAGCGTGGGGATAGACTGGTGTGTGTCATGATGGTCCGTTTGACAAATCACTGCACTCTCTGGGCCCCAGCTGACTTATCTATTCCATGGGAGGAATGACACGATTCTGCCTTTCTTTCTACAAAACATTGCAGTGTCGTGGATGGGGAACTTTTGTTTTGAGGAAGGAGCACCCCAACCTGGGGCTCATAGCCCAGCTCAGCTCTCTCCGTAGCCTCCCACCCCGACCTGTGTCCAGGTTCGGCCGGGATGGAGGGCATGACCCACTTCCCCAGCCTCTGCCCCCTGCTATGCCTTCTTAGGTTATGCTGAGCCATTCAGAATGAGTGGAAATTTTCTCAGCCTGCCAGGAGCTTTCTGCCTGCCTTCCCCTTATCTCAAGCTCCTTCCTCCCAGACACCCTTCCTGACTCTACCCAGTCCCTGCTCATCTTTCAAACCCCAACCTGGCTGTCCCACTTCTAAGGTCCTGCTTCTGACGTGGCTCAAGGCCTTCTCCCGATTACTTCTTCTAACTTCTTGCCTAAGCTCCAAACTCCAGCTTTTCTGTCCCATCCTAAGCGCCCACGATACAGCCAGTGGCCTTTCTACAATACAGACCTTGTGCTGTTATTCTCTGCTTAAAATAACCAGTCAATGGAATAATCCATCAATCAATGTTTCAAGGGCTCCTCCTTGCCCTCAGGAATGCATCCAAAGCCTTATGATTGTCCTGCACCCACAATGCCCTCAGTAGCTTTCCTGAGAGCAGGCTATGTTGGACACGTGGCTGTGTCCCCAGGTGTCTGTAGGATAGATTGGTTGGGTGGGCAGGTGAATGAGTAAATGAATGGGGTGAAGCCAGCTCGAGCCATCACAGGTCTCTGTTGGCCCCAGAGCTGTAATTTCCCACAGTGGACCCATTTTATAGCCGAAAGGGAGGTGGAAGGGAAGGGTAGCTCTGGAGAGAGAAGAAAATCAATAAAAATGTAAATCTGGAGGCGAAAAGCTGTCCCCCACTGGCTGTGGGGGGGAGATAAGACTGGGTCAGCTGAACCCTGGCTGACAGCAGGGAAGAGATTAGGACGCAGGGGAGCTGCAGCCAGGGCAGAGCTAGGGGAGCACCTTCAGCCTCCTCTGCCCCTCCCACTCTCTGCTCCAGAGAGACAGGAGAAGGGAGGAAACCACAGATCATCAGGTGCTGAGCCTGTGACCCAGGATGGTACTGTCTCCTGTCTCCCCAGTCATGGGAGATGGATCTAGGTAAGGAGCTCGGCACAGAGGGATGTGGTTGTTGTCCAGGGTCGTGCTGTGAATACATGACAGACTCCAGGTCTGAACTTAAGTCTGACATCTCTGCAGCTCCAATATGAAGGGCTTTGACCCGAGGCACTGGCCTCTTAGGAAGCTTGTACCGGGCTTCAGGGGCCCCCATCTCCGAAATCACACACATGACTACATCTCTGTATGTGTGTGGGGAGAGGAGAGGTGTGGGATTTTATTTATTTATTTTGGATTTTGAGACAAGGTTTCGCTATGTAGCCTAGGCTGCCCTCAAACTCACCATCCTCTTTATTCTGTCTCTTGTGTGATAGGATTACAGGCATGCACCCACCCTTGTTTTGGTTTATAACTTAATTTTTTAAAATGGCGTCTATGTCATTAATGAAACTACTTCCCCTTCTTGCCCCTTCATCTCATGTCATACTCCTCCCTGGAGGAGGTGGTGTTTGGGCTGGGCCTTGGCAGAGGACAGGACTTCATGAAGAGGGGCAGAGAGAGGGGACATATGTTGTACATATGTGTCTGTGTGTGTGCATGATGTGTATGCGTTTCATTCTAAGTGTGAGTTGGTGTATGCATGACTGTGTGTGTGAATGTGTTTGCATGTGTGTGTGATATTGTGTGTGTCTGCAAGCGTGTATGCATGTGAGTTCTTGGAGCATGTGTGGGCATGTGTGTGCATGTAAACTCGTATGTGAGAATGTGTAGCTTCTGTGTATAGTACATGTTTATGTTTTGTGGGTGCATGCATGTGTATAAGAACCTGTGTCTGTGACCACATATGTGAATGTTCAAATGTACATGTGAGCATGTGTGCACACGATCACATGCATTATTATGTGTACATGTAAGTAGGTGCAAAGGTGCATGCATGTGCTTTTTTTACGTGTCTGTGTATGTATACACGTTTGCATGTATGTGCATTTGGCTTTATGCATGTGTACATGACTGTGCATCTATACATACATGTGTATGTATGTTAGCATGTGTGTTAGGAAGCATGTGTGCATATGAATGTGTATGTGTATGCATGTGAATGCACCATATGTATGCAGAGATATGTGCTCATACATGTGTGTTTGTACTTTTCTCACACAGTCTAAAGAAATCTCTCTTACCCTCTTTGCTCCACTCTTGGCATGTGGCTGCACTTTTCCCTTGCAGGGATGTCGAAGCCCCTCACCTGACCAGCCGGAAGAGTTCAACTGATGGACAAAATCTTGGTCTCCAGCTCTCAGCTCCCCCAAGGGCCAGGTCCCAGCATGAGAAGAAGGCTTCATTTCTGCCCTTCAGTTCTAGAGGCCAGCTCCCAGTGCGGTGAACACTTAGTGGGCATCTGGTCCTCTCCTCAGCCCAGTGGGGCACTCTGGAAATGGTGCTTATGCTCAGAGTGAAACTTACAAAGGGAAGACCTTTGAACCACTTCTTCCCTTGTGGCTCAGCAAGTGGCTTCTGATATTTCTAGGACGTAGTCAAGGAGGAGCCGGGGGTCCCCGAGGTATACTTATGCCCCCCTCAGTCGCTGCTCTGCGGGGAGGTCATGTGCTGTCTGGCATTGCGACTGGCTTCTGGAGAACCTCCCAGCCACTGCCCACCTCGTCTGGTGCTGCGATGCTGAAGAGCAAAGGCTGAGGCCATGGCTTCTGTTGTGGCATGTGGGGGAGGAAGTGGAGAAACGAGGAAACATATCTCCATGTCCCTCCAGAAGCCAGTCTGCAGAAAACTTTAATCATAAAGTTATGTGAGCATGGGTTACAGGTGTGCTGGGTAATCATTTAATTTAAAAATATGCCGTTTTCCTGGATGGAGCGGTTTGTTTGTTTTTCTCATTCCTGGTGTGTTTACTTTTTTATCTAATTTTGTAAAGGTTGGCTATTCTGAATATGAAAACCACCACCTGAGAGGTTCTGACACCTAAACTTCCTGAGTGCTGATGCATCCGCACGTGCGGACCGTTCAGACCTGACTTCCGGTGTTGGCCTCATCACACACAGGAGCACTAAGCGCATTGCAAAGGATGACTTTCAGGCTGTGCCTGCTGTGTGTGGAACCCAGGTGAATTTGTGTTTAGATTAGGGCCTCCTCCCTGAGACATCTCATGATAATGATGCAAACATTTCAAAATACGAAAAGCTCTTAAATCCAAAACACTTCTGGTCTCAGACATTTTGATGAAATGTAGTTACATATTAAACCTGCCCTCATTATTTTGTATTCTTTTTTTCATAAAGAGAACTCGCTTCGGTTTCCACAAATCTGGATAGCTCTAGCCCCACCATTGATCATATGTGTGTGTGCATATGTATGTGTATACATATATAATCATATAATTAAATATGTATTATTATTATTATTATTATTTTTCGAGACAGGGTTTTCCTGTTGTAACTCTGGCTGTCTTGGAACTCACTCTGTAGACCAGGCTGGCCTTGAACTCAGGGATCCACCTGCCTCTGCCTCCCGAGTGCTGGGATCAAAGGCGTGCACCACCACCACTTGGCCTAAATATGTATTGTTATGGTCCCAAGCAACCGTTTAACCTTTCTGAGGCAGCTTCTCCTCTGTAAAGCACGAGTGACAACTGGAACAGGCGAGGACTCAGCCAGCCTCGTGACCAGATTCCATTTTTGAAACCAAAATAAGTCAGTCAAAGGAAAGATTAGACCAGAATATAAAAAGAGAAGACAATGCAGGATGCCAGAGTGAATCAACCCGGTGAGATGACTGGAAGTGACGTGGCGGACGCAAACCTCTAATGCAGTTTAGAAGGATGAACTCTTGTCGTGGAAGAGGCATTATGCAAAGACAAATTTAATAATAAGCTGTGTGCATATGGCCTGGTTCCTCCCGAACAACCTGGGGATCGGGAGAGAAGACAGAAGGAAAACCTGCTAACAGACTTGTCTCGGTGGAAGAGACTTTACAATTCTTGACACTCGTTAATGTAGGCTCAGATACTGGTTAAACACTCAACTGTAGGATAGAATGGTGACTAGGCTCTTTGTCGCCTCCTCTTCTTCTTCTTCCTCCTCCCCTTTCCTCCTCCTCTTTATTCTTTTTGGATTTTTTGGGACACTCTCATGTAGCCCAGGTTAGACTCAAACTCACTGTGAAGCTGAGATTGGCCTTGAACTCCAGATCTTCTCGTCTCCAAATGCTGGGTTACAGATGTGTGCCACCACGCCTGGCAGGCAGGAGAGCTTCTACAGCCCCTTCTGTCTCTTAGCTAAAAGCTAGGCACACAAGGGAGGGAGACTGCTGCTTGGCCCCTCTCACCTCCCTTCTTGGCTGCCCAGGTTGAGTGTGGTGTCGACAGACTGGGCTGGGAGCAGATCTTCTGCTCTCCTGCTGCCTGGAAGCAGCTAGGCCAGGCGAGACTGGTCAGAAAGCCAATAAGGCTTGACTTGGAAAAGGATTTGGGGTTCTAGGGATTCTGACCCAAGAATGCTGTATCACAGCTCACTGTGCAGAGCTCGGCTTTGCTCTTCTCTGCCCCTAAACCTTACACCGATCCAGGGATCTCAGAGAACCCCTGACTAGGTTATCACAGAATCAGGCATTGGCTACAAAGCCCCAGGGTATGGACTAGGATTCTATTCCCCAAAGCCACAGTGACTTTGGTGGCCTCTGGTCAAATGTGTGAGCTCTTGACAACACATTTAGCAGGAGCAAGTCCAAATGTAAACTGGTCTCTGAAGTTACAAGGCATCTAAAGGAAAGCATAGATCTTTTCTCCAGCCGTGCTCCCTGAAGACAAAATCTGCGATGATCTAAAGCAGAGTACCCCTCTCCCAACCCAGCTGAGGCTCTTGCCCACACTCATCAAATATGAGGTCCTGTTCCTGAGGTCCTGCTCCTTAATCTTGTCTCTGCACTCTGCCTCCAGGGGGCGACAAATAGACATTTCTTGAAGGCAGCCTTGGGGAGAACGTTACCTACCTCAACTGCACAGATTTGCACAGCTGGAGCCTGAGAGCTGGGATCCTCTCCTAGTCAAGGCTTGGAGAAGGTCTCCATGAGTGGCAGCACTGGGCTGAAGCTCTGTGTGGAGCGCAGCCCGGTCTAGCTGGCCTCCCTCCCTATCCTAGAATTAGGGGGGAGAGATGCAGTACAGTTCCCTTGGTTCCCAGTTGGTCCTCTGGCTGGGGAAGGATGGAGGGTCACCCTCTTGTTTGAGAAATGGCCAATAAAACAGCCCCTGGATTCCAAAGAGCAAGCAAAGCCAGGTGCTTCTCAAAGTCACTTTGCGATTTAGTGGGGAGTCAGTGTTGGACCATGGTGCTTCTGACTCCCTATCTTGGGCAACGGGTGCTGAAGTTGCATGGTTGTGGCTGCCGCTCCTGGCCAGGGTGGGGCTGGGACTGTCCTGGAATCCTTGGGTTTCTTCTCGGGTCCTGATGCTTACAGCTGCTGTTATTGGTCAGAGCTCTTCACAGCGGCCTTGGTGATGACACCTTTGTTCTGCTGCCTCAAGATGGCCAAAACCAAGGCAAAGCACACGAGGGAGCCACTTTTGAAGAAGAACTGGAGGCCTACGAATCTGAGGGAAGAACGAGGAACCTTGAACTCAGAAGCCCATGCTTCAGGGACTGGTTAGCTTCAGGGTGGGTACACTGAGGCCTGGGGAGGGGAGGAGCTCAGTGGAGTCCCTGGGATTGTGGGGGAGAGACTAAACAGCCTTCATACTCATGACCCAGCCTAACCCTGCATTTCTCTGGGCCTCTGGGAGGTATCCTGAGAGTGGGACTCCCCTCTCCTGCTTAACTCCTGAAGGTCCCTGATTGGCTTTTCTCTTTCAGGAAAACTTCTCTAGGCAGCCCCAGCCTGCAGGAACTGTGTCCCGTGGCTCAGAGCTAGAGGTAACCAGTCCCTGGCTAGCCCTGGCCGTGCTGCAAGTTCTTCCATATTCCACCCAGCCTATGATATCTATGCCTTTGAGCTCCTCTGAGCTCTCCATTGTACAGATAGGAGGACTGAGCTCCAGAAGGGATCAGGGCTCTCTCCCGAAGGTTCCCACAGTGACTGTTCTGACAGCTTAGAGGTGAGATATGGCTCATCATTAGATGAGCCTGGGCCTGCTTACTTTGGCTGTCATTTTCCTCAAAGAAATCCCAGCACTTGAAATGAGTTCAAGGCCAGTCTGGATGACCTAGTGCAATTAAGAACAGCCTGGGCGTAGAATAAGGTCTTGGCTCAAAAAACAAAGCAAAGAATCCAGGATTTAGTGACACATGCCTGTAATCCCAGCACGTGGGAGGCAGAGGACTAGGAATGTGAGACCAGCTTCGGTTCTACAGTGAGTTCCAGAGCAAGTACATGAGATCTCTCTCAGAGGCCGTCTCTGGCTTGCAGGGTGGGTGTGCTCCAGCACTTACCGGTTTCGGAGCAGGTCATGGTCATAGTAGCGGCAGACGGCTCGCTGCCCACAGCTCACGGCCCAGTGCACACAGGTGGTGTCGATGGCACTGCCATGGATCACAGGGCTGGGCATCCAGGCTAGGGGAGGAGAGGATCAGAGGATATCAGAGGTCACCATTCCCTAGTCCCCCACCCTCAGCACGTGCAAGCCACAAGGGTGCTGGGTCCCTTGGCTTAGGAGTCTCTGGTGACCAGCCACTCTTTAGCATGTGTCAGGAGGGAGCCTCCATCGGCCTGGCCAAGGCATACCGTCTCTAAACACATGGTCAGTCCCGTTACCTCATGCACCCAGGAGCCCTAAGGTTCTGCTCAGGCCTGTGTCTCCCAGGCTGGCACACAGCAGACATCTGGATGCCCATCCCCACTACCAAGGTCCCCGGGGAAATTTACCCAACACTCTGAGGAGCATGAACTGGATTCCCACAGCCAGGGTCTTATCTTCTTTCTTCACTCCCCTACCGAGAAACACGTAGCTGTGTGAGGATGGACTGAGAGACTCAGCCCCAGTGCCACGCAGCAGCAGGCTCTCAATGGGTGGGTTCCACCCTCCATGCCAGTCTCCTCCCAGGCTGGAGGTCAGCGGGATGCGGGAGGCTCAGACCCTGCACTTTGCGCTTCTCGACCCCCCAGAGCCAGCTTCCCTGCATCCTAGGCCCACATCCCAACTGCCAGGGTCTCAGACACCACTCTAGCCCCTCGCCCCAACCCCATCCCACTGAGTTCTCCACTTCCTATGCTTACCAGGACGGCTGTGCGCCCAGCTTCCCCAGCACTGCGCCGCTGTTCCTGAGCTATCCAGCAGTGACTGGCTTCTAAACCGTGCCCACGGCTGGCACTTGGGGGTGCTCCCTATCACTCAATGATTCTGCACTCAGCTCACTTCACGGGGGGGGGGGGGAGGTGGGCGTGTCACCAGCCCTCTTCTGGGGATAAGGGGGCTGATAACTGTTGAGGTTAGAGCCAGGGCTCAACTCCCCACAGGCACCTGCTTCTCTGCATTCTCTCTCGTGCCAGCCTGCTTTACAGATCTTCCATCTTCAATATTCTCATCTTTCTCTCTTTTTCACTCTTTTCTCTCTCTCTCTCTCCCCCTTCTCTCTCTCTCTCCCTCTCCTTCTTCCCCTCTCCCTGCCCCTCTCTCCAAACTCTGTGTAGCCCTGGCTGTCTTGGAACTCACTCTGTAGACCAGGCAGACCTTAAACTCACAGATATCCACCTGTCTCTGCCTTCTGAGTGCTGGGATTAAAGGCGTGTGCCACCATACTGGGTTCCTAATATTCTTTCTAATTTCCTAGAAAGTAGATAGTGAACAGAGAAGTCCCAGCAGAATGAAAACAGAATCATTTTGCCCTCAAGTCTTTATCCCAGTCCCCGCCCAAGGGGCATCATAGATAAGAACTCGCTATGCCCAGTGGGCACTCTCAGACAAGAGAAAAGAAGATCTTAGAAACACCCTGGGTCCCAGGTACACCGAGGGCACTCATT
The DNA here is from genome assembly GCA_026225945.1 of Cricetomys ansorgei. Classification (NCBI taxonomy): domain Eukaryota; kingdom Metazoa; phylum Chordata; class Mammalia; order Rodentia; family Nesomyidae; genus Cricetomys; species Cricetomys ansorgei. The sequence continues at coordinate 5,089,095 of JAMJFZ010003206.1, forward strand.
ACATGCTCAGAGCCTTGGGGGGTGTGCGGGACCAGCCCACAGTTGGTTTCCTAGATATCCCTCTGGTCCCATCCATTGCAAGGGGTTGGATCCACCTCTTCTTCACCACAGGAAGGCCAGGTCAGTGCCTTAGACCCCTACTACCCTTGGACAAGGAAGCGCTTAGGCTATACAACTTTCCCAGATTCTGAACTTCTCTGAGCCTAGGCTCCTTGTCTGCTTCATGTCCTCAGGCTGAAGGCAGGACAGGGAAGAGCTGTTACGTTGTGGGGCCTTGGGCACTTGAATGGCTTCATTCCTTCAGCGAGTCCCTTGAAAGTCCCATCCTGGCTGTGGTTAAGGACTTCTTGGAACCCATCCACCCTGCCCTGCTGTCACCTCAGGATGAGCATGAAGGAAGGTGTGTGGGTGACGCTGGCCACTGCTGCCCCCAGGCTGATCAGGAGAATGAAGGGGAGCACCAGGTGGCTGCAAGCTGAATCGCAGGAACCCGCAGGCACCGTGCCATCTCCTGCTACACAACTGCAGTTGGTGTAGAAAACCTGGGGTGAAGAGGAGGAGAGCCTTCAGGAACCTCCCAGGGCAGCAGCTGGCCAGGGTCCTAGGACCCAGGAAGTTCCCAAGAGGCCCCAGTTGTCTACAGCCAGCAGGGCAGAGCTGGCTGGACTCCCAGGCTCTGACCATCAGCTGAGCCCTACTTACTTGAGTCAAGCAAGGTGCCAGATCACAGACTGGCTCAGACTGGGCCACAGGCAAGAGACTGTCCCTAAGCCAGCACTGGTACATTTGATGGCAGCCTGCGGAACTTCCAAACCAGGGATCAGCTAAGAAGTGGTCTGGCCATCAGTGTGTCCTTTGGTGCCTGTCAGGAGCAAGGCCAAGCCAGGAGGCTGGGGCTCCTTTTCCCTTTCCTGTTGGTCAGAACTTCTATTCATTTGTTCATTTGTGTGTGTGTGTTTGTGTGTGTGTGTATGTGGGTCTGTGCATGTGTGTGCAGGTAACCATGGAGACGAGAAGAGGGTATCAGATCCTTTGGAGTAGTTAGAGGTGTTTGTAAGCTGCTGGCCACACTGGGAACTGAACTCAGGTTCCTTGCAAGAGTGATACACTTTTAACCATTAAGACATCTCTGCAGCACCAGGTCAGATCTTGACAGGATCACAATTACCTGGGGCCCCCAGCCAGGTGTGCAGGGACTAGTCCCATTAGCTCTCAAGGTGGCACTGCTGGCTAGTGTATCTGGAGCCTCCTGGGCCTCTTCCATCTTACTACAGAAACCTCAGATAATTCCAAGTATTAGAAGGGCCTAAACGCCCAAGGTGACAGCTGGGGCCTTGGATCTAAGCTCAGTGGCTACTGGAATGGACTAGATGAGCCAGCAGTGGTCCCATTGATAGGGTGTAAGGGGAAAGAATTTTGAGGTGAAGTTATTTAGGAAATAGAATTGATGAACGATGAAAAGTAGGAACGCCGAGGAAGGAACACTGAGGCTTGGATCACTGGATGTCCAAGACGAGGTCTCCGGTTGCCATGCAAGACCGACAGGCATGACGGGGCTGCACCGCCAGTCTCCCAGGCCCTCCCAACTTCACACTATAGTTATATACCAAGTAACTCCCTTGGCAAGAGACGCCCTGGAGCCAGTCATGGAGAAACACACTGAAACAGGGGACTGGCACTGTAGCCACCACATGGCTCCTTTGCTTGGGAGGAGCTGGGGCAGGACATCAAGCCTGGACACTCTGCTTTCTAGCTTTCCCTCACAGGCATCAATGTCCATGGTGGGAAGTTCTCACAGATGTCTCCAGTCTTTCCTATGCAGTTGATTTTGCCTTGTAAGTCTGAGATCCAGCCAGTGTCCACCTTTCTCCATCTAGCTCTGCCACCTACCCGAGTGCACCTTGGTCGTGGACCAGCTCATCCTAGAGCCCAGGTGCTCACATCGAACCAAGGACGTACACATGGCAAGAGACAGTCCCAGGCCAGAAAGATGTCCCTAATGACCCTCTGTTGGGATTTAATCCTAAGGTCACAGTCCACCATGTCTGGATAGTTTTCTGAGCTCTCCATTAAATGGAAGACTCCCTTTGTGAGAGGGGCTTTCCCCCTTCCTACCTGATTTTACTTGGAGAGTGTCTCTAATCTTGCCTCCTGACCTTATCTGGAAAAGGACCCTGACACAGAGTCTCCTGCAAACTCTAGGTGACCCTGAACTTTCCCACTCTGTCCAACTTAGGATACCCTTAGTATAACCAATTAGGCGCAGCCCCATTGCCTTAAGGAGCCTTGATACACTCTGACTCTGTAACAATAAAATGAGCTGCATAACCTGGCTGCAGTCTCCCGGGAAGTCTGTTTTTCTTGTCGGCTTCCAGTCTCAGACCAAGACCTCCGAACCCACGAGGTTCCTGTACCTGCTGTACCTGCCTGCACTCTCCTCCCTGAGGCTGAGCTGTGGCCAATGACTCGGCTATCCCCAGGGGAAGGGGAATCAGAGAATAAAGAAACAGGAGCCCACAACCCTCCTCTGTGTGGTACATCCAGACTCCTACCTCCAGATCCAGTGCAGTCTGGGCTGGGGGTCAGAGACGTGGATTCTAGCCCCAGCTCTGGTATAAGATTCTGGGCACTGCCTGGTCCTTTCCCAGGCCTTCACTTCCTAACTGCACACAATGGGCAGAATAAAAGTGAGCGCTTAACATCACCTAGGCAGTTTGGCTCTTCGCTTCATCGTTAGTAGACTCACCCAGGTAAAAGATTCAATGCAGGCCCTGGGGTCTAGGAAGTCTACACACAATGTGTGCTCTTTAAATCTCTGCATATGCTGTTGTCCCTGCCTAGAAAGCTCTCCCAAGTCTTTGTTTGCCTAATGACCCTGGAAGATCTGTCACAGTTGCTGCTTCTTTTGGAGTCCTCTAGGACCCTCCCAAGTGGGCTGTCCCCCCTACTTGTGTGTGTACTGGTATGGACCACGTCTGCTCATCTGCAACCTGGAATTCCTATGGGTCATCTCCTTGAGCAGACCAGCAACTGGGAGCCAGCTCTGGCTCACCTCCCTGGGCCCTGGCTAGCAGTGAGACTTATTGAGAGGATGATGTTCTGCACCTGCCAAAGCAGAGGAACAAGGCAATGACAGGGGGGAAAGAGGGAGAGAGGGAGAGAATTGCTGAGAGGTAGGCAGCACAGCCTGGGAGAGGAAGGGGTCTGGAGACAGAGGTTGTGGGAGGTTGGTCTTACCTGGCTTATGCCCAGAGTCTCTTGGATCACACGACCTGTGCAGCCTGCATGGCAGGGTGTGGTGTACTCGACATGGGCACTGGTGTCACACACAGGGTTAAAGTCATCCGATTGGCAGTAGCAGGGCTCTGCACAGCCAGGAAACAGGCTTGACCCTGGCTGGGTGCTGGACAGAGAGAAGGCAAATGCAGTTAGCTGGACTCTCCTTTCTCAGGCCCCACCCTCTGCAGCCTGAGGGCAGTGGCCAGAGATTTCAGCTGCTGCTGCTCCCTGAGGGACAAGTGCTAACTTTCTAATGAGGGGAGTGAGGAGTCTTGGCCAGAGGCTGCAGGGTGCCTTTCCCACCCTTCTACATGTGTGGGAGTTTCTGTAAATATCCCTGTAGTTGGATGGAACACAAGAGAAATGCCTTCCAGAAATGAGTGTCAGATGAAGGAGCCATTCTCTCCAGGAGCTGGATTGCTGCCTTGTCTCAGCAAAGTACAGCTATGACGGGGCTCCAGAGAGAGCAGATGTGGGTTCTCCAACCTGTGCCCACCTCCCTCTGGGACCTCAACTTCTCTGTTAGCTGGGCTGGGGCTCCCTTCTCACTGTCGCCTCCCGGAGGTCTCACAACCTCTGTGCTCATTCCCCTGTCTTGCTCACTCTGTCAAGAACCCCCACCAGAGGACCCGCTCCAGGATCCTGGGGCTGCACTTCCTCTAGCTAGCCAGGGAGAACTGAGGGTGGACAGGAGCAGGAGCCCAAAGACAGGCTGAGTTGGAAGGGGGTGATCGCCCTGGGGTGTGAGCAAGAGGATGGCTTTGGGACAGAGGCTGTGACATGGCTTCATGCTAAGGGGAAACATAGCACACTTGTCAGGTGGCAGTAAGATGGGTATAAGGATAGAACCCATTATATAGATCTCACGGAGCCCCGATGGAGCCCACAAGGAAACTCGACCAGGAAACTAGAACACAGAACTTATCAATTAGTCTGTAAGAACTTTGGTGAGAGTGTGAACTGAGATGTGATGTCAAAGCTGGGGGAGAAGGGAGAAGGAAGGAGACCCAGGCAGGCAGGATGGTCTGATGCCAGTCGAATGAACCGAGGAGAAGTTCTCTATTCCTGTACAACTAGCAACATGGACATCTGCCCAGAGCCAAGGTCTCTCACACATCCAGCATGCTCGAGACTTCCTCGAGTGCTCCACAGTCTCCGTGAGATCTCTGTAATGGGTTCTGCCATTACTCTACCGCTTTCCTCATTAACTCTTGAAAAAACGTCAGTGAGACGGCCCTTGACTTTTCACTAGAGACATCACTGGGAGGAGCAGATGCTCACTCAGGCGTGGGGTGTCCTGAGGGTCCAGCCGCAGGGCCCAGCATGCTCTGCACATGAAGAAGGCCCTGGGGACAGCCTGGCTGTTTGGGAAAGGAAAGGGTAAGGAGAAGGCAGAGGGCAGGTGATGAGGGTGGGGCCCAAGATGTCTTGGCCCTGAGCAGAGTCCTCCGAAGTCACGTGTGAGCCCAGGTGAGGAAACCTGGCACTGGAGTGAGGGAGGATGTGCCAAGGAGGAGGAAGTTGGGGAATTCTAGCTGGGTGCTGGGCCAAGCTAAGCTAAGGACAGCTTCCAGGGAAAATGAGATCACTGTGAAGAGGCAGGGTTTCTTAACCTCTTCTGGCCTCCTCGAGAAGGACTGTCCATCTCCTGGCCCATCCGCTTTCTCCAGGGCATGGAACTTGTCCCTTCTTGGGCAGACCTAACCTCAGCTAGGAGCAAAGCTTCCCTGAGGCTGTGCTGGATCCTGCCTCCTATGCAGAGCCTCCATCTCACTTCTCCTGTGCCATGGGTCTCGTCTCCCTGGAGACACCATTCCACAGGTGACTCAGCCCCTGGCCCTTTTCAGGCCTGAGCTCTCCTGGCCCTGGTGTTCCATCTATGTCCCTTCTATGACATCTGACGCCCTCCAGTGACCACTGCATGTTTGTACCTGAGCCCAAGGAGGGACTTGCATAGAGTTTTTTAGGCACTGGGTGGAGACAGTGCCCCAGGAGAGGCAGGAGAGGTAGGTGGCTCACTGACCTAGCCTCCCCACGCACCTTCCCATGCACGTGCCTACTCACCCCAGGTCCTGGGTGATGCCTGCAATATGATGGGTAGAACAGCCAATGAAGAAGAGCGGCAAGCTGATCAGCAGACACAATAGCGCCCCTAGCAGGCAGAGGACGCTGCTCTGCACTGGGCTCAGGTGGAGACGCTTGACCAGGACACCTCCCACCACGATGCCCACAATGGCCAAGGGGATGGTGAAGCAGCCGAGGAGCAGGTTGGCAAAGGAGGCTGTGACGGAAAACTGGCGCTCCAGGAACTTAGGCAGGAAGGTGGCCATCCCCGCCACCATGGATGAGGTGCACACCTGGGACAGGACCACCAGCAGGAAGATGGGGTGGCGCAGTGTCCGTAGCAGCACCCTAGGGAAGACTGTTGGGACAAGTGGGGAATAGGTCAACAGGGGCAGCCAGCCACACCATCCATGTCTGTCCATCCCACCCCTTCTTTTCTTTTTATTTCGGGGTGTGGGGATGGATGAGACAGGGTTTCTCTGTGTAGTCCTGGCATCCTGGAACTTGCTCTGTTGATTAGGCTGACCCTGATCTCAAGAGATCCACCTGCCTTCGCCTCCCGAGTGCTTGCGAGGATTAAAGGCAGCTGCCACCACCACCCGGGGCCTTTTCCATTACTTTCTGTTTCTCCCATTCCGTTTCATTCTAGTACATCTCTTGCTATCCTATCCGGTTTCGATTGGCTTCTTTCTGTCCTGCTCCAGTTTTGAAATTCTCTTCATAGGCATGAAGGGTTCACTGAGTTACATGGGAGTTTATTTAACGTGTTTACTTCTGTTAGTTCTGCTGGGGTCGACGTGAGCCTCTGTCATTCAGCCCACCTCATTTCAGTTCTTCCAGTGTCTATTGAACCATCCTTCCTCCCCCACCCCACCTTTGCATCTTGTCCTGCTCCTTCCACACCCACCTGAGCTTGGGCCCTCACTTCCTCGCCCTCAATCCCCCTGGGCCCATCAGGGCCCACTGCCACCCTGATGCTTCACAGCCAGTGTGCTTCCCAAGAGCACTGTACCTAGCAGGGTACACATTTCATCCAGTTAGCTGGTTTCTTGCCTCCTTACCCCGCATTTTATTTCAGAGCAGTAATTTGAATTGTATCAGTTGCTTTATCTCCAGGACCCAGGGCCCACTAGGCATTTTGTAAATCCTGTTTAATGAATAAGGACCAAATCAAATGTCCAAATACCCGGAGGCAGAATCTCAGGTCCCCAGAGAAAATGAACCCCAGGCAGCCGTGGGCTGGGAGGCTTCCTGGATATAGGAAAGAGCTGGACCTAGAGAATGTGAGCCTTTGGAGAGGAATTCCCAATAGAGGTGTGGCCGGGACACCAGGCTGGAGGCAGGCAGCTCTGGCATTGGGACCTACCCAGGCTCCGGGCAGCTACTAAATCCTGTCTGGGTGCCTCATTCAGGCTGCTCTCTCTGAAAATGCCAAATCTTGGTTCAGAAGGGTAGGTAAGTCCCTTCCCTCCCGGGTTCAGTGTTCTGGTAAGTAGGGGTGCCCAGGGATGTCCAAGGACACTCCCTGTTCTGTCTGACACACAGGTCTCTCTCTCCACTGTTAGACAAGGTGTGGGAAGGAGAGGAGGAGAAACCAGGCCACGCTGGGGAGGAGAGCCACAGAGGTCAGGCAAGAGGGCCTTCGATTCCTGCATCCCTATGTTGTAGGAGACACATCCTATCTGTCCTCAGTGCATAGTCAATCAAATTAGCTTGGTCCCTAGCCTCATGGGCTGGGCATGTTTCCTTCAGAGCCAGGAAATAAAGGCAACCCAGGAGGGATGAGAAGGGACTGAGGCTGTGGAATGCCTCCTCCTCCAAGTCCCTAGTCCCTAGATTGCAGTATATTCAGCTGGCTTTTGGAATGGGGTAAGTGACCCTAGCCTTCACCCCAGGGAGCTGCTGCAGCCCTTCCCTCTGTCCCTCCCTCTCTCTCTACCTTCTCTGATCTTCCTGTCTCCCTCCTTCCATGTGTTGCCTAGAGCATCTGATGATCCACATGAGCCGAGAGATTTTTATATCACTTGGCCTTCACAGAAAGGTGGGATCCAGAGAGAGGCAGGGGACACACCCAGCTTTGTCCGGAGATGCCAGGGCATGGAGAGACCAGGGCACGGCCTCCTCAAGGCCTCCTCAAGGAGTCCCCAGGCTCTTGTCACTTCTGGCACAGAACCATGCTCCCTTCTGCCCCTGCTCTTTCTGGCAGCCCTGCTCCAGAGGGCTCCTCTCCACCCCGCTCCTTCTGCTGCTTTCATCTTTGCAGTGGACTGGAAGCCCATCCCCCACCCCTCTGCAGCAGCCACAGCCTTCTCCACAAGGGATGGAAAATTCCTGGAGGGCCAGGCCATGCCTTTCACTCTAGCTACCTGAAGGGGAATTCCAGGGCCTGTCTCCAGCTCAGAGGCTCAGCCTCCTCTTAAGACAGGGCTTCCTTCAGCTCAGCACAAGGTCTCCCCATCAGACAGGCCTCACCAGCCTCTCTCAGCTCAGAGGCAAGCAGGATGAGGGTTTCCCCACTTTTGTGCTGTTTTCTTCCTCAAGTCAAAGGCCTCTCCTAACCCCTGGACCATGTCGCTTCCATCAGAAGGGGACCCCTCTAGCATCTGTCTCTTCCATCAGACAGCTTCCCTTCTATTTGCAGACTGTGAGATAATGGGTCTCCCCCATCAGGTAAGAACCTCCCCAGCCAGAGGTTGTCTTCCCTTAAGAGTTTCTTCTCCTTCTGCCTCCCATGCGATTGATTGCAATTTCAAGTGGTCAGAACCAGGTCTTGGAGTCAGAATGGCCCTTGTAGAGCTTTGCAGCCCAGAGGCCAAATCAGCCAACAAGCCACAGGGCCTATGGATAACCCAGCTCCTGTAGAAGCTAAGGTCCAGCGATGAGCTGGCCCAGACCACCCACCGGCTCTAGGATTTAATTTGCACAACCACTCCCAGCTGCTCTCTGGTCAGGATGCAGAGCGGTGATTAACTGTATAGTGTGCTGAGGCCTTCCAGCAGTTGGGGGTGACCAGAGGTCAGTAGTGTACGCCACTGCCTCTAGGCCCTGCCCCATGGGATTCAGACATTCCCTTCTCCTTGAAATGCTGGAAAATTGGAGGCCAGATTTTGGATACCCCAAATCAACTCTTAGAAAACTGGCAAAGAATTAGATCAACTTCTTTCCTGCTACAAATATCTTCGGTGCAGCATGAAGGATCCCTTTGGATAATACCTTCCTAAACCACAGCAGATCCACTTACTGCCCAGGCGTGAATAAGAACAGCAAGGTAGATGTGATCACAGGAAAAACCATACATTACATAGGCAGTTTTAAGAATAGCAGACAGGGCTGCCAGTCCATGCCTCATCCCACTTGACAGTCACACTAATCCTTGAGAAATGCATAGCAAGTGTCATCAACCCAATCTTTACGTGGTGAAACTCAGGTTAGAGACAGAAAATAACTTCTGACCAGGGTCTGGCAGGCCTTGCATCAGGGCCTTCTGATTTGCCTGGCACACAGCAGGTACTCAATCAATGTCCACAAGATTGAGTTCTTTAGAATATGCTGCCTGATCCCACAGTGGGCTTTGGTAACTGACTGATTGATTTCCTTGCATCAGGATCAGAGTAGCATGAAGTTTCTATCAGAGAGTCTACTTCTTATTGTACTCTGAAATTGTCCTGGGAAACCAAGGCCACAGAGAAGCAAGAGCCAAGAACCAAAAACAACAACAAACACAAAACCAAGCCCTGGCTTTCTATCTATGCCACAGCCTGGAGATTCAGTGAGAACTTATTTAAGGCTTCCTGCTTGCAGGCTTAGAGGAAAGTGGGTTAAGGACACAAGCTTTGACCTCAGAGTTCTCTGCTTATGGCAGAAGATGGGCAAAGACAAAGCAGAGCTAAGGTACCCAGGGATGCTGAGAGCCCAGAGGGTAGAGGCACGCAGCCTTGTCCCCTGTGGGAGCCAGGTGTGTCTCGAGATCAGAAGAGCTCTTAAACATGGCCTACAGGGACAAGAAAGACCATGATGGACATCAGTAAGAGGAAAGATGTTCCCAGCAGAGAGGAGCACATGAGCAACATCACCAGGAGTGTCTGGGCTCATGAGAGATCTGTAGAAGCAGAAGACTAATTAACAAAGAAAAGCTTTAAGGCACTGCGTTCTCTACAATCTCAAAGGCACCTCTGGTTTCCTCCCTCCATCCTTTTTTCCCCCCAGGCTCACTTACCTTTGATAAACTGGACCACGGTTAAGTTCGGGGCAATCTGGGCCAATCCAGCCTCTTTATTTAAGGGATCTTGCTGAGAGGAGGAATCCTCACCCTGGGAAAACATACAGCCAGATCCAGTCAGCTGGGTGCAAGACATTCTAACAAGATGGCCACGGGATGGCGAGTGAACTCGTCACTCTACAGGTGTGTAGGCTACCGGTGTTCCATTGGTTCTTGGCCCTCTAGGTGCTCAACAAGAGGATTTTAAAGACTGAATGAAACCCTTGTGGTTAAATAGTAACATGTCGCCATTAGCACGCTAGATTAAACGCAATGCTGGTGACAATTATTACCACAGCCACAACTATCCTCAGTCCTAACATCCCTATGCATTTCAGCACCATCTTCACCACCACTTAGATGACCAATTTATTCATGACGAGACTATCATCATAATCCGATTGTCGCCAGGACAGAGGCATCTGTCCGAGCCACAGGATGTCTCTGTCATCATCGTTGTTACCTTCAGAGTCACTGCCAACATCATTACCCTTGTCTTAAATATAATCATCTTCATCGGTGTCAGTGTCACCAGCCACATCTCTATTACCACTAATGTCACCAACTCACAGTCCTATCCGCTCTGCAGTCACCAATAATACTTCCATTGTGGACATCATTATCAAGGTGACTAACACTATGTGATGACTAATCTTGGTTATCAACTTGACACACCTGGGAACCTCAATTGAAGAAATGTCTGCATTAGATTGTCCTCTGGGCATGTCTGTGGGACATTTCTTGATTGCCGATTGATATAGGAGGGTCCGGCCCACCGTGGGTGAGACTATCCTTAAGCAAGTGGGCCCCGGGCTGGATAAGAAAGTAGTTGAACAAGAGCTTGGAAGCAATCCCTTTGAGTAGCCTTCCTCCATGGCATCTGCTTCAAGAACTTCCCCCCCAGGAACTGCCCTCCTGGAGTTTCTGCTCTGACTTCCCTCAAGGAAGGACCGTGACCCAGGAGATGAAACAAACACTTTCCTTTTCAAGATGCTTTTGTTTGAGTTATTTGCCACAGCGGCAGGAAAGTAAATCGGAACACGCCACCACGGCTGTCTATCCCATCACCACTATCATCCATCATCCGGGTCACCATCATCTTTAGCAACATCTTTGCCACTCTTATCGCCCAACGTGTCAAACACTGTATGCCTGTGGGTCTGATGCCATTACATTGTTTTTTGTGCAGCCTGAGGTCAGAGTTAGCAGCCAGATACTTCAGGGGAGAAGACTTTGGCCCAGTGTAAGAAATCACTTGGAACTCACTTTGTATACCAGGCTGGCCTCAAAGTCTGGCAAAGTGATCCCCTGCCTCTGATCCTGAGTGCTAAGATCATTGGCAGGAGCCTCTGTGCCTGGCTTCTCATCTTAAGACAGCCCCGTGAGGCTAATGCTTGCTTTCCCCATTTCAGAGCCCCTTGGGCCGCCTCTATCACAGAACCCTGTCCAAGCTCCCTGCCTCCTCCCTACACTGACTGCCAAAGCCTGACCTGTCCCAGCAGGCAATTCATTCAGATATTAATCCATGTGTGCTATCCTCTTGGGTTGTGCCTTTCCATCTTCTTACATTACAGCTGGGCATGGCTTTGGGTTTCCTCGCCCGGGTTTGGGGGCGGGGTTTGCGGCAAGGCGGAAAGCACTAATGCGGAAAGCACTAATGCGTTTTGCTGTTCTCTCAATGATGAAAAACAGAAACGAGACTGCGGCAGGAAATGAGTATGAGGCAGGCACCAAGCAGCCTTCAGCTTCTGTTAGCAGCAGGGAGCCATGTACCTCAGAGACCTGGTTCAGATAGGCAGGCTTCCCAAACTCCCAGCCATACCAGGACGCCTCCAAGCATGTCAAAGGGAACCATATGGGCCAGGATGGCAGGTGGGTATTGCCATAGTGATCAGGGTTGGCTGATGCTTTGCCTTGTGGGTAGAGCTGGGGGTCTCTGTGGTGTATAGTCACAGTGTAAGACTCAGGGTTTGCTTTACCTTGGTGGGGAAGTCCTGAGAAAGAATAAGGTTGATTTTCTGAATGAGCTGGGAGAATGAGAATTCGGAATAGAAATTAAATCAATTTTTATAGAAATGAAATAGATATCTGTTTTTACAAACACTTAGGTCTGAGTCAAAACTTGTTCTGGGTCTGTTTTGTTCCCTGCTGGATGGAGTTCTGAATCAGCAGCCACTGTGTTTATCTCATTCTGCTGAACTGCGGTGCTCATTACAGGGCCTGGAGCAAAATCGGATCAGATAAATCTCTACTGAGAGGAGAACTGGAGATGGCTCGAACCAGCTGCTGCGGCTGATGCCAAGCTCTTGGAAGAAAAATAAGAACAGCAAGAGGAGATGTTATGCTAAGAGGCAGCCCTCAGAACCAGGCAGTGAATTATGGATCTCCCCAGGAGGAGAGCAGAACTGAGATGCAGGAGATGCCGGCCCAGATGTGTGGGCTCAGGGCTGCACGTGTGTGAGCTTGCTCTATCCTCCTGGGGACCTGCAAAGGGCAGGGGGTGGGGTGTCCTCTGCTTCTTCACATGTCAGCAAACATGTGCTGAGAATGGGCACCACACAGCTGGGAAGCGGTGCAGCTAAGACCCGAGGTTTTGTGTTGGGTTGCTCTCGCAGCTATCCTGGGCTACAGTGGCCTCTGGGCTATAGTTGGACATGCCTGCTAGAGACACATTATCTAATGCATCTTCCAACAGTCACATATGGTGATTGAGCACTTAAAATATGGCCAGTCCAACTCAAAGATGTCACAAGCGTAAAACACACATTGTATTTTTCAAGATATAGTATCAAACTTTTTGTATTACTATATGCCCAAATTGAAATATTTTAGGCATAGTGCAATGTGTGCATGTCTAATGTAGTCCAGGCTGGCTGAAGGTGACCTTGAACTCCTTTTTTACATTTCTGAAACAGAATCTCACTGTGTAGCTCAGGCTGGCTTCGAGCTTACAATGCCTCAAACTCATGATGATCCTCCTGCCTCAGCTGCCAGAGTGTTGGGATTATAGTCATGAGACATCACATACAGCTGACTTTGAACTCATGATCCTCCTGCTTTTATATCTCAAATGCTGGGATTGCAAGCCTATGACATCATGCCCAACCTAAACTTACTATTAAAATAAATTTCATTGACTTCTGAATGTAGCTACTAGAGATTTAGAACCACACACGACTCGTCTGATGCCTCTTTTGGCCGTGCTGCCACAGAGAAGACCAGGGAAACTTTACTTTCTTAGCCCTGGCCACATCATGGGAGAAAGGTGTGGCTGGGGTAGGAGCCTGGATAGCTGAGGGGAAGAGGCCAGGAGTAGAAGAAAGTAGGAGAAGCTGGATGTAGTAGGCTGACAATGTCCCCACATTTCTTAGCAGGGAGGGGCAGGCTCACCCTCAAGAGCAAGCAGAATCTTGTGAGCTTTGTGCCCAGGTCACACCGTTGCCTGCCCCATCCTTGTATGAACATCTCCGCCAGGTTCACTGCAGTGTCACATCTGCCCTGTCATTTCAGTTCAGGCCACTGTCTGTCTGATACTGGCCTTTTACTGAACTCATTCTACAGAGGATAATGTTAAGTGGGAAATGCCACCAAGGAGATATGGTAGAGCAGGCCATCAAACTCAGTTTCTGGGGTACCCCTGGCACATGTTATGAAAAGGACACGGGGTTTGGGGACAGTAGAGGAGGGACAGATCTGCAGGGGCTGGTGAGGGGGCTCAGGAGAGGTGTCTAGAGAGATATGTGGCTGGGAATCCATAGACAGGAAGGAGAGGTGACTGAGCGGGGCACGGTGTGACCTGAGGCAAGGAGGTGGGTGGAGCCTGCTTTGGGGGCAGACTGTGGGCACTACGGCAAGCTGACTATAGCCAGTACTCACTGGGCAGCAACTGGGGGCAAGTGTCAGACTGGGCCAGACCTTGGAGGTGTATGGCCAGATGAGGGGATGGAGACTTTATTCTGGGTATGTCAGGAGCTCCCCCGTCCAGGCTCATGTGGCCCATGCTTTCAGATTGTTTCTACCTTTCGATCCTGTCTGTTTTGAGGACTGCTGACTAGTAGTGGGTTCTTCAGACAGGAAGCTCTGCGCTACTCAAAACAGGGCTTGGGGTGGCCCATCTGGCCTGCGGTTTGCCCAGGTCAGCAAGCCTGGTAGAACTTCCTCTCTTGGGGGCTTAGTGTTGACAGCTGCATGCCTACAGGACATGCATGCTGTGAATTAGGACTTGCTGTGGGCCTCCAACCATCCTGAAGCTATCTTTAGGGACAGCCAAGATCCTAGAAGGCTTCATCCTGGGGCTGGGTCCCAGTCCTATGGAGCCAGAGCTGGCTGCCAGCTCCCAGTGCCTACTGTGTCATCACAGAAAGTAGCCACAGGCACCAGCTCTCTGAAAGCTGTTAGCCCTCTAAGGGGAGGGGACAGAGGATTAGAGCAGAGCACCAGGGCATCTCAGCCTTCAGCTTCTTCTGGTGAGGGTCCTGCAGCAGGCCATCAGAGGCTCTGAGTCAAATAAGCGGCTCACTCGGGCTCCCCTAGTCGATCTTTCTACTCAAGCACTGGCAGGCTACTCTCTCATTCCACCGACCCTTTGCTCCTATGCATGCTTCTGCCTGTCTCTCATCTTGATTGATCAGCTGAGAGCGGGCACAGGAATGGCTTTTCCTGGAACTGAACCTTAGTGGCATTTACAAGCCACGTGACCCTGCTATTTACTCTCTGCAACTCAAGTCCCTCAGGGGAGACAGCGTGTAAGAGCTGTACCTGCAGCACAGACAGGCAGTAGGGATTAAATGAGACAATGCACACACGGGGCCCAGCAGAGAAACCCAAAGAACAGAAAACACGCTACCTTAATTCTCACTACTTTACTTAGCATCAGACCTGGGTTTTGTGGAAGCTGCCTCAGACTCTCTCCAGGATACAGTGGAAGGAATATTTTGAAAAGCAAATAACAAATGTAGTGGTCAGTCACCTCACTCCAGTCAGAGTGGCTGGTGAGAAGACAATGCACTCGTAAGGCGGGAATGTGAATTAATGTAATCATTAAGCCAAACAAGTATGGAGATGTCTCGCCAAAACTACAGATAGGGCTGGGGACATAGCTCAGTTGGTGCAGTGCTTGCAGAACATTCGTGAAGTCCTGGGTTCAAGCCCCACTACCACATAAACTCAGTGTGGTAGTAGCCAGGCCTGTATTCAAAGCACAGAGCAAGCAGAGGTAGGAGGATCAGGAGGTCATGGTCCTCTTTGGGTACATAATGAGCCTAGAATATGCAGAGCCTTGACTCAAAAAGAAAAACAAAAGCTGAAAGTAGGTTGGGGATCTATCGGAGAGGTAGAGCACGTGCCTGGCACACAGACAGTCCTAGGTCCAATCCCGAATCAGCGACGTCGGAGGTTAGAGAAAGCGTCATGCCCATTATTCCTAATTACAGAGATTCACAGTCAATCTAAGCGTCCCTCAACAGTCTTATTATGAATGGACGGAGACCACTGAGTACTATTCTTAACAAGGAACAGAATTCTTTCATTTGTCAGGACTGTGGATGAGAATTTGGAGTGCATCATGTTAAGTGCAGGAAGCCGATGTGGAGAGATATTGGTAGTGAAGTCTAAGGAATTGGAACTTGGGGAAATGAGAGTACGGTGGTGGTTCCCAGGACTTGGGGAGGACTAGGGGACCACTGGCGGGGGCATACAAACTGCGGCTCCACAGGAGGAACAAGTTCAAGAGGCCTACTGTACATCGTGATAATGACAGTGACCCAGCGAGGTACTGGAAACTTGAGAACCACTGAAGAATAGGTTGATATAGCCACGGCCTTCTCTACACAGAGATCAAGATGTCTTGCCTCAGACATAAGCACATGTTTCACTTTCCCGTTAGAGGATCAATTTGGAAGAAGAATTTTTTTTTTTTTTTGATTTTTAAATTAGGGAAAAAATAACGTACTTAAGAATATTATTTTAAAAAGATAGTTTTCTGGTTGTTTTTTTTTTTCCTTCTTCTTCTTGTTTCCCTTAAAATCGGGCCTGATAGAGAAGAGTGCTAAGAACAAGCCTCGGCTCACTGAGCCACCAGGTTGGATGCTGGACTACCTACCTCACACTTTGCCCCATTCATTCTTGTGCAATTCAGAGTGTAGATACTTTGTCTATGCCCGGTTTACAGATTTCAGAGTTAGTAAGTAGCGGAGCTGGGCCAGAATAGCATAGACATCTTAAGTTTCCCCCAGCCTTTCTCCTTGCCACCAAGGCTGCTTCAGGCATCAGGGAAACTTTGGCCAGTCCCCCCTCACTTTCTCCTGTGTGTGTGTCTCTATCATTGTGTGTGTGTGTGCATGTGTGTGTGTGTGTGTGCGCGTGCGCGCGTCTGATTTGAGACAGAGTATCACTTTGTAGCCCAGTAAGAAATGGAACTTACTATGTTGCCGAGGCTGGCCTTAAACGTGTGACCATTCTCCCACCTCAGCCCGCCGAGTACAAGTGTGAGCCATTACAACTGATTCCATCTGTTCTCTAGCCTCAGTCTTCTTCTCTGCCAAGCTGTGGTATGTCTAGAACAGCTGTCTCTTAGCAACGAACCTTCATCCAGTTTGAAATCCCATCATGATGTCTCATGAAGCCTGTAACACCCTCAGTGGTACAACACTTGCTTGGCATGCGTGAGACCAGAAGCCAGCACTGAGCGAACAGAAACAAACAGGCCGCTATGGAAACTAGAGAGTGAGACTGCTGAGAGAGAGAGAGAGAGAGAGAGAGAGAGAGAGAGAGAGAGAGAGAGAAGATGGAACCTCAGCCCTGCACTGCCAGGGTGGGAAGGGGGACACAAGGGGGTTTCGAGGCTGGTGGGAGGGATCCAGAGCATGGCCTACACAGGAGGCACAGGTGACAAGGAAGACAGTGTCATCTTGTGCTCTGAGAGGCTGCAGCAGGAACCCAGAAGTCCCAGGGGGAATACGGGCAGATCCTAGTAGGCTAGCTTTAAGTTTTGAATTTTAAGAAATTGCCCACATTCTGCTCCTGTCCCTCATCCTTGGCTATTGTTCCAAAGAAGTACATCGAGGTTAATGAGAGAGACAACCAACATCATGGACTCAGAGGCTCTTAGTCTAATGATGGCTACCTAAGCACGTGGATTTTGGTCAGGGGTGGTGGTGCACATCTTTAACCCCAGCACTCACTGGGATTAGAGATATGCGCCACTCTCTATGAGTTCAAGGTCAGCCTGGTCTACATTGTGAGCTTTAGGCTAACCAAGGCTACCTAGTGAGACCCTGTCTTAGAAAGAGACAGAAGGAGGGACAGAGACAGAGAGAAATAGAGCCAGAGACACAGACAGAAAGACAGAGAGATGTGGATTTTAGAACTCAAAGACTGTGTGAGACATTAATCCTTAGATTATAGGGTCTGGGGAGCTAGCTCAGTCAGTGAAGTGCTTGCCATGCAAACATGAAGGCCCTGGTCTGATGCCCAGAACCCATGTGAAAAAGTCCAGTGCAGTGGCACACACCTACAGTCCTGGCACAGAGGAGGTGGTGACAGGGCTCTCAGGTCAGGCCCCCTAGTCACAGAGAGGGATCCTGCTTCAAAAACCAAGGAAAGATACCCTAGGGTGGCTGTCTCCTGGCCTCCACAGGCGTGATGCACATACACATGTGTCTACATCTGCACACACACACATGTACATGCTTGTGTGAACACACATGCTTGCACAGGCAAATACAGATGTATGCATGCATGCACAGGCACACACAGCTATGCACAGACACACACACATGTACACATGCATGCACAGGAACACACATATATGCACAGACACACACACAGGTACATGCACACACACAGGTACACATGCTTTCACAAGCACACACACACACACACACACTTGCACAGACACACACACATAGGTGCACATGCATGCACAGGTACACACAGGTGCACATGTACACACACACACACACACACACACACACACACACTTGCACAGGTATATACACACAAAGTTCTCTGATTCTAGAAGACAAGTACTTGAAAGTCCCCATCCTATTAGAACTTTAGCTGGGTGTGGCAGCTCACACTTGCTAGTCCAGCACTTGGGAAGGTGAGGCAGGAAGATCATCATGAGTTTGAGATCATTAAGTTCTAGGTTAGCCTAGATTGAGGCGCAAGTGACTAAAAGTCCAGCTAGCCAACAACAAACATAAAACCCGGAACACTAAGACTATACCTTTGGGATTCTAGACTCCATTCTAGGAATAACAGACACCCAGATATCTTGGAACTATGACTCAATGAAAGGTCATGGCACCCAGAGGCGCTCAGAGGCTGGGTGAGGCCAGAATCCTTGACACAAGAGGCAAGGGGCCTGTCAGGAGGCAGGTGGTCAGGCCTCTCCCAGTCCCTGGTTCACCTTCCAGAGCAGGTTCTCAGAAGGATGCATGTGCACTGGAGAAGTTCTGCTGGAGGCAAACACCACCACCCACCACCACCCAAGGGGAAACGGATCCAGGAATCTATCAGAGAGCCCTGAAGAGGCCATTTTTACTCCAAAGACTCTTGAGTCCTCATCCCCAAGCTGTCATTCAGATACCCATGTCTCCCTAAACCTGGCTCCTTCACTTCTCGGGGCAGAGTGTACAGGATGTTTCTCTCAACTCTCCTGTGCAAACAACCCAGTGACAGGAGCCAGTTAGAGGACAGCCTCAATCTCTAGGTCTGGGGCTTCCTGTCTGATCTGCTGCCCACTCACACATTGGGAAACTAAGACTAGATCCTCTCATGATAAGATAAGCTTATATCATGTATCACAATCTCTTGGATACCTTTAATGACTGCATTTACTTTTAGGGTACTTAGGAGGCTCCTAGGCCCCCTAAACATTTCTGGGAGGAAATGTTTAAAAAGATTTCCCAGATGGGCAGTGGTGGCACACATCTTTAATCCCAGCATTTGGGAGGCAGAGGCAGAGGCAGGTGGATCTCTGTGAATTTGAGGCCAGCCTGGACTATAGAGTGAGTTCCAGAGTTACAACAGAGAAACCCTGTCTCAAAAAAACAAAAAAACAAAACAAAAAAAAAATATTTCCCCAAAAGACTGGCTTTGACTGTTTTCATCTTACCCATCCCCCTCCCTGCAGGAGAGACACATGCAGGCTCCAGCAGCCAATCTCACCCAGTGGGACCCCATCTTCTTGAGGCTCTTCACTAGTGACTCTAATGGGCCAGGCCAGCTAGCCTTATTACAAACAGCCTGACGGGCCCCAGGCCAGTCCTGGCAGCCTCAAGGCCAGGCGGAGGCAGAGGACTCCTTCACATCAATATTTATTGCCCAAGAGTTGCTGGAAGCAGATCACCATGTTCTCATTTCTTAAGAACCTTTTAGCCCCTTCCCTCCCAGAACCCCATGAGCTGACAGGGTAAATGCAGATAGTCAGAGAGGGAAACAATCAGGACCAGTGAGTGTCACAAGGCTTCACAGCACACAGCTCTCCAAAGCTGACACCGGGAACCACAGCAGCCAGGACTGCGTTCTCAGAACCCGAGGCCACTGGGTAGTGCTCCAGGAATCTAACCTCTGCACCTTACACACACCATGCACAACAGCAAAGCATGAGGAAGTGACTTGCTGTGAAGCACCATGGTTGACCTGGGACAGAGCCCTGTAATCACCTGCTCCTGCTGTTCTCTGTCCAAACATAGGACCTGCCTCAGAGCAGATTCCAAGCTCTCTTTGCCTGCTGAACTGTGCTCCCCTCTGCCTCAGAGCCAGCACAGGCAGTGTCCTCCTAGCCACTGGCTGTCTCCAGGGAAATACCACTTCTGGGCAGGCTCCATCCCCGGCAGCAGAGCCTGTGCCTGTCCAGGTCCCTGCCGGCCAGTGCTCTGCTGCTTGCTCCCAGCACAGCCAGCATGGCCTCAGTGGCCTCTCCCTCCCTCTCCCTCCAATCCTTATGCACCAGTGCTGGGGAAAGGAGCTGGAGAGTCCTTGCTTCCTGTCCTTCCAGGGATACCCACGGAACTTGAAGCCAGCAAAGTTTTTGTGATTCTGTCCCCTGAGCTATCTCTGGTCCTGGAGTTTGGGGGTTGGTGGTTGACAAGGTTCAGTAGGACAGATGAGCCAGGGGCTTAGACAGACTTGAACTCACAATTTAAAAAATTGACCCCTCACTTTAAAAAAAATGATGGAAAAGCAATGGCCTTTTCAGGACTACCTCAAGATCCAACTTGCTTGTTCTGAGAAGGAGGCCTTCTCCCACATAGCAGTAAACACACTCAGAAGCACCAGTCCACCACAGGGAGAAGAATTCCTTTTGCTGCAGAGCATCCAGAGGGATTTTTATAAATTGTTCTTTTGCAATCAGAATTACTTAGCAACAAGCACCTTACTTAATTTGTAAGTCTGAGGGTTTAACAACCACCTCCCATCCTTGGAAAAGAGAAAACACAACGTACAAAGCTTCAGAAGGCAGTTGAGTTTGTACATATTAAAAGCACTAAGTTGAAATTATGCTATCAAAATAGACTTTTAAAACTTGTTTCCAGGGCTACACACACACAGCTCTGTGGTAGAGTCCCCGCCCTACTTGTGCAAGGCCTGAGAGGTTCAGAACCAAGGACTGGAAAAAAATTGCGTTTGTTTGTTTGTTTGCTTTTGTCATTTTCTTTCTTCATTTGGAATCAATTCGTTGTCTTTTAGGCCTCATATTTTTGTAAATTCCTGAAAACTTTAGAGCCCTTGGTTTAGAGTCATCTAACCTGCCCTGTGGTTCCCGGCTCCTGGCTTCTCTTTCAGTTGTGTGACCATGGACAAGGCCTACCCAAGGCTGGGTGTCTGCGACCTGTGATGGGGAGCCTGCCTTCTGCTGAGAGCTCATAGGGACTGAGTGGATAACCCCTAGTCCCTCCCTGGGCCTGTCCTCATCAGACCGTGTCTACTTTAAGGGCATAGACTGCACTGGCCTCTCTGACACAGCCTGTAGCCCGGATCAGAGCAGGTGTTCAATGTGTACTCCGCCCTATCGCTGTGCCTGAAAGGGCCAGGTTCATGTCTGCCCCGAGCCCTATGCCGAGGCTGTTCACATCGGGAATCCCTCTGCTGTCCTCTCTGTACTCCCTGTGTCCCCAAGTGTCCAGCTCAAATCCCTCCTGTCTCAGGGACTCTTCCTAGACCCAAGCCCTACAGCTTCCACGTCTTAGCAACTTCTAGCATTCAGAATTTCCAAAGTCTCTAAGTGACCAGCGCCGGAGGACGTGACCCCAGCAAGCCTGTGTTCTCACCCCAGGACTCCCTGACTTGCTCCCTGAACTCAGGCGAACCACTTCATTCTACTTCTGGCCTCAGATGTTCTGGATCATGGAAGGGCTTGTGATGGCCACCACGCAGGCCTGTTTCGAGGAGGCAGTGGTGCTTGCTCAGGAAGGATGAAGCTTCCTGTAGGAAGCATCATGGTGGGGACTAGGGCTGGAGACGGGCGGGGATGTGGAGAGAGAGCTTACCCTGCTGGCAATCGAGGCCGCACTTGCCAAGACCTTTCGCCTGAAGTGAAGCTCATGTTTCTCCTTGGGCATCTCCCTGGGGAAGAAGAAGTAGGGGCTGGCAGCCAGGGTCACCAGTCCAGCAGCGACGAGGAAGCCCAGCCACCAGGCGCCCACCCATCTCGGGTCTTTAGGGGTCAAGCTGATACCTCCTGGAAGAGAAACCCACGATGATGTTAGTGTCACAGTTGGCTGTCATTTCTACGTCTGAGAAACTGCAACTATGAAGCCAATGGAGTGAGTACTGGGGGAATCACTGGAATTCAGTGGCAGTGTAAGTTTGGGCAAGCTATTTAACCTTTGTGCCTCAGTTTCTTCCACTGTGACATACAGGTACCAACAGCATTAGGAGTTAAATTTTGCATATCATAGGGCTGATGGGATATGAAGCTAAAGCAAGTCAATTTAATTAAAAATTTAAAATCTAAGCTGGGAACAATGGCTCTTATAATCCTAGCAGTTGGAAAATGGAAGTAGGAGGATCAAAAATCCAAGGCCACCCTTGGCTATGGATTGAGTTTAAAGCCAGTCTGGGCTACACAAGACCCCATCTCAAAAAACAAGCAATTAAAATCTATGAAAGACAGACACAAAAATCACTTGGAGGGCTGTGTGCTTTTATAAGGAACGTGTTCCCTTCCTGTTTCTATTCCTATTGCACTTGCCACTATTAGACAGAAGTATTTTTATTGAATCAAAGGAAGGCGGGATTGCTGTCGTTTTCCGACCTTCGTGTTAGAACCTTCAGGACTGTCTGACAGAAGCACTTGGCGTTATCTTAGACCTGCTTCAGAGGACCACAGGCTTATGAGGAAGGTGGCTAGTGAATGTGTTCCTTTAACAAGTCCCATCCTACGGTTTTGGTCCCTTACCTGTCTTAATTAGAACATGATGCACAACTGCCCATCAAACTTCTAAAGCGATAGGCTCAAGTAGGGACATGTTCCCTTAGTCTCCCCATGTTGGGTAGCTATTTTCTTTGAACTGAGGGGAGGATCATGAGATTCAGGTGGCTGAGAAAATTACAAGAGCCACAGAGCCCCCTCTCCAAGGCTATAAAAGCAGTAAGCAGCTTCTGGGCAAGAGGAGCCTCTCTCATGGAGCTATTTGCAAGTTGTGCAGGGAGCTCTGGGGATGCAGCTTCTGTATGTTGTCACATACACTGTGGTGGGCCTCTCAGGCATGCCTTTGGGTTCCCCATACTCCTGTAAGTAACCCCAATAAACTCAGTGGCTCACCAAGCTAGCCTAAGATGTAATTGTTTCTTTGGACTGCCATTGCCCTATCTGGGGCAAAAAGACATTCGCTCACTTCTCTCCAGGAAAAGTCACACTGACACCCCAGCATCACAGGTACTTTATAAAAATACAAGCCCCCAGTAGCACCAGCCACAGCTCACACAGCCTGTTCCCCAGGTGCTGGATCCTTGGCTTCTCTGAGCAGAGGTGAGGGAGCACAGCTGGCGCTTGGCAATTGCCTCTCCAGAGATGGGATGGGTGTGGCTTCTCCACTGATGGTACTCAATGCCTTCCTTGTTTCTTGTCTGCTTGGCCCTTGGCCAGCCTAGAGAGAGCCCAGCTCCTCTTCATGCAATGCTAGTCTGTGCCTGCAGCAGGCAGGAACCACCCACCTTCAAATCTGCCACGAAGAAGGACCTGGGATGTGGCTCAACCTCCATTCCATGTGCCAGGTGATATCAACAGTGACAGAGAACACATATGTCCTCCCAAGTGGAGATGGTTGAGAAAACTAAGCCATCCTAACTCCCAGGGCCTTTTCCTAAAGGTATCAAGGGGCTGTTACCAGAGCCCAGGTCTGGTGTTGGGGTGTTCTAGAAGGAAGAGAGCTGGGCAGCATTGTCCCTGGTGACTGCTGTTCAGAACTACCCAGGCCTGTCCTGGCAGGGGAAACACGTGGGCAAAAGCTAAAGGATGTCCACCCAGTCACACATGTGTTGCTCGTGGCTTCTAGGATCATCTCCAAGGGGGGGGACAGGACTTCTGAGCAGCAGGAGGCAGAAGGCATAGCTGGCACTCACAGGCTGGTGTGACAAGCAGGCAGCTAAGAAGTCACAGTGACAGCTCTCAAGCTTAAGCCAGACTTCTTGGCCCACTCTGACCTCTAGCTGACTCTGAGATTATAGTTTCCCAAATGTGTCTCCAGCGGTTTCTCAGACTCTGAGGTAGTCAGGACTAGAAGAGTCTTTGAGGTCCCTCAGGCCACGGCTCAGCGGGGAGAGGCCCAAGAGAACTAAATTCTGCTCTTAATTCTCCTTAGCATGCTGTGTCTTAGGAAGCTTTCCCCCTGAACTTGGTGTTCCCCCCAGGCCAAGAAGATGCATGTTACTGCCTGTCTATGTTTGGTGAAGGGAGGGTATGCAACAAGGTAGGGCTGTGACAGAGGCACAACTCCTCGTGGCTCTTTACAGTTTATCTCTGATAGTTCACTAGATTCTGGTGACAGTCTTGGGAGACAGACAGGATGGAGATTGTCTCAAGCATGAGGAGACTGAGGACCAGAGAGCGGGAGGAAAAAGTTTGTCCATGGAAGTATGTGTTCTCTGTCACTGTTGATATCCTGGCACACGGGGTAGATGTTGCCTCCGACCACACCCCTTCTCCAATCAGTGTTGCTGCTAGGAATCCCATGTGGGGTCCTCATTTTGTGCCTCCTGTAAGGCCAGTGGTCAGTTACAGGTATGTGTGTGTCCTTGGGAATGAACGAACATTCATTCCACTGGTTCACCTTCTGGCATCCGGTCAATGTCCACGTAAAGACGTAACATGAGGCTGCCTAGCCCATAGGCCAGGCCAGGTCCCATCATGGTTACTGCAAACAGGATCCCTGCAATACAAAGCCTTGGTGAGAATCCTGTGGTCCCACCTGTCCTCAGCATCTCTCTTCCTATCATCAGTGGGTCCCTGCCCATCCTTAGTGGGCATCTCTGCCTGCCCTATCTCTGCCTGCCCAGTCTTTCGCAGCAAGAGCAATCATGTTTCTTGGTCAGAGCTGGGAAGCTTTCTAGGGCTTCTTCAGAATTTTCTTGGCCCACCCTCATGCTGGACCCTCTTCCTGGGGCCTGGGCTTGGTCCCACTCTCTAGATTTAAAGGGAGAGACCTTCCTTACCGATGTAGAGGGGTGAGTTGCTATGGTGGGCAAAGTCGTCAATGTAGGAGATACCAAAGGGCTGTATGGGCACGCCACCTATGCCAAGCAGGGTCTGTGCCGTGAACATGATCCCCACCATGGTCAGATGCTTGGCCTCTGTGCGGCTGGAACAGCTGTCATTGGAGGGGGCAGAGGCTGGGGCCGCAGTGGTGGGAAGGCACAGGGAAGCTTCAAAGTCCTGAGACCTATCTTCTGAAAGAAATCAAAAGAATACGGCCATAGTTAAAACGAACAACACTTACTGAATGTCCTAAATGCTTGGGTAAGTCACTTGACTCCCCCGCAAAAAAACCTAGGGTGTGTGCGCCCCCACTTCACAGACTAAAAACACGGCATCCAGCTGGGCCCCGCAGTTTGGCTTCACAGTTTCCGAAGGTAACTTGCTCCGAGTCACCTTTCTGAGCAGGATCGCGACAGTGGTGGTTCTTGGGTGGGGGGATGGAGGTTACCAAAAAAGGTAGAATTGGAGCTGGGTGGAGAATGACAAATAAGAATTTTTCCACAAAGAAGGTGAGGGAGGGATATTCCTGGGAGAGGTCACAGTAGGGCAAACCCAAAGGCCTCAAAAGAGCACAGTGTCAGTAGAATGAGGCGTTCTGAACAGCCAGTCACAGAGTAGGGTTAGGTCAGGGACACAGGCAGGGCTGGGCAAGAGCTGGAAGCCACCAGACCATGGAGGGCTCTGGTGTCCTTTGCGTTCATTTGGGGGAGGGAGCTGTGTCAGTTCAGGACAAGGACTCAGAGTACAGGGAAAAAGACATCTTCTTAATTTAGTACCAGATATTTATTCTTTGACCAATATTTGGTGAGCAGCCTCCAGAAGACCCTCATTCTATTATTATCCCATGCGTGGTTCCCAGCGCAGCCTTCCCTTTGTGACAGCAGGGTTCAGGGTGTCAAGCTAACCTGAAGAGCCACACCCCAGTAGTGGAAAGAACCTTGCAACCAAAGTCATCAGAGGCTGTCCACTGTGTGAACCCTTGCCTCTCTGGTCCTCACTCCTCAAATGAGTCTCCCAGAACTGATGTTCTCTAGACGTTCAAAAGCAGAATAGTTCTGGATGAGTCTAGGCATGGTTCTAGCTGTGGGCCTGGGCTTGCATCTCCTTCTCTGCCCTCGGGGCCCTGAGCCAATAGTAGTCAGCTCTGCCCCATGGGGTGGGGGGCATTGACTGAGCAGTGAGCAGGGACTCTGTCCAGTTCCTATTGGACATTAGCCACAATAGTCACCTCAGAGGTTACATCTGCCGTTTCATCCCTGGGTCTCCAGGTCTTGCAGACAGCCTGGCCTGTTACAAAGTTGAAGATTACTGCAGACAGGATAAACTGAGGGAAAGGCTGTGTGTGTCAGAGCAAGAAGAGGGCTTGGAGCTTAGAGTCACAGCAGCGATTGAGCTAATCTTGTGAACACCAAGGCTCGGAGAGGAGAGGAGCTCAGAGTTGGCAGGGAGGACACAGTGTGACCTTGCACAGAAAAATCTCTGCTAAAGTGGAAGTTCTGGGCAAATGAAATGAGGAAGTATTACTTTTCAGCATCTAAGATGTCCTGTTGACAACTGCCCTCTTAGCTCTAGAAACCCACTCAGCATTTTTAAAAATATGACACAAGAACTCACAATGTAGCTTGAGCAGCCTGGCGCTCACTGTGTACTCCAAGGTGACCTCAAACTTGTAGCAGTCCACCTGCCTCTGCCCTCTGAGTACCAGGATGATGGGTATGAGCAATCAAGCTTGGCTGTCTGTCTTCTTCGTGTTCTTCTGTGCTTTTTCACTTTGGGGGACCATGTTTGTGCCCTCCTCTTTGCGATGTCCACCTTTTCTCCCATGCTGCCTCTAGCCCTTGGTAGTTCCTTCCAGCTACCGCTGTTCCTCAACTACCTAGCATCCAATGGCTACCTCTCCCTGTCTCCTAAGCTGTCATGTACATGTTATGCAGAAATGTCATACTCACTCCACCCCATAGTTCCCAGGATAATTCTGCTTCCCTGTCCCACTTCTAGGACTTAGCTCCTCGGAGGTGGCACACTGGGTTTCCTGTATATTTGTCTGTCTCATTTCTTGGGCTGTGAGCCTCCTGGAGAGAAGGCTCAATGCCCTGAGAGTTTGGGTACAGAATAGGCAGTATTGTAGGCTTGTTACATGAACCATTGGATGGATGGGTGGATGGATGGATGGAAAGGTGGATGGACGGAGAGATAGATGGACGGAGAGATGGATGAATGGATGGATGGAGGGAGGGATGGATGGGAGAGGAGAGGGAAGTGAATACTGGGTTGCTTGCTCTAAGGGCCATTCTTTCTTCATCTAGGCTCTCAACAAAACCCTGTTATCTTTTATTTTTTTACTATAATAATCTATTCATTCAAACATAGATTCTTTTTTTCTTTTTTTTGAGACAGGGTCTCATGAGGATGGTCTAGAACTCTCCATCTTCCTGTCTCTACCTCCCAAGTGCTAGGATGTTCCACCATCTGTCCTCTGTCTTGCATGTTTGTGAGAATTAAATACAAAAATACAAATGAGATGCTTCAAACTATATGTGGTACCCAGGAAGCACTGTATGATGCTGTTATTTTATTCTACAGCTTTTTCTATGGGGTTTCTATGTGCCAGGTCCTAAAGGAAGCCGCATTATACATTCACTCCCACCTCAAAAACCCACAGAGACATTCGAGCAGGTCCTTACCCAGAGAGGACCAGAAGATTTCACCCCTGCCCCATGACTGCCCTTCCCAACCTGGTCTGGGATCAGAAGGAATGGGGATGAGGTAGGGAAGACTATCAGGGACACTGAGCAGCAATACCCATGCTGGATGCAGGCTTGGAGATGGGCCCCACACTCAGGACTGCAGCTCCTCAGTCTCTTACCAGGGCTGCTGTGGTCATAGCGGTATGGCTCCGAGATGAAGTGTGGGAGCGCCATGAGCAGGCCTGCCAGGGCCACCAGGATAGCCCCACAGCCAATCATACGGGGCCTGTGTACTCTGCTGCCGAAGTAACTCACGAACACAATCAAGGCTGTGTTCCCAACCTGCAAAGGGACGAAGTGACCATTAAAGCATGGCAGAGTCCAAGACCGAGGCCCCACAGCATCCTTTCTGTGGCCCACCCTCAGTGTTCCCATCTGTGCATTGGACTGTTTGGTTTGAGTAAGAACCACCTGGATATCTTTTGAATGGAGATTCCAAGCCAGGCACGATGGATCATGCCTGCCTTGCTAGGAGTTCAAGGCCAGCCTGGGCTACATAGTGGTACCCCATCTCAACCACAACACAACACAAAACTGACACGGACACGCAGAGCATGAGGCTTCCTAGGGAAGGAGAGGGTCTCACTGCCTTTTTAGAGGACAGGAATGAGGGCAACACTGGCCAGTCAAGTTCACTTTGGAGAAGAACGCACAGTTGAGGGAAGGGATTCGGAGCTCAGGGGGCCTCGAGAATGAGAGATACAAATAAAGTCTGAAGCCAGAGGTTTGAGGCTTGGAATTTCAAGTCTTAGACTCACAATCCCAGGGAGTTAGGGGTGGGGTGAGTGAACACCAGGCTCCTCAAAGAGAGCGAACCATATCAACAGGGATTTTGTAGGGTGAAGGGATGCTTCCCATTGATCCGATGGAGTGACTTTCCCTTCCCATGCGTGAGATCTGAGAGTAGCATCATGCTGAGACCTACCTAGGGACTGGGTGCTGCATGGCCAGTGGGCCAGGCCTTGGGTCTAGAGGACTGTTACTTATCATCCAGGACAGAGAATTTCACAGAAATCTGCTGGGGCTGGGGAGAGAAGAGACTTCCCTTCCCTGAGAGTCATCACATTGGTGGATGGCTGAGGCTCAGAAGAACTGATTTCCAACAATCCGAATGGAGAAGCTCAGCCCTCCCTGCCTGGCTGAGGGCCACAGACAGGGGCCTGTGTCTCCAGGGCATCCCAAGGCCAGACCTCCACTGCAGTATCACCCCTCCATCCCATCATTCCAAGGTCACTCAGAGGATGTCCTGGAGGTAACTCAAGCCTCTCTCTGGGACAGTAGAAGTGGCTTTCTGTGATTCCTTCCTGGGACAGCCAATAGCTACAGGACTCAAGACACAAAGGAGCCACAGGAGGATGGGTGTTTACCCAACTCTGACAAGCTAGAAAATATCTCATGTCCCTAAGGGCTCCTAAGGGCATGGTGACTGGGTCCTTTCTCCTACTAGGATAATCCAAGGCAGGAGGAGACTCTTCTAGGCTTCAACCCTGGGTCAGGATGCTGACCCAGGAGAGGAGAGGAGAGCCATAAAGGTTCTGGGGAACAGGCAATGTTGGGGCTCTATGGGGGGATGCGGAGGAAATGTCTGTGGGTGTAAGAAAGGAGATTAAGAGGTGGGAGTATGGGGCCCCCTCAGCACGCACACCCCAGAGGCAGCTAGGACAGTACCTCATTGAAGGCAGCTAGCAGCCCGGAGGTCTGGCTGGAAAGCCCAAAGCGCTTTTCCACGGTGGAAATGGAGCTCTTGAGGTAGCCGGAGATCATGAGCTGTGCCAGCTGCAGCATGCTGTGACACAGGACAAAGAACTGGGGGAAGAAGCAGTGATGGTGGAGGTGGGCGAATGCCATCAGAAGTCAGGAAGAGAAAGAGGCAGTTAGGGTTAGCGGGAGAGTGAGGCCAAAAGATGAGCAAGGGATAGAAGTTAGGTAAACAAAGTCAGGGGAGGCAGATAGATGAGAGGAGGAAAAGAGCGAGGACAGTGAAGAGATGAGAAAGACAGGGAGGGAGGGAGAAAGACAGAGGGGGGGGAGTTAATTGGAGTAGCCCATGGTGTCTCATGAGGGTGACAGCAAGGTAGAACTTGGGGTCATGGATGCACCAGAGATACGCACACCTAACCAGAGGAACATCAAAGCTTTTCCGACCCTCTGATCTCCCCAGGGATTGGGCTGGACCTTCCTCCCTGTTCTACAATACCACCCCCTTCTCCAGAAGGTTCTCCTAGATTCTCCCAGCTCTGTCTCCACCCCAGTCTGAGGATTGCTCTGGAGACACTCCCTCTTCTGACGTCCCCAAGCTGTCCCACCCCACCTCACCCCAAACAACCCAGCCTACCCGGAAGAAGCTGGCAGAATTCCGAAAGGGAGAAAAGCTTGCTTCAAAGAAGCAAAATAAGAGCGTTTAGGCCAGAGCTTAACAGCTTCGCTCAGCACTTTGAAGCCTCGGTTAGCACAAGAGCAAAGGCCCCAGGCCCTAGCGTTATTGAGGGAATTCAGATCTTGAAGGCCGGGCTGGGACTAAGACTGCTCACCTAGCAAGTGCAAGGTCTAGTCTTCCATCCTTGTCACCAAAAACAATAACAGAAACGATCAGCTATGCAGCACCCTGCACTGGGTCTGACACCTACTGGGTGAGTCTTGAGGGCCTTTGGGGTAAAGCCAGAACTCAGGTGTTCACACAACTGTGAACTGTGAGGCTCATCTCCATTTGTCTAAGGGAATGAGAGGCATCCATCCCATCATCCACAGACTACCCTGTATCAGCCTCTGCAAAGTGGTCCAGAATCAAGCTAAGAGCTTCCCTGAGTCATTACAAGAACAATCCTCCAGGTGAGGAAGCAAGAAGGCAGGCATTTGCTTGGTGTTACATTGCTGGGCTCGGTGGCCTTTCCCACCACGCCCCGGCAGCGCGTACCTTGATGCTGTAGAACAGCCCTCGGGGCTGAGCGTCCCGAGATGGATGCTGAAGCTCCATGCTGACTTTGCTTTCATGCATGTCTTCTGTGCTCATCGTGGTCTTGGTGTCCCTATCTGGCATCCGGGGCCTCTCACCTGCAGGCCCAGTGGGACATCCAAATGAGATAAAATCCCAGACAATAGCCCTGGACCCAGATAGACTATAGAAGCAAACTGTTTCTGGAAAATGTGACCTTGGTGGTTGTGAGGGTCTGAGAGTCAGACTTGGTAGCCTTTCTGGTTCTCAGGCTGCTGGGGGACTTTCTTGAGAGGCCGTGTGTCTCAGGGGTTCCTGCTGGGGACCTTCAGTCTATTTAGGCACAGAAGCAGTTCCCTTTCCCCCATAGCAAGCTCGGGAGCAACCACCCTCACGTTAAGTAAAACGTGTATAGTATAGTCTTTTACCAGGCTTCAGGCCAGGGGTGGGGTCAAGAGTAGTCCAGAGCCAAGGGATAAAGGCTTTCCCTACACCAGACAGATACCCCTTGCCCTCACAGGACACCATCATGTATGTAGTCACAGAGCCGAGCAGTCAAGTTTGTAAATCATACATCAGAGCACATAGCTGTTCAGAATTCATGTCACTGAAACTTTTCCTGGACAAACAGGCCCAACAGACCCAGAGGCAGAGGTGCTCAGGACCCTGATCTCACACCATGGTGGTGTTCTCACACAATGACTATGGTAACATGTCCACTACTATCTCCTAGGACCTCCTGCTTCTGGCTCTCAGTGGAAGCACCAGAAGTCCAGCCTGTGATACTCCACACCGTCCTTTCAGCTGGAGAGCAGAGCTTCCCCTCCAAACCCCCCTCCATTTCCCATGGAAAGCCTCCCCCATTGTTCCATGTGCCCCTCACCACAGGCAACAGTTTCCCCCTCCTTTCACATGGCCTTCTGGAGACATGAGGACACCTCTGATGCCAGGGATCCATCTCCATCCCCATAAGAAAACTCAAGAAGGGCTATGGAGACCCTGAACCTCCATAGGCTCCTCACACAAGGTGCCTCAGAGCCTGAGGACTGTTTTTTAAAGCGAGTGTGTAGGTATGTACACATAAGTGCAGGTGCCCATGGAGGTCAGAGGCACTGAAGCTCCAAGCATTTGTGAGCCACCTGATGCGGCTAGCAATGGAACTCAAGTCTTCTACAAAGAGCAGTGTGCCCCCTTAACCACTAAGACATCCCTGCACCCTGAGAACGATTAATCCACATCGCGGTTAATTGTGATCGTCAACTTAATGGGATTTACAATCACTTAGGAGACACATCCTGGGGTACGTCTGAGGGTGATTCCAGACAGCTTAACTGAGGAAGATCTACTTAGACGAGGTGGCACCATCTCATAGGCTGTGGTCGCTGACAGAATACAACGAAGCCAGTTGAAGCCCTGCATTCATCTGTTTCCTGACTGTAAGGGCAATGTAACCTGGTGTCTCCTGTAGCTGGGCCTGCTTCGTTGTGATAGGTTGCACCCTCAAACTATGAGCCCCCAATAAATCTTCCTTTAAGTTGTTTTATGGTCTGGTATTTGTGACTTCAACTAGAGAGAGATGACGAATGTGATATATATATATATATATATATATATATATATATATATATATATATATATATATATATATATATATATATTATGATAGTCCACACACCATAAAAAATCCATGGATTTCCGTACATTCACAAAATTGTACAACTGGCACCAGTGTCCAGTTCCAACCGCCTCACCCCCACCCCCGCAGCAGGAAGCCTGGAACCACTAGCAGTCGCTCCAGTCCTCCTTACTAGAGTTCCTGGAAACCCCAATCTACTTCCTGGCTCTGTGAGTTTCCTATCCTGGACATTCAACATAGGTGAAATAATCCAATATGTGGTTGGTCACCTGTAACTAATTTTAAAAATTCCACAATATTTTCAAGGATGCTCAACACTGTAGCCTCTGTCAGTGCTTCATTCCTTTCCACAGCTGAATAGCGCTCCTTTGTATGGGTAGGTCACATGTCGTTCCTACTTTCGTCAACTGATAACCGTCTGGGTGATCTGGGGTGTTGTGAACAGTCACTACAGCGTTTTATGTGCCATGCATTTTCGGCTCTCCTGGGCATGCGCCTGGGAGTGGAATTGCTGGGTCCGGTGAATGTTCTATGTTTGACTATCTGAGGAACCACTGGACTGTTTGCTGCAGCCCTTCCGGCCTCGGCTGGCTGGTTGGCCCGGACCTAGGACCTGCTGGCATCTCTGCGAGGGTGACGTGGCTAGGTCTGAGTGAGCCGAAATGGAGAAGGGCATTGTGCTTCCTTCCTCATCAGACCTGTTCAAGGAGTGTGGAGAGACGCACCGTTTTGCAAGCCCACCTGTAATGTTCCAGTGTCTCCACACCTTTTCTGATGTGCCGTGGTCCGTCTTTTCAGTGATGGCCACACAGGTAGGTGTGACGTGGCATGTAGGGTTTGATTATGACGTTGGGCATTCTTTTTATGTTCATGTTTGTCATATGTGTAACTCCCTGGAGAAATGCCTAGGCAGTAACTGGAAGAATTTGAGGAAACGGAAGTGCGTATGTCTGGGGAGGAGTTCCTTTTGGGGGCACAAACATCCAGAGGAAGCAAAGCAACACCTGGTAGGGAGGAGGTGGGGTCCCATTGGGAAGAGGAAAGAGGAGGAGACTGTCAAGGCCACTTAGAGAGGAGCTGCAAGGGACTGTAAGGAAAATACCCCCAGGGACACTGAGGGGCTCACTTCTGAAACGCGGCTGGCTCCTCTCACCAGCAGAGGCCATCACCTGCTGCCTTTTTGCTCTCTTATGCATTAATAGCATGGGACCGCTCTTCAGAGCTCTGTGTCCTATGTCCTTCGAATCTCCAAGCTTCTGAGAGGGACTCCCAGCAGCTCAGTGCAGATGTTAAACTCAGCCTTCTGCACTCTGTGAGCAGGTCTGACTGGGAGGAAACACAATGTCCTCCGTCCTTGGCCCACTCTAACCTGGCCAGGTCACCTTGGCAGCGGGGCCAGCATGCCTGGTCAACCGGACAGCAGGGCTGGAGCTGAGGCTGGGAGGTCTGAAGTCACTGATCTACAGCCCGCCTCAGAAGGAAATGCAAGGAACGGATGGAGAAAGGCAAGGAAGGTCAGTAGGTCAGCTCAGAGCATGCATCCCCTGGCCAAGGACAGGCCCTGGACTTACAGCGTGGGCTCCTGAGTACTGGACTCCCAGCCTGGGCTCCTGAGCACTGAGGACAGCCCTCCGTATTGGCCAGTCAAGTCCCCTCTGCTCTCTCCCCTCTCCCCTGCTCATTCTTGGAGCTTTGCTTACCCACATTAGTAAGTTCCTGCTTGCAGCCTCACTCCTGGTCTCCCCAAAGCTTCCACCTTAGCCTCCTCTGCCAAGGCTCAAAGTCTTCCTGGCTTATTCTATCCGTTAGTGAAATGGCTGTTTCTGGTGCACAAAGTCCGAACCTCTTCTCTCTGGGTGGGGGAGCAATATGCTCTGGGCTCTAAGAGCAGTCGGTCATCTCTTTGAACATCTGCTAGCCAAAACGCCTGGTTCCTAGGAACTGGTGGGTGTGAGTCTCTGGTGCAAAGCTGCCCCTAGTGAGTAGGAGCCAGTGCTCAGTCCAGCCGTGGCCAGATGACAAGGGGCAATATTCCAGAGACCAGCCTGACTCTTCCCCTCTGCTCATTCTTTCCTGGAAAGGCTCAGGACCATGTCCCAACCCACAGTACCTCCCAGGGTCAGGTTGCAAAAGGCAACCTCTGGGAAAAGGCAGAGCTGAGTAAGGCTTCCTCAAGCTTGAGTTGGACTCCCGGCTCCCTGCAAGCCTTTAAGGTGAGCTTAAACATGTTTCTTGACCTTTCTGGGTCCCAGTTTTTCTCAGCTTACATCTATGGATGACAGTGTCTACAGGGAGGACTGAAGATGTGCTTCTCCCAAATACAGCAACCAACGGAGAAAACAGCAGAAGTCAGATGTCCCTCTTCCCTTCCCCCCAACCCCACCCCCTCACCCCCGTCCCTGACTGCAGGTCAGTGACCTAGGCAAGTTACTCTCTGACCTTCTCTGACTCCTCTCATTTGAAGCATTTCAAAACAGACTTGGCTAAGTCTCCCTCAGTTTGTCACCATCAAGTCATATTCCATTTGTCCAATTGCACCCCTCCACATTCAGATACTTCACCAGACCTAGCACACGCATGTGCACGTGAGCACACACACACACACACACACACACACTCCTCCATTTCTTCATGTGTTTAACTGAAGATTCCCATATCTTATGAACTATAGACTAAATAACCCTTTGTGCTTCATATCTTGTTAATCTTTTGTTGACTTAGGCATGAGCCCTCGTATCAGTGGACAGAGCATCTCTCCTACTGCTTCTGGCCTGTATCAAGGCGCCTATCAAGACCGACCCTCTGACTGACACCCACCACCAAGAGCCATTTCTCACTAATTCCAGACAAATCTCCCAAGATGTCCCCGACAACACACTCCAGCTGAAGCCTCCTCCTACTCCCAAGTTCTCTTCTTTGGTGTGGTAGAGCCATGGTCCATCTCTAGTTGACATCTCTCCCCACTTCACCCAGGCTGCAGTCGACCACAAGACCCGGAGATCCACACCCTGCTCCCCGAGTATACTCAACGGCCCTCAAGGGCCAGTCCCTTCGTCTTCTCACACCCGTGCAGGGACAGCAGCCCCTCCTCTCCAGTGCAGAAGGTGCCCACAAGAGCCCTGCCTGCTGACTTGTCGACTATGCCCACTTGCACGTTGGACCCGCACACCCCAGCCTCTAGAAGCTCTGCCCTTCCCTGCGAAAATGGCACTGCTGTTCTGTGGTCTTCACAAACATTTTTTTTTCCTCTTCCTAGTTTGTCCAGTCTCAGCAAATGGTTAAAACGTTCAGTATGGGACTTCATTCATCTGATCCGTTTTTAAGGGGGAACCATCAACAGAGTCCTGGCCCTCAGATCCCTCCCTCCATCTTGCCCCCACCCCAGTCCTCCCTTCCTCCCTTCTTTCCTCCCTCCATCTCTCCTTCCTTCTCTTCCTTCCCTTTCATTCCCTTCTATTTCCTCTCTCCTTCCCTCCCCTCCTTTCCTCTCCCCCCATCTCTTCCCTCCCTTTTCCCTTCCATTTTCTTTCCTATTATCAGGGTCTCACTACATAACCCAAGATGACCTCAAATTGGCAAGCCTCACCCTCAGCCTCCTGAGTGCTGGACTTCCCTGCATGCACTGTCATGACTAGCTTCTTGGGGGTCTTTGAGTTCCCACCGCTCCAAGTCCACAACTTCCTATAGTTTCTACCAATCCTGAACTGTAATTCTTATCTCATCCTTCTAAGATAAGATTTCCCCCATTACCCCACTGCACGAAAAGTTTTGAAACAATTTTCCAGTTTTTCAGCCTGGGTGGAATACAGACAAAGCCCAAAGTGGCTGGCAGTAAACTTAACCTCACCGGGAAGCCATGTTGGTCATGCGTGGCGTTGGCACAGTCTACAGTCTGTGCTCACTAATTGGCGCTCTTTTCTCTGTCAGGGACTCCATCCTGCTGTCGGCTGTCTGTCCTGCCATGAAACACTATCTGCTTCTACTGATGCTATTCTACTATTTCCATGAAGCAAGTATCATCACATAGAGAACCAGAGAAGTGGGCTGAAGTTCACTGCTGTGGGTGTTGCTTTTCGGGATCCTCTCTCTCTCTCTCTCTCTCTCCTTCAACAAGGTTTCACTGTGTAGACCTGGTTGGCCTGAAACTCACTATTTAGACCAACCAGACTGGTCTCAAACTCTCAGAGATCTGCTGCCCTTGTTTCCTGAGTGCTGAGATTAAAGACATATGTCACCGTGCCATCTTGGTCTGAGGGGAAGCAGAGTCAGTATCATCAGACGCAGGGCTATGTTGAGGACACACGTATCCCCACATACTCAGCGTGGGCTGCCAGGGCTTGGGATGCTTGTGAGCAGCAAGGCTCGGAGGAGAAGCGGCATCCAGGATCCCAGGGCTGGTGAATGGTGTTGGATGTGAGCCCAGATCTGTCTGACTCCTGGACTCCCAACGTCAGACATCAGATCTGCACCGATGGCCTTGGAACAAACATAATGACTGTCACTGGGTGATCACTTCTCATCCTGTCCCAGCTTCCCTTCCGTGAGTTGTCAAAGGTGGCTGTATCGCCATCTGTCACTCTACCAATGCACTCTGTAGCTTGCCGGTCGGCTCACTGGTCAGCCAAGTGTTTCTTTCTGTGGCCCAAAAAGGCTAGGAAAGGACAAGTGGGGAGAAAGTTGAGAGGGCCCAGGCCACAGAATCTCAGTATGATGGACTCCAGGACCCACAACCAAAGCCTGGGTTGGAACCTTCTGGAGAACTACAGCAACAATTGCCAAGAAAAGGCAGAACCTGGGAGAGTCAAGTCAACCAAATGTTCTGGCCAGTACTTACAGAAAGCAAGACCTAGGACCATGGAGTACTTTGTGGCTGGCAATCAGATGGCGCTGAGCTCCAGTAAGATAAGAACTACAAGTCTTGCTTCCTGCCTACTAGAAGGCTGCGTGGGTAAGGTCCTTAGTCAACTCCAGGACACTCTCTGAGGCCAGCTTTGTCAACCTTGGCCCCAAACTCACCACCTAGTTTGGTCACCAGGCCTCAGAATAACATATTCTATGTTATTCTGCCTATGCAGCTGCCCATGAAAGGTTCGGCTTGGTTACTTCCATCCGTTCCAGGAACCAGGAGAGAGCCACTGGGAGGTCCTCTCGGCAGCTGCTTGTCCCTCCCCACCATCCAGTCTCCACGCTGCCCCAACCCAAGTTCCTGCATTCGTCAGCTGCATTCCAGGGTGTATTTTTTTTCCTGGACTTTGATGTACAAGAAGAGACATCACATCCAGTCTTCACCCCTCTACACATACTGCCCCAGCCATGCACATACACAGGTACACATGATGCCAAGCCATCAGAGGGATCCCACATATAACACACAGACAATAAGGCAGAGGTTGTGATTGGGACACCCTGGCCCATGGCCTCCACTGTCCCTTGAGGCAGATGACATCTTGGACTTGTCCTGCCCGGAGGAACTTCTGGCCCTGGCCTTGTTTTGAAGCCTGCAAAATGCTGGCTTGCTGAATGTTTTTAAATTAGTTGCCAGCATTTTTAAAAAATCAGGAAATTTCACATCAAACTGCAGATTTTTGTTTTTGTCTTGAAAGATCAGCAGATCTGGCATGCAAGGCCTGAAGAGGACCAGGAGGTCCATGGTGCTGGGCCTGCTTGGAGCAGATCACCCTGCTGGAGCCCCAGTGGGGATGGCTACTGCCCACTTCCTGGGCTCCTTTTGCCTGCCTGCCTGCCAGCTTCCCTGTCTGCCACCTTTAGCAACACTGGACTTGGGAGCTACCCGGACAGTACTCCTGGGTTAGATAAAGCACTCTGAAGGTAGGGAAACAGGCCAAAGCCCAGAACTTGTCCAGAATTACCATGGCAGGCATGGAGGTAGAGCTCTGCCGGTTCTAGGAGCAAGAGTGAAGACTCATTCCAGGGCCAGTGAGATGGCTCCTTGGGAAAGGTGCTTGTCTTCTGTCTCCCAGGACCCGCACATTGGAGGGAGCAAACAGGACACAACAGAGGTTGTGTCTCCGACCTCCACAAGTGCGTCAAAGTGTGTCATGGTATGTATGTGTGTATGCACGTAAACACACACGAACACACAATAAATAAATAAATGTAATAGTAATAACAACCTCGAACTCAGACCCAGGGACCAGGCCCAGTGTTATGACAACAGGTCTGACAAGGATTTGGAAACAGCAGAGAGGCCCTAGCCTGGCATGGAAGGTGCTAGAAGGCTTTTCAGAAGGAGAAACTGAAAGGAGCAATGACATGGACGTATTAAGGTGTAAAGGTTCACTGGGGACAAATGTGGCAAGGTCGGGGCACAGAAGAGGTGCAGGGCTGAGAGGCTGGCAGGACCTGGTAATGGGGCAGGCTGGGAGGAGCTCAGCTTCCTATCCTGGTACTGTTGTGGTGGGCTTGGTCTCTGAGAGCTGGGATGATAGAACCACAGTGTAGACAGTGCCGGGCATAGGTTGAGTGGCTAGCATAGGCACCTGGGGAGGGGGCTTCTCTGGGAGATCATACCTCCAGGTAAAAGGTATGAGCTGAAGACACACGTCTAGGGGCCTGAGAGGCACGAGACTGCCGTTATTGAGCCAGTGTCTTAACCTGTCCTACCCTGTGCCCCAACTGAGAGCAGAGAGAGAGGGGACCTCCACCACAGACCCACCTTTCAGGATAGTGGATTGGTGGGATTGGTTCCCAGCTAATGGTTCCCAGTGCTAATAGGCAGTGTCTGAGCCTGGGTAGGGTGGCATTTAGGTGGTGGAGAGTGGTTGAGTCATCCCATCCCCCAAGATGGTGGCAGACCCATTTTCAGAAGTGTGAGCTAAAGGAAGTCGAACTCAAGGTGGCTGAGACTCTCCTGGGCCCTGGCCTCCTCCAGACTGCAGCCCAGCTCTCGGGCCTCGGCTGGTCTCTGCCCCTCATGAGGCAGGTCTGGCAGGCCTTCCTCCAGCTGCAGCTGGCCACTGTCTCAGCCTGATTGGGTAAACTCCTCCCTAGCAGTGCTGCGCAGTGGTCCCGTCTAGTTGTATCTCTGCCGAACTGCTCCAGACAAGACTTTGGATTCACACTGTACCAGTGTGACCTCGGGTGTCTTTTAAAGCCTAAGCCTCAGTTTCCTTCTCTGCCAGTCTCATAGGAAATGACCTGCTACTCTGCAGACCTCCGTGGCCAACTCTCTCCCTTCTCCCCACACTCCTTGGAACCAGGGATCCAGACTCCCAGTTCAGGTTCAAATGAAACCTCAGGCCTTGTTTGCCCCATTCCTACTGATTCTGTGGAATTCATACAAATCCTATAGGAATTCTATAATAGATCACCATTCTCTAGCTCCAATAGAGTCTCGCCATTCCCCAGATTAACCTTCCTCTGCCTCTCGGCCTTCATACATGCCACACGCTTGGCTGACAGGCCCTCCTACCCCAGCCTATCATTCTTCCCTCAGTCCAGTCCAGGTGAAGAGCAAGCTTGTTGGGTTGCACCCACCAGAGTGAGATGGCTGACGAGCCTGGAGCCTGAGCTACAGGTGGGGGTGGCCACGGGACATAGGGTGACTATGGGGCCTGAAGCTCCAGTTTCTAGTGTGACCCAGCCCAGCCTTGTGGAGGGAAAGAGTCAGAGACAGAAAGTAGGGAGGGAGTCTCCATACAGGAATTGGACTTGGCTGTCATTTTTGGGAAATTCCTTCTGGCAGGACCCTTGGGTGGTCTGTCAGCAGGAAAGGATCTTGAGGTCTAGCTGTTACTTTCTGAAGGAGCTCTGTCAGGATGGGGGGAGGGTGGGGGGGGCGCGGGACAGGCACTCTGGTGGTTTCCGAGTTGGGTCAGGGACCCTGTGCTGGGACTTTCTGTTCCCGGTTCTGACCCTGACTACCCCATCTAAACCCATGATGACCTTAAAAATAGAGACTAGAGCTTGGTGGGGGAGGGGGAGAGGGAGTCCTGAGCCCATGGGGAAGCAGGACAGCTCCCTTAGTCTAAACAAGAAGCCATTGGCCCAAGGCCAGCTGCCTCTCACTGCAGGTGGCCAGAGCCATCCATCACTCTGAGTGCATGAGTTGACTTCCCAAAGCATCCATTCGACAAGCCTTGCAGCACCACAAGAGTCTGGGGTCCCTGTTAATGCTCAGCTACCACACACATGATCATTTCAGCGAAAAGCAGGCAGGAACTGGACAAAGGGAAGCCACTGAGAGCTCAGCCTCCAGAGGGGGCTTGGGAGGCGCTGATTCCACCTCTGGCTGGACGTGTGGTCTGAGACAGGCCACTGGCTCCTTCCAGCTTGTTTTCCTCATTTGTAAACGGGACAGAAGTCTGATATGGAGTCACAAAACTATGACACACAAGTGGGGTTCTGATGAAGTCTCCCCACATCCTTCTATACCCCAGTGGCCCCCAAGCTGGTCTATATGCCCGACTTTCATATGATCTCTTTGTGTCGGAGCCCTGTTGGCGTTGGCTTAGTTTTCTGAGCTATCGCCCAGGGGCCTCCTCCCTTAATTCGATTGCTCGCTGAGCCCACAGACGTGCCAGTCCGTTTGTCCTTCTAGAATGTACATCCTGTTCAGGCCTTGCTGGTCCTCCCTCTCTTGGAATCCTGTCCTCTAGCCTCACTAGGGGTAGAACACCCTTCCTAGATACTGGCCAACTGTTTTTGCCTATTTCAAACTTGGGCTTTTCCTTTTTCTTTTCTTTTTTTTTTATTTTTTAAACAAAAATCACTTTACTGTAATTAAGTTACAAATAAAAAATCACACAGTTGGACTAAAACAGTCACTCAAATACTTGAGAGTCCCAAACTACGCATCTCAGTGAACTTCTTTGTAGTCTGAAGTGAGCCATTCTGAAGCCAGCGAGCTTGGCTTAGGGTTTTACACTATCAACACATGTTTAATGCACTTATCAACTACAAAAGTGAAAAGCGTGACAATTGAAATTAGAAAAACAATTAGCTTTATGTCCTCTTCCACAAGGATATATTTCAACTTTACCTTCCCTTCCTACTTTCTTTCTTTCTTTCTTTCCCTCTCTCTCTCTCTCTCTTTCTTTCTTTCTTTGTGATTCTGGACACTGAACACAGGACTTCAAGCATGGCAGGCACATGCTCTACCACTGAGATAGCTCACCAGGCTGACTTTGAACTTTCAATCCTCCTACCTCAGTCTCCTGGGATGACAGGCCTATCCCATGGGCTTGGGAAACGTTGGCATTTTTAGTCATGTGGCTAGTGTTTCTGACTCCACAGATGGGCATCACAGAGCTGGGACCTGGGGCACAGAGTGGTTTACTCATGGAACTCATTTCACCTCTGTCCAGTCCAGTGGATGGAATCAAGCCTTGTCCCCCAAGCCCACTGTGGTGGGCTCCTTCCCTAACATTCTAGAGCCATTGCTAGGCCTTGGCTGTAGCCTATGAGGGCACGATGTCGTCCTCACTGCTCCCCATACTGATATAAAGGCCCAGTTGGTCTGCAGAGCCTCTGTTCTGCTGCCCCCTCCACAGACCAAGCTCATTAACACAACCAGGGACCAAGGGACTATCCCTGACACCTATGTAAAAATGGAGAAACTGAGTCCCTAGAAGGGATAAGGCACCCTATGCTGAGGCCAAGGCCAGCTCACCATCTGGCACTTCCTGAGCCAGTCATGGGGGAAGTAACACACACATCCATGCCTGCTCCCCAGTCAGTGTCACCCAGAAAAGAATTTGGTTTGTGGGGAACCAGAGGAGAAGTGTACGAGGTAGGCCAGGGTTCACCAACGTGGAGTGAGGAAGAAAGAGAAGGCAAGGGACAGATTGGAGAATGCCCTGATATAAGGAAGATCAGTGTTCTGGCCTCGACTCTGATAAGTTGCTGGATCATCTTGGGCAGGTGACTTGCCCTCTTTGAATATCTGCTTCCTTGCCTATTAAAAGGGCAGAAAGATTTCACTGAGTTCTCATACAGTCCATGGGGCAGAGCTGGGATTTGAACATGAGGCTGGTGGTTCTTTCCTTCAACTCCCATATCTGCCCTGGGATAACTTCATTTGAACACAGAAGGCCACAGAGATCAAGCGATAGCAGCCACACCTAAGAGTAAAGAAAGCTGACCGGGAGGTGGAGTAGTGTCCTTTGTGGCTAATGGAGGCTTCCTCTAGCTTGGAGGCCCCCAGGTAGTTTCATTTAAGGGTGTTGGAAATGTCAAATTTTCCAAGAATAGGGTGTGGACAGGAACATCCTGAGCAAGGGTGAGGCCAGAGAGTAGCTTCCCTGGATTCCACCCTGGGAACGGTGTGGGGACATTAGCCTCCTCCCTGCACAAACAGAAGTCTGTCTGCTGCCCAAGGGCACGTGCAAGTTAGCAGGCTAGCTCCGTGGGAGACAGTTCTGACCCTCGGTCCCCTTTGGTGTCTGCCCCTGGTGGAACAGCTGGCCCCAGACTCTTCACAAACGGAGTGTCATTTTCATCCCTTCGTCCTCTACCTACTGCACTGAGCCTGGCCGTAGCCCAGATGGAGGCTGAGGAATCACGGCTAGCTGGAGGTGGCTTCTGATGACTCAGTGGAAGGACATTGGGGCCGGCTTCCTGTATATGGGTGTCAGGGGTCAGGTAGAAAACCCAGAGCTGAGCCTTTACTGGGAAGGGAGGCAGATGCAGAACTGAGGGTGCTAGTTTTCCCACACTACAGAGTCTCTGATTCCCCCCATTCATACTGAGGAGATGAATGAGAACTTGTTCGTCAATGGCCCATAAACCCATTGAAACCATTCCGCTATGCCAGGCTCGGTGGTGCCCACCTGTAATCCCCGAACATGAGAGGCCAGAAAACAGCATGGTGGAGATGAGCCGGGGCTACAAGCAAAATCCTGAGTCACCAAAACCAAAACAAAGCTCAAATCCCCCAAACCGAACCTCATCCTTGGAGGAAGCATCTACTCCCACTCTTCCTGGTAAGCCAGGGTTCCCAAGCTGTGTCTGTCACGCTGCTGAGTCTGTTTGGCCCTAAAGCTTTGTTGTGGCAGCCGGGGAGCATAGGGAGCAAGCCTGGCCTTGCCGGAGTGGGTGCGAAGCCACCCTGAAGCACAGCGGGCTGGGATGCAATGCAGCTGCAGCATGCAGGGGGGCTCAGAGGGAGAGAGGCCAAGGGTAACTGCAGGGCATCTGGCCCGCCTCCCTCTGAAAAACCCTTTGTTCCACCACTGCCATAGGTGGGTCACCTGTCACTCTGACCTGGCCATTTGGTGTTTTCCTTATGCCATTCCAAGGTTGGTTCTGGAAGTTGCCAGATATTTCCCCTTTAGCTTCCTCATCCCCCACCACCATCCCCCCAGGTAAGTGTCCCCAGGCCTCTCTCTGAGTCC
Organism: Cricetomys ansorgei; assembly: GCA_026225945.1. NCBI lineage: Eukaryota > Metazoa > Chordata > Mammalia > Rodentia > Nesomyidae > Cricetomys > Cricetomys ansorgei. The sequence continues at coordinate 5,132,069 of JAMJFZ010003206.1, forward strand.
CCTCTCCTCTGGTGGGTCCCGCGGATTGTGTGTGCAGTCTGTCACTCCTCTTGGGCATTTGTCCCTGTGTACTGGTGGTTTTCTGCCTTTCTCATTTCCTTGTTCCCTGTCCCTCCAGATCTTCGCTGTGACCCTCCTCTGGGTTCACCCTCCCAGACTGTCCCTCTGTCCTGCTGATACCTGTTGGTCCCTATGACTCTTGCACATGCTCCCCCCCATTCTCCTCTCTGCTTCTTCTCTGAGGCTTTCTGCCTTGTCCATTCATCTCCACATCATCTCCCTCACACTAGGAGATCAGTTAGATGGTGGTTGGTCAGGCCTGCCTCTCTAAGGCCTAGCTCAGCAGGGTGGTTTGGCTGGACTCTCTGCCTCCAGCTGAGTAAACGCCATCCATCCCTCCCTGCCTCTCTCATTCACTCGCATCTCCTCCCTGTGTTCCACAGACAGGTGGGTTGCTCTGCCCAGAGCTGAGCCTCTGTCTCCCCAGCACGCCACCGAGGCACCTAGGCTCTCACCCTTTCATGTGGCTGATGAAGCCCCAGGCTCCCTCCCAACACCCTCCCCTCCTTCACCTGGACTTACCTATTCTGGGCCCCATGGCTAGAGGAATGCAGTGAGCTGTGGCCCCTGTTTCAACCTGGAGCTTAGCAGAGAGGACAAGAGCCTGTCTGGGGCTCCTTGGAGACAGCTTTTCAGCGAGCAACAGCAGGCAGCATCAATGCAGGCCTGTCCCTCACTAGGCTATTCTTCTTTGGCCACACTGGACAGCAGCTGCCCTCAAGCACAAGTGGTAGAGACCCTGCTCAAACTGACCCCTCCCCATAGAGCTCTCTCCGGGCACTTGCTCCTTTGTCTGGCTCTCGGCCCCCTGGCCTTTGCTGTGTCTGCTCCTTTGGCTCCATGAATTCCTCTGATCTCTGGCTGGGACAGCCCAGGACCAGAGTTGTGAAGGAGGCGGGGTTTGTTTCAGTCCAGCCCCCACTGACAGAGGCTGTTCCCGCCCTGAGGCTTACATGGGTTACTTCCCAGCTCTTGCCCTTTGGATAGTTTCCTTGTTGTGTTAGCAGCAGAGGCAAGAGTGAGGAGCTATTGATGGCTCTTTGAAAGTTCAGGGACATTCAAGAGACAGACATTCGAGATGTCCAGTTCTTTGCTGCAGTCCCTTTTCCTATGGGGCTGCTGTCTCCCTGGCCCTCGGAGCTCTGAAGTAAGCCCTTGCTTCCCGACCTTGGCCCTCCTGTACTACGCTCCTGTCCCCTGTGCCCCTCATCTCTCACTAATAGCTTCCCCTTCCCATCTGCCCCAAGGATTCAGATTAACAAACACTGTCCGCCCAAAGCATCATGGCTAGCCTACTTGTTAGAAGCTCCATCGGGCACAGAGGGAGGGGGAAGGAAGGGAGGGGAAAAGGGAAGTGAAACAATGTCTGGACAGAGGCCTTGCAGACAGCTGGAGGAATGGCCCCACTGTTGACCCTAGCCAAGGGGCAGGAGGCATAGGCCTCCTGTGCCTTATCTGTGCCGTATCTGTGCCTTATCTGTACAAGAGGCTGTTCCCCTTGCAGGGCTTGGGATGAGTGAACTAATAAACATACAAAGGAGCCGGGAGGTCAGGCACCAGCTAGGGGCGGAGGGGAGGTGGGCCTCGCCTCCTGAGCATAGCACAGCCTTCGGTTCCCTAGGGCTGGAGCCCCTCATTTCACAGATGGGTCACTGAGTCTCATTCACTTGCCCCAGAGCATCCCACCAGCTGTGGGCAGCGTGTCTTGGCCCTCCGATGCTAGAACCAGGCTTTTTTTCTTCAATCCAGTTGTCTTCTCAGGGGAAGAGCCTCTATTTGACTAGATTCAAGACACAGAAATGAGTCCAACCCCATCTGCAGAAGAGAACCTTTGCACAGAGTGGGGGTGGGGGTTTAGAGTCTAGCTTCCTGTGGGATGATAGAGATGCTTCCTTTAGCCCACTTGGCCAAAGAAAGCAGGGACATCTGAAATACAGATCTGCGGGCACTCAGCCAAGTGTCCAACACTTTCTGAATGAAGGTGTCACCGAAGGACCAGCAATGTAAGCATGTGACCATGGAGGAAAGCCAGCAGTTGTCCTGGACTGCTAGGAAGAACAGACTCTAGTCCCACTTAGGAAGCAAGATTAGATCTGCATTCAGCCCTCAAAGTCAGCCCCGGATCTGCCTACAGTCTGGTGGAAAGGGGAACCTTCCGGATTTCTAGTCATGGTACACAATTGCAAGAAGAGGCTCCCTTTTCACCAGCTGAGCCTCAGAGGCTGAGGGTCTACATATGGAACCAGAATATTCCCTAACTCAGATGTGTTTATCTGGAGCAAAGGTCAGAGACTGATACACGCTTAGGAAACTTGAGCTAACAGGCCCTGAGACCAGCTCCTGGACTAACAGTTCAGTAGGGTCCACCTACAGGAGTCCTAAGCTTTGAGAGATTGCCTTGCTACCTGGCTTAGTGTGCTTGGTGTCTGCTGCAACCTGCTCATTTTGCAGAGATCCACCGGTGTGCCTGTGGATCCCAACACCATCTGCAGATTCCCATCCTTTGCGAAACTTGAAGCCTTTTTTTAGCGTCTCCTGCTGTTAGCATGATTTGCAAAGCTCTGCAGTTCCCAGGGTCCCTGACGTTCTCACAGCCTCGTGGTTCATACCAAACCTGTTGTAAAATCCTGAGCGGTTGGCAGAACCCAAGGTCCAAGGCCCACGTAGAGACGACGGGCCTTTCTGTAAACCTGACACAACAGGAGCGAGCCTTCATCTGTGGAGCCATCTGCTCCAAGTACAAGAGCAGGATGCAGGGAGCTGAATTACTGAGCTCCATTCTGGTCCCAGCTCCGTCACAACCCTGCTGCAGGACACCGGGCAAATTCTCTCCTCCTTAGGACACAGTCTTACTGTCTGTTAAGTGATCATGTCGTCAGACCACGGACTTCCAGGAAGGCCCTGGTGGTCACTGTGACCTTGCTCAGAAGATAAAGGAGTGGGGAGCAGTCAGAGAGCCTTCCCCGGAAATGCTCCAAACTGTACCCTCAGTACCTCCCTTCCCACCCCCACCCCGCTGACAGGCAGGGACTGGATGTCTATAAATGAGCTCTAGGCTAGCTGAGTGGCAGGTGAGGGTCTCTGTGCTCTTGGGCTTTCCCAGCCTTGGGTGCTGCTTTGGGCTTTTGTCTGCTGTGCAGACCTGCTCCATGCGTGGCTCATTAGCTCTGTGCAGGGAAGACAATGCCGTGCCTGTTTCTCCTATGAGGACATTGTCACTCAGAGATGTGACTTGCTCAGAGCCCCCCCCACCCCCTCCCCCAACATACACTCTTGTTTCTTTGCAGCAGGAGGTAGGCTGTGAGTTCAGGACGTCAAAGGTGGGTGTAGGGGATCCTGGGAGGGGCTGTGCTGTGAAACCTTTGCTCAGCCCAGCCCCTGGCACTTCAACCTGATCAACCACATGTGCTCACTGAGGTTGCCTAACTGCCCCTACATCCTAGACTATAGGGGTGCCACTCAGCCTAGCCTCCATTGTCTCAGAAGCCTTCCATGCTGAGCTAGAAACTGCATCCTCCTCTGGAGGCGGCAGGCCGGTTTCCCAGCCACAGGAGGAGTGTAGTCACTTGATACTTTTTAGGCACTGAATGCTTCAACCCTGACCCAGCAAGAATTCTCAGAGGCTCAGTGTCCTCCCCTGCAGTAAAAAAGATAAGGGACCTCCTGGCAGGACCACACATCATTGTTTTGCTCATCTCCTAGAGCGTGGACAGCTTCTCTCCAAGGAGAAGGAATTCTCTCTCCAGAGAGGCCTCTGAATGACTTGGGGCCAGTTGATAGCCCTCTCTGATCGTCTGTGCCCTTGTCTGTGAAATGCCTCTCTAAAGCTGTCAAGGCTGGGATGAGTAGATGGATGAGTTAGTGCTTGCTAAGTTCTGAGAGCTGAGCGGACGCAGGCTCATCATTAATATGGCAGCCATGACGATGATGATAACTTGTGATTCTGCAAGCAGAGGAAGGGGAGGAAGTCAATCACAGCGGGTACTGTCAGGTCAGCCCGACCTGACTGACAGCCTCAAGACAATAAATCACCAGGAAGCCCCACTCTGGGAAGGAAGGGAGCTCAAGGGCAAACTGGGAGCCAAGCAGACTGGCTGGATGGTCATTGTTAACAGCTGAAGCTCTGTGGGTGCTGCAGGGGGTCTCTCACTGGGCTCTCACTGTGGGTGCGGGCTAGCCTGGGACCCCCAACCTTCACTCTTCCATCTCTATGATGGCATTGGCCAGGTCCTGCCTCTGTCTCATCCGTTTCCTTATTGTGGAATGGGGAGATGGCTGGAAGGGTCCCATTCTTCTCTGACTTTGGATTACATAAGCTGATATGTGTACCACTATTCAGAAAGTCGACTGTGGGTTCAGAGTTATTAATACTTTGTGTTCTTGGGGAGACAGCACTGATGGGAGCAGCAAAGCTGGAGGGGACACAGGTAGGAGTAAGGATGTGGACAGACTGGGGTAGAGAGTAGGAACCAGAGCAGTCCTGGAAGGAATAGTCTGTAGGAAAAGCCTGGCTCTCAAAGACTTTTGCAATATTGCCCCCTGGAGGCAGGGAGGAGGTTTGCACCCTGGCCTTTGCTTCCAGATTCCAGTAAGGGGGGAAGGGACTTTTGGAAGGACCAGAGCCAAACAAACAAGGATGCTTTGCTTGTGTGAGTCCTGGCGTCTTCTCTTCTCAGCTGTATTACTCCATTTTTACAGTGGTGAAATATGCACAAGATTTACCATCGCGTTTTTTAATTTTTAATTTTCACTTTTGTGAGACAGAATCTCCTTCTGTAGCCCCTGACTGGCCTAGAACTCACATCCGATCTTGTTTCAGCCTCCTGCATGAAGGGATTACGGGTGTGAACCGCCACACCCAGCTTGCCATGCTTCCACCACCCCACCTTTTCGCTGTCATTATTGTCATCATTTGAAGCAGGGTCTCGTGCAGCTGGGGCTGGCCTCGGACTCACTGTGTAGCTAAGAATGAACTCTTGATCCCCTTCTATCCCCCAAGTTCTGCGATTACAGGTGTGTACCACCATGCTTGTCTTATCTTGCCCGTTTGTAGGTGGGCAGCTGGCTGGCACTGAGGACGTGAGCTGCGTGTGGGACTGTCAAGGGGTAAGAGGTGTTCGTGCAACACCACCCTTGCTTGTTTTCTCTAAAGCAAGCAGTGATCTCTAGAAACCTGCATCCATGCTGAAGTGTTCATTACCAAGCCTTCAGGGGTTATGGCAGCTGCTGTGAAGCACACGGCCAGGCTCATCCAGGAAGATGAATCACTTCCTCCCCGATGGACCCTGAGCCTGCGAGTCTGAGGGTGGAAGGCAGGAACACCAGCATCCTACGACTGCAGTGGCTTCTGGGATGCTCACCCACAGGAGCTGGAAGGGCTGGCCTGGCCTTGGAGCTAATGCTGGGCTGGGCAGGGCACCTGCTTGCTGCTGCCAACACTATGGGGACAGGGAGGACAGGACCTGGACTGGGTTCTTGCATCCATCACTCCTGTTTATCCAGAGTTTTGTCAGCTTGCATCTGGAGGCTCCCCACCCGTCACCCCAGCACACCCCCTCCATTAGGCACACAAGTTCTCTTTAGGTTCTAGAACGTATGTGTAAGTGTTCTGGGTAAGGCCGGCCTTACGCAAATGTTGCCTTCTTTTTACTGTTTGGGGGGAGCAGACCAGGTAACCCTAGCAAGGGATGAGACCAGGTCTCAGGTGTTGCAAATGGAGTGGCCTCTCCAAGGGAAGGGCAGGGGATAGATTCCTCCAGCAAATAGGGCTGACATGGTGCTGGAAGAGCCAGGCCCAGGCGTGGGGTGTACTGGGCACAGAACCCTGCCTTTGGATGGAGGACCTCTGTCTATCTGTGTCTCTCTGACTGTCTGACTGTGTGTGTGTCTTAGTGATGGGGTGCACATACGCCATGACATGTATGTGGAGGTCAGAGGACACCATGGGGTGCTAGGCCTCACCTTCCTCCTTGTTTGAGATGGGCTCTCTTAATCACTTCAGCATAGGCCAGGCTGGTCTGAGAGCTTCCTGGGATTCTCCTGTTTCTGCCCCTCATGTGAAACCCTGGGATTACAGATGTGCTGGGATTACAGATGTGTTCCATTGTGCTCAGCTTTACGCAGGCTCTGGGGATCCATATCCAGGCCCTTGTGCTCGCCCTGCAAGTGCCTTACCCATTGAACCATCTCCCAGCTCCCCAGTCTCTTGAGTCAAAGCTGTGAAACCACCTTTTAGAACTGGGCAGCAAGGGAGGCAGTTTCACACGAACAAGCCAATCTAACCCTTGGAGCAATTTGGGCCTGAGCTCAGCCAATAACTAGCCGCACGGTGTCGGGCAATTATTTTTTCTAAACTTCCACCTCCTTGGCTCTAACATGAATGTGTTGCCAGCCATCGTCCTGTACTCCTGAAATCCCAGTCCTCAGGAGACTGAGGCAAGAGTCTCACTCTAAGCTCCAGGCCTGTCTGGGCTACCTTACAAGTGTGAGGCAAGCTTGGGCTCCATGGTGAGACCCTGCCTCAGAATCACCACAATAAAGGGAAATAATAAGGAGGGACGCATTGATGGTGACTGACATTCGCCACACGTCAGGCGCTGCTCTCAGCATGTGTGTAGGCTCAGGTAACGCTCCCAACAGCCTACTGGAATCTCCAGTCTGTAAGTGAGGGAGCTGAGACCCTGAAAGGCTAAAGCATTTGCTCAAGGTCGCACAGCTGTCAGACTCAGGTCAAGATCAGAACTCAGGCAGTCTGGACGAACCCTTAGTCGGAGTCCTAACGGACTCAGAAGCTAGATGTAAACTCAGTCATCAGCCGCCAGTCCCCACGTCTGGGGTTGGACGCTGATCTGAGCATCGAGTCAGCCTTTGACAGGGTCCAGGCTTGGCCCGACGATGTCTGTCTGAGTGACCTTGGCCTGTCACTTGCCTTGTCAAACCTCTACATGTATCAGGAATCATTTGGACTCAGCTGGTGACTCCAAGGCCTCCTGGACTGTGTGTCTCTCTCCTCACTCTGTGGAGACCCCAGCGTCACGAGGAAACTGGCCTTCCATAATTGAAGCCCCATGGTCTATTCAGAACCAGGCCTCTCTCCCACCACTGTCCCTCCCCTCAGCCTGTGGCCATGTCCTTCACTTTCCCATCTGCTTCTGTCCTCCTCTCACCCACGGCCCTCACTGTTTTCCTCCTGGGCCCTCGGCCAGCCATCTTTTTTCTGTAACTCCATTGTCCCTGGTCCCAGTCCATCCTCCACAGCCTCCTAGGGATCCTTCCAAGCCCCCAACGTACTGTGCCCAGCCCTCTCCACAGAGCAAAGCTTGTTCTTTGTCCCAACATCGGATACTCATCACCTCCAAAGCATAACCCCTCCCAGCCTCAGTCTCCGAGGCTGAGCCTGAGCGGGTCCTCTGATCAAATGCCCTTCCCGAGTCCTTCATGGGCCACCCAGGCCCCAGATGACTAATGTTTCTTGAGCTTCTGGAGAAACATGGGTGCAGGCAGGCTCACCTACTGTTCCTGGGTCCTCGGCCAAAGAGAACCTTGGGGTCCGACCCCACCACAGAACCTTGAGTCAATCTTGGTCTTCCCTGCAAAGAAAGAGTTCCGATGTCTTTTCCTCATCTAAGACCTTAGGCTAAGGATGGAGGCACCCCAGGGTCACTTACCACAGGGCAGTGCAATCCTGAGGATTGTGGGGAACAAGTGGGAAACCTCAGCACAAAGCCTCAGAGAGAAAGGTGTGTGTGCGTGTGCCTGCGTGTGCCTGTGCACGTGTATTTCCTCTCTGTGGCAGTGGTGTGAGGGATGCTCAGATGGCTGCTCAGCCATCCCATTTGCAAAGCATTCATTTACACAAAGCATCTCACTGAACTTTCACTTAAGCCAACATCAATTGTCTGATCACCCTCATTTACGAGGGGTAAACAAAAGCAGAGGGAGGTGCAGCCATTGGCCCAGGATGCACAGCTGCTTGTTTAGATCCCAACCAAGGTGCATTTAGCTCTGGAGACAAATGGACCAGTGCTCTGGTCACACTGGCCTCTTGGCGGACGTGAGGATGACAGGACAGCCACACCAGAGGCCCTGACGGGAGGCGCTGAGCTGGATCTGCTCCCTAGAGTACTGTGGACCGCCTGCCTAAGGGCTGGGGAGAAACCCAGGCTCTCCTGAGATGTATTTTTAACTCCCCTCCTTCCTTGGCACTTTCTTTTCCAGCCTGTCATGTCTGTCAGAGCCTCACACCTCTAAGGGGTGGAGGTGATGGTGAGGAGCAGTGGGAGCCAGACAGAGAGACAGCGCGTCACTGTCCTCAGCTCTACCAGGGCAGAGCGGTGCCAGGCAGAGGACCGGCAGCTGGGCAGCTGGGCAGCTGGCCTCTGCTTGGGCTAAGGGCTGCTCTTCCTTCCTCCCTCCCTTCCTCCTTTCTTTCTCTCCTTCCTTTTAGGTGTGTGTGTGTGTGTGTGTGTGTGTGTGTGTGTCTGTGTGTGTGTATGTATGTGTGTGTGTGTGTGTGTATGTGTGTGTGTGTGTCTGTATGTGTGTGTGTATGTGTGTATGTGTGTGCGTGTGTGTGTATGTGTGTGTGTGTGTCTGTGTGTGTGTGTGTGTATGTGTCTGTGTGTATGTGTGTGTGTGTGTCTGTGTGTGTGGTGTGTATGTGTGTGTGTGTATGTATGTGTGTGTCTGTGTGTGTGTGTGTCTGTGTGTATGTGTGTGTCTGTGTGTGTGTGTATGTATGTGTGTGTGTGTATGTGTGTGTGTGTGTGTCTGTGTGTGTGTGTGTGTGTGTGTGTGTGTGTGTGTGTGTGTGTGTGTGTGTGCAGGAAGAAGACAAAGGACAACTCTTGGGACTTGGTTCTTTTCCTCCACTATGTAGGCCCCAGGGTTTGAACTCTGGTCATCAGGCTCGGCAGAGGGTGCCTTTACACTCTGAGTTATCCTCTGGTCCCCAGGCCATTTTCTGACTTGAGTGCGTACATGCTCCTGAGATGTGCAGACCCCTCCTGGAGACATTTCAGGACCTCTCCACTTCCCAGTTAGGGAGAGAAGGGACAGTATGCATGTGGACCTTCCATGGTCCTGGAAGAGAGAAACATGGGTTGCACAACATGGACGAAAGGTGTTTGTGGTGCCTGCTTGCACCCTTCACCTCTTTTCACCCTGCACTATATCAGCAGAGATAACACTTAAGGGATCCTCACTCGAGTAACAGCCTTTTGTTTTGTAGTAAAGGAAACAGATTCAGATGTGCAAGGCTTGGGTCTAAATCAGCCCAGCATGGATACCTAGTCCACTGCTGTCCCAAGCCCACTGGATTGTGATCAAATGTGTCTAGAGCCTCTGAATCCCTCTCAGGTTTTAAAGGAGCCCCATCCCTAGTCCTCCTCCCAACCTGCAAATTACCATTTAGTTCTCTCTGCTCTTGCCTGCCTCCCCCACCTGGGGCCTGGAGCCCAGATCTTAGGTTCAGATCTCTCATGCTCTGCTCATTGTGACGGTCAGGATTGTCCACTTGACAGAATCTATTAAAGGAGTCTCCTAGGAGACTAGAATCTGGCCACATCATTAGGGAGTTTCTAGACTAAGTTAACCCACATGGGAAGACCCACCCTAAGTGTGGGCGATATTGTTCCACAGGGTAGGGTCTCAGACTGATTGGAGCACCAGCACCCATTGCTCCCTGACAGTGGATGCAGAGTAACCAGTGGCCTCATGCTTCTGCCGTTGTGCCTTCCCCACCATGAAGGACTGCACCCACAAGCCGAGGACCCAAATAAACCCTTCCTTAACATTTTAAGGTATTTTGTCACTGCAATGAGAAAAAACAACTGCCATGCACATGCAAAAGTGTGTTTGCGTGCGCGCACACGCACACACACACACACACACACACACACACACACACACACCAGCTTCCACTCTGCCCTTGCATCATGATTCCCCACCAACAAATAGCAGAAAGTGATTTATTAGAGTGGCTTGCCAGCTGTGATCCAGCTTATCCAACAATATCTGTCTACTGATGACAGAAGGTCCAGCAGTTGTTCTGTCCACAAGGCTGAAGGTCTTCACTGGTCTTCAGCATATGCCAGAATCCCGAAGGAGTAGGCTCTAGTGCCAGTGAAGGAATGGACTCGCCAGTAAGAACGAGAGCAAGCAGTCAAACAGCAAGCTTCCTTCTTCCACATCCTTTATACAGGCTGCCGGCAGACGGTGTGGCCCAGGGTGATCTCCTCACCTCAAGAGATATGGATTAAATGTGAAGCTTCCTGCTTCAAAGATCCAAATTAGAAGTGGGTCTTCCCACCTCAGCGGATTTAATTAAGAGAAAATCCCTGACAGGTGTGACCAGCTGATTGGGTTTTAGTTAATTCCACATGTAGTCAAGTTGACGACTAAGAATAACCATCCCACCAACCCTCAACCCCAAAGTATTCCACACAAAGTCAGACACTGAAACTCAGTCAATGGGGAGAACAATCAGGTCACCAGAGCAGAGCCCTCACCAGTGTGATTAGTGGCTTTATAAAAGATGCCAGAAGAGCTTGTCTGGCTTCCACCATGCAAAGACCCCACTGGCAGAGGCCATTTACAAAGCAGAGAGCAAGTTCTCAGAAGCCAAGGAATCCACTGGCACCTTGACCTTGAACTTCCCAGTTCTGTTATCTATGAGTTACCCAGGCTGAAGTCTTTTGATATAGCAACTGGAGTGTACTTAGATGCTTCTGATCACAGCCAGACACCTGCAAAGTGTCACCTACTTTCTCTCCACTTGATCAACCTTCACAGCTTCTGTTCTACTGTACCCACCCATGCAGAGGTCACCAGGGACCTCCCTGATGAATCACATGGCGCATTCAGGTCCCATCTTTCTGGGCCCATCAGTGGTAGTATTTTGTTTATTGGTTGGTTGGTGGTTAAGGGTCTTGATATGTAGCTCAAGATGGCCTTGATCTCGATATGTAGCTAGACTAGCTTTGAACTCAAAATCCTTTTGAGTCAGCCTCCTGGGTGCTGGGATTACGAGTGTGTGCCACTGTGGTCGGCTCTGTCAGTATTGTTCACTGTTGTTGGCACTCAGTGTTGGTATTGTCTTTTTATCCAAGCCCAAACATCAAAGGCTTCCGTAATTAGCTCTCCTATTTCTTAATGCTGTCTCTAATCCTTGATAGTTAAAGGGCATAGTCTTTCTTGATGGGTTGAGCTCTAACAACACACTACTGGCACATTAGAAGAACCCAGGCAGGCTTAGCTGCTTCACCTCTCTGAATTCCTCATCTATGAAACAAGGAGTCATAATCAACTTTCCATAATTGTAACACAATACCCCCCCTAAAAAAAAGCTTACAGGGGGAAAGATTTATTTTGGCTCCTGGCTTCAGAGGCTTCAGTGCGTGGTCTTTGGCCCATCACTGGGGGCCTATGGCAAGGTAGAGCATCATGGGAGGAAGGATGTGGCAGAGCAAAGCTTCTCACGTCGTGGTATCCAGGAGAGAGGGGCAGGTGATCTGGGGATGAGATATTACCATCAAAGGCATTCTGATTGCCCCCCAACAACTTTCCTTAGTAGATGACACCTCCCAAAAGCCTATTCAGTCACAAGATTGCCAACGGATTAGTCTGTTGATGAAGTTGGCACCCTCATGATCCACTGACTTCTCAGAAGCTGCACCAGCAGAGGCAGAAGCCTGCAACCCACGAGCCTTTCTGTGGAACATGTCACATAGAAACCATAACATTCTCTCCGTGTCTCTCTTGCTGTGTACACATGTGTTTATGTGGGTGTGTGCATGTGTGTGCATGAGTATTTGCATATACATATGCATACGTGCGTGTGTGTGTGTGTGTGTGTGTGTGTGTGTGTGTGTGTGTGTGTGTGAAGAGGTCAGAGTTTGATATTGGTGTCTTCTTTGGTCACTCTCCTCTTTATTATTTTTTTATATGAGATCTTTCACTGAATCTGGAGCACTGAATTTGGCCAATGAACTACAGGGATCCCCCTGTCTGTGCTGGCCCCCACATCAAGGCCGGGGTTACAGGCCTGCTCTGGTGTGCCCAGTTCTTTATGGGTGCTGGGGATCCAAACTCAGGACCTCATGCTTGCACGGTAAGCACTTCACCAATGAGGCCATCTTCCTAGCCCCAGAAATCATATCATACAACAAAATGAAGACCTCCCATATCAATTACACATGAATACTGGGGCACAGCTGTTGACACTAGTAAGCACTGCCCGAGGCCAGGTGTGTTCCAGCCACTCTTGCTGTGCATCCTGCCAGTCTTCCTGCCCAGAGCCTCTCCTGCTCTAACCCGCTCTCCACAGAGGCCATGAGCTGTTAGTCTCACTAAGGATGTGATTGGCTCCCAACATCCCCACACTAAGTTCTTATCCTGAGCTTGGAATTAGGCATTTACCCTCATTTCAGATTCTCCCATAACCCTCAGCTGCATCACAGATAGTTAGGTGTGGTAGTGCGTGCCTCTAATCTCAGCACTGGGGAGGTTGAGGCAGGAGGATCCTGAGATTGAGACCAGCCCAGGGTCCAGTAGTGAATACCAGTCAAGCCTGAGCTATATAGGGACAGCTTATCAAGAAAGAAAAAGGGGAAGGGGAGAAAGAAGGACGGAAGGAAAGAGGGAGGGAGGAGGGAAAGAGGGAGGGAGGAGGGAAAGAGGGAGGGAGGGAGAGAGGAACACATGTCTATAATATCAGCACTTAGGAGGTAGAGGCAGGAAAATCAGGAGTTCAAGGTTATCTTCAGCTGCATAGTCAATCTGAGGCCAGCCTGGGCTACATGAGATCATGTGTGGTAATAAAAGACACATACATTGCATTCCAAACAAATTTCTACCACACCTCCCGAGCTTCCCGCCCTCTTGAGGCTCTGCTAATCTCTTCCTCATGGGCCTGGCCAAGTTCTCATCTGCTTACATTTTCTAGTTTGGAAAGATGTCTTCCTTGAGGCACCCTGCTTTGTTCCCTCCTCTGGCCCCCAGTGCACAGATCGCAATAGCTAAGATGCCAGGTTTGACACTGGCTACTCCACTCCATTGCTAGTTCACCATATCCAGCCAGCGTCACTCAAGACAGCAGCACTGACGAGCTAGAGCTCTCTAGGATTCAAAACAGCAGCATTCACAGCTGGGCCTGGTTACTCCAGAGAAGAGGAAGCACACTGGCAGCTGGAGGAAGATGAAGTTGTGAAGGGCTCCCTGCCGGAGGCTGCACTTAGACTTCTCTTTAGGGTGGCTCAGGACGAGCAGGAGTGAGCAAGGGAGAACAGGCAAGGGAGTGAGAGAGAGCAAAGCCTAGGAGCTCAATGACTCTCCATCCTGCCACACCTGTTGTATAGATTCAGAACACCGGGGTCCTCGTGGTTCAAGAGCACGGGTATGTCACATCAGATCTAATTCTCACGTCTTTGCTCATTACATCACTGTGTGGCATGGAAGCTGCACAGAGAATTAGCAAACATGGGACTTCAGATCTATGCCATCCTTAGGTAATGATATCAGCCATAGCTCTATGGGTGGGGGAGCCCCAGAGGACACAAAGTTCTGTGTCCCAGTGAGAATTATTACTCTTGTTCTACTTCTCAGCAAAGCCCAGCAGATGCAGCTAACAAGCCACTTGAGAATGCCCCCAAAATGTAAATCAGACCCCCAGTAAAAGAAATCTTGTCAGGCCAAGATCCCAGCAGCGAGTAGGGAACAGAGCTTAGGAGACCCATGGTGTCAGGCCCACCCCGAGCTGGCCATTTGTAATGGGGCAGCACTGGATGGGAAAGAAAGGATGAGCTACAGCATCCAGGTTTGGGGCTGGCCTGGCACAAGCTACAGAGACCCCAGACAGGAAAGCAAAAATCAAAATGCTCTAAGGGTGAAGAGATGTCTCATCACTTAGGAGAGCCTATTGCTCTGGCACAGGAGCCAGGCTCAGTTACACAGCACCTATATGATGGCTGACAACCATTCATAACTCCAGTTCCAAGGAATCTGATGGCTTCTTCTAGTCTTCCTGGGCCAGGCATCCATGTGATGCACATACATACATATAGGCAAAAGATATACACATAAAATAACATGTCCAGAGCTGGGTATAGCCCAAGGAGGGGCCCAGCTCTAGGAGGATGTGCTGAGGAGGCTAACGTGAGGAATTTGTGGGCTCTCAGATGAGGGAGGTGGCTACTCTCTCCTGCTCTGATTTATTTTGGGTACCTGGCTCTGTTTTGAATGTGTCTTAGTTGTCCTGATAGCTCTTTCTGGTCTGGTTCCACCTGCAGGCAACAAGGAGTAAACTGGACCAAAGTCTCTCTACAGACTTTAGTGGCCGCCAGTTCTGCAGCAGAACGTCCACACAGGCCTGAAGTTATCAAGACAGCAGTGCCCAGTCCCTGCCTGTGGTAAGTTGGAGCCTGAGCATCACTGGCAGGCTGGCTTTATAGGAAAGTGGTCCAGGACCACCAAGGATGGTAAGAGAAGTGGATGCATAGCTGGTGGGCAATCCTCAGATATGTGGGCTTCAGTGCCTCTTCCATGGTGGGCCCCTGGGAGGCTGGGCAGGCAGGTGTTCGGCTTCTGGTTAATCTGCCACAACTCCCTGTGTGACCTCAGCCAAGCCACCCCCTTCTCTGAGCCATTTTTATTTGAGAAGAAAAGGAGCTGGATGGAGGCAAATGCCCGTTGTATATTGTACGAAACTGGTCACTTCAAAATGAACAAACAAATGAACACCCTGGCTCCTATGTTCCAAAATTTCCCAGAAAAATTGGCGTATGGTCTGAGTCGGCAGGAGCTACTTCTCAGAATTGTCGCAACTTTTAGAGAGGCTTCTGTTTGTGTTTATTGGGATGAGAAGAGCAAAGAAAATTTAAAAAGATGAAACATGTCCACTGACTGGTACATTAGGGGGGAAAACTTAGCTAAACTCATATTAGATATTTTATCAATGAACTCGTCAATCAAAAATATCACCAGGGGTTCACGGTGCTCCAGGCTGCAGGGGCCAAGCACTCACTCTCAAGATGCAAAGGGGTTGCCAGGACTTTTCTTCAGGAAGATGTGACTAGTCTCTCTCCTTAAGTCACATTTGAGAACATTTTTTCCCTAACTATTTACAGCATCTCTTCAGCACCCAGGCCATCTGAACCTGTTTTAAATTCTCTTGGAGCAAACTGAAGTTTATACTTGTCTCAGAGTGAGCCTGAGAAACCAAGAAGAAAATGAAACCTTTGGCCTCATTTCTCTCTGGGTAGAGCAGAGAGAATGTCCAAGTTATCCAGGCAGACTGGCTTGCTGGGGAAGGAGCCAAGGCCGAGGAGTCTGATTACTAGACGAGCTCTGGCATTGACCTGACTCTGACTAGGAGGTGGCAAATCTATGCCGCCCTATCACGGTCTGATTTCCACAGTTGTGAAAAAGGGGCACAGACACAACTCTCTCCAGGGCCATTTCTACTCTTACACTGGAAAGCTCAAGGTGTTTCTGGAAAACGAAGTGTAACTGCTCACCGGAGAGGAAGTGGTAGTGATCCAGATGTCAACATCCCCTGCCCTGGACCACTGCCAAAGGAACAAGTCCAAGGTAAAGGCCAGATCAGCATCTTCCCATCCAGACTGAGGGAGCAGAAAGTCAGGTCAGAAGATAAATGGTATCATTGAAGGGCAGAGGGGAGTGTCAGCCATCTCTTACAGCTCTGGAGCGGAGCGAGTCCTTACTCAATGCAATGCCACTCCTCTGGGTGCATAGGTATGCAGTAAACTACAGAGTAGTACTACATCACACATGCACATAGACACACACACACAGATACACAGACAGACAGACACACACATACATACACAGACAGACAGACACACACACATACACAGACACACACAGACATACATATAGACACACACTCTCTCTCACACACAGACACACACACACACACACTCTCCTTCTTTCCCTCTCTCTTACCACACACATGCACACAGGGCTTAATTTCACTCACCCTTACCCAGTGAGCCCGTTACCTTCAGAAAGCCCCAGTGTGAAGACCCCTATCCAGGAGCTATGTAGAGGTGTGTGCTGGACAGGCTTGTATCAAAGAATGGCAGTCAAGAGGCTGGCCCACACTGCCACATCTGTAATGCTCCTTCCTCCATTGCCATGCCCTTAGAGAAGTGACTCGATCTTCTGACAGGCCTGAGCAATTGAACAGGTGCTTCTTGTCTTTGTTTTTTCCTTTTCGTCCTCTCTCAGAAGGACAGCATTTACCTTTTGATCTTGCAGTCTTGATTTGGTTCTTGATTGTTACTTTTCTTCCGAAATGAAGGATCTAGGGTTAGAAAGCTGCTCTGTAGTTTTCAGTCGATCTCCTAAGTGCTAGATTTCCATCCCAAAAGTATTACATACGTATTATTGCAAAGGGAGTGATTAATTTTCAAGCCTACCTTTTGCATTATGAGATAGTTGATTGAAAGAATTTTTCCCCTCACTGGGACTGAACTGCAGGCCCTTGAGGCTGCTGTCAGTGAGTCCAGGCCTTTGCAAACGTTCCTTTCCACCAAAAAGGACCACCATCTTCATTGTGCAATAGCATTTCTTGGTGGCTCAGTGAAGTGTTTGCCACACAAGCGTGAAGACCTGAGTTCAGAGCTCCAGCACTCATGTGAAAAGCCATGCAGTACAGGTGCCTGTAATCCCAGCACTGTGGAGGTAGCTTCAGGAGGGTCCCTGGAGCTCGCTGGCCAGCCAGGCTAGCTTAAGTGGTGAGCTCTAGGTTCAGTGAGAGAACTTGCCTCAAAAACTGAGGTGGAGAGCAATTGTGGAAGCCACCCATAGTTAACCTATGGCCTCCATGTGTGCACGTGTGCGCACGCGCGGACACACACACACACACACACACACACACACACACACACACACACACACACAAAATGTTGGGATAACGATGGTGGCCGAAAGAGAACAATGCGTATTCTACTTAAAGCCTTCCAGCATCCCCTGGATGTTTTGGTTTCCAGATTTGTCCTGATTTCCTAGTTTCTGTCTGCTGACACCCAGCTCTGACTCACTATGGAAGACTATCATGGGCTGAATGTGACCAAAGGGCCACTGGATGCTTGGTCACTGGCTGCTGATGCTATTTGGGGAGTGGGGCTTACTTGGAGAAAGTAGGTGACTGGAAGGGTGCCTTTGAGATCACATAGAACCCTCAGTTCCTTCCTCCTGTGCTTCCTGCCTCCCTGAGGTGAGGGGCTCAAGCCCTAGGCTGCTCTAGTCAAGCACAAAGGTCCCAGCAGTGATGGGCTGACATCTCTGAGACTCTGAGCCCCGACAAACCCTCCTTTGGGTTGTTCTTTGGTCACAGGTGTGAAAGCGCTTGCCCAAAGGCAAAACTGTAATGGACCAGAGGATTCCTCACCCATCCCCACCTGCTGTCCTCCGACCGCAGCCTCCCAGGCACTGGGGTTTCCGGCATGTATCATCAGACCCAGCCTTGACTTTGTTCTTAATCTACCTAGTCCAGTGGGTAATGTTTGATCTTGCTAGCTGAGCCCAGTCCATGAGCTCAAATAATTAGTTATCATCAACTCCTCAGAGCTAGGTATTCCCTCTGCTAAAAGTGCTCTCTAAAGACAGTTGGCCACGCTTGGGGTCCTCTTCCTCTGCTTGTACACCTGCAGATGTACTCATTCCTCAGTTCCTCTTGCCTTTCTCCTGGTGGCCATGGCTGATGACTACTTTATGACTTCCTGACCCACGTGACTGCACAAGCCAACACTGGAAGCCATGCCTGGATCAGCACCATCTCGCCCATTCCTTCCAGACACTACTCCTGTGACCACTTAGCTCTGGACCAGGCCTCCTGCTTAAAAACTTCCCAGACTCACGGGCTCTGTATCACCATGGTGCTGTCCTTGCTCTCCCTCCTCCTGGCATTGCTCTCCTATGCCTGAATTCCAGCCTTGGTACTTGCATCAGTTCCTGCCCAGGGTGTTCAAAAACCTCCTCCACCTGCACCTCCCACCTTCCAGTACTGAGCTCTTTTTGTAGCTTAGCTGGTGGATGACCCTGAAAAGCCCACGTATTAAAGACTTGGTCTTCAGAGTGATGTTACTGAGAGCTATAAACTGGTACAATTACTTCAGAAGACACGATTTTGTTATGCTGAGGTCAGGTACTCTTTGACCCAGCATAATAGCATTTCTTCAACTTGTGAAATGTTCAGAAAACACACTAATTAAAGAATTGGGCTGGAGAGATAACTCTGCATTTAAGAGGACTTGCTGCTCCTCCAGAGGACCTGGGTTTGGTTCTCAGTACTGACGTTGGACAGCTCACAACCCCGTGTAATGTAAGTCCAGCTCCTGGGAATCTGACACCTCTGGCCTCCACAGACACTGGCGCTCTCATAAACATATATACAATCACAGTGTTTTTAAAGGAAGAAACTACATACATGTACAATAACATGTACAATAAATCTTGCAGTGTTACACAAAAGAATTATGACTCAAAATGCTGTGTGTTAGTTAGCTTTATGATACTGTAACAAATACTGGAGATAAAACAACCCAGTAAGAGGAAGATCTTATTTTTTCTCCACAGTATTTGAAAGTTGATTCCATAATGGGTTAACTTAGAGTTGAAAAGAAGAGCGGAGCTCTGGTGCTTTGGATAGGAATGGCCTGGATAGGCTCATAGACTTGGTCACCAGGGAGTGAGTGTCACTGTTTGAAAGGATTAGGAGGTGTGGCCTTGTTGGAGGAAGTGTGTCACTGGGGTGGGCTGTCGTTTTTCCGGCGCTCTGTGTTTGTCCCGCCGCAGCGGTCTGGCATCCGTCCTGCTGGCCGGGCGGGTAGATGCAGACCCAAGCGGTGGGTGGTGTGTGGGGGCCCGGGATCCGTGGTTCGGTGACCTTTCATGGAGCCGTCCACCCGCAGGCCTGAGAAATGTGTGATGAGCCACGAAGAAGGCCCGGGAGTCCGGAATGAAGGAGACGACATCTGGAGGACCCGAACTCGAACCCGAACTCCAACTGGAACTCATTTATTCCAAGGGATCACCCCGATAAATAACCTCTTCCCATAAGGGCGTGGCTTCTCCCCTCGAGCGGGGAAGCCTTAATTAGCATGGCATGGGGAGGGGCGTACCTGGCCAACCCCCACAATATCTATGGCCTTTGCAGAGACAAAGGTGTATGATTCACCACGAGGCAGGCAGACATTTTGCCAATCTGTTTACTGAGTTAGCAGCTTCCAGGGTTTCAAGAGTAAAGGAGACTCCGAGTGTCCTACCAGCCCCTGGGGGCGAGGACCGCTCGTGCTACAACTTCACTCTTTAGCCTGGAAGCCCTACAGTGGGCTTTGAGGTTTCAAAAAGCCCATTCCAAGCCCAGTTTCTGCTCTTCCTGTGGCCTGTGGATCCTGATGTAGAACTTTCAGCTCCTTCTCCAGCACCATGTCTTCCTGCACACTGCTGTACTTCCTGCCACGCTGATAATGGATGAAACCTTTGAAACAGTAAACAAGCCTCGGCTAAATTCTTTCCTTTATAAGAGTTGCCACGGTCATGATGTCTCTTGACAGCAATAGAACACTGACTAAGACAGGAGCCAAGTGTGGTGACACACTTTAGTCCCAGAATTTGGGAGGTGGAGGCTGGGGGATAAGGAATTCAAGGTCATCTTCAGCTACGTAGTGAGTTCCAGGACAGCCTGGCTTACATGAAACGCATCTCAGAAAGAAGAAGAGAGGGGGCAGAAGAAGAGAAAGAGACCAAGGACTCAAAGTCACTTCCCGGACACATCTGTAAAACCACTCGTTAAGGCTCTATTAGTTAAAGGTTCCCAACACTTGTTAGTGATTCTAACCAGAGAACAAGCCTGAAACATACAGGCTTCCGGGACCATTGCAGATGCAAACCACAGCAATAAACTGTGTGTTAGCCAGGGTTCTAAAGGAACAGAACAGATAGAATGAACGTTACATACATGCAGTGTGTGTGTGCGTGCGTGTGCGTGTGGCGAATATGATTAAATTGGCTTAAGGGCTGTGGTTCAGGTAGTCCAACAATGGCTATGTCATGTCCCTGTGTGGCACATGACTGCATTTAGTCTGTGTCAGACATCCATCTCCATGATAAATGCCCAAGGGAAGCAGTTTAAAGGAGGGAAGATCTATTCTGACTCACAGTCTCAGACATTCACGGTCAGCTGGCTCCACTGTAATGAGACTGTGGTGAGGTGGAACATCATGGTGGTAGGCAGACATGCTGGAGCAAAATCACTCACCCTCCTGAAGCCAGGAAGCAGAGGGTAAAGGAGAAGACTGATGCCCTCTGAGCCACTGCCTCCAGACAGTACCCCACTCACCCCCTGAAGCCAGGAAGAAGACTGACGCCCTCTGAGCCACCGCTTCCGGCCAGTTCCCAACTTCTAGTTTCCATGGCATCCTAGTGATGCCGCTGAAACTGTTAGCCAAAAATAGACTTTTCTTCCCGCAAATTGATTTGCTCAGGTGTTTTGTCACGAGAATGTAAATCTGGCTAATACACTGCTGCAGTCATCTGAAGTTCCTGGAAAAAAACCTAAAGCTAGAACCACTGGCTAGTGTACTTCTGGTGTATAACCAAAGTAATCTAAATCCACAGACCACAGAGGCAGCTGTGTGTCCATGCCGACTGAAGCGCTATTTACAAAAGCCAAAATGTGGAACCAGCCTAGATGCCATGAGCAGATGAGTGGAGGAAGAGATACATATGCATGTATATGTAAGCCACAGCATACATGTATACTAAAGTTTTATGTGGCCATAAATAATGAGTGAAGTTACACCATTTAAAGGAAAATGGATGCAGCTTGCATGGTGGCACACACCTTTAATCCCAGCACTTGGGAGGCAGAAGCAGGTGGATCTCTGAGTTCAGGACCTGCCTGGTCTGCATAGTGGGTTCCAAGACAGCCAGGGCTATGTAGAGAGATCCTGTCTCAAAAAAAAAAAAAAAAAAAAAAAACTAAAACTAAAACTAAAGACCAAACAAACAAAAAACTATCACCAACAAAGGAAATTAGACAAAAACATAGTTCATCAGGTTAAGCAAAGTAAGTCAGATTTAGACAAGTATATTTTCTCTCATATAAAAAAATTAAAATTTAAATATCTATGCATATGCACATGACATTAAAGTAAAAAGAGGACTGCTTGATGAAAGGGCCTTAGTGTCGGCACAGAACACACTCAGACACCAGGTTCTTAGCACAAAGGAGATGTATTTGCCCCAAAGGGACAGAGGGCAGGGGATAGGGGAGGAAATAGGGGATATTTGTCCCCAGAGGGACAAAGTACTGCTTCTGGATAGAGAGGAGCCGGGCCTTCAGGCAAGTGGTGGGTTATACAGGGTCCTTGGTGGGGAGGGGAAGAGGTTCAGCTGGAGAAGGTTTGAGTGGCTGATTCTGATTGGCTGGGAGGAGAACGAAGAAGTGTGGACTTTGGGCGGTTGTGGGGGACATTCTGGGAGACGGAACTGTGTCTGAGGCCGGGGCTTAGGTTATGTCTGGCTTTCTTTTCACGACCATTGCCGTCTTGGGGCTGTGAGGGAGATGTACCAGCGGGCGAGTGGAGGAGTAGGAGGAGGAGGACTGAGCGGGGACGGTAACTGGAAAGAAAAGAAAGAAATGGCTCACATTTTTACGTTTTCCCTTACGTGTAGAATCGGAGCTAACCACATAGGGCTGTCCTGAAGCACAGGAAGGAGAGTGAGGAGTCAGGGGGCACAGCAGAGGTAACAGGGCGGCTGTGAGGAAGAGCAACGTCACACGCGTGTGGGATTGCGTAATGGAACTCATTGTTTTGTATGAAATGAACAAAAACTTAGAAAAACGAAAAAAAAAAGTCCCAAGCCTTACTATAAGCAAAGGCGTGTTACACAATATGTACAAACAGATTTAATTTATGGTCAAACAAAAACAATATATACAAAAATACTCAGGAAAGTCTGAAAGAAACGTAGCAAATCAAGAGGTGATTACCCTGGGGAAGGACAGAGAAGGAACTTGGAAAACGAGAGAGCTTTCACTTAACAAAGCTCCACACTGATTAAATACTCTACAACGGGGGCAGGCTGGAGGGACGGCTCAGCGGTGAGGAGCACTGGATGCTCTTCCAGAGGACCTGGTTCTGTTCCTAACGCCCACATGGCAGCTCACAGCCATCTGTAACTCCAGTTCCAGGGGATCCGATGTGAAGCATCTTGAAACCATTACGCCCGTTGTGTGCATAAGGAATTGTAGACTCAGTGAGACTCAGGTCTCAGCCAATAGATAACACACTGCTGAACTGCTGGTCCGGAATTGGAGCCTTGGTCCAAACTCTGGCTCTGGTGCTCTGCACTCCCATGAGTTTGCACGCACTACTCTACTTCTCTAGATTTGCTGTCCATTTTTAGGGGCTTGGGCCATGAGACATCCATCCTCAACCCCTTCCTTTAGCCTCAAACTTAAAAGAGCAGGGCAGACAGCCTTGACATCTTTCCTGGTGGTTGTGAAATTGAGAGAGAAATTAAGAACAGAACTGTTTCAGGTGATGGATTCTGGAACCCAAGAGGCTTGTTAACAATGCCATTTTTATTTATCAGCAAACCCCGGAGCCAGGACTCCTACACTACCCTGTGAAGTTGTTGGCTGACTGCTGGTCCTGTGATCCCATAGGAGAGCCAGCTTGAAGGAAAAGTCCCAGCAGGCCTGACTCCAGGGAGGGGATGAGAGTTTAATGAGCCGTGGTTTAGCTTCTCTCTGGTTCTTTCTACCAAGTCGGGTGTGATGACTTCACAGAAAATCACTGGGTAGACCAGATTTGGCAGGTGAGCTGGCTGGGGATGAAGGACCCAGAAGCAAGCAAAGGCTAGGGTGGAGGATGGGGTCAAAGACATTGGGAACTTGCAGGACCATAGTGAAGTCTGGGGACATCCACCTAATGTGGGTATATCCGGGTCCCAGTAGGCACATACCTGGTCTGCAAGACCCTGGATCAGACACCGTTAAAGAGACTAAAGAGACTTGCCAGAAGGCAAAGCTCATGACAGTAGACACCCAGAGGTAAGTTAATGGAAGCACCTTTCAACTCTCAGAATCACAGCAGGGGGCAGGGGTGGGTGGGTAAGAACTTCAGGTCAGAGAGGAAAGAGGAAGTGGGTGGAGCTGGGATAGGGGTCAGGTCTGAGTCTGAAGCTAATGGACTTACATTGTGTGCTTCGCACACATCTCTCTGTAGGAACAGCACAATCAGAGCCTGTGAGAGCATGTGTGGAGTTTCAGGTTATAGTGAAGTGCAATGCCCCCAGTGGCTGAAGAATCGAGCTTACAACTGGGGCTTAACAACAGCCTGGCCAGGGAGACCGCTGTCAGTGAAGTGCTTGCCGTACAAACTCGAGGACCTGAGTTCAGATGCTCAGCGGTCACCAGAAAACAGGGCATAGCAGCACCCAGCTACACCCCAGAACTAGAGGAAGGCAGGACAGCAACAGGTGGGTCCCCAGAGCTCCCTGGCCAGCCAGTGCAACCGAGTCAGTGAGCTCAGGTTCAATGAGAGTCCCTTTCCTCGGGAAACCAAGGAGAGTGACTGAGGACAGCACTCAACATTGGCCTCTGGCGTGCGTGCGTGCGTGCGTGTGTGTGTGTGTGTGTGTGTGTGTGTGAGAGAGAGAGAGAGAGAGAGAGAGAGTTCTTGATGTATATCTTCAGGGGCTCAGGCCATGAGATAGCCATTTCCAATCCTCCTTTTCAGCCAGATGTACAGAGGACTTTAAAAAGGTTTATTGAATTGGAGGAGATCATCTTTCCTAAACCTTCATTTTACAGATGCGAAGACCAGGGCTGAGAGGCTCAGAGATAGCAGTCAGGGTGGAAGGCTGGCCCAGCAGCTAGGACTCTTGGTGGCCAGGTGGGTTCAGATCTCTGTGGCTGGCTGGCTAGCTACAGAAACAATCTCTCTGGCTGTGGCTTTCGATCAGGGTCTGGCCTCTCCTGACCCCCGGTTTCTTCTTTTTCATGCCCTGGCAGGACTGTGTGGCAACAGATGCTGTCTGTGAAGCCCGGCATCAGCCTGGACATTTGGATGACTGCTTTCTTTCTCTCTTCCTCTTTCTGGCTCACTAGCTGAGTCTCAGAGAATTCTAACAGGGAAAATCCTACCAGGGAGATGGCCTCTTCACACCCTTAGTAGCCCAAAGCACCCCAAACACCTTCAGAATGTGTAATTCAGAATAAAATCACTCCCTCTGACTTATAAAATAAAGGTAGAAAGGAACCTAATGCTGTAACTCTCTGCCAATGCTTCCTACAATATAGTATCAAACACTAAATCCTTTAGGAAGCATTCTTGGTGTGCCTCTTGGCTAGAGCTCCCAGACCTTCTCATCTCTCTGGCACACTCGGCCAGAATGACACCTGAGGGGAGCAGACACTTTCAGTGCTTTGGGGATGAGCACAAAAGCCTCAGCTTGTTAGACTGCTCAAGGTGTGTAGGGTGCCTAGGCTCATTGCAGACTGTTCTTGGCCCAAGGAGCACTGGCTCCTGAGACCTGCTATAGTCTATTTATGATACTGATAGCCCATTTGCCCTGTGACTTTGGGATAATCACAGCCCATTTCTGGGCTTCTTTATGTGTCCCCTTCTGTGTGATGAAAGGGTTCGGTTAAACCAATTGCACTGACTTCATCACCAAGGACTCCTTTGTCATTGTTTCAAGATCACCAGCAAAGTGGGGCAATCTGGAACCACACCGTGCCTCCCACTTACAGCCACAGCTCCTGGGAAGGGCTGGGGGCCCCTGGTCATTAGAAACACTCAGATTCCATTACCACCCTCAGAGTGCTCCTGGCTGGTGCAGCCTGAGCCTCCTTAGTACTGTGGCAGTGGCAATGGTGACAAAGGGAAACAAGGGTCCTTGTAAGCCCTGAGCCAAGCAGGACAGGGGGCGGGGGAGCTTCTTGGAGGAGGTAACATCTGAGATGGCATCACAGAAGTACGGGGCAAGAGGGAGAGCTTGTGGGTAGCCAAAACAGGGAGCTGGGACATTTGGGGTTCAGGACCCAGCTCTGCAAGGAGTTTGCTGGTGTCTCTATTCCCAGCCTTGAGCCTTAGCACCAGCCTTTCTCTGTTTAATAGATGGAGGGGAGGGGAAGGGAGAGGGATGCAAGTGGACTGGATAGCTTTGAACTTCTGTTCTTCCAGACCCAACTTGATCCACCTCCAGGACACTCAATACATAGTTGACTTCTGTGACTTCTCAGGACATTTGGGGAAATGCAGTTTGCATCTCTCCAGTATTAGGTAATCGGGTGACAAGCATAAACAGGCTGGGTTTAGGCCATTGTGAGTTAGTTCTCTGATGTTTTGCTTCCCTGCTCAGGCTCTGGAGGTGACCCGTGGACACGCTCTCAAGAGGGCTTGTATAGTGAAGGGTCAGGAAAGCAGTCAGCAGCCTTCACTGTTGGTGGAGATGCAGGCTTCCCTTCGCACTTGACAGGTGTCCTCCGCCACACGGGGGTCAGCCGACGGAACAGCACCGTTAGCCGCAGGAACAGAGAGAGAAAGGGGAAGCCTTACCACATCCCTCCTCTCGAGGCACCGAGGCTTCCAGACTCCCCCAAAGAGAGCACGACAAGACACGGGGCTGGTGGGAGCCCCCCAGGCTCAGCCCTAGGTCTGTGGCTGACTAGGTTCACTTGAATCAGACCTTGACCTACTCACCACGTTCTTAATTTCAAGTATTAGACACGTTAGTTCTGGGATATTTCTTAATAGATTCCAATTTCCTGTTGAAGTTCTCTCTTTCTAGTCGTTTTCACAAACACTTTCCTCTATGAAGCATAAGTACTCATACTGACGTCCTTGTTTTCTCATTCAGTCGCCTAGACTTTCAAAATCAACGAATTCATTTTTACAACGTACTTCATTTGATGTTGCAGTCTTGTGAATTGAACCCAGGGCCTTGTGTATGCTAGGGAAATGCTCTACCATGGGGCTACACTCCCAGCCATAGATCATATACATATAATTTATAGTACATTTTCCTTCACGGTCATATTTTCCTGACTCCGCATATCTAATATTTTTTACTGTGAGCTGAACTTTCGTAACAATATATTCATTGAACATTTTGAATGACGTACATGACACACTTCCCATTTCTCTGTTAGGCAGGTAGATTCAGGGCTGAGCACTTCAGACCAATTGGCACTGATTCAGTTTCAGGTTGCTTCAACCCCAGTAAGAGTCTAACCTTTCCTGGGCTACGGTTCTCCATCTCCTCAGTGCTGGCAGACTGTGGAGATTTATTTCATTTTGGAGGATACTAGCGAGGTCTGTAGCTTCCACCCACCTCTACACTCTGCATTCCCACATACACACAGCTTCAAACATGTTGAAAATGTCAAGAGAAGAGCAGCGTATGTGTGAGGCCTTTTAAGTACCAGGGGCTCCTGGGAAATCTTAGCCTTCTAGCTTTCTTTGCACAGCCCAGAGTTCCGATGACTTATGGGAAAAACTAGTCACACATTCTGAGTGCTTTGTCTAATCTACTTTATAAGTCTCTTTTGATTAACAAAGGCTTGCTGATTTCTCTCATACCCAAGGTTCCCCTGCCTAATTCAAGCCAGTCCCGTGATGGTCAGTCACCAAGTCAAATATTCTCTGAGAATAAAACAGAACTAGTCACTGTACATTCCCTCTGGAAGATGCTCCAGCCTCTGGAAGTCCAATCCATTCATCCTTATTTCATCTGTGCTTCTTCGGTTTGATTTTTAGAGCGTGGTGGTACATACCTGTAATCTCAGCACTGGGAAGGCAGAGGCGGAGAGGACCACGAGTTCAAGATCAGCCCCAGCTACATGGTAAATGCAAAGCCAGGATAAGCTACACGAAAGCCTATCTCGATTTATCCAGGTTTTCCCAGTTCTTACAGCAGGGGTGCTGGGCTGCCATGGCCTACTGTACCCCAATAGGGAGCAGAGGCTCGGATGCCCAGCTTGCATGCAGCCACAAGAGTCCTGGGCTCTGGAGCATGAGCCAGGAGAAGGTCTGATGGCTGTGTGAACTGCATTGTG
Source organism: Cricetomys ansorgei (assembly GCA_026225945.1). Taxonomy (NCBI): domain Eukaryota; kingdom Metazoa; phylum Chordata; class Mammalia; order Rodentia; family Nesomyidae; genus Cricetomys; species Cricetomys ansorgei. Next base: position 5,159,223 of record JAMJFZ010003206.1, read on the forward strand.
CAAAACCACATGCTGGAACTTTGAGAGAGTGCAAAAGTAAAGCCAAGGGTTAAAGAACTTGGTGTCAGAGATCCAACAACCTGCATCACGTAGAGCAGAGTCTGAGACAGGCCCCAGGATCTTCCCAAAGTACTTTCACGATACTGATCCAATGACTCGCCAGATGTTTACATCTGATTTTCCCACAGGAAAGTCAGGGATTTGGCCTGTCTTCTTCTCTTTCATCATCACCAAAACAGTATATAACAGTGCCTGTTTGGCAGACTGTTAATTAGTATTTGGCTGAGTTGGTGCTCAGCTGGTGGATGCCCATGTCATAGCCTGTCACCAGTCTTCTGCAGATGGTTATAAACAACTGTGCTCAGATTGATTGAGAATAGACATGAAATCATTATGACAGAATTCTTTCTTTCTCTGATTTTCAGATGCTCCAAGAATCCAGATGTTCCAGCTGCCCATGACCCAGACCTCCAGTTCTGTTCCACTATGGAGGCTACAACCTGCAATGGATCCATAGATGGCTCTACCGTCTTCTACCTGGTGGGCATCCCCTCTCTGCCAGAGCCCTTCTACCTTCCTGTGTTTTTTCTTTTTCTCCTGTTCTACCTGCTCATCCTGATGGGGAACAGTCTAATCCTGGTGGCTGTGGTGGCAGAGCCCAGCCTCCACAAGCCCATGTACTTCTTCCTAATCAACCTCTCAGCTCTGGACATCCTTTTCACCACAACCACTGTCCCCAAGATGCTGTCCCTGTTCCTGCTGGGAGACCGCTTCCTCAGTTTCCCTTCCTGCTTAATGCAGATGTACCTTTTCCAAAGCTTTACATGTTCAGAAGCCTTCATCCTGGTGGTCATGGCCTATGACCGCTATGTGGCTATCTGCCGCCCCCTGCACTACCCCGTCCACATGACCCCACAGACAAACACTGCACTGGCAGCCAGTGCCTGGATCACAGCCCTTCTCCTGCCTGTCCCAGCAGTGGTACAGACCTCCCAGATGGCATATAACAACATTGCCTACATCTACCACTGCTTCTGTGACCACCTGGCTCTCGTCCAGTCCTCTTGCTCAGACACCACCCCCCAGACCCTCATGGGTTTCTGCATCGCCATGGTGGTATCTTTCCTCCCCCTCCTCCTGGTGCTTCTCTCCTATGCCCACATCCTGGCCTCAGTGCTTCGTATCAACTCCAGGGAAGGGCGTTCCAAAGCCTTCTCCACTTGCAGCTCCCATCTCTTAGTGGTGGGTACCTACTACACATCCATTGCTGTAGCCTATGTGTCCTACAGGGCTGACCTCCCCGTGGACTTCCACATCATGGGCAATGTGGCCTATGCTATTCTCACACCAATCCTCAACCCTCTCATCTACACCTTGAGGAACAAAGATGTCAAAGCAGCCATTACCAAAATTGTTAATCTCAAAAGTGCTGTGAATATTTGACCTCTTAATGCATCTAACTCTACTGCCAGGATTCCAGCTAGTAATGTTTAGCTCAGAGAAGAAGACTCTGAATGGTCCAGTGCTCAGAGGAGAAACTCAGCAAATACTACAAATGGCCAAATTAATGAATGTAATGTTGTACAATAAAAATCCACTCAAGCAAACAGCCCTAACTTCAGTCTTTATAACTTGGTTTGTGGCTTGTCCCTTGTGCAATGAAATAATGTTAACCTTTGTTTTTATAAGGATCTGAGGTTGTATAAAACTTTCACCACTGGATAATTCAAAAATTTACTAAAGTGAAAAAACAAGCAAACAAGCAATAAAACCAAAACAACAGCAACAGAAACCATACATGGCAAGAAAAAAATCTGTATAAGTAAAGTTTATTTTAAATTGGTGGCTAGAGAGATGGCTCAGTGTGTAAAACACTTGCCATCCAGTCACGAGGACCTGAGTTCAGGTCCCCAGGATCCTCCAGATGTGGTGGCACCCATCCGTAATCTCGGTGCTCCTACAGCAAGATGGGAGAGGAGGCAGGAGGATCCCCATAATCTCGGGCAGCTGGTCTAGAGCATGTCATCCAGCAGCTAACAGGAGCTTCCTTCCCAAGGTGGAAGGTGAGGACCGACGTGTGACATTGTCTCCCGTGCCTGCCACCACACATAGAAACACACAGATCACATACACAGAGCGACTTTAAAAACCTGCATGGCAAAAGATATCCTATCAGAAGACTATAAAGGAAAAGACATATTATTGGGCCTGTGACTGTAGCTCAGCAAAAGGGCCAGCCAGGTCGCCCATTAAGCTTGGCTTATGATACACGTGGGTCTCTAATCCACACCTCAAAAGTCTTCAAATTCCTCCCACCAATCTATTCCAAAGGCTTAAAAAGTGCATTGTCATACTTAGATACAGAAAAAAGTCTACATTAAAAATGTTTTTATTTATTTTTATTTTATGTATATTGGTGCTTTGTCTGTATGTATGTCTGTGTGAGGGCGTCAGATACCCTACTAGAAGTAACAGACAGTTGTGAGCTGCCATGTGGATGCTAGGAATTGAATTTGGGTCCTCTGGAAGAGCAGCCAGTGCTCTTAACCACTGAGCCATCTCTCCGGCCCCTAAAACCCTCCATTTGTATCAATTACTTTTCTCATAGCTGTGACCAAATACCTGAGGGAAAGTGTGAAGGGTAGGTTTCTCTTCATGATTTTAAAGGCTCCTCTGTGTTTATTTGACTCCGTGCCCTTAGGCAGAACAGCACAGCAGTGGGAACCTGAGGAGAACGAGGCCTTTCACCTCTTAGCAGACAGGGAGACAAGTGGGAGAACCAACACAAGGTACGACCTTCAAAGACACGCCTCCAGTGACCCACCTCCTCCAAAGAGGAAGTTTCCAAACCAACACTAGCTAGGAGCCAAAAATCCACAAGCAAGCTGTGGGCACATTTAAATTCAAATCTAATAGGTCTCTAGCTATCTCCCATGAATTCACTATTAATTTGAACACATGAAATATAAAATTGGACCAGCACACCACCGTCAAGTAGAATAAGTGTCATATGAGGCTCAAGTAGACCCAGAAGGCACAAGATACCGGAGCAGACAGTTCAGACATCAGCGATATCCAGACTCGTGGCTTTTATATTTTTTAACCAACTCTAACTATGGCCTCACTGGAAGGTCTCTAGAATCAATTACCTTGGCGGGGATGGACCTCAGAGAAGGAATTATAAATCTTTCTTTAAAATATGCTGAGGCTTTCTAAAATGTAAACTAGGACCATATCCCAACCCCATGCAGGAGGGGTCTGAAGGGACAGAAAGGAGATGAAGCCATCCGTGGGCAGAGCCTATGAGAGGGTCTCTGGTTTTTCACCTACGTTTAGTCCCCTGAGAAGTGAAATCCAAAGAGATGTGGATGCATGCCAGCCTACCACAGTGGCTAATGGCTTCATTAGGATAGTTAGGAATTGGAAAGAACAGGGAGAAAGGATTGGTGAGCAACACAAGCTCTGGACAAGAGCTACAGTGGGACCTCTCACAACGGGCACCGTTTGTGAGGGTATTTATGTCCCATGTGACTGTTGTGTCTTCAAACAAAAGCTTCCGCATGTTTATTAAGATATCGCCTGAACTTAAGCACAGCTTGTTCACAAGTCACCATTTGTATATCGTTACACATCTGGAAAGTTTCTGAGAAGACTTATCAGGACAGGCTTCGTCTGTGGAAGAACTGGATTTCAAACAACCTCTTCAGAAGTCTGAGGCACTGGCACAGTCCAGCATCGGGGTGTTGCCTTTTCTGTTCTCCAGGATAAAATAGTTACTTCTGCAAGGAAAAGCCACAGGCTTCTTTTTAGTGATTTGGAAACTAGGAAACACTGTATGTACCGGATGGAAGTGTACCATTGGCCGGCTTCTCTCATAATCGATTCTGAAGTAGGACTGAGGTCGGAGAAGTCACAGCTGTACTGGCTGCTATTGGCTTTGGTTTGTTTTAAGAATCGTGATTCTCTGTGTTCACCATTCCACAATTAGAACCGCAAGCCACGGACTGTCCGTTCCTCAACATGGCAATGTTGAAACCATATAAACTGCTGTCACCACAAATCTGCATGCACATCCCAAACGTGAACTTTCCCATCCCTAGAAGAGAGATAGGTACTACAACCTGGCCAATTATCTTCATGCTACCAGTCTTCACTTATCCATGAGACTATTTAGCAATGCTATTCATGGGTAAGAAAGAACCATCTGGGAGACTTTAAAACCCTCAGCATTTTCTTTTTCAAACATCTTACTTGACACAAAGGAATTAGCTTTCTAGCCAGCCTCTCATGATACAAAGGACCTTACTGTGACCTTACTCATTGCTAAAACCTCATCTGCACAGCACTAAAATAAGCCATAAACACTGGAAATTTGACTACATAGAAGGCTTGTAGAATTTGTTTTGACATCAGCCTGAAACGGGACAACAGCATGACCTGATCCAGTGACTATCCCCGTGCAGGCATCTGGGTAGAACTGCAGCACTGAGCTCCAGACAGTGTTCAATGCTTTGGCTTTAGCATGCCCCCAGGTCTCCAAGACCCCTGTTGGATGAGAAGCCGCTATGGATATGAACATCCCAGCCTGTTACAATAGACCACTCTCCCGTCGTCACACTCACCAGAAGGCGTTTGCTCTTTACCAGTCTCTGACCATGCAGGTAGCCTCCTTACTCCCAATGCCATGGCATGCTAGAATTCAACTTTCTTCTAAAGTTTCTTTTATTTGTGTTTTGTTTTGTCTCTCTTTTTAATCCAGGTTCTCATGAGGTAGCCCAGGCTGATCTGGAACTCCTGATCTTGCTTCCACTCCGGCCCCCACCCCAAGTGCTGGGATCACAGGCTGTACACCACAGCACTTAGTTGAGAAGTGTATCTTTCCAGAGTTGATTTCCACCAGCATTTCCATCATTTCTTTTGGAATGTCAGCGATTTCCTCTTATTTCCATCTTTATCCACCCAAACAGCTTCTTCTAAGAGAAAAGTATTGTTTGCTTTGCTCTCCACTTCAGAGTTACCCAAGTGTCCATGGCGTTGACCCCATCGCCTCCACAGCAGGGTGTCTTCATCCTCCTCCAGTGGGTGGAGGGTGACAGTGGGTGGGTGCTGGCCCACAGCTGGCCCACAGCTGGCTTCTCCTCCAGCACCAGGTGGTTCCACAGCAGGAGCCAGCTATCTGATGCTACCAATATTGGTGCCTGCTCCATCCCATGTGGCCTCTAAAGGGTACCCGTGGTAGAAAAGGGCTCCAAAATGAGCAAGGGTGGGCAAAGTGGAGTAGGCGAGATGACCTTGGTTGGCCCTGAAGGGTTACAGGCTTGATACTTTGCCAACATCTCCGTGTTTATACAAGAGATTGATGACAACTATGTTCATGCAAACATCCACAATTAAACTCAATGGGTCACAAAAACAAAACGAAGCAGAAAACAAAAGAAAAAAGACATGGGAGTAAGAGGATGAAAATGTGTGGGGGAGAAGAAGGGGTTCGTTGTGAATGGGGGAGGAGTCGGAGAAAGTAACAGGCAATGAAAATGACCCAAATGCATTTTATGAAATTATCAAAGAATAAAGAAACAGTTTTTTAAAAGATTCACGAATAAAAGGCCCAGTGGTACAGATCGAGGCTGAACTTGGGTTCATCTGGGTCATCTGCTAAGAACCCAAGATGCCAGCAACCAAGGCTAACACTGAGCCCGGGATATGAATGACCCAGCACTCAAGGAAGCCAGTCACCTGTGGATGATGCCGGATCCCTTTCATCGTGAAGGGGCGTTGTTCATCTCTACAGAATGGCAACCCATTCTGGATACGGACGTGCGCTTCTTGCTCACGGTGTATCTGCCAGCGTCACCTGTGCATTTAAATACCTTAAGTGCTAGTTACTTCTCGTAACTTTGGCTGAGAAAGCCAAATAAAGGATGGATTTGGGCTCATGGTTTTGGAGGTCTTACGCCATGATTGTTTGGTCTAGTTTCCACGGCTTGTGTTGAGGAACAGCAAAGCTGTTCACCTCGTAGTGGACATGAACAGAAGTAAGCTAAACCCTACAGGACGCCCCTCCAGTGGCTTACTTTCCAAAACTAGGCCCCACCACCTAGTTCACATCGCCTTCCAAGAGCTGTCGTGATCCAATCACTTCCAGAAAACACACTGACTGGCAGCCAAGCCTTTAACAAATGAGCCTTCTGGAAATATTTCCTATGCGAGCCATAATAACTTACTCATCACGAGGAGATCCTGTATGACCTTGCTTTTGACAAAGGCGCACAGTAAGTCTCACGCACATAAGAGGCGCAGGTCTTATAACACTCACCATCGCTCAGAAGCAAGGAGCCTGGGTGAAGTGACAAATGACAGAGCGAGAACTCAGCGTGGGTGCTGGCTGGAGGACACTAGCCGGAAGGGTACGCGGGTGCCGCCTAGTGAGTTAAAACCTATACTCTTAACAAGGATCCAGGAAACCTGGCAGTTTGCAGTCTGTGCAGAATGTACAGGTCTAGGCTGTGAGGCACAAAACAGGAAGGCCTCTCTCACTGGCCCTGAGAACCAAAATATTTCTTCCCTTCCCCTCAGCTTTGGTGTGGATTTCTTCCTTTCCTTTTCTCCCCGGGTGGCAGCTGAGCCGTGACCAGCAGCACAGCTCTGGGGAAGAAGAGGTCAGATCCCGGAGGGTCCGGGCATGTCTTTGGTCAGAGTATGAGAGCCTCAGGAAACAGAGGAGACTGTTGTCAGAGGAGCATCTCAGTTTACTGAAGCATTTATAGTGGAAAAGACAGGGGAGGGTCCTTGGCATCCAGGAATGGGGGCCATTGGTTAAGACAGGGATACTGGGGTAGCCCTATTTGCATGTTGGGGCTCATTGTCTAAGGCTCAAAGTCCGGAAAAAGACTTTTTTGCATAAGGTGTGGTCTCACAGGGAAAAGAGGAAGACGCCTTATCAGAAAATGGGCTCAGCCCTAGCCTTCCAGCTACAGTGGTCAGTCAAGCACCAACCAGGCCACATTCTTTTGCCTACTCTGAAGCAGGCAGCATTTAGAATTACCTGGGTTTTGCCAGGGCTAAGAAAATGGGGAGCAGCCAAATGCTCTCAGGGTAAGAATTCTGGTGTTCAAAACATGCTTTGACCCACTCTTAGCTCTCGGACAGCCCCATACTTTGGATTCTGTTTCTCTAAACACCGTAAGGATGCATACATCTACCAAGATTAGAAAATAATTCCATTGACCTGGAAGCTAAGATTGTCATGTGCAGTTGGGAGACCTCAAGCCACTGAACAAGCAGAGAAGAACACAGCTAATATAGCTCCCCTGAAGGGGAAGTAAAGAGGAGGGGGAGCTATTTCTGGAACCAGAGCTTGTCTGGGAAGCAGATTCCTATTCCACAGCCATGATGAAAGCTAACAGAAAGCTAGCAAACTAAGGCAGGAGAAGCCTCACATTTAATAGCCCCAGGTCACTTTCTTTTGAGCAGTATGCATTTCTACTACAGCGGTCAACACCCTAGGCATGAAATAGAGCTTTGGGTCAAAAAACTAATTCTGCCTCTAGCCATCACTATTAAAATTAACAAGTTACTTCGCTTCATAGGTCTTACTGTCCTTCTTTTGGACTTCCTGTCCTGTTCTGTAGTTACTTCCTGTCTCCTCCGTTGTTGTGAGGACCAGAGAAGATGGTGAGGACAAAGATTATACGTAGCCGGTTGCTACTGTGCTTTTTTACCCTCTAGCTCAGGAAAGAAAAAAGAAAGATAGAAAGAAAGAAAGAATCTTCACTGCCTTTGTTGGTGGCCTGGAAATAAAGAAAAGAAAAGAAAAGAAAAGAAAAGAAAAGAAGAGAAGAGAAGAGAAGAGAAGAGAAGAGAAGAGAAAAGGAAAGAAAAGAAAAGAAAAGAAAAGAAAAGAAAAGAAAAGAAAAGAAAAGAAAAGAAAAGAAAAGAAAAAAGAAAAGATTCACAGCCCTTATTGGCTGTCTGAAGCTTGGAGAGCTGATAGAGAACTAATGTCTCATAGCAATATTCCCAAACCTAATTTCTCCAACCAAAGTCCCTTCCTGGCTCTCTGGGTTTCAATATATACTCTGAGAAAAATTCCCAGAAGTCAAAGTGGCACACAATCATAAGGACAAGCTGCATGTGGCCAAATTATGTTTTTCACAGTGGCATATAAACAAATCATAGCCACCGGTAACGAATAATCTGACTCAAACTCACTCTCATCCACTACCCCTGGGGTGGGGACAAAAACATATTCCAAAAGCCATTCTGTGTTTTTAGAGAAACCAAGATCACAAAACTCCTTCAAGGTATCTCCCTACAATTATACCTATAGCATTAGTGTAAAATTCTGGGCCCTTGAGGGTTGTTTGTGACAATCTTCTCATTACCAACAAAGCCCAGGGACAAACCTCGCCTCCCTGGGATGAAGGCTGTAGGAGACGCCAGCAAGTGACTTCCTAAGAGTATGGGGTGTGGTACAAGGGAAAAGGTAACTTGAAGAAAGGTACCCAAGAGACCTGTCTGGATGGAGAGGGGTGAGGTTTTTAATGAGCTCCACCTCAACCCAACCTTCTACTTCTGCCAAGGCCTGATGTGGAGAACCTCAGCAGACATCATTGTGGACCAGATCCTACAGGTAAGCATTGCTAGGGATGGAGACGTCAAAGACATGCAGAGAGTGGTAAAATGGAGAGATGGGGCTGTTGGGTTCCCGAACCGGACCCCAACTTGATGACACGCCCACAGAGAGACACAGTCGGATAATCGATGCAAAAAGCAAGAGGTTTATTAACCAGCGCTGGGGCCGTTCTAACACGCAGGATAGAAGTGGCCCCGAGGAGCAGAAAAAGAAGCTTTTTATACAAAATACAGACAGTTGCTAGGCATAAACCGATTTGGTACAAGTCGATTGGTCCCCAAATTGCTTTTCTATTTTGATAGGTTAGGGCCAATTAACCTTTAAGCTGATTGGAGCTGGCGTATAGCAAGGTCGTGGGCACCAGGAAATGTACACTTAGGGTCTTAGTCAACGTGGAAAGTCCCTTGCCCAAGGCTATTAGGCGGTGGCTGCAGCTGCCTCTCATACTTTAGTTTTGGGAATTTGGGCTGGGTCACAGTGCCCTTGAATTAAGCCTGACAATAATTGTTTTATGGTTTCTGGGGTGGGCTAGTTCTTGGAACAGGGAGTTCTGGAAAGTACTCAATAACTATTGTATTGAGTAGAGAAAGCCTAAGTTCCTGTTAAGAGTTAGGATTAATGCCCAGGGCCGGGGGTCTCCGGCCTCATAGGGCCTGAGGTCCAGGGATTCTAGACTGGGCCAAGAAGATTGGATATAAAAAGAAGGCTCCTAGGCTCCAGGATCACCATGCACACGTGAGCTGTGGGACCTTGGGCTAGATACGCTGGCATATGAAGGCAAGGACATGTACCTGCAGGTAAGATTCAGACCCTCTGAGCCCAGGCCTTCCCACCAGAAGACAGGGCAGATGACAGCAGGAGTCATGGGAAACTCTAGCAAATTCTGAACTCTCCTTTGGTTTCACCTCAGTAAGCAGTGTCTGTCTGAGCAGTCTCTCCATAAAGATAAAATAAAATAAAAACCTCTAAGGTCACAGATGAGAGAAACAAAGTTCAGAGTGTGAAGTGACTTGAAGGCCACACAAATGGAGGTTGCCTAAGGGATTCACAGACAGTCCTCTTTTGCCCAGGTCCACACACTTGACCCTTATGTGGGGAGCGGTTTAGCTAGACTGAGGCCATGTTGCTTTTAGAAGACATATTAGCAATGACCTTGCAGTTTCTAAGGAGCTTGCTTGTGCAGGTTAAGTCACTGAGTTACAAGGACATGTGATGTTTTTCTATAGATAAGATTCTCTATCTTCGGCTATTGTGTTTGTATCAGAGGAAGTGTTTGGTTACCCTGGTTCTTTGCTCACCTGTTTTGACTTTATCTATCTCAGTATACACCCAAAGATTTACTATTAACCATAAGGAAGTATACTGGGGACTATTATAACAGGTGCTGGAAAAATAAAGTTTTCAGAGTGACTTCAAGCCCTCTGAACTTTCAGACGTCTTGTCTCTCCTTTCATCCTCAGTCCCCACTTGGGACTCTACTGGCTGGCACCAGCACCCTTAAAGAGCCACTGCCCTGTGAATGGAAGAGGAACACTATCCCTTAGAGCAAGACTGTGTCACATCTGTCTCTGCATGTCCAAACATGTAGGGGACACTTGGAAAGTGGCTCACTGAACTAGAACTCCTTCAGAGATTTTTACCTCAAATCCATCACTGGAAAGATGAGAAAAACAAGGCTCGAGGCTCCAAGGCTCAGCTTGAGAGCGGCTGAGTCCTTTGAAGTTCGCTTCAGGAAGACCCTCTGCTGATGCTCATCACCACCCATGACCTTGGACATGGCCTGCCCTTCTCTTACCCTCAGGCCCTTTGTTTTGAAGTGGGGCAGACTCCCCCTGCAGTGCTGCATGATGGGAGGAAATGAGGACAAGTTTAGGTTGGACCTTCAGGGGGCTCCTGCATCTTTCTTCCTTTTTCCACCTGCACTAGAACTGATGTCCAGACAGCCACTGTAGAAAAGATCTTCTGGGGTCTGGGGCAGACCCCACTGGTCCTCCCTGCTGGAGGCTGTGGTGGCAGAGCCCAGCCTCCACAAGCCCATGTACTTCTTCCCAGCCAACTTCTCAACTCTGGACATCTTCTCAACTACAACCACTGTCCCCAAGTTGCTGTCCCTGTTCCTGCTGAGAGATCACTTCCTCAGTTTCTCTGCCTGCTTCCTGAAGTTGTACCTATTCCACAGCTTCTCTTGCTCAGAAGCCTTCATCCTGGTGGTCATGGCCTATGATCACTATGTGGCTATCTGCTACCCCCTGCACTACCCCGTCCATATGACCCCACAGACAAACACTGTACTGGCAGCCAGCGCCTGGATCACGGCCCTCCTCCTGCCTGTCCCAGCAGTGGTACAGACCTCCCAGATGGCATTTGACAACATTATCTACATCTATCACTGCTTCTGTGACCACCTGGCTGTGGTCCAAGCCTCCTGCTCAGATACCAGCCCCCAGACCCTCATGGGCTTCTGCATTGCCATGGTGGTGTCCTTCCTCCTCTTCCCCACCACGACAAAGAAAAAGCTCCAAAATTGCTACCTAGTGTGTTCTTTCTGCCCTTCAGTGATCTAAGTCAAATATTTTATAACAGCAATAAAAAGTCTAACGTGGGGAATTGGTACCAGAGGAATGAGGTTGTTCTTACGAACTGGGCCAGTGCAGAGGATCGGAAAACGTGGAGACGCTGTGAAGAGGCTCAAATGCTGCAAGCAGAGCTGGGTGGGAGGATCCAGAGGCAGTTTAGAAGATGGTAAAGTCTGTGGTCCAGAGGTTGCAAGGCCTCTATTTGGCAATGAGTCTAGAAACTATTCTCGTTACATTCTAGCAAAGACTTCCTCTTGATTTTGTTCATGTTCTGAGACTTTCAAGAGGTGGGATTCAGAAATGATGGGTGAATTAATCTGGCGTAGGAAATTTCAAGGCAGTTAAGAATTCTGGCTGCGGTATGGTTATTCATCAGCTGGTTTTAGTCAGGTTTACAGTGAAATCGGGGGCACAGCAGAAAGACTCGATAAGCTAGTGGTTTAGTCAGAAAAGTCTCTCTACAATGGGTTAATGGGGGCATGGTTTCCAAAGAATTTAACACCATTAGAAGAAGTCTCAGCTCTGGGCAGAGGAAGAGGGGAAGAGTACAAGTTCAAGGCTATCCTGCATTGTATGGGAAGTTCCAGGCTAGACTACACTGAGACCTATCAGAGCAATAGGAGAGACACATTGAGTTCATCACAAAAATTGTCCAGACCCACCCACTGCAGTTTTGAGGGTATGGAAGAATAAACTCATCTGAAGATTTTACTCCTGAGCGGAGCATGGCTCCAGGTGCGCTGATTACACAGGTTCGCCTTGGAAGTTGCTCACTCTGACATTTATGGTCATTTGGGGGTCACTAGCTTTTGAAATAGTTTTGAAGGACAGCTTTTACGTATGTGTCAATACATGTCTTCGTTTCTATTGGGAAGTAAGTTAGGAGTAGAAGTTCTAGGTCATGTAGTAAATGTCTATTTGACCTAAAACCGACATTGCAACTGTTTCCCAACGTGTCCCATTCACAGAAACAATGCATGACTCCGGTTGCTCCATCTTTCCCCAGGACTTGGTGTCATCTAAGAACTGTAGACATTCTGGTGACTGTGGAGTGACATCGCTCATGGTAGCTTTTTGCTTTGTTTGTTTGTTTGTTTTTGAGACAGGGTTTCTCTGTTGTAACTCTGGCTGTCCTGGAACTCACTCTGTAGACCAGGCTGGCCTCAAACTCACAGAGATCTGCCTGCCTCTGCCTCCCGAGTGCTGGGATTAAAGGCGTGTGCCACCACTGCCCAGCTTTGTGGTAGCTTTGTGTTAGCTTCATTTGGTTTGGTTTTGGTGTTTGAGGTGAAATATGTAGAACTTGAGACTCTCTTACTTCCGCCTCCTAAGTGCTGGAATTGCAGCTGTGAGCCACTGTGTCTGGCTTCAATGTGTAAGTGTGTGTTCAGATATTTTGTCTATTGAAATGATGTTTAGAGGCCGGGCAGTGGTGATGCATGCCTTTAATCCCAGCATTCGGGAGGCAGTGACAGACAGATCACTTTGAGTTCTTGGCCACTCTGGTCTACCAAGTGAGTTCCAGCCAGAGTGACAACAGAGGAATCCTGTATTGGGGAGAAAAAAAAAAGATGTACCCCTACTTTCATGCCTTATTTTTTATGATCTACTTAGTTTAATTAGGGTTGCTTGCATGTATGTGGGTGTAGAGTTATTTATGGAAGCATAGGTTTCTTAACATCATGGAAGAAAAGCTAGTCCCTCTTCCCCAGCAGTCATTAATTGCTAATATTTCCTCTGTTAGTAGAGAGGCCTCATAAGAACTTTCCCCAGTCATGATGAAATGTTGATTGGCTTGATCGTGTTCAGGTCTTGTGCAGGTAACTATAGCGGCAGTGAATTCATGAATAAGACGGACATGTAATTGTCTAGAAAACAGCAACTCACAGCATTTCTCCCCATCCTCTGGCTCTTACAGTCTTTAAGTCAGCTCTTCCACAATGCTTCCTGACCTTTGAGGGAGTGGAGGTGCTGTAGAATCTTGTTTTGAGTGAAGGACTCAATAATAGTTTCTTCTCAGTACTTTGACCAGTTGACTCTTTGCATTGTCTGCTGCCCACTGCCAAAAGTTTTCTTGAACATGGTTGAGAGAAGCATCGATACGTGACTGTAAACCATGTAAAAATATTTACAAGGTAGTTTGAAAACTTGTCCATTTAGCAGAACAAAAGTACTAGGTTCCTCCTAGTGTCTAAGACCTCTGGAATCATGGGCTTTCGACTAGCTTCTCTATACCAGACATGAATTCCCTCCTGTGGATCAGGATTTAAATCCAAGCTGAAGTGGTTACCCCTACCTCAACTGCGCCACTATTGTACTAGTAGGTACATCTTTCCTGGAAGGTTGAGATTATGGCATACAGGGGACCACTGGGTAAGACCATTGATGTCTTTTCTGTTCCAGCAGTCTGCATACTATCCTAGCACGTGAAAGCTAATCAGCAGTGAGGTTGTATCCAGCTAGGTTCCAGCTCGATTTCTCTATGTCCTGCAACCAAAGTATATGATGCCTTCATTAATAGTTTATCTAGTTTAGTGGGCAACCCAAGGGCACTAGCAATAGCCTGTATTATTTGGGGGTCTCAGAAACCTTCCTGACCAACAACTCATAGGAAGATATCCCATATATGGCTCAGGGTTTTTGTTTGTTTAATAATCTACAGATTCTGGGAGACTCATTATCCATCCATACAAGGTACCACTATTGACACTACTTTTTAAATTGTATGCTTGAGTTGACTTACAAAGTAGTGTGTTTCCATGTGGCTTTTAATATAGAAAATGCATATAATCATTTTTCATATATTCTTGGTTTGGGTTAATTCTTCCAGCCCCCTGCTCTCCGACCCCTAGTACTTCCCCATTCTATTTTAGTATCACGTGTGTGCTATTAGTCCTTTCCTCTGGCTTAAAGGATACCCACCCCATGGACCCTTTCTAGATTTCCATCTACAGATGCTTCAGATTAAACACATAAATCTAAAGATTCAGTGTTAGGATCTGTTAGGACATATACGTTTATCTTTAGGGACCTGGGCAACTCACTCAGTATATTTCCAAGTTTCGCCCATTTTCTTGCAAATTTCGTTTTTCCTCATCGTTGAATAAAATTCCATGGTGTGTATGTATCACATTGCACATATATGTACACATGTATGCATCATTATCCTTTCATCGGGTGGTGACACGTGGTCTGATGTCATCCCCAAGCTATTGTAATAGAGCAACGAAGAACATGGTATGCAGGTATCTCTTCAGTAGAACACAGTCCTTTGGATATATCAGGGTTTGGTACCAGAGTATTCCGGAATTGCAGAATGGATCTGAAAGGGTTCCTTTACTTTCTAGTTTGTGGAATGTTTTAAGGAACTTTGGTGTTGATTTTTCACTAAATGTCAAGTAGAATTTCAGCAGTGAATCCATCTAGCCCTATACTATTCCTTGTCAAGGGACTTTTAAAAAAAATTGCTACCTCAATCTCACTGCTTGTCGCTGATATGTTTAGGTTTCTTATGTTCTTGGTTCAATTTTGGTGGGTTCTGCATTTAGAGATTTGTCCATTGCTTTCAGTTTTTCCAGTTGTACTGTAATTAGGAAGGTATTCCCTAATGATCGTCTGTGTCTGCAGTGTTTGTTGTAACACTGCCCTTCCTCTCCACTTGCATTTATGTGAGTCCTTTCTATGTTCCTTTTGAACTCATTTGGACACGGGCTTGTCAACTTTATTCGCAGTTTGAAAGAATGGACTCTTTGTTTTGTGGGTCTTTTATATTATATGTTTAGTCTCTATTTCAGTACTTCTGTTCTTTTTTCTTTGTTCTTTATTATTTCTTCCCTTCCATTAATGTTGAGTTTGGTTTGCTCTGGTTTCATTGAAGATGGGGGTGGGTTTGCATCATGAAGTTATTTATTTGAGATCTCTGCTGTTGTTGTTTTTAATGTAACACCCATTGCATTTACTATCTCCCAGAGATTCTGGTATGCAGGGTTTGAATTTTCACTAGACTCTATGAACTCTTTGGTTTGTACTATGATTTCTTTAGCAACACACTGTTTATTCAAAGGTATGCAACTTAGTCTCTATGTGTTTATATAGTTTTTGCAGTTTCTCTTGCTGCTAACTTCATGTTTTATGTCATTTGGGTCTGGTAAAATGCAAGACATTATTTCACTTTGTGTGTTTGTTAAGATTTATTTTTTGGACTAAAATATGACCCATTTTAAGAGAGTTGCATGAATTCATATAAGGAATTTGTATTCTGCAACTTTGGGATGAAATTTTCCATAAACATCTTAAATTTATTTGAGCTATAGTATGATTTAACTCCTAGGTTTCTTTGTTGATTCCTATCTATTAATGAGAGTAAGGAGTCAAACTACCTTCTAACATCATATCATATTAGAAGCCTATTCCTATTTGAAATTCAGTACTGTCTGCTTTATAAAATTGAGTTATTCATTATTCAGTACCTTCTTCATATCTTCTGACTTTAGTGTAAAATTTGGTCTGGCTTTTTTAGACATAATAATTGCCACATCTTGGCTGGGTAGACAAACTTCCTGCAGGAAGCAAGTTGTTGAATTTTGCTTGCTAATTCACTAAATCTGATCTTTTAATTGGATAATTAAGGCCATTGACATTCAGAGTTGTTATCGAATGAATGGACAAGTTCCTGAAGTCATGTCAATTTCATCTGGCTGTGTTGAAGAATCCATGCTAATTTCTTTCTCCATTACTCATCTTAGAGGTTTGCTGTTTGCTGAATTAATAGTGATTGATGTCTCTCCTGCTTCTCATTTGATTATCTATTCTTTCAGTGTGAATTTAAAAATTTCTCTTACTTTCGTAATTATGTTTATCTTGCTTCTTCTGAAAGCAGGATTTCCTGGAGTATTTTTAGCAGTGCTGTTTTCACGGTTGTGAATTCCTTCAGCTGTTGCTTATCTTGGAAGCTCATATCTATCTTTTGATATTTAAGGATAATTTTGATAAAGATAGTGATCTACGTGGCAGTTATTTACTTTCAGGCATCTGTGCTTTCCTGACCTTTAGAGTTTCCGCTGAGAAATCTGCAGATACTCTGTTAGGGTTGCCTTTGTATGTGAGTTGGCGTTTCTCTCTTATACCTTTCAATATTCTTTCTTCTTTAGTTTGGAAGCTTAACCATAAGATTAACCATAAATGGAAAGAGTATTTTCTGGTCTTACCTCTCTAGGGTTCTAATGCCTCTACACCTAGATGTCCATAGCTTTCCCAAGCTTTAGGGAAGCTTCTGTGATTATCTCATTGCACAGTTTTCTATATCCTGCTTATATATAGATTTGCCTTTCAGTGGTGTTCCATAGATCTGTGCTCTCGTCATCCTGCCTTCCATTTTTCTTGTCTGTCTGTGGGAATTTTTCAACCTCTTTTCTAAGCCCTGATATTTTCTTCTACTTACTCTAGTCTATTGGTGAGACTTTCCACTGAATCGCCTATTGACTCATGGAGCTTTTAGTTTCTAAGGCTTCTGCTTGATCGTTTCTCAGAATCTCTCTTGATCAGATCGTTTGTCTGTGGGCACCATTGTCTCCTCTCATCTGTTTAGCTGTTTCTGTCATCTTTGAATTTGTTGTTCTTTTTTATTAAACATTATTTTTAAATAATTCATTGTCTGCTTTTCATCCATTGACTTATCATGCATATGTGTGCCCCTGCACATGTACACATGCACACACCACAGTATATACGTGTGGAGGTCAGAGGACAGCTCACAGGGGTCAACACTCACCTTCATACATGTAGGCTCTGAAGATTGAACTTAGCAGCTCATTCTTTTGAACGCCATTGCAAATCATTTTTCTCTTTTAACTGTGATGTAACGATATATTTTATTTGCATTTTGAATATGTTAGTTTATATGTAGAAATAAAACATATTTTGTATATGGTTATCTTGTTAAACTGACATTGGTTCTAGCAGCTATTTTGTATTACTCTAAAATTTCAAAGTCTTCCATCACGTCATTTGTAAGTAACATTTACTTATTTCTTTCTAATAGATATGCTTTTTATTATTTTCTTATATCTCCGCACTTTTTGAGAGCTCAACTACACGTTGAATAAAAGTAGTAAGAAAAGACATGTCTTGTTCTTGACCTTCAGGTAAAAGCACCCAACATTTCACCATCAACCGTGACAATGGGCGTAGGATTTCTTAGGTACCCTTTAACAGCCGAGGGTGTCCTTTTCCTTCTCAGACTTCTCTGTGAGATTTTGTCATGAGCTCTGTTTTTACGGACTGTTGTCAGGAAGTCTAGAAACCGAGGTTAGTGTTCCCTTTTAACGATGCTCACATGCCCCTCGCAGTCTGCCAGTCTTCATGGCTTCTGTTGGAAGGGCTGATGTCAAAGCCTACTGTTGCCGCATGGAAGGGATGAGCCTACTCTCCCTGACTAGCTGGTCCTTTGCTCTGGGTTTTCAGTACTCTGACTATAGTACAGTGGATTCCTTTGTATTTTTTTTTTGTATTTTTGTTTGTATTTTTTTATCTTACTGTGGAATTTTCTTAAATGTGTGGGTTGATATTTTTAATCAGTTTTGGAAATTTCTCGGATACAACCTGTACAGATTGTTTCTGCATCCTGTTCTCTCTCCCTCTCCTTCTCCCTCCCTCTTCCCCCCTCCCTTCCATCATGGAGACTAGAGTTGTATGTAAATTTTATTTTTTGACCAAATTGTATAATATTTTTTAAAAGTTATTTTTCTCTGAGATTATGTTTGGATATGTCTATAAATACGTCTTTCTGTTCACTCATAATTTTTATATTTATACCTATCTAAAGAATTCTCAAATTTGGATACTAAATTTTTAAGTTATGAGAAGTTCATTTACTTTAAAAAACAGTTTTAGGGTCTCTTTAATTTCCTAATTTCTTACATTGTTTCTGTTTTCCCTAGTCTTTGAAATATGATCGCTAAGGGACAGATACTTTCTGTGGGGCTCCTGACTAATAACGTCTTAATCTCTTGCGTCTCAATTCCTATTCTGTTTCTCTTCGCGTCTTTGCTCATTTGGTTTGTTTTCTGTCTGTTAGTCTGCCTGTCAGTCTGCTCCCACGTCTCATGCTTTTTCTGATTGGCTACTGAGAATTAAAAATCTGAAAAATCTGCATGTTTATGTCCCGAAGGGTTACATTCTTCCAGTGAGCTGTAGCAACAGGCTGTCTTTATGGTAACTTGAGTTTGGATTAACTTGGCTCATTTGTTTTGATTTGATATTTTGGATTTAGCCATTGATCCTAGAATCTGGCATTTCCAAGGCCTCAACTGCAATCCCCTCCACTTAGAAGGAGCTGAACTCTAACCACTGAGCTCACCGCCACATACACACACAGCCGTTCTGATTTATCTATAGATCTTCAGAATTCTAGCTGCTACATTATTCTGGGTTCTTCAGCTGTCCCTCCATGTTTACATCCCCAAGAGTTGGTCAACAATCCAAAAGGACTTTATATCTCAACTCTGGTGCTTCTGTGCCATATCATTTCCAGGAATTTGTCTCTTAATCTCCAATCCCTCAAAGGTGGAGCACCCAAACTCCCACCTGTGTCTCCTCAGCTCAGAATTTCTGTTTTCTAGGTGGGCTTTGTTCTTCCACTTTGCAACCTGGAAAATAGCCTTAAGTAAAGGGCTAGAGCTAGTGTCAACTCGAGCTTCCCCTTTAAGGACTGCCATGGCTTGCACACCAGAAAAAAACCAAACAATTGTTTTATATACTATATCCAGTTTTTGAAGGTCATTTTTGGGCAAACTTTAATGAAAATTTAATCTCAAACAAGATACTCTCTCATAGCTCAAACTTTAGAATTCTCTTGAGGTAACATGCCTTATTAATAGAAGAATCACAACCCCCTAGGATTTTAGAGATGACCCATTTTTCCCTGTAGATAACTATTTTTGTTTTGAGTGATAGCTCCTTGCTCTGATCAGAATGAATGCCTGACTGGGGAACATTATAAATATGGGTCCCTGGTTCTTCTTTATGAGCTGGCTGTTAAACTGAACACACAATATATAAAGCTGGGCATATATAAAAGAATCCCATCATTATTTCAACACGCAGAAAGGAAATTTGGACCTGTGCAAAAATATCCCTTCAAGTGGAAATAATAGATGCCATGTTGGGCTTGAGTAGACCTTGAAGACATGAATAACTTGCATGAGCAGGCAGTTCAAATCCAGTGTCTCATGACATTTGCATCTCCCCATCAACTCTTAACTACGGTCTCATGAGAAATCCTCTATTTCTTATAATTAATTCCCTCAGGAATAAAAACGTTCAAGCCTAAAACAACAAATATTTCTTTAAAATACACTAGAGTCAGTGAGGTCTGCCACTGAGGCCCTCAAGGAGACCCACAAGCTAAATGAGTGTTATCGACAGGCAAACCTACAGCAATGTCTCTGGTTTTCCACACAAGTTCATCTCCCCTAGAAAGTAAATTCCAAAGAGCTATGGGTCTAAGAGCGTGGTGAAGAGAAGGTCTCGGACGGCAGTTAAGGGGGTAGATCTCTAAAATGGACACACATTGTGAAGATATCTGTATCTCATGTGACTATTTAACAAAGTATATCCATTATTAAAAAGGTCTCCAAAAAGAGCAAAGAGCCAGCAAAACCACATGGCTACTCAGAGTCTGTGAACATTCCAGTGTTTGTTCCAAAGAGGCGTGAAAAAGGGGAGGGTGCTACAGATGGCATCAACGGAGACTGAACAGGAGTTCATCGAGGCTGATACACCTCATCGTCTGCCAAGAGCCCAAGATACCAGCAACAAAGACCAACACGGAACCCTTGATGTGAAGGACCTGCTGGCCAAGGAATCCATCTGTGGATGACTCTAGATCTCTTTTATCATCACGGGACAATGTTTAGTCGTTAGCAGAATAGAAATCTGTCCTGAATATGAATTTTGCCCTCTTACAATGCACTTGCCAGTGTCATCCTCTATGCATTTGATAAATGCATTTATACGTGTTGTGGTTTGAGTTAGAAATGTCCCCCCTAGGCTTATGTGTTTAAACACTTGGTCTCCTGTTGGTGGTGCTGTTTGGGGAGGTTGTGAAACATTTAGGATGTGGAATGTTGCTAGGGGAAGTGTCACCTCTGGGGGGTGGCTTTGGGGAGGTGTTAGCCTCACCCCACTTCCTGCTTGCTTCCTATGTTCTCTGTGTGTGGTTGAGATGTGACCTTGGCTTTCTGCTCCTGTGGCTGTGTCTCCCCTGCTATTATATACACTTAGCTCTGTGGAACTATAGGCCAAGATAAACTCTTTCTTAAGTTGCTTTTGGTCATGATATTTTATCACAGTAAAGAAAAATCAAATAATACAATATGTTAGTCATTTTTTGTTACTGTGGCAAAAAAAAAAAAGCAGACACTCCATGGTAAGGAGAAAAGGTTGGTTGTGGTTAACAGTGTCAGAGTTTCAGCACAGGGTTGCTTGGCCCCGTCTCTATGGGCTTGTGCTGAGACAAAGCACCAGAGAACGGACATATGTCAGCAACTGTTCACCTTATGACAGCTAAGAAAGCAAAGAGAGAGTAGGGTCAAGACAGGCCTTTGAGGGTATGCCTTCAGTGACTTACCTTCCATAACGAGGCCCTGCCTCCAAGTTTCTATAACGTACCACCAAGGCCACCGAGTTATGGTCCTGTCAGTAGATTAACCAACTGATGAAGTGAGAGCCCTCACAATCCAATTGTTTCCTCAAGGCCTATCAGCTGAGAAGCAAGCCTTTAACGTATGGCTCCTCAGGAGTCATTTTGGATTTAAACCATAACACTGAATTCATTGTTATAATATCCCAGAAGGCCTTGCTTTTGATGTATGAGCTCAATGGGGCAAAAAGAAATAAAACGGTTTTGTGCCCATCGTAATCCCAGAGCTTAGAATGTTTGCCATCACTCAGAAGCAGGTAGCCTTGGTGAATGAAGGAATAGCTGAAGATTTGGTTTAGGTACAGCCTGGATAGCAGCAGCTGGCAGAGTATATGGGTGCCTCCTGACAGGTTAAAACACACACACTTAACCAGCAGCTACTGTGTAAGGCAGGCTACATGGCCGGAATATATGGACGGAGCACACAGGTCTGGGAACCAAGGAAAGAAGAAGGGGCATCCCCTCTTACTAACCCAAGAACCTGGTTCTAAAACATTCAATTCCTTTTCCTCAACGTGCGGCTCTGCTGGTTGATCATTTTCATTCCTTAGAATACATCCACCAGGACTTGAATGATTCACTGGCCTGAAAGCTGAGATTGCCACCTATAATTTTGGGGATCTTTATGCCACTGATTCAACAGACAAAGACGGGTACTGCTAATGTATTTGATTATAACAGGAAATACATTTGTAGCTGTGTGGCGAGAGCAAGAACTATTCCTGGTAAAGGGGTGTCCGAGGAAGGCATATTAGTATTCCTATGAGCAACAGTGAAAGTTAGTGGAAAGCCAGAAAGCCAAGACAGGAGGTTCTTTAATATTTAATAGCCCGGGTCTCCCTCTAGAGCAACACACAATACGGACATAGTGGTCTAGGCCCTAGGTAGAATATAGATCTCTGAGTCAGAAAACTAACTGCCTCCAGCCTTCACTGGTAAAGCAGTTAAATTATATCACTCCCCCATGCTGCACTGCCTTCCTTTTGGACTTCCTATTGACCCTGTTGTGTAGCAGAACATTTGGAAGAAGTTTTTGTTTTGGTTTCTTTAAAAACACTTCTTTTTAAAGTATTAGGACTAGGTGTATGTTCCCATTGCAGGTGTGGTGGGTGGTTATGAGTTGTATTTGGAATGCTTGATGCCGGTGGCTATAATTTCGTTAGGTTCGGTTGTTTTGGCACGTGTAGCTTGTTCTTGTGATTGTGTGCTGCATGGGTTTATGGGAACTTTTGCTTAGAGTATAAAAGGTCTGGAGCCCCGAGAGCCAAGGTGGGTGTTGGATGGTGGTTCATTGGTTGGTTTGTCTGTCGTTAGTGTGTTAATTATTACATAGAAGAACAAAGGTTGGAGAGATTGTTGCAGATAGTGAGCTGAGACGCTAGTCTGACTCACTGTCTGCTAGTCCTCTCCAAGCTTAGGACAGCCTAAAAAGACTGTGAAGATTTCTACCTTTCTCTCTTTCTCTATCAAGACCACCTGCAAAAATCATGAAAATTTCTTTCTATCCTTCCTTTCCCTTTCCTTAAATTGAGGGTAAAAGATTGTAGTGTACAAGTACAAATGGTACCTGTAATGTGGGGCACAGCATCATGCCAGCTAATCCAAAGTGGAGACAGAGAAGAAGAAAAAGAGACTCCAGACCTCACAGAGTTTGTTTTGTTTTGTTTTGTTTTCTGCAAAGCTGTCCAGATACTGGTGAGGTGAGGTGGTCTTGACAAGACACATCTGCTATGGTGAGAACTCCATCCCATGAGGGAACCCTTCCTGCAGACAAGGTTGTTTTTCCTGCAAACCAGACTCTATCTTAAAATCTGGAAAGTGTTTCCTAAGGGTCAGTGCACAGAAACTGTCTTCCAGAATTGGTCGAGTCTGTATCTTGTGCTGATAGCTGAACTTGGTATAGTAAGAGTCACCCATCTGGTGCTGGTTTTGAAGATGTAAAGGGGTCTTCGGAGAGCATCTGAGGCTTGGCACTTTAGGAGGCCAGGAGAGATTATTGGTGAAGGTGAAACCTCAGTGGTAGTTGAAAGCCCAGATTGAAGAGGTCATGTAAAGAAGTAGAGGCTTGGCACCATGATGAGAGCCCAGGAGAGGCTATTGGTAAAAGTGCAGCCCAGTTGCAGCAGAGGACCCCAGTGTTCTGAAGATGCCAGTACCATGGGATGACCACCAAGAACAGCAGCAGCAGTTGAGGGGAGCCAGCCAGAACCTGGAGGACAAGCTGTGTGGAGGACAGAACTGCAGAGGGCAGAACCCAAGCCCCTTGGAGGAGTCCAGAAGATCGTGAGTGAATAATTGGACCTTGATAATGTTTTTCTGCTGTCCAGAGACATTGTGAAAAGGCTGATAGATATTTGGTTTCATTTGGTCCTGTGCATTAGCAACCCTCATGTTTTTTCCTCTTGTAAATGGTGTACTGTTAAATTGTGTTGTACAGATAAAGCAATTTTTTGTCTTATACAGAAAAGGGGAAATATTGTCGAAGTTTATTTTTAGTTATGTATAAAATAATTGTTTTCTGTATTATTGGGTGAGGGGCTCCCTAGGTCTTGGCATTTTGTATTGTCCACAGGTGTTGAATTTATGTAGGGGATGTATGATTGCTGATGATCTACATGTGCTATCAGTAGAATACCTGATGAGTTCTTGATCAATAAAAACACCTGAGCAGAGACGCTCAGGGTTCTATTGTCCAATATGGTGTTGGCAGTGATGGTGGTTCCCTCTGCTGAAGTCTGGTAGGGTTTTCACACATGAGAATGCCTCCTTGTCTCTCTTGGTAAGCTTACACAGAAACATACAACTACATTGCTGTGTTGCTGAAGTTTGTTTTCAGTTATGTTTTAAATGGTTGTTTTGTGCATTGTTTTGTGCAATGCCTAGGCCTTGGCATTTTGTATGTTCTACAGTGTTAGCTTTATGTAAATTCCTCATGATCTGCATGTGCTATCAATAGAATACCTGAGGAACTTAGATATCAATAAAGACCCCTGAGATGAGAGGCTCAGGGTTCCGCTGTCCAGTGTGGTGTTTGCCAGGACAACTGGTTCCCTCTGCTGAGGTCTGACAGGGTTTGCACCTATGGAAAATGCCTCCTTGTCTTTTTTGCTGAGCCACATAATAGCCTAACTGATACAAATGGCACCAAACATGGGGCACAACATCACACCAGCCTCATTCAATGTGGAGACAAGGAAGAAGAGAAAGAAACTCCAGACCTCACAGAGTTTGGTAAAGTATATTCCAAACAGTTCCCAGAGGACAGAGATTAGGGTATTAATGAAGTCTCCTGAAGGAAGAGGAGCATGAGAAAGGAAATAAGCCTCTGTGAGTCTGTGAAAATTAAGTGAGAAAAAGGTCCCAAAAGTGAAAGCCACAGAAGAGAGGCCTCTAGAGAAAGTGAAAGAAATTGAGAAGGCAAGGAGTCCTTCTGGTAAAGTATGAGAACCTTGGCAGGGTCCTTCAAAGCATTAGAAAGCAAAGTTCTAACCACTTTTCCTGATCATTGAGTCGATCCCAGTGCAAGGAAACAGAGAGGCTACATGCAGTGTACTCCTGTCGCTGGTCACACTCCCTCCCACCCCACGGGCAGCAGCAGAGGTGTGGGAAACAGGAACCAGAGCATACTGTTCTACAAACTGAGTTTCCTGATACCCTTTGTGTGTGTGTGTATGAAGCTCAGAGTGCTGTGTTTGAGATCTATGAAGGAGGCTGTATGCTTCCCCATAGGAAAAAAAACACCAAACTGCCAAGATGGTTCTACAAGACATTCTTCCCACCTGCTCAGGACCCCTTGCTGTTATGGAAGCTGCAGTTTAGAGCCAAGAAGCCTCTAGTTTAAACTAAACAGCTTGGTTTTGTTTTGTTTTATTTTTTCCTGCAAACCTGACTACAAGCAGTCCAGATACTGGTGAGGCAGTTCTGACAAGACACATCTGTTATGGTGATGAGAACTCCATTCCGTAAGGTAACCCTTCAAGACAAGGAATACCTGCAATGATGCTAAAAAAATAAAATAAAATAAAATAAATAAATAAATAAATAAATAAATAAATAAATAAATAAATAAAAACACTTGCTAAGAGAATCAGGACTAATAGTTGCTGCATTATAAAGAAGTCTTTGGAACATTCTATCAAACTTTAAATTGAAACACGAACTGACAAGTTGTTTTTTTTTTTTTCCTGCAAATTAGACTTAAAATCTGTAAAGTGTTTCCTCAGTGTCAGCATACAGAAGCTGTCTTCCAGAAATGGCTGAGGTTGTATCTCATGGTAGCTGCCAGAGTTGGTACTGTAAGGGTCACCCAGGTGGAGGTGGTTTTGAAGGCACGAAGGGGTCGTGGAGAGCAGCTAGGGCTTGGCACTGTAAGAGGCCAGGAGAGGCCATTGGTGAAAGTGCAGTCTCAATGGCAGCTGAAGGCCCAGATTGAAGGGGTCATGCAAAAAAGTTGAAGCTTAGCGCCATGAAGAGAGCCTATGAGAGGCTATTGGTGAAAGTGCAGCCCAGTTGCAGCAGAAGACCCCAGTGTTCTGAAGATGTCAGACAACCACCAAGACCACCAGCAGCAATAGAGGGGAGCCACCCAGAACGTGGAGGACAAACTGTGTGCTGCAGAGGGTAGAGCCAGAGAAGTGACCCAAACCCTTTGGAGGAGTCCAGAAGATCGTGAGTGAATTGGACATTGATAATATTTTTCTGCTGTCCAAAGACCTTGTGAAAGACTTGATAGATGTTTGGTTTCATTTGGTCCTGTGCATCCTAGCAAGTCTCATGATTGTTCCTCTTGTACATTGTTTTGCTGGTGTAGTGCTAAATTGTGTTGCAGAGATAAAGCAATTTTTTTGATTAGCTTATACAGAAAAGGAGGAAATGTTGATGAAGTATTCTTAGTTATGTTTAAAATGGTTGTTTTGTGCATCGTTGGGTGAAGGGCTGCCTAGGCTTTGCATTTTGTATGGTCTTTAGATGTTGCCTTTATGTAAAGGATGTTTGATTGCTCATGATCTGCATGTGATATCAATAGAACACCTGAGGAGTTTGGGTATCAATAAAGACCTCAGGGTTCCACTGTCATTGTCCAGTATGGCACTTGCCAGGATAGATGGTTCCCTCTGCTGAGGTCTGGCAGGGTTTGCACCTATGGAAAATACCTCGACTTCTTTGCTGAGCCACGCCATAGCCTGACTGATACACTGCTGTTACTTCCTGTCCCCTCTGTTGTGAGGATGAAATGAGATAGCAAGAACAAAGGTTACACCATCAATGCAAAATTCTGAGCCCTTGAGCGCTGTTAATTATGATCTTCTCATTAGCAACAAAGCTCAGGGATACTCCATCATATACACACTGCAGGAGATACTAGGGAGTGATCCCTGAGGATGCTCAGGTAGAGTTAGGGGAGACACAGTTGAAAGAAGAGCACCCAAGAGACCTTCTTGAAAGGAGAGGGCTGAGGTTTAATGGGCTCAGCCCAGCCTGCTGCTTCACCAAAGCCTGGTGTGGAGAACCACTGAAGATGCCAGTGTGAAGCAGACCCAACAGGTAAGTGTTGCTGGGGATGGAGGAGCCAGACAGAGGCAGAGAAAGCTAGGGTAAAGTGGACAGGGGCTCATGGACTGTAGACCTGTTGGATTGGATATAAACGGAGGCAGGTTGTCAGGCTCCAGGATGATTGTACACATGGTAGCTCTAAGACCTTGGGTTAGATATATTGCTAGGTGAGGGAAATGAGATGTGCCAATGGTGGAATTCAAACCATTTGGGCCAGGGTCGTCCCACAGAAAGACAAAGCTGGTGACAGCTGGAGCCACTGGAAACATCAGCAAACTGAGCTCTTATGAGGCCCAGCCCTTGTGAGTACTGTGGAAACACTTTGTATATAAAGAAAAGTTTTTTGAGGTCACAGACGGGGAAATGGGACTCAAAAGAAGAAGTGACTCATTGGAGGTCACAGAGTGGTTAACTGGCACTTGTAGCTTGTCCAAGCTCCCAAGTAGCTTGTCTGCTCTGGTGGGTATGGCGCAATGAAGGCAAAGAGGGGCTTTGTGGCGAAAAGAGTCTCTTTCTCCCTTGTGGATTATATGACATATGTCCACTCATCCCCTGCTCTGGCGACACACAGGGGACACTCAGAAGGCAGTCCATTGATGAAATAAACAATGACAAAGGTCACAGCAAGACAGTGTAAGGACTGGTCCAGCATCTGGCCTCTTGATTGACAGGTGGGGCTTAGACCTTGCAGATAGGCTGGCGATAGGAGCAGCCCCTGCTCTCACACCTCACCCTGTGGCCTTGGATGAGAGCTTGTTCTGTTGATTTTAATTACTTCATTTCCTTTTTCGTTTGTTTTTATTTTTATTTGACCTGTGTAGTGTGTGTGTGGTGTGTGTGGTGTGTGTGGTGTGTGTATGGTGTGTGTAGTGTGTATATGGTGTGTGGTGTATGTGTGTGTGTGTGGTGTGTGTATGGTGTGTGGTGTATGTGTGTGTGTGTGGTGTGTGTATGGTGTGTGGTGTATGTGTGTGTGTATGGTGTGTGGTGTATGTGTGTGGTGTATGTGTGTGGTATGTGTATGGTGTGGTATGTATATGGTGTGGTGTGTGTATGGTGTGTGTGGTGTGTGTATGGTGTGGTGTGTGTATGGTGTGGGGTGTGTGTGTGTGGGGGGGGGTGTGTGTGGTGTGTTTATGAGTTCACTGTGACCCGGCACAAGTGTGAATGTGAGAGGACAAATTTTGGGAGTTGGTTCTCTGTTTCTGATGTGGATTCTGGGGACTGAACCCAGGATAACAGGCTTGTGCCACAAGAGCTTTTACCCAGTACATCATCTTGCCAGTACAGTTTCTTCATTTTTAAGATGCACAACCAGTGGGCAGAGCTCTGTGACACCAGATGATGAACATCAAGGGCAGGTTGGACATCAGGTGACCGTGCCTCTGTCCTCTCTCGACCAGCAGCAGGTCTGGTGCTAGATGATTCCCTGGGGCCACAAGACTGCGCTGCTTAGACACAGTCTATGATTCAGGATAAGACAATCCCAACGTAGAAAGCAGAGCAAAGTCTTAGGATGTTGGCATTTCCTATGATGAACCAGTTGGCACCAAATATCAAACTGGTTAAGACACTGAGCAGTTTTGGTGGCCTTGCTTTCCTGGTGCCCGAGCCTGGACTGCCGGTTAGACAATCCAGCACTACACAGCAGCCAGAATCCACAGGCCACCTCTCCACCCGGAGCTCAGCATCCATGTCACGTCAGCAAACAGTGGGTGGGGCCCCTCTCTCTGGCTGTGTCCTCCCAGTTTTAGTTCCTCCAGTCCCCTTCCCCCTCCAGGCCAGTCTAATCCTGGGAGGACAGACAACCCATGCTTGACCCTCTGAGTGCAGCAATGTCCAGGTAGGCAGCTAGTGTCCCTTAGGGTGTGAATAGACCAGCTACTGAATCTGTTGGCACATGGGGGCCTGGTTCATGGAGTCTCAAGTGGAACAAAACTGGCTCACTCTTTTGTTGAGTCAAGGACATATTGCCAAAGTGGTATTTGTATTTCCAGATACCAATTTATCTACCATATAGAGCTTCAGAGAAATATTTGAAATTTAGTCTTTTCAGATATTATCAACTGAAGAAAGGGGAAGTAGAAACCTCTGCCCAAATATGTTTGGCTTGGAAACTTGATGTCTGGATTCCTCAGGAAAGATGGAAAGGAAAAAGAGCCATGGCCCAGAAATCAGAGATTCAGCACAGCCCACCTGGCATTGCAGCCTGCTTGCTGTGCATCTGGGAAAGCCCCCATTCTCCTGTGCAAAGTCTCTGGCCTATGGGGGTGGGGGTGGGCTGGAAAATAACTCAGTGTTATATAATGGTTTGTGCATGAGAAATGTTGTGTTAGAAAATGGGAAAATAAAAGTCATGGGATCGTTGAGATTAATGACACAGTATTAACAAAGTCAGCAGACACTTGCCTCCAATTGTCCAGGGACAAACCTAAGGCTGAGAATAAATCAGTACTTTCCTTTAGCTTAAGTCCCTACATCTGTGGGTTGAGATGTTCACTTTTGGTTCTTCTGAGAGTTCTTTTCTGTGGGAACTGATACTGCAAGCATATCTCAAGTTCTCTAAAAACCACCCCCTATCCATCCCAGGACACCATGGTACCTTCTGAGCAGAGATCAGGAGGCCTGCTGAGTGATGGACACACAGCAATCAATTAGGGTACCTTCTGGGTTGCTGCATTCACTAGTGAAAAGCAGTCAAGGGGAGAGACTGTAAAGAGACTCACGGATTCTGTTTTGTTGCAGAATTCCCAGGAGTCATCATCAGGACTCCTGACTTAACAGACCAACTAAAGCATTCAATATCACCCCCTTCCCATAAAATGACAGTGACCCCTCACACAGAAACAGGGGACAGATGTCTCAGCCTAGGAGGAGTCAGCAGGACCTCTGCACCATGCAAACAAGAGAGGAGTCAGTTACAGTGGGAGGGCAGCTTCTTCCTATAAAGCCCAGAGACACCCACCCTCCCACACTGCAGGGCCACAAAGGTGCCAAAAACAAAAGAGAAACAGAAACCTTGAGGCAAAGCTCAAAGAGAAAATAAATGAGTTGATTGACTGAAGAGATCTGATGTTCCCAAGAGAATCACAGTGGACATAGAAAAGAGAACCCGACTTCATCCACAGCACTTAACGCAGCTTTACATAATCATGTCGTTCCTGCTTCATGCCTTTCTTCATCAGGAGACCTTCAGTCCTATGAGGCTGAAGCCTCTCTCCTGATCAACAAATCTACGTCTACCAGTGAATGACTCAAGTTTTTATATTACAGGACACTTCTGTGATTCTTACATTGGGCTTTTTTATAATGCTTATAGTGAAGCGTTTTACCCGTCCTTGATTTTAAGGGAAAGAGGGAGCTCTGGTATAGGTTGAGGAATCCGGTACAGGCAGAGCCCACTGTACTTCCTCTAGTACCGACAGTGAATGAATTGGTTATCTCAATTAGACAGTGACCATTGTGCAATTCTTATTCCATAATCTCTCGTTCTTCTGCTTACATATGGGCGTGGGGACCTCTTGAGCACCCAGCTTTAACCCACCATGGAGAGCGTAGCCTGTAATGGGTCAGGGGACTCTCAGGCCATCTTCTACCTTACAGGCATCCCCTCTCTGCAAAAATCCCTCTTCCTTCCCATCTTCTTCATCTTTCTCCTCCTCTACCTGCTCATCCTGATGGGGAACAGCCTGATCCTGGTGGCTGTGGTGGCAGAGCCCAGCCTCCACAAGCCCATGTACTTCTTCCTAATCAACCTCTCAGCTCTGGACATCCTTTTCACCACAACCACTGTCCCCAAGATGCTGTCCCTGTTCCTGCTGGGAGACCGCTTCCTCAGTTTCCCTGCCTGCTTCCTGCAGATGTACCTGTTCCACAGCTTCTCCTGCTCAGAAGCCTTCATCCTGGTGGTCATGGCCTACGACCGCTATGTGGCTATCTGCCGCCCCCTGCACTACCCCGTCCACATGACCCCACAGACAAACGCTGTACTGGCAGCCAGTGCCTGGATCACAGCCCTTCTCCTGCCTGTCCCAGGAGTGGTACAGACCTCCCAGATGGCATTTGACAACATTGTCTACGTCTACCACTGCTTCTGTGACCACCTGGCTGTGGTCCAAGCCTCCTGCTCAGACACCACCCCCCAGACCCTCATGGGCTTCTGCATCGCCATGGTGGTGTCTTTCCTCCCCTTCCTCCTAGTGCTTCTCTCCTATGCCCGCATCCTGATCTCCATCCTTCATATCAACTCCAAGGAAGGGAGTTCCAAAGCCTTCTCCACTTGCAGCTCCCATCTCTTGGTGGTGATCACCTACTACACATCCATTGTTGTAGCCTATGTGTCCTACAGGGCTGACCTCCCCGTGGACTTCCACATCATGGGCAATGTGGCCTATGCTATTCTCACACCTGTCCTCAACCCTCTCATCTACACCTTGAGGAACAAGGATGTCAAGGCAGCCATCACTAAAATGGCGTGTCACTGGGATATAAAGAATATTGGAAAACCCTGAATTTACCCCTCATGGTGTATACTGAACTTTTTCTCACAAACGTCAACAATAGTAGACAGGAAAATTGGAAAGGTCACTCAGCTTAATAATCAGAACACTGATTCTCAAAATACATTTCCTCCATTGTAACTTTCTCTTACTCTAGAAACTAAATGGATAGGATTCTTGTTCGGTTTTTGAGTTGTCCTTCTTAAGTTTTACAAAACAGTGAATATAAGTCGGTGGGGGGGGGGGTGTCACAGACCCATGAATTCCAAAAGCGTTGATTTCAGAAACTTCAGCATTTGGCCACCAAGTAATTCATTTTTTTCCTTTGGATCTACTCTCGATCTTTCTGAAAATCCCCAGTATTTTTGACACAAGCCATGACTCACTCTTGCTCCCTTTGCAGAAGTAACTACTTAAAAACACCTCTCAAGGGAACGGCAGAAAACGCTGTCTTAGTTGCCCCAGCATTACAGCAAACCCCAGTATTTTAAAGGCAGCCCCGTAGACATGCCTCTGCTCGCTAGACCCTCATGGAGTTCTAGGAGCAGAGCACATCCTCAGTTCACTTACCCTCCATGAAGGATTCTCACTACACACCCTGGGGCAAAAAAGCACTGCAGTTCCTTTAATTCTCACTACACTAGTTTCCTTACCCATGACCTTTGGTGGCTAAAGAGAGATGCTTCTTGAAGCAGTCTACGGCTTCCACAGCTAGCACTCTTCCTCAAAATACTGTCTTGGTTATTTCCCTCTCTGCACTTAGAGGCCAATTCAGACCCTATATGGCCTCCTCCTGTGGGATGTTTTTTTCTAAATACCTGCCCGTTCTGTTTGTCAGGGACCAGACAAAAGTGTACAAAGTATTTGGGTGCTAAGGGATGGGGAGACCTAGGTGCTAGACAGTCTCTCTTCTGGCTTTTCACATATAGTCCCTTTCCAATATCTGGAGTTTCTGCCAATCAAGTCTCTAACCATTCTGCCATCACGTAAAACTCAGTGTAGACGGGAGCTTGTCATAACTTGACCCAAACCTCAACAAGAGGGGGTCTCAGTTGAGGACTCTCTCCATTAGATTGCCTGTGGGCCTGTCTGTAGGGTGTTTTCTTAATTGCTGATTGATGTTAGAGACGCTCCTGTGACTAGTACCACTCCTGGACCCGGGCCTAGGTTGTGAGAGAAAGGCAGCTCCGCAAAGCAGAAGCACGCATCATTCCTCCATGACCTCCGCTTCGGTTCCTGCCTCCAGGTTCCTTCCTTGAATGCCTGCCTTGGCTTCCCTCAATGATGGGCTGTAAACTGTAAGTTAAATAAACCCTTTCCCCCACAAGTTGCTTTGGGTCATGCTGTTTTCTCACAACAACAACAAAAAAAAAAAAATTAGCTAGGACAGAGCTCAAATATATGGTCAGCTCTGGGACTCTGCTTTCAGTAGTCTAAATCCTGCCAGAGTCAGCAATGACAAAAAGCCTTCCTGAAGCCAAGCCAAGGAAGTCAAAACCCTCAGTGTCCTTGTTTACTGACTCTGGAAAACAGGGATTGAGACTCATGTCCTCCCATCTAAACCTTAGCCGCTCTCTGACATTGATATCTAGACTTCAGTAGGACCACAATCTTCGAGTTCAAAGGGGACAGGTTGGTCAAGAGTCTAACCCCTGAGTCCCCAAATGATGAGACTCTAACCTAAGGGTGTAGAGAGGAAGTTACTCTCTCTGTATTCCAGTACCAACCAAGGAACAGTTGTAAAATTATCCCTTGTTAACCTGCATCCTGTTTTGGAATACTGTGTTCAGAGTGTCCCTCTGGGTATCAATGTCAGCTTTTAGGGAAAGCTTTTGCCTGCACTGCCCCCAGACATCTTCTCTTCTTCCAGCCTCCGTCTAGACAACACAAAGGATTAGTCACATGGAGAGTGGGTTGGCGCGGTAAAGGAGCTCAGGATGGTTTACCTCCACTTACCATCTTCTTGGGGCTTCGTTTCCAGACTCGCAATGAGTAGAGACGGAATAGCAGCCACAAAAGCAGCAACAACACTTCACCCGTAGCCACACCTGCTGATGGCCACAGACTCTTTGTGTTTCATATTTAAAAAAATTGTTTCTCAATTTTTATGCTAACGAATATTATCAATAGGGTGAAGACATCACAGACGGGAGAAGATGTTAGCCAATTTCATATCTGACCATGAATTTTAAGGAATTACTGTCAATAACATATATAAAGAATTCTTACTCGACAGCAAACGAAAACAGCTCAATGAAAAGGTGAAGATGCGGAGGCTGCAGCTCAGCGGTACCCACGGCCCTGAGTCCAGTACCCAGAAGCGCACGCACCGTCCGTCTACCGTATTCATGTACGTATGAATTCACATCCTTCCATGTAGGGGGAGGGTGACTTGAACAGACATTTCTTTGAAGAAGGCACGCAAGTGGACAATAAGCACACGCAATCGGTACCTCTAACCACTGGAAAAGTGCAAATCAAAGCCACAGTGAACCGTCTCCAGACAGCCATCAAGATGGCTACTTTCAAAACAAAAGTATATCGCTGGGCGTGACAGTGCACACACTTAACCCCAGACCTCAGCAGAGGCAGGCGGAGCTTTGTGAGTTCTAGGCCTGGTCTACGTGGCAAGTTCCAGGACAGCGAGGGCTATGTAGAGAGACCCAATCTCAAAAAAACAAAAGCAAACAAACAGAACATTTTAGAGGCTAGCGAAATGGCTTAGAGAGTAAACATACTGGCTACCAAGTTCCATCCTCCAGACCCACACGGTGGAAGAAGAGAGCTGACTGCCGAAGTTGTCCTCTGACCTCACCGTGTGAGCTGTGACAGGGTGTGGAAAAGTTAGGAAGCTCAAGTGCAGTTAGAGGGACTGAGACTCGGTACAGCTGTTCTGGAAGATGGCAGGGCAGTTCCTTAACTAGTTAGACCAAGCTGGCTGTGGTGGCGCACACCTTTAGTCCCGGCGCTCGGGAGGCAGAGGCAGGAGGGTCTCTGTGAGTCTGAGACCAACCTGGCCTTCAAAGTGAGCTCCAGGTCAGCCAGGGCTACGTAGTAAGACCCTGTCTCAAACAAACCAAAAGTTAAGCAGAGAAATACTGTAGGGCCCTGCTTCTGGGTGAATCACCAAAGGAACTGAAAGCGGGAGCCCTCAGAGGTATTTGTTTATCTGTATTCATAGCACTGTCATTTACAATACTCAAGAGGTAAAAAAGTACCCAACTGTCCCCTGACAGATGACCAAGAAGCAAAATGTGCTGGGGTGATGCATTTAGAGCCATTTCCCACATTTCTATACTACTAATTTTTGATAGTTTTTTTTTTCATCTTAAAATGTCCCCCAAGTCAAGTGCAGCTGTCATGTGTCCAAATGCAAGAGGGCGCGAGGTGCACACAGAGGCGGAGCATGCGTTCCGCGAGCTCCGTCTGCTCTGGAGTCACAGAGCTATTGGCCATGAGTCCAATGAACTGACAGTATGCGTTAAATAAAGTGTCTTTAAACACAAGCACATGTGAAGCAAGGCTATGTGTTATTTGGCTGACAAAAATATTAACTACAGACCTTTGGCAATTTAACCTTCTATTTCCCTATACAGTGATTCATGTCCGCTAATTCAGCGTAAGGTCATAGAAAATAATTCTTACAAATAACAAAATTGAGTGTGCTCTGAGATCATTGCCTGGCAGAATGGCTGTGCCTCCTACACTCCCAGAAGTAACTGACCATACGGTTCCCATCTTTTCGCATGTTTGCCAAAACCTCTTATCATCCAACTTGAAGCTTTTGTCCCTCCCCCCCCCCCCCCCCGTGTAAGGATACGTGTTTGTGTTCGTGTGTATGATTGTGTGTGCATACACATGTATCTGGGTGCATGCAGAGGCCAGATTTTGATGGCGGGTGTTTCTTCAATCGCAAGGCAGTGTCTCTCGCTGACTCTGGTGCTCACTGATTGGCCGGCCGTGGCTGGGACAGCGGGCTCTGGGAGCCACCTATCGCCACCTCTGCTGTGCTAGGGTTACAGGGATGCACTGCACCACTTGCACGGGAAGTACGTTTCTAAGCCATCTCACTGGTGTGAAGCTTTACCATTCTCACCAAGCTGAAGAGCTACCTGAATCTGTTCATTTACGTCTCTCTGCTTACTAATGAATATGGACATCTTTGTGCTCTCAGCAGCTAGCAAATCCCTCTGTGCATTCAAGTATTGGGAAATTTAGATCTTTGCTTTATATTTCCTTTCATTTTACCTCTTCTGGAGACCAATGCCTGTTTGTTCATTACAGACTTTAAATACCACACCTACTAGCCCACTTTGTAATTTGTTCATTGAGGAAAAATCCTTGCTGTGGTGTAGCTGAATGAATCACATTTATGCTCCATGTATTTTCAGTGTATCCAGTCATCTGTATCTCAAAGGAATTCCCAACTCTCATGAGCTTCTTCTTCATTCTTACATTTATGTCTTGAGTACACACACATGAGTTTCTCTGTTTAAGACATAAGAAAGGAATTTCTCTCTCCATATTGAAAGCCATTTTCCCCCTTCAAATTAATCTTTTTAGGAAGTCTGTCCTGGAACCCAGCGAGGTGGTGCATGCCTTTAATCCCAGCACTTAAGAGGCAGAAGCAGGCAGATCTCTGAGAGTTTAAGGCCAGCCTGGTCTACAGAGTGAGTTCCAGGACAGCCAGGGCTACATGAGAGACCCTGTCTCAGAACAAAACAAAGCAAAACAAAGCAAAAAGTCTGTTCTGGGAGCTGAAGAGATAGCTCACAGGTTAAGAATGCTCGCCGCTCTTAAAGAGGACCGGAGTTCGGTTCCCAGCACCTACCTTAGGCAGCTCATGCCTGCCTTTATCATCTCTAGCTTCAGGGATCTGATGTCCTCTTCTGGCCCCCATGGGTAATGCATACACATGGCATACATACAGACATAAAACAGATATTCATTAAAAAAAACTTTTAAAAAATCTGTCCTTCATTGTTCTATGAAATTCTTACATACCATGCCCACTTCTTTGCCTATTTTGTTCTATCATCAATTGCCTGTTGCTGTACAAGGACCTAATCATTTCATGATAGCTTTCAAGTGTGTGGGAATTTCCTATTAGAAAAAAAAGTTGACTTAGCTATTTGCTTATCCTTAGTGTGTTAAAAGCACTTAAAAGTATCTTTTCTAGTTCTGCTGTAAAGAAAGAAAAAAAAGAACGTTTCTAGCTAGCATCCTGCCTGCAAACCAAGCTGTGCCGCTGTGAATGACGGTTGCCTTGTTAATGCTCCCGCGTATTCCTCCTTAGAAAAGTCATAGGAAGATAAGAACTGGGCCTGTGTTCTATGTTCGTCCACCTCTCGGAGGGGTCACTCAAGAGCTAATGAGACTGAGGACGTGAGTCCCATCCCCAGAACCCATGGTGGAAGCAAAGAACTGTTCCCTCAAAGTCCTCTGACCTCTGCGTGCTTAGGAATGCATGTACTCACATTTGCGCACACACACAAGTCATAGGAGAGGGAGGAAGAGAAGGAGGAGGGGAGGAGGAGGGGGAGGAGGAGGGGGAGGAGAAGAAATGCTTCATTCAGCATTTACATCCATGTCCGTGCACACACAAGCACTCACGCCTACTCACAATCATCTCATCAGGTTGCACATTGCACAGGTCCAAGGACAGAGAATATGCACGTCTGAAAGATTTGGAGTAAGTGGTAGAAAACCAACAGCTACAGTCAGGTCCCCTAGCTGAGCCCCATTTCATTTCCATGAAGCCGTCTCTGCTCATCAGTGCCCCTCCTTCATCCTCACGGGAAGAACAGATGGCAAATGTGTACTCAAGAACGAAGTCAAGAGTCAATGTCCCTCAAAAGGCTCAAGGACCGGAGGACAGCTGGTGGTGACACTGAATACCAAGCTCCCCTTCTCCCTCCAGGCCTCACCACCCATGGTGGGTGCTCAAACCCCAGTGTTTAGGGAAGCCATGCTGACGGCTTGTTAAAATCCAGGATGCTTGACTCTCCCACACACGCACACACCTTGGTTTTTGACCTAGTGGATACTGAGTGGGGCCCAGGCATTCGCATTCTAACACAAATAAGCAAATGGTAAGTTCTAAGCATCCGCTGGCTTTTGATATCACTGTACATTATGTGCCTTGAATATAGAGTCTATAATATCACCCAGCATTGCCCTGGAACTTTCTACTGGGGAGGGCGAGTTCTAGCGAGAAGTAAACTTACTGACTTTTCTTTTGCCGGTGAATGACATGCTGCATACGGCGCCAGATTCTTTTTTGCTTTGGCTGACAGGAACTCGAGCCATTTCTCAACTTTTGCACCTTTCTTCTTCAAGTGCCTAAAAATAGCCACTGCTCTTCTCCCTCTAAATTATTTTTTGTTATCTTTTGCCCTATTTTACATTGTTTTCTACAGCCGTCTCAAATCTCTCTTATAGAATACAAGTAAATATATAATATGTATTGAAATGATTATGAAGATAGCTAGTTCAAACAAAACAATGGGACATCCTAGAATAACTTGAAATAACCAGAATAACCAAAATAACCAGAAAACTTATAAGCTATTTATTTTATGGTACCATTTCTTTTCAGTAGTGTGCCTTGGGTAATCTCTAGTTTGGGAGAATTTTTCCATCCACCAACAGTTTAATTAATGATCTTTGGAGGGGTGGCCATCAGCCCTGAGTAACATGAAGGAGGTATCAGGTGTGTGCTGGTTGGTTTCAGCTGTCAGTTTGACACAACCTAGAGCCACCTGAGAAGAAAGTCTTCATGAAGAATTACCTAGATTGGGTTGGCCTATGGCCATGTCTATATGGAAGTTTCCTGATTGTTAATTGATCTAGGAAGACCCAGCCCACTGTGGGCAGCACCCTTCCTAGGCTGGGAGGTCCTGAACAGTGTAAGAGAGGAGATAGCTGACTGAGAGCCAGCAAAGCCATGTTCGTTTCTCTCTGCTCTCGATTGTGGGTGGGATGTCACTAGCTTCTTGAGTTCCTACCTTGACCTCAGTGATGGGCTATGACTTGGAATTGCACGTGTCATAAACCGTTCCTCCTTTGGTTCCTTTTTTTGCCAGATATCTCATCACAGCAACATAAATGGAACTAGGACGGGGGAGCAATGAGCATCGGGGTCTAAGAAAAGCTGAGAGTTGGTGCTATTGTGTGTTATAAGAGCTCAGTGAAGTTCCCTGGCATCTGTCTTACGGGAGGACTCCTCCCAGGCTGGGAACCCCTCCATTTCAATTGCCAGTGGGCCCATATTCAAGAGAACTTGTTACTTTTGAAAGTGTTCCTTTAGTAAAACGTTTGGTTGGTTAAATCAATCAAAGGTATTCTCTGTTATTTTCAAATGAGACCTTGAGAGATACTGATGGCAGAAGTTAAGTTCTGTCGCTTGCGATCAAAAGTGTTTGGTTAATTTATAGCAGAACCGGTTTCTGTTCCTGCCCCTCCCTTCACATTTAGAGCCAACCACTCGAGTATCTTGGTCTCTAGAAAGGAAGGAGGTCAGGCTGAGTGCCACTGTAGGACACACTGAACAGTCAAGGTGGTTTCAAGACTCCTTGTGCCTTTCCCCCTTCTTTACCCAGGGTCCTCCCCTTCCAACACCATCGTTAGGAGCTGGGACGCAAGGGGAATGATTCTATTTGTTCCTATTTCCTGCCCACAAGCAGCACAGACATCTCTAAGCAAACCTGCGATGAAATGAGAGAACCGCCTCTGGGGCCATCTGAATCCATGAATACGAGGACAGGAAGACTTCCAGGCTGAGCGGCCGAGGGAGAAGAAAAGCTTGAGAATAGGAAATGTAGCTGAGTGGGTATGGAGAGAGAACAAGGAGGAGGGCTCAGGGGTTCGGAGCCACAGTTCCATCGAGGCTCCCGTCGCGGACTATCTGCCTCACGGTCTCAGCCACCAGCATCACCCCACACAGCCACCGTCTCAATCCTTTCTCTTCATCCTGAAGACAGGAATTCCTCCTGTTTCCCTCTGATGGTCTGTGTCTCCCATAGAGATGAGACTACGCATCTGTAGCCACTTCCTTATTTCATGGTGGGTCCTAGCCTCGTCTGGGACCACTTGCTTTACGGTCTGCTCTTCTGATTGCCTGTGCCCTCTTCTCATCCAGCAATGCCTGAAGGTGGAGACCAAATAAGAGTCATCTCAGCTCCTGGGGTTCAACACAGGCAGAGCAAAAACTGTGTTTTGCTTTGGCGGGGGGCGGGAGGTTGGTTGCTTGTTTGTTTGTTTGTTGAGACATGATCTCACTATACAGCAAGACTCACCTCGAACTTAAAATGCTCCTGCCTCAGCCCCTGAGTGCTGGGATTTCAGGTGTGCACCGCCATACCACTCCCTGGCCAAGAGCTAAATATTGTGAGTTAGTAAGCAGTGTGGTAGACAGTAGGTCATCAGTGGATGATGGAGGGAGGGAGGGAGAGAGAGAGAGAGAGAGAGAGAGAGAGAGAGAGAGAGAGAGAGAGAGAATGCCAGACTATTCTTCCTAGAGCCTATGGATGGGCAGCAGGAAACTTCTCATAAGGCTATTTGATGCCCTGGAAGTAAAGTAGTCATTGAGTGCAATAGAAAGAGTATTTCAAAATAAACAGCAAGAAATAAAGAACTTTATTTCCATGAAATAAAGAACTAATTCTACAGCATTAAAGGATACAGCATATTTCAAGAAACAATGAGGCCAGGAGAGGGGTTACCCGTACACACCTCCATGAAGCCAACCAACTTTAAAGAGACAGCAACGCACTGCTCCATGTCAGTATTATGACATGACGAACAGTGGTCATTCAAGCCTAAAGGAAACAGACAAATACTTCCAGACGTACAGGAACTGGGGAGCACAGCACCTGTGGGCTCCACTCTGAAAGCCTGCTTCGTAGGGAAATGCAGACAGCCAGTAGATGACTCAAAATAAAGAATGGCTAGCATTAAGAATCGGTGATAAAAGTGACAATGATGAGTAGCATTTAAATATAGAACCAAGACTAAAGCACTGTGGGAATTATAGCTACGGAATAGAAATTAATGTTCTGAACTTTGACAAAGTAAAATTAATGATACAACTAACGTTGTTCAGGATCAGAGGAAAGCGAGAACAAGTATACAAAGTTAATATCCTTTAAAAATAAAAGCGCGAAATTAAAAAATAATGGCCCTCGTCTATTAATGTTTTCCGGTCTTTTTCCCTTGTTAACCCTTGTGCTTCACTCGGTAATTAACATCTCTCAAGTAGGAGATGCATTTATCTTTATTGTTTTTTAGGTTAGCAGAGTAACAATGAAATCTGTGTGCTTTGATCTCATTTGTTCCCCTGCCCAACCACAATCCCTCATGCCTCCCCCTCCCGTTCTACTAGTCAGTGCCCTCCCTTCTGCTTTCTTATCACATAGAACCTTAGGATCGCTTTCTACCTTCTGTTCCCTTTTGTAGTTCCATGACCTAAGGGATGCTCATGTGCAGAGAGACGCGCACACGCATGCGTACACACACACACACACACACACACACACACACACACACACAGGGGTTCTGCCCATGACAGCAAATAATACAGTATGTGTCTTTCTGAGCCTGGCTTGTTTCACTTAGCACAGTGATTTTTCAATTGCAATCATGTTCCTGAAACATGTCATGACTTTGTTTTTCTTTAGAGTTGCATAAAATTCCATCCTGTATATGCACTGCCTTTTCTCCGTCTGTTCATCTGTTGGTGAACCTCCACCTAGTTCCATTTCCTGACTATCGTAAATATTGAAGCTATAACACTAATGTACAAGCATCTCTGTGGGGTGTTAACTTACGAGTTCTATGGGAACATACCCCGGCGTACCATAACTGGGTCATAGTCATTCTAGTTTCTTCTTTTTTTTTAGAATATATATGGTATACATGGTATACATAGTTGCTATATGAGTTTACATCCCCACATAATTGATTAAAGGTTCTGTTCAGGTAATTTATTTCCAGTTATGCTCATGTAACTTTAAAACAATTGTTTTATACATTGTTGGGGGAAGGGCTGCCCAAGCTTGGCAGTTTGTTTTATCTGCAGGTGTTGGCTTGATGGAGATCTGTGATTCAGAGGTTTGCTTCCTCATGACCTGCACCTGCTCACAACTCTCTGGCAGAGCCTTTGTGGTTCAAACAGCTTGCACTCTGAGTTCTCCATGTGAAAAGCAAAGTTGCTGTGAAGGAATTCTTGGAGTCCCTCTCCCATGGTCTCAGGCAACAAGGAGAGAACACTCCCCTTGGGCTTTGAGCTCCCCCACCATAAAGGTGACATTATTCAAATAGGCCTTTGGATGAGGGGGCAGAGTTCTTGAATCAGTAGAACACATGAGGAGTTTTTGTATCAGTGAAAACACCTGAGCACCTGAGATCAGACGATTGGGTTCCACTGTCCAGGATGGCGCTCGCCATGACAGGCTGTTCCCTCTGCTGAGTTCTGGCAGGTTTGTATCTATGAACGTGTCTCCTTGTCTTTTTTGCTGAGTTTACACAGTGGCTGCAGGGCTCCCCTTTCCCCACATCGTTTGTTTGTTTTTAAGATTTATTTTTAATCCTGTGTAGGTGCACATGTTCATGTGTGTGAAGGTGTCCTCGGCGGCCAGAGCCAAGATATCCCTTGGAGCTGGAGATACAGGTGCTTCTGAGCCACCTGACATGGGTGCTGGGAGCAGAACTTGAATCCTCTGGAAGAGAAGCAAGTGCCCATAACCACTGAGCCATCCCTCCGGTGCCGTTCTGACTGAGATGATTTTCTCAATGAAGTTTTACTCTGTGTTTCTCTGATGACTAAGGCTGTTGACTACTTTTTGATGTGTTTATTAGCCATTCACATTTCTTCTTTTGATAACTATCTGTTCGATTCACAGTTAATCCACTGACTGAGTGGTTCAGTTTTTTGGTATTTAATTTTTGCAGTTCTTTATAGATCCCGGATATTGATCCACTGTCTGATTTATAGTTGGTAAAGATATATCCCTTATTCTGTAAGCTGCTTCAAACCAAAGTACAAGGGCTTATAAAACCACACCATGAATTATTACACATCAGTGAACTAGACAAACAAGATGAAATGAACACTTTTCTATTAACGCTCAAGTATAAAGAGATCAAGAAAAAAAAAGAAAATATCATATATGTGCCAGTGAAGAAGCCAAATGGAAAAAAAAACCCACAACAAAGAGAAGTCCAGAGTGTGTGATGTGACTGGTGTGCCCGATCACTAGGAAAGAGGAGCAAGGAACCCTGTCTGAGTCATTAGTCAAGGCGGCGACAGCCTTCTCTGAGTTAGCCCCTTATATATCTGAGCCAGACAGAGGCGTCCAGAGAAGACACCAATACCACCAAACCCTCTGCGAGTATAGATGCAAATACTCTCAGCTAACACTTGCCAATAGAATCCATTTTCAAACGGTTATACACTGTGACCACACGGCACTTCCCACAGGCTGGAAGAGGGTCCAAATACGTTAGAATCTATATAAGGCAGCCCATTAACAGAATGACAGGAGTAGGGGCATCACATGATCACCTCAGTTGATGCAGTGAAAACACTGGACAAAATTCAATACCCTTTTAAGGCAAGACACTCAGAAAGCTAGGAATAAATGGGAAGTTCCTCGGAATAAAAATACGTACCCATGCGGGACGCGTAGTAAGTCATCGCATTGGTGGAAGTTGGAAGACTTCTCTCCTAAGAGCAAG
Organism: Cricetomys ansorgei; assembly: GCA_026225945.1. NCBI lineage: Eukaryota > Metazoa > Chordata > Mammalia > Rodentia > Nesomyidae > Cricetomys > Cricetomys ansorgei. Next base: position 5,201,922 of record JAMJFZ010003206.1, read on the forward strand.
AGCAAGACAAGGTCTCCCTCTCTTGTCTCTAGTCAACATTGTCCTCAAAATCCTAGTGTCCTGTTGTTTTGTTGTTGTTTTGTCAACTTGACACAGGCTAGTTATCTGGGCTGGGGAGCCTCAATTGAAAAAAAACAGTGGTCCCATCAGATTGCCTGTGGGCAAGTCTACAGGACATTTTCTTGATTAATGATTGATGTGAGAGGTCCAGCCACGGTGGGCAGTGCCACACCTGGGCAAGTGGCTCTGGTGCTATAGAGAGCAAGCTGAGCAAGCCATGTGAGCAAGCCAGTAAGCAGCACCCCTCCACGGTCTCTGCTCTAGTTCCTGGCCTGCTTGTGTTCCTGCTCTGACTTCCTTCATGATGGACTAAAAGCTGTAAGATTAAATAAACCCTTTCTCCCCAAGTTGTTTTCATTCATGGTGTTTATTACAGCAAAAGAAAGCAAATTAGGACACCTGGTGAGAGGAATTCAGCAAAAAACATAAAAGGTATGCAAATCAGGAAAGAAGAATTATGACATCTTATTCACAGATGACATGAAACGCTATGTAGAAAGTCCTGAAAACCTACAAAAGGGCTAGAGAGATTGCTCAGTGGTTAAAAGTGCAGCTGCTCTTGCAAAGGGCAGGAGTTCGGTCCCAGTACCCATATCTGGCTGCTCATAACTGCCTGTAACTCCAGCTCCAGGGAATCTATCGCCCTCTTCTGGCCCTTACGGGTACATGCACTCATGCACATACCCACGTGTAGAAATGTGGGCATATAATTTTTTAAAATAAATAAATCTTTTAAAAATCTAGTAGAATGGCAAAATCGCATGGTATAAGACTGACACATAAAACTAGCTATGTTTGTATACACTAACAATGTAAAGTATTTTGAAGAATAAATTGAGAGCTGTTGTGCTTATATTAGAAAGAACAGGATAAGGGGCTGGACCTGAGTTTGGTTCCCAGCACCTACACAGGGTGGCTCACACTGTAACTCCAGCTCCAGGAGATCCAATGTCTCTGACCTCTCACCCCACATGCACATACACACACACACACACACACACACACACACACACACACACACAATTTAAAATAATAAAAAAGATATATTTTAAATTAACAGAATAAAATACTTGTGAATAAGTCTAATAAATGATGCAATACTTGAAGTACTGAAAAAAAACCTACAAGATATTGCTGAAAGGATAAAGATAAATGGAAAGACAGCTTGTTTGTTGATTGGAAAATTCAATATTGTTAGGATGACAACCGTCTGTAAAGTGCTCCACCAGATTCAGTGTAAACCCTTTAAAAATCCCAATGCCCTTTTGACAGAAATGGGGGATTTGTTGCTAATGGAATAGCAAGGTACGCTGGCTAGTTTTATGTCAAACTGACACAGCTAAACTCATCAGAGAGGAGGGACCCTCAACTGAGAAATGCATCCCAAAGATCTGACTGTGAGGCATTTATTAATTAGTAGTTGATGAGGAGGGGCCAGCTCACTTGGATGGACCCACCCCTGAAATGGCTGATCCTGAGATCTGTAAGAAAGCCAGCTGAGTAAGCCATAAAGAGCAAGTCAGTAAACTCCACGGCCTGTGCACCAGCTCCTGCCTCCAGGTTCCTGCCCTGTTTGAGTTCCTGTCCTGACTCCCTTCAGTGATGGACTGCAGTGTGAAAGTGTGAGCCAAGTAGACCCTTTCCTCTCCAACTTGCTTTGGCCGTGGTGTTTCATCACAGCAATAGTAACCTAAGACACAAGGGATCTTGAAAACAAACAAACCTGAGTATTCTCACTTCCCGATTTTAGAATGTACTCTGAGAGGACAGTATTGTTTTGGACCAGAAAGACAGACACTTGATCAGTGGGCTAGCACTGAAGCTCTTGAACTAAGCCTACACATTCATCACCAACTCTTCACAAGGCCACCAAGACCCATCACTGAGGGAACTGTAGTGCCTTCAGCAAAATGTGCTGAGACAGCTGGGTAATGTTATGCAGAATAATGAGTTTGGAGGGCTTGGGGAGACAGTTCGGTTGGCAAAGTGCTTGCAGCTTTTGGTGAGAACCCGAGTTGTATCCCCAGAACCCACATAAAAATATCTGGGCACATGGCATGTTTCTGTAATCCCAGCACTGGGCAGGAGGAGATATAAGGATCTCTGGGACTTGCTGGCCAACCAGTCCAGCCCAATTGGCAAGCTCCTAGTTTGGTGAGAGACTCTGTCTCAAAAAATAAGGTGGAGAGTGATTGAGGAAAATACCCAGAGATCAACCTCTGGGCTCCACGTGCAGCCACACACACAAAGAATGAACCTGGATCCTTGTTTATTACGTACAAAACTTCTATATTACGCATAAAAGGATAATATAAATATGAATAGTAATATTTAAAATATAACGAATATACTTCACAAAAAAAATATAACTCAACTAGATCAAAGACCAAATGTGTAAGGTAAAACCATACACATCCTGGAGGGAAAAAACCTCTTTATAAATTTAGATTTGACCATGGTCACTTAGATATGGAACAAAAATCACAAAGGAAAACAAATAGAAAAACTTAGTATCATTAAGATGACAATATTATCATCAGAATTTTAAAATACTATGCTTCAAAAGCCACCATCTAGGAATTGAAATGGCCACATAAATGGCTCACAGGACTTACGTTCTGTCAGAGGGCTGGCTTTTGGACCAGCAGCTCACACACAACCCCAGCCACAAGAATCTGACATACCCTGCTGACTTACATGGGCACTTACACACATGTGCACATGTGTACGTACACACACACACACACAATTAATTTGTTAATTAAAATGACAATACACAAAGTAAGAGAAGTACTAGAATCCTGAGAACATAAACAAGTTCCACAATTAAACAACACAGACAACTCAATTTCTAAGTGGGTAAGGGACCTGAATGCACATTTCTCCAAATCAAATGTACAACAGCCAACAATCACTTGAAATGACATTTGATGTCATTATCTATTAGGAAAGTGCATAGCAAAAGTACAAGACACCACTTCACACCCACCTGGACCACTGCAATTAATGAAGGGAAATGCTGGGAGGCCAGAGGAGGAGGACTGAAACAAGTTCAAGACCAGCCTAGGCTACATGGTGAGTTCTAGGGCAGCCTGAGCTACATCCTGTGTTGATGAGGATGTGGAGAAATTGGAGTGCCCCCCTACAACACTGATGGGTATGCAGAAGACACCACCAGGACCAGGAACCACACAGCACTTCCTTAGTAAGTTAAACCCAGAATCACCCTATATCCCTGCAATCCACCCTGGGTGGATACCCAAAATAGTGACCCACAAGGTGCTCATTGCACACTGGGGCTGGGCAGATAGTGAAGTCTGGAAAAACATGAGAGCCTGACCCACAGAAACATACCAGGTACAGTGGCTCATGCTTATGATTCCAGTGCTGCGGAGACCCAGGCAGGAGACCGTGGGGCTCACTGGCCAGCCAGTATAGCAGCGTAATTTATAAGCTCTAGACCAATAAGAAACCTTGTCTCAAGGGAGTGGATGACATTACTCAAGATGACATCAGAGGCCCACCTCACATACATGTGTACATGCTTCCACGTGAACACACACACGAATAAAACTGTGCACCAAATCTTTATGAGAGCACTATTCACAGTAGCTGATAGAAACCACCAAAATGTGCATCAAAATGATGAGAAGATAAAATGTGGAAATCTATGCACACTGGAATATTACCCGGCTGTGAAAAGGAATGGCGTTCTTGCACGTGATATAACATGGAGAAACCTTGATGGGATTTGTGAAATAATCTAGACGTAAACGGACAAATGTCGTATGAATATGTAGAGGAGGTTCCTAAAACAGGCAAACTCGTGAGATAGAATATAGATTAGGAATTACCTCAGGAATGGCGGGCGAGAGGGGAGATGATGGGGAGTTATCATTTAATGGTTAATAGAGTTTTGTTGTAGTAATGAGAAGACTTTTGGAAACACTTGCTGATGGTTGTACAACACTGTAGGTGGGGTTAATGCTGTAGAATCGAATACTGCAGCTCCATGGGATCCAACGCCCTCTACTGGCCTCTGAGAGCCCCACAAGTTTTCAGACACCCACACAGATACACACACACACACACATAAAGAATAATTTTTAAAAAGTCTTTTAAAATGGCTGATGTTGTATGTGGGTTTAAAATGAACAATGTAAATTATGATGGCAGCTTATACCTGTAATCCTAGTATTTGGGAGGTCTCAGGCAGGTTCAGAAGTTCAAGGCCAGTCTCTCTCAGCCACCTACTGAACATGAAGCCAGTGTGGGCTATATGAGATGCTTTTTTTAAAAAATATCTTAACAATGTGATATACAAAAGCCTATACTGAATAATATACTTTAGATGAGTGAATTGTGTGGTCTGTGAATTATATTTCAATACAGCTGCTTTTTAAAAACGGAAATGGAGTATCATATTTATCCAGATAAATGAACAGCATGGAAGAACCTGGAATGTATTCCGGTAAGTGATTCAAGCAGGACACAGAGCAGGACATGTCATTCGGTGTCATTCACATGCCATACCCAGGTAGATAAAGAGACAGTCTCGTCACCATTGCTTGGAGCAGAGGGGGAGTTGAGAGGGAAGGAAGGCGACTGTTAATGGGTGCAGAACATCTTTGTTGTGGAAGATAAAAGGTTCTAAAAGTAACTTGGGGCCTGGAATGATGGCTTAGCCATGAAAGGCACACACTGCTCTTACAGAGGCGCTGAGCTGGGTTCTCAGCACTCACATGGAGACGCACAGCCTCCTGTAACTACAACTCCAGGGCACCCGAGGCCCTTTCTGGACTCTGCAGGGACCTCCACTCCCACATGCACACACCCCCACCCCAGCAAACACATAGATGCATATTTAAAATATATCTATATTTAAAAAATAACATTTTGACAATGGAAATTAATATAATTAATTCCATGAATATATTGAAAACTAAATTCATACTTCCAATGGTGAAGCAGATAACATGTGAATTCTAGCTCAGTACAGCTGTTTGCTCAAGTGAGGTTACGTCAGGACCTAGGGTTTGGTCCCTGCTGAGTGCTTGGTATGAGCCAGTTGCCATGGAGATGAGGGTGATTCTGAGATGATGACATGTGCTTCGCACAGGGAGGCTCTTAAACGATGGGAACAGTCCTGTTTGCTCTTGGCAATTGCAGGTTTGTGGGGATAGTCTACCCATCTCCGGAGACCCAGCCCCACCGAGGACAGAAGGACCGGCCCCAGTGTTTACCTCCCTGCTGCCCAGCTCCCAAGCTCCCCATGGCTTTAATTGGCCCCTGAAAAGGGAACAGCTCTTATTGACAGGCCCTAATGAATCCCAAGGAATCTGGGTCCCCACAGTCTCCACTCCCTAGTCACTTGTTCCAGACAAGCAAAGAACTTTGCAGACTCTTGGAGGAAAGCTAGGCCTTGAGAGACAACTATATGTGGTCTGTGCTGACTGGTAATTAGGCCCAGGAGACTTTCAGGATGGCAGACTCCATGGCTAGTGCAGGGTGAATGCACTTCCTTGGCCCCTACAGGAGCATTCTGGCCTGTACCTCCCTCCCTGTCTTCCCCACGGACCCTGTTCATCCCCTGCTCTCTGGCTTATGGCTCTAGGCTACTGCCCAGTACTGAAGGTCCTGTGCTTTCAAAGGCCAACCCATATACTTCTGTTCACCCTTCAAGGCTCAAGGCAAACGTTTCTCTATGACATCTTAGCCAAGTGACAGACAGGCCACCCTGCCCTACCTGCAGTGCACATGGTTTGTGAACTCCTGGCCAGGTCTTTGCACTGCAGGCCTGGAACAGGGCTGGCCACACATGCATCATGTTTCTAAGTAGTCCATAAGCATAGAAGCTGGATTTGAGGCAGAGAAAGCCTCAGGATCTGTTTGCCCTAGTCATCCTTCCTCCTCAGAGGAGTGCTGTGCTGCCGGTAGCTGTTCCTTTAAAAATGGTGCCTGAAGTCAAATATTTTTAAAAAATTACAAAACCAGACATCTGGTTTCCCTGACTCCAGGACTCTTTAGAGCCTTCACTGTGTTAACTGATGCTGCCCATCTGTAATAAAAAACAAAAAGGGTTCTTAAGGGGCTAGAGAGATGGATCAGCAGTTAAGAGCATACGCTGCTCTTCCAAAGGACCTAAGTTTGACTCCCAGCACCCACATGATGTGGGGCAGCTCACAACAACCTGTAACAGATCCAGGGAATCCAATGGTCTCTGTACACTTCTGAACTCTCTCACACACACACAATTAATGTAAAGTTGTTTTTTTTTTAAATGAAGGTTCTTAACTATTGGCTATAGAATTTGTCTTCCCTTCTAAAATCTTATGGGACCAGTGTAATGTAAAATCTCTGGAAGACTCTGAACCTAAGGCCAGTAAAGTAATTAAACATTTAAATGGAACTACAAAAACTATCAGAAAAATGAAGGAAACAGAAAATGCAGGCAACATTTTTTGGACCCCCCCCCAGCCCGGAACTGAGCCTGGCCCACATAGATTGGTGAAACAGAGGGCTAGTGTGTCACCTACAGACATGCTCCAGAGGTAGCGTTCAAGTTTGCTCTTTGAATAGGCTGCTGTGCTAGCCTCCATGGTGGCCATATTCCACCGAGGCAGCTACTGATAGGAAGCTGATAACTCCACACCAGCAAAGGCTTCCTCTACCAGGAGTGTCGTGGAGGCCAGTGAGGCCTGCAGAGGGGCAGAGACAGGAGAAAAGACCACAGGGTCAGATACTCGAGACTTCAGAAACCATGCCCAGAGCCTGGTGTGGTGGCTCACACCTTTAATCCCAGCACTCAGGAAGCAGAGACAGGCAGATCTCTGTGAGTTCAAGGCCAGCCTGGTCTCTGTAGGAAGTTCTAGGCCAGCCAAGGCTAAAAGTGAGACTCTGTCTCAGGAATTTTAAAAATATGCCAAGAAGCTTGACTGAGGGGGTGGGGGTGGTGAGAGGAAAGGCACGGGGTAGATGCTTTCATTCAAACTTCTGGGACTCACTTTCTTTCTTTCTTTCTTTCTCTTTCATTCCTTTGTTCTTCCTTTCTTCCTTTCTCTCTTTGAGACAGTCTTGTGTTGCCCAGGATGGCCTCAAACTCTTTATGCATAAAGGATGACTTTGAACTTTCTGCCTCCACCTCCCAAGTTATGGCATTAGAGGAGATGTGCCCACCGCACCTGGATTTCTGTGGTGCTGGAGACTGAACCCAGAGCTTCATGCGTACACGCAGGTGCTCTACCAACTGGGCAGCATGCCTGGCCCACGATGCATGCTTTTAAACAGTCATTTTGCCTAGAATATGGATAACAAGAGGCAGAGAAAAAAATCACTATGATGGTCTGCAAGAGAGAAAAAGTACTGAGCCGGCCAGCAGCCTTAACTGGAAGTGGGGGTGATTAGGAGATACTTGAACAGAGGTCAGAATTTGGCAACTAGTTTGGGCTTGGGACCCAAACTGCTCGGAGACCATACATGCAAACCTTACAGATGGAGAAACTGAGACCTGCAGGCTTTCAAGGACCCATCCATAGTCGCACACAAAAATAAGACCAGTCCAGAACCTGACTTCCAGACTCAGAGGCCCAGAACCCTTCTCCACCTGACACAATGAGAAGACATAAAATTGCAGAGTTCATAAAGCATTGAATGCCAGAACCTGGCAATTTGGACCATTTCCAACAGCTACTGGGAGCCATGGTGGAGTCTTGCTATCTGGGCAGCACGCCTTTACCTTCTCCCACAGTGTTTCCAGTGTTGTTCAAATGCACAGCTTCACAGCTTCTAGGCCATCCCAACACGTAGAAGAGGGACGCATCCTCTCCTCCTTACAAGATGAAAGTACAAAACCCAGAGAAGTAAAGACATTCACCTAAAGCCACACAGAAAATTAGTACCTCAGATTCCCCTGAGTCCCAGAACCATTCTATACCCTGGTTAAGAAATATAGAAAGCTGGTGTCATGGCCCAGAAAAGAACATCTGGTCCAAAGTCATCCCAAGGGAGGGGCAAAGGAAGACCTTGAACTTAGGTGAGCTCCCAGAGGCCTGTGCGGCAGCAGGCTAGCTGCACTCCTGAGAGGAAGTCTGTGTCCTGACTCCCTCCTTCAGCATCACCGTGTCCCCATCTGTCTTGTCGGGGACCAATGCAGGGACATCTCCAGGCTGCCTTCAATTATGAGGCAATAAATATGAGATGTGCTGCGTGGTGAGCAGCCGTGGACCGCCAGCCCCGCCTTCACCCTCGCCAGCCTCTGCACCGAGAAGATTGGATTTTGTATCGTTCATTTTTTATCTCTAGTCTATGTCAGATGGGGAGACACAGGGGTGGGGAGTGGATAATTAGATCTTCCCCCCACTTACGGTGCGGTACCAAGATGAAATGCGTGATGTCCTCAGGCCGCCCTCACACCCGGGAGCTTCTCCACCTCACACACCAGCCCTGTGCGTGTATAGCCCTTGGGTCCTGCTCAGGGAGATGGCAACCTGAGTCCCAGCTTTGACCCTGCTGCTGGCCTACTGTGAGATGCTGGACCAGTGCCCTGAGCCTCCAGTCAGAGGCCCCACGAAAAGATCAAGACCTGCTCCAGCCTTCTCGGAACTCAGAACTTGATGCCACACAAACAGACAGCTCCGTGGAGGAGTGCAGGCGTTGATACTGGATGGGAAGGGTATAGATTTGCCAGGTAGGACTCATGGGATAAGATCGAGAACAGCCAGGCAGATGCAGAGAGTTGCTTGACTAAACTCAGCCAGAGGGAGAAAGCCTCCTAAATGTTCTTGGAGACGTGCAAGTATGGCTGGGACTTGGGGCCGATAAAAAGGGGGGACTTTAAGCAGGTCATGTCCCCTTCAGTCTCTCTGGCTATCTGGAGAGCTGTTTGGCAGTAGGACCAGAGAGGAAAGGTGGAGAGTCCATGAGGGGGTTAATGGTCCAGGAGGGAGGACTCTGTCCTAGATTAGAGCAAAAATGATAGTGGACAAGAAACGCCATTATTGCGGCTGCAGACATGGCTTAGCTGTTAGGACTGTGTGCTGTTCTTGCAGCGACCGGAGTTCCATTCCCAGCACCCAAGTCATAACTGCCTGTAACTCTAGCTCTTCTGCCCTCCGTGGGCATCTTCCTCACATGCAAATAAACACACACAATAAAAGAATAGTAAAAATAAGTCTTTTAAAAAAGAAATGCTGTTATTATCCTCAGTCTAATGAACGCTCGTCAAATGCTCTTGGAATGGAACAGTGCTAGACAGTCATGTTTGTAACCCAACAGTTCTTCAAGTGGCCTATCACCCCTATCTTGTAAGGAAAGAAACCAAGACTTGCCCAAAGTTACAGAGTCTATGAGTGAAAGAGGATTGCATAGCTCCATCCTAGCCTAACACCCACACCTGTCCAAGTCAAGTCTCTCCGTTGAGTTCTGCTTTTCTCTAGGAGTCCGAAAGGGCACAGATTCCGCCTGGGTTTTGTAATTGTTTGGATGTGGAAAACAAAGAACAGAGGAGGGAAGGACGGGTGTGAAGGCTGCTGTCGGTGGGGTGTGGGACAGAGAACACAGGAAAATTGGAAGGCTTGGGAGGAGACGCTCAGTACGGCCTTGGCCGGTAGAAATGGAAGACAGTCGGAAATTGTTGGGGTGACAGTCATAGTCGTGCGAGTAGATGAGATCTTTAGAGGAAAGTGCGCACAATAAACGGAAGACCAAGGCCTGGTACCTCTGCGCACTCCATCCCTCAGCGGTTGGAGACAAAGGGATAGGGGCTCAGAGGGAGCTATGTAAAGTCAGCCAATGAGGAATGGAGGGATAAGTACGGTGAAAGCTAAACTCTGTAGGGACCAGCAAGCAGGGGTGAAGCAGAGGCACTCCAGCATCCATGGAGACCTTGTCAAAGTGGTCTTCATGGGCCTAGTGTCACCAGACAGCTGGAAGAGTCTGTAACACCCTTGGATCATCTCTGTGCACGAGACATGGGTGAAGTCTTCTGGCCCTGCTATGTCAGCGACTCTATCCAAACCTTTCCAGAAGCTCCAAATGGTCTGAGATTAAGGCCAGGCGTGATGACACATGCCTTTAATCCCAGTACTCAGGAGGTGGGCAGATCTCTGTGAACTTGAAGCCATTCTGGTCTGCATAGTGAATTCCAGGCCAGCCAGTGCTACATGGTGAGAAACAAAAGCAAAACTGCAGGAAGAGAGAGAGAGATGAGAAATGCATGAAGGTTGCTAGATAGACACAACAGATCAAAGGGGAAAGGAGACTTATTTCAGTGAGAGAGGCAGACCTGGAATCCAAAAGTCCCCTCCTCTCCCTCCGCCTTCCTCTTCTTCACATCCCCAGCTCTTTCAGCCCCTACTGCCCATGGAAGGTCCTGCCAGGTGGGAGTGGAGTCAGGTGCCAGCCAGAGGCCCCTAGTCTCTAGGGACGGAGGTAAAAGCCAAGACTGATTTTGTTGCCCCAGTTTTCTCCTTTGGGGCTTCTCGCTGGGACTTGAAGGCTACAGTCTCCTTTGGTATCCCCATCCTACAGTGAGACTTGACATTTGTGTGGACAGCACTCAATGGTAATCAGATGTCAGAGTGCAGGATCTGAGGAGGGCTGAAGGCCACGTGCCCAGGAAGAGCAGACCTGAGTGGGCAGAGAGGAATGAAGGTTTTTCTAGCATGGGTTCTGGGTCTAAACAGGATCAGCTAATCTCCGTGGAGCCTCACTACCGCCAAGTTATGTGAGCAGTATGATCTTCAGGGTATATCTAGGGGAGCTAGGCTTAAAACAAGGAAGTCACTTGCCCAGGACCTCGAAAAGCAATAAGGTTCAAATTGGGGATTCTCCCTCTGGCCACAGGCCCCACATCCGGATACCTACTGCTACTGGAAGTGTCCAGCACCTTCACTCAGAAGGTGAGCTCCCCTCCTGCCCTGCTGTACAGTGGCCATAGCATGAGTCTGTTGGCCCTTTCTTGGAATGTCTACTGAAAGGAGGGTCGCCCCTACATTCCTGGCCTGCCCACCTGCTCTTCCCAGGGTGGCAGTCTCCTCCACAGCTGGGTGAACTCCAGGCCACTCCCCACCCACCCGCCTCCCTGATAATGAATCTGCAGACCCAGATGCGATGCTTTCATCATCCAATTACCGGAACTGCCGGCACGATAAATCTTGCTCACACAAACGCAGGCAAATCTGCAGCTATTTTCATGGCCGTTACTGTGCATAGAACATTGGGACTCAGGTCATTTGCTTTTCTGACAGGGAGTACCTGTCCCCAAGCCCTCCATCTTCCCTGTCTTTTTGCATGTCTCATCGGCAGCTACCCCTACCTACTTCCTGTCTTTAGGTCCCTTCACCCCCCAAGCACCTGCTTCTCCCTTCCCTAGGCTCTGGGCCAAGATCAGAAGACTCAGTGTGACCTTGGCCAAGTCAGTTCACCTTTCTGGGCTTCCGTTTCTTTATTTGTAAAGTGTAAATGGCACCACTGACTTTATAGGGGTTTGAAAGCTTAATTCACCCAAGCACGGGACATTCCTCACTGGTGGTACTGAGGGCACCTGTCACATCCTCTGTTTATATTTTGAAACAGTTATGTATTTCCATAATGTGTGTTAGGATAAAAATGTAATATCAAGTCTGCGAGCGTCACTGCTAGGAGACTATGAAATTAGACATTTACATAAGTATTATTAAAAATAATCTACAGATTTAGCTAATATGGAACGAAGCGTGTGAATGAGGGAAGGGTGAGAAACCCTTAAATAACAGCCACACGATGCTTGCGTTCATAATCATCTGCTCTGCCCTCCACCCTGCCCCAGTTCCTGTGGAGGGAACCCAGGCCCTGCTGAGAGGCGAGGCGGATCCACAGCTGGGTATAGGGGTTCTCGGGGCCCTTTGTTCACGTGAGAAATGGTTCCTGGGCCTTTACCATGCAGATTCCACGCTTGGTGCTGGGGACAAGGGACTCCATTGGCAGTGCCTCCCTCGGGGAGCCCCCCATCCACTGCTCTTTGAAGCAAACGCTGCCATAGTCAGGCAAGGCAGTTGTCATGACATTTGCCCACTAGGACTTCCCTTGAGGTCTCAGACTTGTGGATTTGCAGTGTTTTCCCAAAGCTGAGGACAGGGGCCTAAGAGCACATCTGTAAAGAAAGGCATAAGGGGCAGGTGCACACACACGGGGTACGTGACGGAGAAGGATGCCAGTGGCGTGGAGGCATCGGCGTGGCCTTGTGTGGAGGGCTGTGTTTATGCCCTGGTTGGGGGAGGAAGGTACTCCCGAGCTCCTCATGGGCACTGGGTGTGCCTGCCAGAATGGCTACCTCACTTCATTCCGTGAAGAAAGCTGATTGGACCTTGGAGTTTCCGGATCCACCCCAGGGCTCCCACTGGGCAGACGAGAGCCTGAGACAGGGTCCTCGTAGAGATGGTAGGAGTCCACTGAAGGGGTCAGGAGCAGCCATTAGAGGGAAACAAGGGAAGGCGTTCCAGGAAGAGAGTAGAGGGCTCCATCCAGGTTCTTCCTGACATACACAGGCATGGAGAAAGCTCATGGCAGTTTCCACAGGGCCTATAACCAAATTCACGGGCCAGTGTGCAGCCTAAGGGCTGCAGACCAGGTAGGGCCGGCTACCTAAAAGAGGCTGAGATATGGGTATCTGGAAAAGTATAAGGGAAACCCAGCTGCCTGCCTCTAAATGCATTGGCAATGGGAGGGTAAAGAAGAGGAACTGGACACTGCAGAGATGTCAAGCCCTCCACCCGCAGCTAACCCTAGGTCAACAGAACCAACTATCCTTAGACGAAACCAGAGGCAGACACCACATTCTTCGGGTATGTGCGTACCATTTTCACATTGGAGAGAATAAAGCCAATAAATGATGCCTCAGGGCAACTTTGAAAGTTCAGGCACTGCTGTTCTGTCAAAATTGACAGCATGCTTTAAGATTGGGGTTGCCTACAGCCTGCAGGGAGTTGGAGGGAGATTGCCACCTTGTGGTTGATGTTGGTAGTGCCTTGGACAAAGCTATTCTGGGCTTTTTCAGACTTTTGACTTGTTGGTTCAAAATAGTTTTGTCAATAAGGTGTTTTAGTTTCTGGAAACAACAAATTAATGTTTAGCCTGCCTGGAAAGAGGCAAATATCATAAGTTTTCTGCTCTAATCCCAGTCCAGGCGACTATCAAAGACTTGGAAATAGGGCCGTCTACCACTTGCCTGCAACTGTCCACCCTCCTCATCGTTTTCGTCCAGCAAGCCCCACTGTGCTCATAATTAATAGCAGCACATAGCCTTGTCTCTGGCCCTGCTTCTGGGGAGCTCAGTCTAGGAAAGGACACAGATACAGCAGAAGAACACTTCACAGCATGGCCGTGCCATGTGACTGGGGCCCTGGGAGGCAAGAAGGGGTGCCTATCCTGATCCAGGAGCCGGGCAGGTACCCAAGCATGTGGGACATCTACTAACCTAGATCCTGGGAGGAAATGGGGCTCTTTGAGCAGAGAAGAGGGGGAAGGGGTAGTTCAGACAATGAGAGCCACAGAAACACAGGCCTGTTTGGGAACATCCGCCTACACATATAGCACTATTGCGGGAAGTGGGGTAGAAACTGGTCCTTGACTGCCAAAATAAAGGCTGTGAGGGCTCATCAGGTAAAGGTGCCACCCAATGATGTAAGCCTGACGGCCTGGGTCTGATCCCCGGGGACCTTCGTGAGGGTGGAAGGAAAGGAATGACTCCACAGTTGCCCTCTGACCTCTGCACATGTGCTGTGGAATGCACACCCACACATGTGCATCATATGAACAATAATAAATTTTAAAAATGTAAAACAATAAAGGAAAAAAAACCTGTCACATTGGTGGAGAAGTCAGCTAGGCTACAGAATGGGCTGGAAAGATAGCAGGGCACTGCAGGGTGGGGAGACTGCTGGGGCAGTCCTGATAAGACGCACCAAGTCCACAGCCTTCACCTTGGCTTCTTCCTTGGCCCAAAGTCAGGTGTCCTCAGTGGGACACTGCAGTTCTCTCAGACACAAGAGAGAGACCTCTCATGGCCGTGCTTATGGACAGACCTAAGGGCCCCTCTCCCTACCAAACACAAGAGCAGATCCCAGACAGGGTGTGGAGAATAGGTTCACCACATCTCCACCCTGGATGCCTTACATAGAGCATCCGAGGTCCTCTCAGCAACCTAGGGGTTAATGCTGTCATACCCGCTTTTCAGAGGAGGAAAGGCAGGGTTAGAGTTCAACACATTGTCTTAAGTTCTAAAAACCAAAGGAGAACGGAGACAGAAGGAAGAGGGGAAAAGAAAGATCTGGAACTATGGTTAAGACTTAAGAACCTTCCCTTCTTGAGATGGACAGATGGATTAGTTGGTAAAGGACTTGCCCTACAATCACAAAGACCTGAAGACCAAGGTTTAATTCCCAAGAATGAAAAAAGACAAAAGACAAAACTAACAACTAACTAACAAACAAACAAAAAACTGGGCAGAACAGTGTGCACCCATGATCCCAGAGGAGACAGACATGGGAGGATCCCTGGGGGCTCTAGTCTAGTCAATCAGCAAACTCCAGCTTCAGTGAGAGAGCCTGTGGAGAATGAAAGGTGGAGAGTTATTGAGGAAGACACACACACACACACACACAAACACACACACATACACACACACACACACACACATACACACACACATACACACACACACACACACACATACACCCACACACACACACACACACACATACACCCACACACACACACACACACACACACATACACACACCCCTTTACTCTCTCCCCAGCTTCCTAATTCCCAGCATATCTAATCCCACATTATTTGTTCTGTTCAATAAGGTTCTGTACAATAATCAACGTTCTCCTGCCATTTAAGTGTTTCCCTCCCTCCCTTGAAGCTTTGTCATAGAAAATATATTTTAATGATCCCTGTCCTCAGGCCACAGAGCTCACAGTCCAGCCCAGAGGCCTGGTGTGCATGTGGTCTAGAGTTCTCCATATTTAAGCAGGTGTATCCCGGTCCCTAAGTGAGCAGGGTTAGCCTGACACACTGGCCAAGGTCAACCTTTAGTCCCAGCCTCCCACAAAGAAACCAGGCACACAGACTTTCCAACACTGGCCTTTTAGATAGCTATGATTAACTGTGGGACTGTCCTAAGAGCTAAGAGTGTGTGTCGAAGGTGGCTTTGGAACTCCACGTCATCCCAGGAGATGAGAACGGGAGGTGTTCGGCTGCTCCACACCTTAGTCCCAGCCAGAACCCAGCTAGATTATTAAATTATTATCAGATATTAAATACTGTCAGCTTCACAGAACCAAAGAGATGTGGTTGATGCTTTGTCTGCCCTGTAGCTGGAAACACAGGGAAGCTTAAGCTCCACATGCAGATGAGGCTACTCCCAATATCCTTGCCGCAATCAATGGGTCCCATTCCTGGGGTCAATAACCATTCCCCTGCGTGTACCCCCATAAATGTGCCCCAATGTTGCAATAAAGTTGAGATCACCCAATGACACATTTTCTCCCGAAAGTAGGTCGGTCCTGTGTACTCACCGACTTACCCGGCTCCCCCAAAGACAGGAAGCAAATGCAGTTAAGGACTGTGAGCCCCCACACTGTGCTCCCAGGTGGCTTCTCTGCACGGAGACAGAGGGTGTGGCAGACCGAGGGCGGGTGGCCGCCTTCCAGGTGGAAGAGCTGCCACTGGGAACATGCACGTGGGAGAGGATTATCAAATACAATTAACATTACCTCAGATACTCAAAAGGACTGCCTCTGGGTATATGACATGACTTGGACAGTATCATTCACCTGGAGTAAGCCGATCAGCCAGGCACAGAAGCAGCTATGCTGGCTACTTTCATGTCAGCTTGACACAAGCTAAAGTCATCTGAGGGGAGGGAAGCTCAACTAATAAAATCCCTGCATAAGATCAGACTGCAGGGCATTTTCTTAATTGATTGATGGGGCCCAGCCCATTGTGAGTGGTGCCATCCCTGAGATGGTGGTCCTGGGTTCTATAAGAAAGCAGTCTGAGCAAAGCATGAGGAGCAAACCAGTTAGCAGCACCCCTCCATGGCCTCTAGATCAGCTCCTGCCTCCGGGCTCCCGCCCTGTTTGAGTTCCTGTCCTTCAGTGACAAACAGTGATGTGGGAGTGTAAGCTAGATAAACAAGCTGCTTTGGTCATGGTGTTTCATCACAGAGATAGAAACCCTACGACAGCAGTATTCTACCCAAGCACAGCCATCCACCTGAGCTAAATCTGGAGTCATCTGTCCCCAGCTAGCAGGATTGACCGTAGCTCTCCCAACAGGTAAGCACACACCTGCAGTCCTGGATCTTTGTCAGAACCCAATGGGATCAGTGATGTCTGTGAAGCCTGCCCCAAAGCCTGGTGCTCGGTTAGTTCAGGGCCTGTGCTCTCCTTCTGGAATTCCTAGAGCACCAAGACGTTCTTTAGCCTGGAAAGTATTGATGAACACCTACCCACAATGCCCTTCTCCAAAGATGTAAGGAAATTGCAACTGTCCTCCAAGGAGCATCTTCACAGGATGGGTGGAGGGCTACCAAGCACCAGGCTCTGGCCTTCAGACACATCTTTCACTTCAGACCTTGTCTGGCTCCTACCACCACCACCATACTGGCCTTCTAAAGCCTCACTGTTCAATCACAAGTCCCAGGTTAAATCGCTCATTTAGCATTCCTTAATACTACCAATACAGTCGATGCAAGACTGGAGTGCTAGCCAGGCTTCTGGAAGAGCTTCTGTCCTAGTTAATTTTCTATGGCTGTGATGAGACACTATGACCAAAGCAACTTTAAGAGAAAATGTATTTGAGGCTTATAGTTTCAGAGGCTAAGTCCATCACCATCCTGGCCAGGAGCATGGCAGCAGGCAGGCTGCTTACATCTTGATCCATAAACATGAGGCAGATAGAGCTAACTGGGAATGCCATGGGCTTTTGAAACCTCAAAGCCCACACATAAAATGACCCCAGTAACACATCTCCCCCTACAAAGCTACATCTCCTAATCCTTCCCAAATAGTTCCATCAGCTAGGGACAACATATTTGAATATATGAGCCTATGGAAGTGTTCTCATTCAAGTAACAACAGATTAGGGCATGAATCTGGAAGGACAAAGTAGTCCCTCAGCTCCAGCTTGGGGTCCTCCTAGTGGCATCTCTCTGATCCCAGGGTTCACTTTACTTCATGCTACTAGAGATCATCCTTGGGGTTGATTTATGCTATGAAGCCTCAAATCAAGGAAGATCAAGAAGAGAGGGGATGTCTCATCCTGCCTCAGACCCACTATTGAATTTACGATTTTGTGGGTGCTGTACTTCTACAAATGATTGGGACTGGAATGCGCATTCATTCACTCAACAAATATTTATCAATCTGATACTAAACAAAAGGAAAACTAAGAGACTTGACACCCTTCCCGCAAAGTCCATACCTGTCTATAACCAAACTCCATGGCTTTCATTTTCAACATAGAAGCTCTCAGATCAGGCACAGGGTGTAGCAGGAAGAGCAATTTCCCAATGATTTGACCCCAAAGAACATAAGTCTGGGGCCTCCAAGGGAAGGAATTTACCCCAGGCCTACTAAATCCCATTCTCTAGAGGGAGGTATGAAGGAGGGTCTAGGAATTGTTTTTAAATAACTCTCCGGGTGACTCATATGTACATACAAGGTTGGAAAGCACCACTCAGGCTCTATCTTGGTTCAGTCTCCCGTGATTTTATTACAGCACCTTTGACTGAAAAGTTTATATACAACAGCAATTTGTGGGTCATAGTTCTCAAGACTGGGAAGTTCAAGATCAAGATATCAGCAGTCAGGTGTCTGGCTAGGGCGTGAGGCCTGATGAGGCTTGGTGGAGGCTTGTTTCCGCTATTCTCTTGTAGATGAATTCCCAATGCTATTTCCTCATCTGTAGGTTGGGACACTAGTGCTGGGTGTGTGTTAGGAATGAGGAGAAACATCCAGATTGTTTACAGAGGCTCTGACTCAGCTACTACAAACAGCTCCAGAAACTGACACACAATGGAGAAAGGCAGAGGTAGTGTTACACAGAACAAGATTTCCCACCAAGCTGTGGCTCTGGGAGCTGCCTGTTGCCTTCAGACTGGCTGGCATTACATCAGCCTTACCTGATATCCACTTCTATGCTTCTCCCTTAAGGGAGAAGAATCCATATTCTCATTTCTGATTCTCTTCCCATCTTTAGGGTGACTCTGGGTCTTAGAAAGCAGGTTTGTAGGAGGTTGGAAAGCAGCCCCGCTAGGCCTGGGATTCTGAAGCTAAACATGCACTCCTGAGAGGCAAGTGTAAACACAGCAGCCTCACCACACACTGTCACAGAGATAGCCTCTCACCGTGTGCTGAGCATTCTACCTGCGCATGCCCTCCTCAGGGCCTGACTTCTGCCCTTCTTTATTACCCATTGTCAGCCCGAGCTGAGGACAATGGCAACCAAGGGTAGACAAAGGTGCCTTACTGCTCTTCTCTTCACACTCCTAGGCCCTTTTGAGGACTCCCTGGTCAATCAAACCTACCCCACAACCCTCTTACTGCCTCGAGCATGTTCTCGGGCTGAAGGGTTTCTGTGCCCCACTTTGTTATAACAGTGGCTTATAATTGGATTGACCGCGTTTCATATGCTACTCACGTTTGGAATGTTCAAAGGATCAGCTTTACTGATGTCGGAATAGGCACTTGTTTTTAGTTTCAGTCTCCCCCGACACGTTCCGCCACAGCCCTATCCCGGCCTGGAGCTGGCTGGGAAGCCGCTCGGTTCCCCGCCCTGGCCAGAGGCGAGAAAAGGCAAGCCGAGAGCCGTGGGGAAGCCCCGGGGAGCCTCGAGGGACGTGGGTTCCTAGGACCGCGTGGCGCCGCCTGATCCCGCTTGCTGAGAACGAACACGAGTCGGCATCTGGTGGACCCGAACTCCTTTATTCCTGGACCCGAACTCGAACCCGAACTTGAACTCAAACTCCCACTATTCAAGGGGTTACCCCGATAAATAACCTCTTCCCATAAGGGCGTGGCTTCTCCCCTCGAGCAGGGAAGCCTTAATTAACATGGCAGGGGGAGTGTTCCTAAGCAAGGGACCCGCCCCAATGCAGACAAACATGTTCCTTTAGCTTCTTGTGAAGCGAGCAAGTTATAATATTCTGGCTAGGGACCTTCCTGGGCTGGGAGAGCAGGAGTCTGCCACGGGTCACATCCCCCGTCACCTTTTCAGGGAGCAGGGGCACTTGGCCTTGACTTCCACTGCTTTCCAGCCCCCGGGTCCCACAGGCACTTATGTCTAAGGTAGCTTATTCAAATTTGTTATTAATTAAATGTTTAATAAGTCTTAGTAAAATATGAGTTGAACCACCAAGGCTTATACAGATTCGAATATTCCTCTCAAGCCCAGAGGCCCAACGTACAGCAATCTAATAAAAATGCAAAAATAAAATAAGTCAGATTTCTTTCTTTAAATGATTAGGTAAACAATTATTGTAAAACTATTGAAGAGGTAAATTAGTATTCTCTGGATATTATTCTTATCCTTGGGAGAGTCTCAGTATTATGGGAACTGCTATGCTTACTTTCCAAAAGTGAATTTCAGAAAGCACATGGACTCATGCACTGAGGGGATGTGAAGAATCATCCGGAAACAGTTGGCCAAATCCAGCAGCGCTTGAATCGCGCACTAGGAGGCACACTGACATCAGCAGCGAGCTTAGAGAAGTGTCTCTGACTCCTCAGCCAGTTTGCGATAAATGTCACGGTCTTCTGAAAACACAGGAAGATATGCAGTGGCTAGCTCTGTGCTGCGGTCAGAGGTGACTACCACCCTGGGTCCTCACTTACAGGCTCCTGTGTAGCTCTTGCTCTCAAGCCAGCCGCTGCCATCCTGGCCGTGTTTCCTTCGCACTGATTAGACAGTAATGTATGAAAATACAGAAGTATTAAAGTTTTCTGAAAAGAGAAGTTCTCATGAAAAGAATAAATTGCCTTAAATTCACCTTTTGAAAACTGTTGAATATGAACTATTAATAGATATTCAGATGGTAATCATTTCATTTCCTTAGCAACAAAGATCATTAATGAAGACCTCTAAGCATTTTTATTGGTTCTCGGTGATGGGAGTGTTTATGGGACACTGACGTGTCTGGTGCTGGCATCAATCACAGAGCCGGGCAAGACACACTTAACGTAAGTTCAGCCTTCCTTGAGTCCTGGAGGAGTGGCAGTCATGGAAAATCCTGTCAGGGTCAAAAGGTTGATACCAGTGAAATGAGAACCCCTCACCTCACAGCTTGGCTTTAGGTTTGGGATATTTCTCAAGGCAAGACCAGGCTCAACCCAGAGAAAGGCCCAGCCCCAGGAAGCATAACTGACCCGAAACCAGGTCAGCACACAGTATTCATTTCAGGTGACTGTTAGCAGGGTTTGAATGCGGAAGGACCTGGAGAGGGGAGGATGCGGCTGAAGCGGGCCAAGAATCTCGGATTCGTTCTTTCATTCACTCATTCACTCGGCCTATCTTTCCTGCTGCCTACTGCTTCAGACCCTTTGCTCCGGCAGAAGACAAAGACATGTATCAGACCGCTCTTACTTTCAGAGAACTCAGAATGTGATAGAAAATCACATATTTATAGATAAGTTATTGTGATTCAGGGTAAAAAGACCAAGGGTTCCTCCACCGCCACCTAAGCAGAGGCCTAGAGGACACAGCAGATGATAGCCCCTGGCCGCCTATGGAAGGGCCGATGGAGGATCAGACTGTGACTTCAGCTGCACACAGGAATGACACGGCCTCTGGGAAGGATGATCAGCCCGACAGCACCGGATGGAGATCATTGATCCTTCAGCCTCAGGCTGACCTCTGTGGGCTCTTGGGTTCACTCTGAGGCTTCATCCCTTGATTCTCTGAGGAGAGACTCCTGACAAAGAGACCTGGGTCCAAATGCAGCACCAAACAACATTAACCTGAGGTGACTCTTAAGGAACATGAGCAGAGCTGGAAGGTTGAGTGGACAGGAGGCTTCTTCTCTGACCTCCAGTGATGGGCTACATGTGCTGGACCGCTCATTCTAAGACTGAAGGCAGACAGGGAAGCTCCGAGGGCAAAAGATCAAGACCTGGGTGGCCTTCTCTTAATACCTAGGCCTCCTTTCTGCTTTTTTTTTTTTCCCTCCTCAGACGTGACTACCTACCCTGCCTTTTCTACTCTGCCAGTCTGAAGATGGCTTAAATGGTCTCAAAAATTGTTACCACAGAAGGCCCTGAAGGCTCTGGGTGACTGGCACAGAGCTGGCACACCCAGTTGTCTTTATGCTCAGTTGAAACACAAACAAACAGGCTGGCTAACGGCTCTGGCTCAGTTGGGCCTCGTCTGCAGGCTGAGCCACGGGCCTGCCTAGGCCTCTCCTCTCCTTCCAGTTTCAGGACAACAGCTTCAGCCTGACTTCTTCCTCCTTGCTCCTGTCTACACCGCCCCTCAAGCCAGGACCTGTCTTCCTAAAGGTGCAGGGTCTCGCATCTGCTGTTCTCACCCTTCTCAGTCTGCACGGCTGCCGTTGCCCACTCTGTCCCTCTCTCCGGTCTTGGGCCTTACTGCTAGTCACTATGTAGACACAAGCAGGAAGCGAGCTGGGGAGTAACGAGGGTAATTTAGAAATGAGAGATGTGGCATTCACAGGCATGTGGCCAAGCCCCTTCCTTGACTCCCTTCTTGGATTTTCTCAGATATATCCCAATACTGTTTTTCATCCTTTAGCCCTGCTTGGCAACAGAATTTAGCCACACTGCTAAATTCAGGAGGGTGCTGCCATTTTTATCCTCTCTCTTCCCCCAACTGCCCCCTGCTATCACCTACTCTGTTCACCCTTGGGCCGTGGCTGCTTTTTATTTCCCTCTTAAGAGAAGTCTCCCCTGACAGAGGGCTTCAGGTAAGGAGAATAAAGGAAAGTGTTTATGAATTCATTACTTTAAACTCAAATTGGAAGGTCTGCATGCCAGGATGATTTGTAACCACCCTTCAGTAAACAATGGAAAGCTAAAAAGGAATTTAAGCCTTTCTCTAAGGACAAGAGAACTGTGTATGGGTTTTTTGCCTCTGTGTGTGTGTGTGTGTGTGTGTGTGTGTGTGTGTGTGTGTGTTTGTGTGTGTACCATGTGTGTGCAGTGCCTGCAGAGGCCAGAGGAAGAAGGGCAGTGGTCCTCTGGAACTGGAGTTACAGATGGTCTTAACCACTGAGCCATCTTTCAGCCCCCCTCAGATTCGTCTTCAATGGAGGTAATATCAAAATCAATAAGCACCATTACCAAGGGCAGCTGGTGTGGGTTTCTCATTTTTCTCTCTAGGAGATGTTTTCTGGATGAGGAAGGAAAGGTTGAACAGAGCAGCAACGCTGGAGAAAGCAGCTGATCTCACAATCCTTCTTTCTCAATTCTTTAGGATAGAGAGCTCGCAGAACTCTGGGCATGGTTAGAAGGATAAGGGCATTTTTCTCATTGAAAATGGAGCAATGCAGCTCTTTGTTCTGGCCAAATCACCTGTACATCACCTCACACTCAGGTGATCAGTGAGTCATTTGAAAAGATAAGTCTCTGGCCTCCATTCAAGATCTGAATGGAGGGTTCGTGGGACAGGAAGTGGGCACTCAGCTTCTCTTTCTAATGGGAAGACAAGAAATCACAGACCAATCTTCTCACTGTACAAATGGAGACCTGAAGCCAAGAAGTTCGGGGTATACATCCAAGTCCTAAAGCAAGCCAATAGCAGAGCCCAAACCACATCTCCAGACTCCCAGTTCAGCGCCCCTACTGCTGTGTAAGATACAGCACAGTTTTCAGTAGGCTCATCGGGGAGGAGAAAGTGTAAAAAAATCCAAGGAGCAGAGTATTAGTTTTGGGATTTTCTGTAGGCATCAGTGACCTCTGCCTTCCTGACTGTAGGTGCCATCCCCTTCTGCGGAAGCTTGGAGCCTCAGCCTGTGGACTTGGCTTCAGCTCCTACTGGAACTGGGACCGTCTCCACAGCTCAGGAACTCATGGTCTGAAAGCAGACGGAAGGCGATCTGCTCACAGCTGCTCTCCTTCCCACACTCAAACAAACATGCCAACAAGCCCTGCTCTCCCACCACCGCCAGATCAGAGTAGCCACAGGGCCCGTAGTACAAGATCCAGGGATGGGACCAACCAGTCACATCCCAGGGGGCCCGATTATAGTAGATGCCTAGGTTAATTCTCTGCCTCTTGCTAGTTGGATGTGAGTACAATAGCCATTCTCCTGACTGTGTTCCAGCTCCTTCTTCCAGCTCTAGGGAACTGTCCAGCAGAGAGTGCTTCTGAGTAGTGGCGGAGTCTTTATCACTTGGGTCTTGACATGTATGTGGCATCTTCAAGGGCCGGAAGCTCACTACACTGCCTTGGCAGCCATAGTGAGGCTCATAGAGTTGTGGGTTCAGGGTTGGTTTCTCGAAGATGTCGCCGTAATCAGTGCTAAAAGCCTCTGCTCGGAATCTGCGTGTCCGGGCACTGCAGTAGAGCACAGGGTTACCAGCCCTCCCCGTCACTTCTGCCACTTGGCACTCCCCTGTCACCAGGGCCCCAATGGGCTTGCCACGGTGCCATGTGACTCCTAAGTCATCACTGTAGATCATCAGGGAATGGGACTTGACTGAACACGGAAAGCAGAGGAACCGGCATGAGAAATAATAGGCATAGGCAGGGACGATCAGCCTCCCTGACTGCAGCTGGATGCCATGACCTGGGCCCACAGCAAATGTGGCCCAGTACTTCACCTCTGAGCCAATGACCTCCTCAGTCAAGTCCTTCACTTCACCCCACGAGTACCCAGCATCCTGACTGCAAACGAAGCAGAGACGGGCAGCATTCTTGCCCCACACAATCTGCCGACGCTCAGTAACGTGGCCCCACACACAGATGAAAAACAGGTACACACGGCCAGTACTCCGTTCCCAAATAGGGCAAGGGTTCATGGTCCGATGCCCAGGCAATGTGGCTTCCATCAGTGGCTGTTGAGGTTCCCACTAGTCATGGGGAAGAGAAGGAGACAGTGGGAGTGTGTTACTAAGAGGAAGACACGAGGCTCGTGAAAAGTATCAGTTCTTTTTGCAAACAATGTATGACATCGAAACGGACAGAATCCTAAGGGCCCAAATATTCACTAAAATGTGCAACTATTACAAGGAGGCTTTAAATCTGAAAAAAAAAAAAAAGACAATGCTAGATATTGGAAATGCTGTGCTATCTTTAGAATGGCCTCCTTTGCTTCACCTGGACTTGCAAATCATCCTCCAATACCCAACTCCAATGCCACCTCCTTTAAGAAGCCTTCCTTGAAATTCACTTTCTTCTTCCAACAAATTGTAGCAGCTACATGACACTATGTAGCTGTTTGGTAACTGTTTCCCCTTTTAGACTATGAGTTTGGGTAACACCCAAAACACATGCATTTATATCTCTAATACCTGGCACAGGCTAGCCGCCAAGAAAAATTTACAAGGGCAGAAAAAACAAAAACACGGGGCCAGTAAGATGACTCAGAGTGACAGTGCTTGCCACCAAGCCTGATGACCTGAGTTTGCTCTCTGGGACCCAATGGTAGAAGAAGAGAACCAAGGACTTCCAAGTCTGTATACAGACAGACAGACAGACTCAGAGAAAGGGGAGAGAGAAAGAGAGAAAATAAATAAAATACAAAGAAAACGATGAAAGAGAACAGGAAAGGAAGCAATCGGTCAAATAGGGCAGTTTCCAGCAGAGATGGACGTTCAAAACTGCAGAGCTTTTCTCTTCCCATGCTACGCTGGGGAGGCAACGCTACCAGCACCTAAAGACCCGCAGAGTCCCAGAGCCCCGCCTCCAGGCCTGCCTTTGTCACTACCGCCAGACACTGGGCGAGTCTGACTCACATTTCTTTATCAGCTGAATGGAGAATCTTCTGAAAAGATTAAATGAGATAATACCTAACTAGACACACTACAATGAAGGCCCGATATCCCTAATTAGAATTTGTAAACAGAAAAAGGCAAAGAGCAAAATCAGACATGTTACAGAAGGAGAAAAAAAAAATATGTTCAAACTTCATACATAAAAACAAAACATAAATTGAAATTAAACCGATAACATTTTCAACTAACATTATTTTGTTTTGTTTTTCGAGACAAGGTTTCTCTGTTGTAACTCTAGCTGTCCTGGAACTCACTCTGTAGTCCAGACTGGCCTGGAACTCCCAGAGATACGCTTGCCTCTACCTCCCAAGTGCTGGGATTAAAGGTGTGCGCCACCACCACCCAGCCAACAATTTTTTAAAATTTTAAACTCTGATAATATTCTGTCAGTAAAAATGTGGAAAAACAGGATCCTTCAAATATATATTGGAGTATAATAGTTACAGACACTTGTGAGCTGACACGTGGGTGCTGGAAATTGAGCCCAGGTCCTCTGGAAGAGCAGTCAGTGCCCTTAACCACTGAGAGATCTCTGCAGTCCTCCCCATGTGCTAAACATGACTGGCAACAGGGCCCAGGATACAGAATGGCTGTGAAGATATCCCTGGCACAAGATGACCACTCAGTAAAAGCCAGTTTTTATTATTTTCCACTCCTTAGCTTCCCACAGAGCTTTTCCAGCAAAGGTGGGGAAAAAAAGAATAGGCCCAGGCCTGAATCTGTGCTGAGTCACCTGTACAGTGCACCCCTTCAGCACCCCTCGCCGGAGCACCAGGTGGAGAGCATCCTCATCGTTGCATGTGGACCGCTTCTCCGCAAAGGCCAGGAAGGTGTTGGCGGGAGGAACGTAGAGCAGGGCTGGGATCCGGTAGGTGATCCTGTTCTTGCCTTCCTGCTGGAACAGAGTGCTGCTGAGGGAGCATGATGACATTTCTTCCATGACTTCTGCAAGGACAGGACACAGTTCAGTGTGGGTCTGCATACCAGTTCTCAGTTGTTCCACTGCTGAGAGCGCAGGGCTCTGCGGATGCACCCAAAGGTCTACTTTTTCATATAAAGAGAATATCCTGGCCTCGACAGCCCAAGGCAAATAATAGGTACCCTCGTTCAACAAATCTATTTTCCAGACATGTCAGTTTCTTGGCTTGGCATTTCTAGGTTATTCGTGAATGGAAATGAGAACACGACTATTCCTAACGGTGGCTAAGGAGGTTTTCATTGTCGGGATGAGGGAGAGCTGGAATCGTACGGACTGAACATGGCCAGCAGAATAGACCAGGCCATGAGAGGAGAGAGAGAGGGAGAAAGCAAGGAAGGAAGAGGAGAGGAATTCTCAAGAAGTGCCTTTTCATGTTGTGAAGTTTCGGGTGGTCTAACCTAGGCATCTCTGCAACCTTGGCTGCTATGACAAGTGTATTAAAAGCCACACTT
Source organism: Cricetomys ansorgei (assembly GCA_026225945.1). Lineage (NCBI taxonomy): Eukaryota > Metazoa > Chordata > Mammalia > Rodentia > Nesomyidae > Cricetomys > Cricetomys ansorgei. Next base: position 5,228,408 of record JAMJFZ010003206.1, read on the forward strand.
TTGCATGTAATCAGCTGAGTGAAGCTCAAAGGGTAAGTACTCAGACTTTGGGTTTGCTCTTATCTCCAGCCCCTGGATATTACTTTCTTGCCAGATTCAGCTACATGGACCTTTATGATATCCTAGCTGCCATTTGCTAGGTTAACTGGTTTGTAATAAACACTGACAGTGGAAGCCTCCAGAAACTCTTTGAAAGAGCCCAGAAGTTCCATTCCTCAGAGAGCAGAGGAAGGATTCAAGCCATACAGATGAAAGTAGGCTTAGGATTTGATTTTGCTTCAAAGTATCTGTCATCCAAGGCCCATCTAACAAATGACTTATATAAATAAATAGATAAAATAGCCCCGTAAGAGCCAGGCCAACGAGTCCCTCCTTATTTATTCAGTAAACATGTTTGAGTGTCTACATATATCAGGCCTTTACAGCAGTGTTGAGGAGACGTCTGTCCTCAAGGCGGTAACAATCGACGGCAACCTGCCACGTCTACACCCTGTGCCCTGCTCGTTTCCCTTCTGAAGTCTCGTACACATGTTCCACGCATGCTACGAAAGCAAAGCTCCATCATGTCAGGTCCCAATCACCCTAGGTGGGAGCCTGCACTCAGTTCAGGCTGGACTCGGACCCAGTAAACACTCAGCATTCTTCAGAAACTGTGTAAAGTGGGTTTCTGTTTGCCAGGAAAAGCCATTACTTCATCTTTTACAGTTCCCCAAGCTCTAGAGAGGCCATCTAGTTCTCTATTAACTCAAACAAGCCTCCAACACATCAGAGATCCCCCACCCACCCTGCACTCATCCCCAGGCTGTTCCAGCTAACTCATCCTCCTCCCACTGCAACATAACTTGTAACTGGTGGGGCTCTCCACCATTTTTGCTATCTTCTCTGCCCCCATAGCCCTGGCAATCACCAGTCTGCTCCTCTCCTAGATGCTTCCGGCTATTCTCTCTCTACTCCTGAGAGGTAACTATGGCTAGATTCCCCCAGATGCCCCTGGCTATTCTCTCTCTTATCTACAAATAAAAACCTTCCCCCAAACCGTGAAGTGTCCATCTCAGTGGTTTTCTTCACTGTATCCTTGCTTCCACATAGGGCTCTATTTTCTCACCTAGAACCAGACATGGTTTGTGATGGGCAGTGGACAAGTCTTTGCTGGATAAATGAATGCATGAATAAATGAACTGGAATATAAAGAATGAAGACTGGATTAGCCAACTGATGGGGTAAGAAGCAGAAGGGTGGGGTAGTAAAGCCTTTAGGTAACAGATAAGAGCTGTGGAGGCTTTCAGTAGGATAGTGTGACTATGCTGAGGTGGAATACAAAACTTATAAGCAAAGATAGGACTAAAAGGCTCAGCAGAGCCAGATCCTGACAGGCTGTGTCACCTTATTGTGGTTTTGATCCCACAGACAGGGAGCCACTGTAGAGTTTCTGATAGGAATGGCATGGTCAGACCAGTCTCTCAGGCAGCTTTCCAGGTAGTGAGCTATTGGGTAATGTTCCAGCCTTGGAGTCAAGCAAGACAAACTCCCAACACATAGGAATGACTCACTCAATCATTAAAGCGAGAGGGCTGTAGCTCACTGTCGTGATGAGAGTGGGAGAAGTGGCCTCAGAGCAATAAAAAAGCTTCCCTTCGTTCCAGTCTTGAGCTTGCACCAACAAGCATAACTGGGTGGACTGCCTTCTTAGCATGTTGTCAGAGCATACCTGCGCTCCACATTCAGGCTCCCCTTCCACACACCGCTGGACTTTATTCTAAGTGATCTCTGTCTCTGAGTCACGCTGCTGGCAGTGTTTAACGCTGGCTCACAACGCTTAACAAAAGATGTGCCCTGAGTACTACTGACGCATGGCATGTATTTCACTTTTCTATTGTGTTGGGATCCTCACCTATAACATAACACAAATTAAATTCTACATAAAAAGATGAAAGAGCCTTAAGTAGCTGTTACTAGCCCCATTGCACAATAAGAATAGGCTCTTGGAGCCCCAAAGGCAGGTAGACTCAGCCTCCCAGACCTCTCTAATGGCCCTAACAGCCATTCCCCCCCCTCAATAGGCCCTCTCACCCAGCCGTCTCTAACAGCCAAACCAGCTATTTCCAGCCCTAAAGGCAGGAGAGTGGCCAGGTCTCGCCCTACAGAAAAATAAATAAATAAATAAATAAACAAACAAACAAACAAACCAATCCCTGAGCTTACCCCTAGATCAGGCCACAAAAATCCCACCCATCCTGGGCCACCCTGGAAAGGTCCGTCCCCAAGAAACCTTATATAAACCCTTGCTCAATTCTTTGCTGCTTCTCACCAGAGCAGAGGCAGCCACCCTCCTGGGGGTTTTCCCTCCCAATAAATCTCTTGTGTGACTTTGTAGTGCTCCTTGGCCCCTGACTGCCAGGATGGATTCCTTTCTATCAGAGCAGGAACACTTACAATAGAAGCACCATTCACGGTAGCCACTATATCAGTGTTTCCCAATTATAAATCATTACGCGTTATTCCTCACCCACACCCAACTTCAGTTTTTTGGGCTTTATTTTGTTTTCTGCTGTTTGTTTGTTTTTGAGACAACGTCTCACTGTGTAGCCTAGACTGGCCTCGAACTTGCTGTGTTCAAGTCTCAGCCTCCTGAGTGTTAGGATTCCAGATGTATGCCAGCATACCCAAACAGGGCATATTATTCCTGAATCCTGATAACAGTAGTCACTCACTACATAAAATGTAATGATAGACTGAGTGTTCACGGTAGTCCCACAAGACTGTAATAGTGCTGAAAATGTCCTATCGCCTAGAGGCTTTTCAGTCATTGGTACCACAGTCCTGACATATTACTTGCATGTTTGTGGTAATTACGAAGTGAACAAACCTACTGTGAAGCCAATCATATAAAAATATAACACAAATGTGTGCAGCTCAGAAAACTTGAAACGACAATAAGTTATATCACGGCTTGCACGCTCCTTACAGCACACTTTCTGTCTTCATTATCTTGGGGTACAAACCCACTTACTCAGCTTTTACTGTGAAATAGCTATGTTAGTTGGCAGCAGCCTCACACATTTTGTGTTTACTGAGTCTTCTGGCTGTGCCATTTTCTCTTGTGTTTGACTTAATCTCATGTTTTATTCATCATGGCCCCAGAAGATATATATCTATATATATAAAATATAGCCCAGCTGTGCTGTAGTCTGTACCATACAGATGTGCAAATCACATCATGGTGGTGTTCATCTTTAAGCACTGCATTATTCTATCAATTACAAGTCCTCTTAGCACCTATGTGATCTGGGTTGGTCATGAACTTGTGATTCTCAAACCCCAGCATCACGAGTGCTAGGATAACAGGAGTAAGGTACTGTGACTGGCTCTCATTTGTTAAAAGTGGATAATCCCTATTTATGAGGACCATAAGTATTATAAACTTTAAGGCACCACACAAATAGATGTCTTTAATTATTATGAATGTTTTAAAATTCACTTTTGGCTCTGCCATCACGACAATTAAGTAGTCACTAATACTTTACGCTAATAATACTGATGACTGCGGTAACACATGGCCTGGCACCCAAACAATTCACCTAAATTATGTGCTGAGAACTGGGGACTGAGAAGAATCAGGTACAGGTCTGCTTTGGAAGTGTTGGCTTTTGCAGAGAATTCTACTAATCGCTGTTCCAAACTCGCGCCTTCCAACCAAGTCTTGCCTTCCAACCAAGTCTTCCCCGTTCTCTTTCTCGGGGAGAGAGAGTACAGTGTAGCGACTTCTGAAGTCAGTCCTGTTTGAGGAGGAAAACTTAGGTGAGACCACTCAGGTGCAAACCCAGTCTCAGAATTTCCACCTTGGCGGGAGGTTTTGGCTGCCCACAACTCCATCTGCAGTAAGAACCTAGTCTCGGTTCCCGCTTCGTTCCCACAATTCTAAACTACAGCGTAAGTTTGGCTTCAGAAGGAAGAAACACAAATAGAACGGCCCAGGACACTCTGGCTGTGAGGTCCCAGCTGCGTCGGGCTGACTCAGTACTCTTCCTGACGCGGGTCCCCGCAGTCCGGGGCCGTGTTCGGGGTTACCCCCACCCCAGCTCACCGGCTCCGGCGTCTCTCAGGGCGATCGGGTCTCGGAGGAAGGCCCGGAGCGGGGCTGGGGCAATGGAGACACAAGGCAGCGGCGACAGAAACCGCGGACGAGGAGACAAACCGGACAACGAGGAGCAGGAGCTGACAGGCGTGAGACACAGACTGCGCGGACGAAGCGACGCTCAGAGCGGTTGGCGCAGGAGGACAGCGACAGGAGGCAGCCGGGGGCCGACCTCCCCAGCCAGGCCCCGCCCCGTCCCGCCCCCGCCCCGCCCCCGCCCCCGCCCCGCCCGCGCATCCTCCCTCCTCCAAACTTCCTCCCCGCCACCCCAGCCTCACAGGGCGTTCCCAGCTTGCTCAGGGCGCATATCTCCCAAACCAGGCCCCACACCATGCCTCACAGGGCCTCGCCTGCCTGCGTGCTTTCTCCACGTACTTACTTAACCTGTGGCTTGGTCTTCGGAAGATATCATTGCCTAAAACGTCGCTGGACAGCCTAATTCTCGAGGCAAGTTTCTGGGCCTCAGATGGAACTACAAAAAAGACAGGTTTTTAGTGTGTTCACACAAAACACTGGGCACTCTCTTTGCAAAAAGTACCAAAATGTATATATTTACCAGGGTTTGGTGGCGAAGGGCTGTCTGTGAACTCAGTCTGATGGAGACTAAAGGTGGATAACTGGAAATTTCAGCTGTCTGGACTACAGAATGGGTATACGCCTCGGTCACAAGATAAAAAGGTACAAACACAGCTGCGAAACCAGCTCAGTGGGTAGAGCACTTGCTTAGCAAGTGAACATCCTAGTTCAGACTCCAGTACTATAGATAATTTATTGCATATTGTCTACACATATTTCATACACATATCTGTCAGCAAGTACTGAGTCCATTCTCTTGTTTCAGTCATGTGCAAGGACCATCCCATTCTTCCCCACCTCCCGACCAAAAGAAGAAAAGGCTCCTCTTGAGACACTGCAGCATCTAAGACGGTCAGTCGGTGATGGGGACAAAGAAAGCTAAAAATGACTCAAAATGACCAGCCTTCTGGACAACAGGCTACCGGAAATAGGATACTCAAAGGGAAAAAGATGTGGAGTACACTGGCATCAAAGTCCACACAGTGGTTACTAATAAGCATGTGAACTAGGACATTTAGCATAATGGCTTATAATACTCAGTAAGATGTACAATAGCAACCTTTACTTTGTAATACTAAAAATTACATCCCCAAAAGTGGCTGTAACCAGAGTAAGTCATGAAGCAGCACAACAGGGCAGACTCAACAGCAACCTGAACTCCACCTCTGCCTGTGATGATGCCAAGGGGCAGGGCCCTACCCACCAAGGAAAGTAAAGCTCCTGTTCCTTTTTGAATTATCTAGGATTTCCTCTGCCCTAATACCTGCCCCCTCCTGCCCCAGCATAAGAATAAGGGTCTTCTTTCTTTGTCGTGAACCTGCTTGATTCTTCTGACTAAAATTCACATGGTGAGAAACAATCTAAAGTTATTTTGTTGCTGTTGGAACCAAGTAAAACATAAAGGAATTTGGCAAAATAAAGGGAAAGACGGAATACTAACTTGAGGATGGAAAAAAAAATCTTAATTTACATTAAATTTGAATCCACGAGGCAGAGAAAATGCAAGTGAGTATGGAATTGGGGAGGTGCCGTGAGGGATGAGCTATAAGAACACAGAACTACAACATGATGTGTTTTTCTTCTTTCTTTATTAAAGGAGAACTATCATGAGAGACTAACCTAACAACACTGAGCCAAAATAAAACTGTTGCCTCCTAAAATCAACCAGGACTCCACAGAAAACTGGCTAATTTCAGAGCTAGGGGAGAAGAGTTATGTCACAGGCCTAGGGTAACTCCTCTTATCTGAAAACAAAGGAGCCAGAAGGGAGGGATGGGGTCCCGCAGAGGAGATGACTTAAAGGGGATCCTACTACCATCTATGAGGGGAAAAAACACCAGATGTGGTGGGTCACACCTGCCCCAGCATTATAGGAGAAGTAAGAGGACCGCCACATGTTCTAAACCAGTTTATTGGTTTATTAGTTTAAATAGTGAGTTCCAGGCTACTTGGGGCTAAACACAGAGACCCTTTGTCAAAGGGAAGAAAAAGAAGTGACTTACAAAGGATTAGATTAAATGTTTAAAATTATGGGATCATGGTGCCGGAGAGATGGCCCAGTGGTTTGAGAGGTCCCTGGTTTTGGTCTCAGCACCCACCTTAACTCCAGTTCCCCAAAAACCCAACACTCTCTTCTGACCTCTGAGGGTACCAGGTATGCACATTGTACACATATATACATGCTGGCAAAACACTTATACACATAAAATAGAAAAATATTTAAAATATTAAGATCACATTGACATATGGATAAAAAGCCTCTGGTCATTTCAAGAGGTTACTAAGGAGAGAATCAAGCTAGAATAAAAGTAAAAGGTGGAATAAATCCTTTCCTACACATATCATATTTCAGTGTAATTAAATGTCCTCCATAACAATAATAAATAATTTTCTCATTTTGCAATACCTTGGTGACTTCTAAGACCATATGACGGATGGTCAGTGTAAAATTTTTGTGTTAGATGAATCAAGCCCAAAACATTTGAGCCTGCTGTGTATAGCATGACGAATAGAGGCAAGCAGGTTATTATGTGGTCTCCTTTACAGTCTTATTGCCAAACAACTAATCTGAGGTTTGAAGGTGTACTACAGCGGTAAAGAGCTTGCTGAGCCCTGGCTCAGTCCCCAGTCACGTACCACTACACGCACACACAAGAGGGGAGTAGAAAATGTGCCAAATGCACCATGGCACCATTAAGATAAGACTGGCTGAATCCACAAACAGCAAAGTGTGTGTGGGGTGGGGGGGAATGCAGACAAAACAATACATTAAAAAATTTTAAATCAACTGCAAGAGAGACTGTGAATCGCTGAACGTTATTTGGATCCTAAACTGAATAAATCAGTTCTAAAAAGGCATTGAGATGATTTTACTAGTGACTAGGTGTTAGGCGACATTCAGGATTTGTTTTTAGGAATGATAACAGCATTGCAGCTGCTTTCAGTCTTCCCCAAAATGAGCACCGAGTCCCCAGATCTTGGTTCCTAACATTATGGACTAGGATCCCTGTAAAATAGTTGATTCCAGATCTGGGAAAATACTGGGAAAAACACAAGCTGAGTGTGGAAAACTTTGTGGTGTATAAAGTACAAAAAGGTCACAAAGTGACAGGGGTCTTTTTCACAGGACTTCCTTAATGGTCATGGGGTCCACAGGGTTACAAGATATTGATAATGAGACTATAATTCATAGAATGAAATAAAACCAAGTCCATACTGATGTGAAAGGTTGTACTAATAAAGTAGCAGAGATAGCTCTTCCCTGAGGGTAGAATTCCAGTTAATAAACATTGGAAGAAAAAAAATACCACTGGCTTCCCTTTAAAGGTTGGCAAAAGGACTCCATTTATCATTCTAAGATGTTACAGAAAGTACAACTTTATTTCTGTAACACTAAAATGATCAGAGCCATTTCCAAGGCTTTTCATTATCAGCTGAGAACTCTGCCTACAAGTGGGGCGACTTTTTCTCCTGTGATGGATGCTGGCACACACTTCGCATGTCTTCCTTCAAGGAAGGCCCATGGTCACAGCTCCAGGGAGCGCTGCCAGGCTTCGGTCATCACATTTCCTCCGCTAAAAGAAGCTGCCTCTCCTGAAGTCTAGCCTTTTCCCAAGTTGGCCGACACGCAACATCGAATGACTAACTGATATGGTATAAAGATCTGGCCATTCTGGGTCAACTTATCTCCAGAGTAAATCAGAACTCAGGTGAAGCTGCAAAGCAGGCTTGCACCATAGCTATATTTTATATCCCATCACTTTGCCAAAAGTGTTTATCAGAGCCAAGAGCTTTCTGCTAGTCTTTTTGTTCTATATATGAAATCTTATTATCTACGTCTTCCCTTCCTATTTGTATCCCTTTTGTTTCTTTATCTTGTTGCTCTAGCTAAGATTTCAAGCAGTATATTCCATAAGTATAGAGAAAGAGACCATACTTGTTCTGTTGCTGATTTTAGTGGAAATGCTGTGTTTCCTACTTAGTGTAATAGTGAATATAGGTTTGTCCTATGTAGTCATCATTACATTCAGATATATTCCTTCTACTCCTAGCCTTCAGGATTTTTATTGTGAAAGCCTTCTGCTCATCTACTAGGATGATGTTATGATCTGTCCTTGGATCCTTAAACTGGTTTGCATGTTGAACCACTCCTGCATGTCTGGACTGAAGCCAACTTGAAATGGTAAGTGATCTTTTGACGTGTTCTTGAATTTGGTTTGCAAGTATTTTAATAACTTTCGCGTGTATGTTCATCAGGGAGATTGGTTTATAATTTGTGTCTTTAACTGGGTTAGCAGAATAATACTGGTTTCATAAAAGGAGTTTGGCAGCATGCATTCCTTTCCTATTTTATGGACCAGTTTGAAAAGCACTGGCGTTAGACTTTCTTTAAATAACTAAATTTTCAATAGTGAACCCATTGTAGGACTGGACTTTTTTAGCTGGGAGATATTTTGTGCTTCAATCTCATTGCTTGTCACAGATCTCTTAAAAGGCTCGTCTTGATTTAATTTTGATAGGTCACCTATGTCTATATAGGTCAGAGCTTTTAAGGCATATCCTAATGATTTTCTCAATGTTCTTGCTATCTATGATGCAGTCTACCTTTTCACTGATTCTTTTTGTTTCTTTTTAATTTCTATCTAATTGATTTCTAGCCTGTTCTTAACTATTTCTTTCCATCCACTGATTTGGGGTTTGGTTTGTTCTGGTTACCTTTGAACTTATTTCTCACTACTCAGAACCTACAACCACCTCCCTAATACCTTACTACCAGGCATAGGATTCAAAACATTCTGAGAAGAGGATCATAGACACCACCAGAATATCAGGTCCAGGGGTTATATTTGAGACAGAGTCTCATCATGTAGCCTTGGCTGACCTGTAACATGCTGTGTAGACTAGGCTGGCCTCAACCACGGCCATCTTCCTACCTTTACCTCCCTAGTGCTGGGACTTCAGATGTGCACCGCTACATCCAGCTTTATAATCAGGTTTACAATCTCTGTTAATTCTTAAAGTGGTATGGACATCAGAAGAGACCTAAGCATGTGTATCCTTGGCTGGATTAAGACTAGTCTATTTAATAACAGAGGACATGGTCAGCAAGGGCAGGTAAACACTATAAAAACCAGCATGATTATTATGAGACCAGTGGCTTTCCCTGTGGTCTCCCTTTGTGGAGACAAGGCTTGAGGACAGTCAGGTCAATCAGCGTGGAGACAATAGTGGCAGTTAGTGAAAGAGGTCTTCACAGGTTGAGTGAATCAAAGAAAGGTTCACATCTTCTTCTACTTCCTGATGTTCTAAAGCAAAACGTGTTGTCTCTGAAATATATACGGATTTACAAACATTAAATATATATTGTAGAAGAAAATTGCAAATAATGATCTTTCCTCTCTTTACTGGTTCTTTCTGCTTGAGAAGACTTAAGTCCACTAAGGCTGAAGGTGAAGAGCTGAAAAACAGTATGCGATAGGCACCAGGGTTTCCAGGAGGAAGGGGCGCTGCAGATCTAGAGAGTCAGAAGCCACCCAGTAGGGTCCCAAATAGGCTGCAGTGAACAACTATTCCATGCATGAGTGTGTTAACAGCCCGCTCTCAGGAGGTGCTCTGCAGCCTCGCACAGTGCCGGTCGTGAAGAGTATTCCTGGTCCGCGTGACTGACACACAAATGCCACAACTGCAAGGGTGGCGGTGCACAAACTGCACAGGCAGCTGGGCTACTAAATGCTTAAACGGTCTTGAGTCGGGGGAAACTGTACGAGACTTCTGCAGCCCAAGTCCCTAAGTGGGTTTACGGGAACATTTTAAAGGTTAAGATACGCACATAATAATGAGATGGTTGTTTATAATGAGAGATGTTTTATGTTGACCATAATCTGAAAAGGATACTTTCTAGCCCTCCTTAACAAGTGACTTAACCTAGAGAAGTAACGGGGGTTGGCTCAAACTCACACATTGAAACAAAGCCATGAACCACTGAGTCTCTTGACTCACCAGAGCACCCATTTTTCTCTCCTCTAATAGTATTTCTTTTGGGATAGTGAAAAACTAGAGAGAAAAACATATCACCTAATAATCTATTGACAAAGGAAGTTAAATTAAAACCACTACGTGACATCATAGTTATTAAAAATTAGTTTGCCTTATATATACACTGACAAGGGAAGAAACTATAAAATATTATGCTTAAAAACCAACAAAATGCCACTGCCAATGGCCATGACAGCAGCAGCTGCTGCAGCGCTGAGGCAGGACAGTCACTCGTGCACATGAGTTAAGACTAGTCTCGGCCACATAAGGAGAGCCCCATCTTTAAACAAAGAAAAAAGAGTATGTATCAACGGAATTGGAATTTTCAATAACAACAAAAAAGGAACATACATAAATCTGTTTGGAGGACTGGGGATGTAGTGGTAGAGCACCTGCCTGACATGTACAACACCCTGAGTCTGAACTCTAGCCTAGCAAACACAGGATATGTGTGTGTGTGTATAGAGCAGAAGGCACAGCAGGTGTGAAGTAGCTACTGTTTACTCTTCCAGCACTGGAAACTCTCGAACGGTAGTGACTCTGTCCCTGTGCAAGTGTCACCTGATTAAACACTTTTAAAAGCTTTAACTGGGTCACTGAATTCGAATCTTCACCAAGTGTGCCTCTGTGCCCACGCATAGAGGTCAGAGGAAGACCTCGAGTGCCGTCCTATCTACCTGTGGAGGCCAGTGGTTGATAGCACAAGTCTTCCTCTATCTCTCTCCACCTTGATATTTGGGCCCGGGGGCTCCTGTTTCATCCAGACTGGCTGGCCACAAGGCCCTAGCATCTGCCTTGTCTCTGATCCCCCAGTGTAAAGGTTAGATGTGCTTCACCACTCCTGGCTTTTACGTGGGTGCTGGGGATCCTAACTCAGATGATCCCTCTCATACAGCAAGCACTTTGTCCAGAATCATCTCCCCAGCCCTGGATTTTAGGCTGGCTGGCCAGCATGCCAGAGAGATGTTCCTGTATCCACCTCATCAGCACTGGGATTACAAATGTACCACCACACCTGGCTTCTTTTTACATGGATTCTGGGGGACAAACTCAGGTTCTTATGTTCATATGGCAAGCACGTTACTAAATGAGCTACCTTCTCAGCCCTGTATTGTAACTTCAATGAGAGGGATTGGGGAGAGGATCAGAAGTTCAAGGAACTGACCTACCAAAGGCTTATAGCAAATAGTATAGATCCAAGGCTTCAACATCTGGCCAGTGTTGTCTCACAAACTGGGTACTGCTAGACAACATTCCCAAGTAAAACAGGAAATGCTCTCCAGGAGCTTTCTTATAAAGTGAATATAGTTTGGGGTACTAGACTTAGAATTATACTCCAAAAAGTTTAGAGGAGCAATATTCCTAAAGGTCACAGGACCTGGTCAAGTGCCCAGTTCTCTGACCAGGCTGGGAAAATGCTGAAAAAGATACTGTCGTTTTGTCTCTTCAGGAACATGACCTCTGGAGCAAGATTACTTAGATTTAAGTTCCTACTCTAGAACCATCTGTGTGGCGAATTTCTAACTTTGTGTCTTAGCTTCCTCATGTGCCTGCCTCTCAGCCAATGCACGTGAAGCGCCCAGAATACAGTCAGCACTAAGTGCCGCTGCTATGACTAGAGCTGAGTCCCTCGCTCAGGTTCTCAAGGGCCTCTGCACAGTGAGCCAGCCTGGAAGGGACTCCACCACACGGGTAAAGCACTCGCTGCTCTGTGCCTGCTTTCATGACCAGGACTCCATGTTTCCACATCTTTCTTTATTGAAAAAAATTTTAGAAAATGGCAGTTAATAAAGGGCACAAACAAATCAAGAGGAACATACTAGTGGAAAACAGAGAATATAAAACTAAAAATGTCACTTCTTTAATTGGTTAAGAGCACAAAATGTAACAAGCAGGTCTGTTTTAAACAAATTAAAAAGCTATCTTATATTTTTTTTAAAATAATTCTCCCCAAGTCAAATATATACATACACCCACAAAAATGGTGTGTAAAGGAAAGCTGTCATACATAAGAAGTTGTATCCTGAATTTAAGGAAATAGTTGCTGAAGCAGGGACTAACACAGTCAGCAACAAGTTAACAATCCCCACTCCCCAAGACAGAGCCTGGCTCTACAGCCCAGGATGGCCTCAAACTCAAGCCCCTTCCTCAGCCTTCCAAGTGCTGGGATTATAGGTGAACACTATCTTGCCCAGCAAGGTTGGCAGTTCTTAAGAACTAAGCATCCAAACATTGCATGGCACAAAGCTATACTGTATAAAGTACTATAAAGTACAAAGGAAAGTCTGCTCAGCTTTTACAAAAATGCTTCTTAAGGAAAACAACAACAACAAAAAAGTCAGCAGACCAAGGAGGCTACAGCCAGCCGTCAAAGATACAACTCTGCACATCTGTGCTAGGGAATTTTATTTATCCAGAGTGGGCTAAACAGGGCATTTTTAACATTTCAGACTTGACCAAGTTTAAGCTTTGTTTCTTCCCCTACCCATCAGTAACTCGTATGACCAGCAGAAAGAGAGCTTTCAGAATTGGCTATTTTATTTTTCTTTCTGTGGCAAGACTGTCATGGAGCCTGGATATTTCAGGTTCATATGCATCCATGACCAGTGTCCCGCTGTGGTCAAAGAACTTAGCAATGGACTTGGTGAACTCGGCTTCCCGCTGCTGCTTTGTCCTCCCACTGATGAAGGTCAACTTCAGGGTGTATTTGTCATCAAACCTGAGCATCGGGACAAAGAGAACATATTAAAACTAAGCAGACTAGAAGACTGGAGAGCTTAGGGTGGGGAAGACATAATGGAAGACATAATAGCAGAAGGGGGGAAGGAAGGGAACCAGCAGGAGGGTAGCAGGGGGATAAAGGAGGAGGACAAATGAGAGCACACATATGAAAATGCCCCAATGAAATGCACCACTTTGAATGCTAACTTTAAAAACAAACATGGACTCATGTAATAATACCTCACCAAGTGTTTTTGAAAGGTAGGAATAAGCTTGACACTGCTGATACAGGGACTATTCCCCACTCTCAACCAGATAGAGACAGACACAGACTCTACCCCGCCATCCCAGATTAGCCTTTAAGATGCTAGTTCTGATATCTCCTTAATATGCTGGCATACCTTCCCTGGTTTAATTACTAAAGGTGAGAACAGGCTATCCACGAAGAGTATTCCATGTGGAGGGAACAGAAAGTGCAGAGGCCCTGAAGCAAGAACATGCCTAAGATGTCTGAAGAACAGAAAAGGAACAAGGTGAACAAGGTGAAAGAGGATGGGTCTCAGGAGATGAGGCTGTGTTTGCACATGCATGTTAGCACACAGAACACACATACAGACCGACTGTTAAGTTGTCCCTAGGAATTTAAATTTAGCTTTTTTCCTGAACAGGCGATCTCAAACTGAGGACTAAGTTGATGTGACTTATGTTTTCGGATGATGACTTGCGTTTCCTGCTCTGCTGGCAATGACTACAAGGAGGGAGAGAAGTTCCAGGGTCCACCAGAAGTGAGGAATTGGTAACAAAGGAGCTGACATACATCTGGGTGGAGCTGGCAGACAGAGGAATTCTGGAGTACCAATGATCTGGACTTGTCAGGAATGAAACTGCCACTTACTCAGAGAGGAAAACTGGGGAAAGAACAGTCTGGATAATGGGGAACGGAGTTGAGCTTTGGACATGTTAACTTTGAGATGCCCATTAGGATCCAGTATCAGACAGAAAGCAGGATATAGCTACAGTTTGGAGAAAAGGTCTGGGTTAAAAATGTAGGTTTAGAGATCTTTATAGAGGCAACATTTAAAATCATGAAAAGCTATGTAAAGATTTAAGTGTAAAGTAGTTCTAGGAATAAGTCCTAGTGTCACTTCCTATTTAGAGAAAACAGAAAAGAAACAAAGATGATGAAGGAAAAGACACCAAGGTAATTAGAAACTTATAGGAGTGTGGTACCTGAGAGGACCAGTTTAAAAACAAAAAGACAGGAAACTGAAATCGTAACCGACTGGTCAGATGCTGTTAACAGGCCAAGATGAGAAACGAAAAGATAAGAGCTGGCCCAAGCGACAGTGTGGGAGGAAGAAGGGAAGAAGCAGGTGACAGCAGTGACAGACACCTAAGGAAAAACTATAGAGGACAAAGGGGGAAACTTTGTTTTTAAGCTAAGAGAAATTACAGCATACTTCTACATCAGCAGGAAAGTTCTAGTAGAGAGAATCATCAAGAAGGGACAGAATAGAGGAATGGAGCACACAGGTGGAGGGGATGGGAGCCTTTGACCGCCTCTGCCTTCTCAACACAGATAGAGAAGTATAAAAGATCCTCCAGAAGGGATCTAAGCCATGTGAAGAAGAGGAAGAGGCAATGATGTACAGGAGCAGTAGAACAGCCAGGAAAGTAGCAATCAGTTATCAGAGAACAGGATGCTCAGAAGGGAAATTATTAGAAGTAGGAACGATAATGTCTAGGGTGTAACTATGGAAATACATGTTTAACACATAGTGGAAAACCAGATCATTGAAAGACAGTGAGTAAGACAGACCAGGATTCTGCAATAATCATCTACCCAGACATGTAAGTCAATGAGAATCATGAAAGGACATATATTAGAATGGTGGTTTATTTAACCTTCCTAATGCTGAGACCCTTTAATACAGTTCCTCATGTTGTAGTGACCCCACCATAAAATTATTTCCATTGCTACTTCATAACTGTAATCTTGCTACTGTTATGAATCATAATATAAATATCTGATATGCAGATGGTCTTAGGCAACCCCTGTAAAACGGTCCTTCTAGCCCAAAGGGTCCTTCATGACCCACAGGTTGAAAACCACTGTATTAGCATGAGCTGGGAGTTATTGTCAGGAAAAGAGGAGTTCTGCAATGAAGAACAGAAGTGGCAAAATGTGATGAAGTACATTTCAAAGTGGGCACACTGGGAAGGAGACTGAGGATGAGCTAGAAGCAGTCAATGGAAAAGGGGAATCCATGTAACAAAGACTATTAAGACAAACATCAGTCACCACTTTCAGTATACAGAGAAAATGAGTCTTCTGGATATAGCCAGGCTTTACCATGGAGGAAAAATGGGAAATGTTCAGATGGAGAGTAAGCTTTGGGAGATTTTGTAGGTGGCTGACAATAACTTGGCTGCAAATGAAGAGGTCACAGCTACAGCTAGGGCTAGATTCATTCCAATCTTTCACATGACTTTTTTTTTCATTTATTTTTATTTCTTATATATGGGTGTTCTATCTGCATGAATGTCTGTGTACTATGTGTGTGCCTGGTACCAATGGAGGCCAAATAAAGGTACTAGAAACCTGGAGATGGATTGTAAGACACCATGAGGGTGCTGAGGATTAAACCCCGGTCCTCTGGAAGAGCAGCCAGTTCTATTAACCTATGAGCCATCTCTTTAGTTCTAATACAAAACAATTTTTAATACACACTTATGCTATTTCAGACCTTAGGCTAGGTCTAGGGACCCACAAGTAAATGATATAATCCCTGCCTGTGCTTGGGAATAGTGAACAGTAACGATGTTTTACACTATGGAGATCAGAATTGTGAGATTTGCAGTTATATACTATATACTAAATACAGAAGAGAAACTTGTTGAAGGCTTTTTACACCTGGGTGAAAGTCTATGCAGAGTTTGAATATGGCAACTGACAGTCTATGAAACTTCCACTGCCATCTCATAGCACATGACCTGGCAGCTGTAGAGGACAGCAGCATGAGGCACTGTTATACTACTAAACCACTATGAGGGGAGAAGGTGAACAGAACAAGAGCATTCATGCTTCTCTACCAACAATACAGCAGCTGACAAAAACTAGCAAGCAATGTGGAAAATCAGTACTTGTACACATTTCTAGTGGGATTTAAAATGGTGTACACACTTTGGAAAACAGACTGTCATTTCACAAACAGTAAGAGTATCTACGTGATCCAGGAATTCCTCTTCTAGGAATATTACCCAAGAGAAATGAGAACAGATCCATACACATATGTAGGCAGTACCATTCACAAAATCTAAAAAGTAGAAATAACCCAAATGACCATAAACTGAAACAGGTTAACAAAATATAGTATATCTGTACAGTGGACCACAAAAGAGGTCACTCAACAACAAAAAGATGGAAGTATTGATATATACGACAACACAGATGAACTTAAAAAAAAAAATCTATGTTGTAAAAGCATCTTTTGGACCTGGCAGGGCCACTGTACTCCTGAACTCACATGTGGCTGCCTGCACAAGACCTGTACAAGATCAAGCCCGTCAACATTCCAGCATAGATAGAGAGCTCATGAGGCCCCACTGCTAGCTGAGAGTAATAGGCAGTTGATGGCTGCTGGGGGAGAGTTTGTTGTTTTCAGGGGTGTGGCCTCATAGACTGCCCATGATCCAGTAGGTAGCCCTGTAAATGTAAATAAAGTTGGGGTGCCTTATGTAACTAAATAAATGCTAATATATATTAACTATTAAATAGGATACTGTGAATCATGACAGTACCCCAAGGCAAACACAACAACAGGCATTAAGAATCTCTAAGAACAATCTCTAAGAAAATTCTTAAGATGGGCATTACCTTTTGAGGCTGGAGGACAGTTGCCAAATATCGTCAGGATCCATCCCTGTAGGATCTTTTCTGTGAGCCACAAGAAAAATGCTCTTCTCCTTATATGAGGTATAAATGGTCAGAATCCCCATCATCACAAAATAGGTTCAAATAACATTAAGGAAAAAATATACAAATATGCAAATACAACAAAAGGGAAATAACAAATGATAAACAAGATAAAAAAGTTTCTTGACAGTCCTAAATAAGTTTTATCACTAAAGCACTGAAAATTTAGTTATT
Organism: Cricetomys ansorgei; assembly: GCA_026225945.1. Taxonomy (NCBI): domain Eukaryota; kingdom Metazoa; phylum Chordata; class Mammalia; order Rodentia; family Nesomyidae; genus Cricetomys; species Cricetomys ansorgei. Next base: position 5,245,525 of record JAMJFZ010003206.1, read on the forward strand.
TCCTTTTGACCCTTGTATTTATGTACCTAAAAGAAACAAGGTTCTCTCTGGTTAATTCTCTAGACATCTCAGAGAGGAGACAAAATGTTCAGGACAAACAGGTTTACTCATCTTTTACACTAAAGGACAACAGGTCTAAGAATATCCTGCTATCTAGTTTCTCAAGACTCTGTTATAACTTGTGCTTATTTCTCTATTTTAAAAAAGCATCAGAGGCTGGAGAGATGGCTCAGCAATGCAGAGCACTGGCTGTTCTTGTAGAGAACCTGGGTTTGAATCATATGGAAGCTCTCATTACATTCTATAGCTCCAGTTTCAGGGTATCTGATACCCTCCCCTGGTTTCCTCTGGCATCAAAAATGCATGTGGTACACAGAGGTAAACACCTATACATGTTATATATATATATATATATATATATATATATATATATATATATATATATATATCTCACTGTGAATTGACTATATTCAACCAATGTCAAAGTGGCTTCAGATTAGTCTACTTTTGAGACCAATCATGCCTGATGTACATGCAGACACATGATTACACTAGTTTGACAGGGTTAGCTCTATATTCAATCACTAACATATTATATGGAGTGTCATTTAAATTTTATGAACTAGGGAGGCAGGAAGTATAGTGCAAAGGATATGGACTTTGGAGTTAAGACAGTCCTAGATTTGCATTTCAGCATTTAATAGATTAATTTCTTCCCCAAGAATCCTCATCTCTACAATGAGGAGAATACTGAACTTTTAGGATTGTCATGAAGCTAGGCAGGGTAGTACAACCTATAATTTCAACACTTGGGAGGCTGAGTGAAGTCTAGTCTACTGAGACTCTGTCTCAAACAAACAAAAACAGAATTGTCACGAGGTTTCCATAGAAAGCCATTTAGCACCCGAAGTTATTTACAGTGGTAGTCACTAGCACTGTATATAAAACATGAACTTAGGAACACGCTTTGCTTTAAACAAATATAACTGAAATACTGTCAAAGTAATTCTTTTGGAGACTGTGTGTAACAAGGTTGTCGTCATTGTCTTGAAAATGGTCACTAGAATTTATGGTATATTCTTTCAACAGTGCTTCAACAGTGAAAATTTCAAACTAGGATAATTAATCTGATCATTGAAAAGTCAAAGATCACTTGTTGCCGAGTTCAGAAATCATCTATATGTACAATACTATTAAAATCAGGTGCTTTATTAAGATGGCTTGCTAAACGCCTATGGAAGTAGACTTAATTTTTAAAATTATGTGTATATTTATATGTCCATGTAAGGTACGTGCACATGAGTGTGTCAGGTCCCCTGGAGCTGGAATTACAGATGGTTGTGAGCGACCTGACATAGGTTCTGGGAATCACATTCCAGACACTCTAAGTACACCAACTCCTCTTCACTACTACACTGTCTCTCCAGCCTCATGAAGGTGAAGTTTTAAGATATCTTCACAGCAACTGCCTTCACCTGCAGAGCCATCTTGATACACAAAAAACAAAAAACTCCATTATATTTTTTTTAGTTATAAAGTGTAAAATAGTTGTATACAGATTAGATTAAGAGACTGGAAATGGGAGTGGAAGACCACAGAGAAATCATACTATGAATGCATATATACATTTTATAATTAAGACTATAATAAAAGTTCTTTGCATTGAATATTTGCATTGAATATTCTTTGCATTGACAAATAATCTGTGTTTATCATATAAAAAGGAGAGGCAAAATTCAACTTATAATAGATTTTTATGATTAAAAATGCATGTAATATACCATACTTCCAAACATTATAAATAAATTAGCCTAGCCTATCTTGAATGTGCTCAGAACATTTACATCAGCCAATAAACAGGTAAACTCATCTAATACAAAGCCTATTGAATAATAACATGCTGAATATCTGATGCAATCTGTTGAGTGATATATTGAAAATGAAATGGTTGTATGAATATTTTTCATGCCATTATAGAGAAATCTTAAGTTGAACTCTTTGAATTTGAGGACTGTCTACATTATGCATCAAATACACTAAAACATCTCCCATCTATTTTTTTCATTTGTGTGGTATATGCATGTGTATGCGTTCTCATGTATACACAATGTATGTATGGGTACGCAGAGACATGGATGTGTGTATGAAAGCACGCATCAATATTAGGTATCTTCCTATATTACTCTCCATCTAATTTTTTGAGACAGTCTCTCACTGAACCAATCTGGAGCTCACTGACTCAGGTAGAGTCAGTGGCCAGATGGCCCTGGGATCCCTGTTTCCATCTCCCCAGCTTGTGCTGCTGTGGGTGCTGACGTTCCAAACTCGGGTCTTTGTGCTTGTGTAGCAATTATTTTAATGACTGGGTCATCTTCCAGCCCTGTATTTTTCAATTTTTAAATGCCACTCAGTTTTGCCAGGTAGCCCTACTGATCTGAAATCCACGACCATCCTGACTCAGCCTTCTGGGAGCTGGAGTTACAGGCATATGCTACTATGCCCAGCAATGTAAATTGCTTCAAAATAAATTAAAAATAAATTACTTCATTTTGGTAATTCAGAATGGGTATTACTTACATTTTCCCCCTTAGCATAAGATCACAAAGACCTCAATTTAAAACCCATGTGTGTAGCCCAAGAAGGGGTCCTCAACCTCATTGAAACACAGGCCAAACCTATACTTCATGCTCAGAGCCTCCCCAGCCAGCCCTTCACCTTCAAAAAAAAATATGAAACAAATTCAAGTTTCTAAAATCCAAAGCTTAGAATAAATGGCTTAAAGCAACCCAGTCAATGGGAAAAACCTAATGGGTTAAAAGAGCTGGGTCTCACTATCATTAGATTTTGCTTTAGTGCTCCTATTAGTTAATAACCAAGTACATTACAGATAAAATAACCTTATTAAATACAGAATATCAATGATGTAACATGAATTTAATGCTAATTTTAACTTTTAATCTTAATTTTTTAATTAACACAACTTTTAATGTTAATTCTAACATTAGCAAGTCCTAAAATTAACGCTTTTATAGAAAGCAAGGATCTTTCAACAGCAAATATTTTTTAATTGTTACTAAAAAGCAAACCTGAGCATAAGAAAAGGATATGATATGACACACAAAGCCAAAACTGGCTTGGACTCTGGAAAGGGGTGCATGTAATCCCAAATCAAAGCCACTATGGCAAAGAAACAGGAGATGGTGCAGATGGTGAGGCGACCGTCAATTAGACCAAAGTTCTCCACGTACTTGTACTTCTCCAGGAGCACCTATCGCGGAGGAGGACAGAAAGTATTAGCATGCTGCCTTCCTCTGCCTTGCTTTACTGATCCCCATGTAAAGTCGTGTTAGGAACTGTCCTGTAGGAAGGAGCAAACAGCTAGCATCTTATCACTCTAAACAAAGAAGACGCAAGCCCTCTTTAAAGAATCCCAGAGAAAAAGCTTAACAAGTTCACATATGGTTTTTAAATTCTCAACTTTTCTCAAAGGATATAGCTAACATTTTCTGTTCTCTTTTCAAATGGACTCACCACAGATGAATGTTCTACCTTCTCAAGTTTCTGTGCTCTACGCTAATTAATCTCAAAACATCGAATTACCAATTTTCTTGATATTCTCAACATTTATGTTAAAACATACATAACACACTTCATTCTACTTATTCTGTGATAATTTCAGAAACACTTTCTGGCTCATTTTCTAACTTTGGAACCTATGGTCACTTCAAGTAAGAGAAGAGATCCTGGAGGAGACATATCCACGGGCTGAGAACATGCTCATGTACGTCCTCACAAGAAAGTACCTTTTTGGCGGAATCATCCAAAGAGTTTTTCACAGCTGATCCATCCCATTTATCAATTTTTACAGGCTTATCATCAATCTTCCACTGCAAAACAAATAGAAAAGTTGTACATCAAGAAACACAGTGCCTTAGAAAGCAGAATGGGCCACAAGTATATGAACGCTTATTCTTTTTCTCCTGATGTTAAGGAGACTAGGCACTACAATCAGGTGGTTTTTCCTACTGGCGGCCCAAGTCTCATGTAGAAAATGCAAATCCTAAAGCCTAGAACCAGAACACATGCATATGCTATGTGAACTCATATATCTACCCCCATTTTACCCACAGATGAGTGTAGAAAACTGTCTTTGTTCAGCCCACCATTCTCTAAGCACAAAATTTAGAAAATACAGATACAGGAATTTATAGACACTAACCAAAAAAGTCTTTAAAACATCGTCTGCAAACAAATTGAATACTTTATTAGCATGCTGTAACTTTAAGACAGCAAATCCAGTATAATCTGTTGAAAATACCAAAACTTCTATTACAAACCAAGAGCACTAGTTTGCTTTTGGCTGCTTGATAAAACACCATGACCAACAGCAACTTCAGGAGGAAACCAGGATGGGATGAGGCCCAGAGGCAGTGTTTGCCTAGCGTGTGTGCATGAGGCCCTGGTTGGAGCACTAACAGGCAAGTCAACTCAAATTCATTTGACCTAAGAATGGATTCTTTTACTGAAAGACAAAAAACATTTCTATCTTATCAACTTTTTTTAAAATTTTAAGCTGTGGTTCTATATTACTAATATATAAATAAGAAAATCTGAAATCTGTAAAGAGGAAAAAACTGTAAACTGAATGTTACATGTGCATGTATAAAAAATAACCAGTGTGTACATCGTGTGTGTGTGTGTGTGTGTGTGTGTGTGTGTGTGTGTGTGTGTGTGTTCTGATCCCCTGGAGCACGGTGATGGAACAGAACTTGCATCCTCTGAAAGAACAGCCAGCGCTCTTAACCACTGAGCCATCTCTCCAGCCCCTAAATTAGTTATATTTAAAGCCATTATAAGTCAAATCTTTTCCCATCAGTGTCTTATAAAAAAAATTTTTTCTTAATTACTCGTGGTAGAATTTTAAAGTATTGATTCTCACAACCTGTCAGCATACTAATCAAACACAACACCTAATTTTTAAAATTACATACTGAACTAAGAAGAAAATAATAGCTTTTTTAGCCAAACAGCTAGCTCCTATGCATTCAGTCAACTATATTTCATTTTAATAACCACAAAGAATTTGTAGAGCTAAGCCTACAACAAAATTTGAATTATCTGTGAAATAATGAAGTCATCTTAAAAATTTTGTCATTACAAAAGAAAAAAAAAATCCTCATAGACCCCACCTCAGACACAATCACTGAGTGCAGCCCAATCCAGAAATGAACATTGGCTCTGCAGTCTCTAGCAATTTTCAGGGATAAAATGCAGGAGCAGCATTAAACATGTTGAATAAGTCTCAGCTCTAACTGCACTGCCTGGTGCCCGTAAGCAATCTCCAATGGGGAGAACAGGAACTTTTCCACGGAATTACGTAAATCATGAGAAAGGTTATAATTTGGTTTCTGAAGAGAGGGGTGCACCATTCTACTTAGTAGTCATGAAAAACCACAGCCCTCTCGGCTATAGCACAGAGAAATACCTGGACAAGTGGAGACTAACATTAGGTGCCTATTTTTTCTGGTTGCTATTTCCCACCAGGCTTAAAAACTATTCATCTAAAATGCATGCAATCATATTCCTTGGTATCTTAGAAAAGATCTTTCCCCCCTCCCTCTGGCCTTCCTAAATACTCAACACGGGGCAATCAAGAGAATAAAAAGACAAAGCAGGAGCTGAGGAGATCAGTGAGTCTGAATTCAATAAGAAAGCCTGTCTGAGAAATAAGGTGGAGCCAGGTGAGGTGGTGCATGCCTTTATCTTAGTGCTGGGGAGGCAGAGGTACAACTTCCTGTGAGTTTGTAGAGGCCAGTATGGTTACATAGTTCCAGGCCAGCCAAAGCTATATGGAAGACCCTGTCTCAAAAACAAGCAAAAAGATGGTGATCAACTGAGGAAGATACCCAGTGTCAGCTCCCGGCCTACACACACACACACACACACACACTTCCATATGTGAGTCTATTCCCTCGCCTAGCGCAAGACTTGTCCTGAATATCCATTCAGAGGTTAAAACATCTTTACAATATATGGGTTGGTTCAACTCTGAAGTTACTTCTGTTGTCCAATGTCTTTTAGCCGATGCTGTTCCCGTCTCATTAACATTCAGAAAATTCAGTTAGTAGTGCACTGTGTAGTCTATCTCTGGGGATCTTTGCTATTTCTTTTTGTGTTGCAAGCATTTCCTTTAATGTCCGATTAGAACTTTCTATAACTGCCTGTCCTGTAGGATTGTGTGGTATGCTGATAATGTTTTATGCCATAGTATGCAATTTTTTTTTCATTTTACTGGAGACATACGCAGGGGCATTATCAGTCTTAATGTGTAAAGCGTCCCCCTACAAGAACTGGCTAACTAAAATTCCCAGGAAAGGGGTACTTGATGACTTTCATGGAAAACTTAAGCAGAAAGTTCTACAAAAACATTCCCCTGCAGGCATGGCAGTGGGAATCCCACTTCTCAAGTGCTTAGGGAAGTTTTTAAATAATTCCCATTTTGAAAACTATGTAAACAGTATAGGAAGTCATGTTCTGAGTTAACTGATTTGGAGATTAGAGCCTTTATGCCCCATGCATCTTCTGGCATTAAAGGCTGCTGAGGGGCCAACAAAGGAAACCATTCCTGGTCACTAGGGCGTGCTAGACAAACCAACAGCCTTGAGTACAACGCAGCGGAGGAGCACTTTCCATTCTCCTACTTTAGTAACCGTGAAAGCAGAGGTTACGGGTGGTGGTCACAGTTCCTTAGTCCGACTCAGCTCACTGAGGCGGGAGGGACACTGGGAGTGACAGTGCTGTACCAATGGAAGAACCACATTCTGATTTAGAAAAAAAAAAAAAGAGAGAGAAATCTCTCTCCTTTTGTCTATTCTAGTCCTGAAAGTGGATATAAGCTGCAAAGCAGGGTAGTTAGTAGTAGGAACAAGGCACATAACTAAGGGGCCATAACCTAAAAGGAAAGCTTACGAGGCTAAAGGTAAACTTGATTCTAGCAGGAAATGGATAAGATTTTAAGTGGGTGAATATCAACTAACTTTATGGGTTTTAAATCGTCTCACAGGCAAATGTGCAGATAATCACAAAGGTAACACCAGAGACACATCTAATATGTAATTATATAGTACTACTAATAATATATAAATTAGATGGAGCTGCATTTAAGTGTGTTCAACACAGCATCAGCAAGGGGATGCAAGTGAACATCTGTGGTGTGGAAGTGGATGGGCCTAATAACAGATTAGTTAAAAGTAGCATGACAGAAGGAACAGATAACCACCTTAGAATCAGGGCTTAGATGACTTGTCTGAACCATCACGTCATTTCCCAAGAGAAGGAAAACAGGAGAAAAAAAAAGATACATGTTCCTTGTATATGCTGGACTTGAGATGTTTAAGCTCTACAGTTATATTTTACCTCTGACTCCAGAATTTTCTAGCCAATAATAAGGGGATAACAGAAGCTGAAATGACTACTTGAGTTTAAGTATGTATCTACTCTCACCTTCCATAAATACACATTGAGCAAGATCAAAAGCAACATGTGCAAAAATAAAAGGGAAAAAGTTATTTTGGGAAGAAAATGATGTCTATCTTGAGCATGCAGTTGCTTAATTTAGATACAATTTGAAAACCCATGGTATCACCAAGATAAGATTACAGCTTTTACCAGCACACTGAACCTTCAATTTCAATCTGTTTTTTAAGGGCCAAGAAATACTGAAACAGAAATTACTGGTGTGCGAGTGCTTATTAGTGGCTGCATTTATAAGTTAGTTGGAGGTTAGAAATTACCACATGTCAATTAAATTATGAACATGTATATTAGTGGCAATTTCAGATTAAATTTTTTTTTCCTCCACTGCCTTCTCTGCTGTTCCACACTGTACAGCAGACTGGCCCCACAACTCTGGAACCTGTAGTAGCTGTTCTGTGGAGACAGCTGCAGTTCATGGGGTCTATGGCTTAAATATCCCACAACTGATGCAAACACATCTGAGACCTAAAGCTCACAGGGAAACTGCTGTGATTAAGAGGTAAGATAAGGGAGCTGGAGAGATGGTTCTCTAGTTAAGAGCACTGGCTGCTCTTCCAGAGGGCTCGGGTTCAATTCCCAGCACCCACATGGTAGCTCACAATTGTTTGTAACTCCAGTTCTGACACTCTCACACAGATATGAATACAGACAAAACCCAATGCGCATAAAATAAATAAATAATTTTTTAAAAGAGGTAAAATAAGGAGGCTGGGGATATAGCTCAGCTGCTAGAAGGCTTGCCTGGCACGCAGGAAGCTCTGGCTTCAATCCCTAGCACCATATAAACCAGTTACATGCCTGTAATCCCAGCACTTGGGAGAAACAGGCTAGATTAGAAATTCAAGATCATCCTCAGTTACAGAAGTTATATAATGCTAGAGGCCAACCTAGAGCACATGAGACCCTGCCTAAAAACGACAACAAAATCAGGTACCCGCCTTTAGTCTCAGCACTCCAGAAGGCATAGGCAGACAAACCTCCATGAGTTCAAGGCTAGGCTGTGTCACACAGTGAGTTCTAGAATCTAGGCCAAACAGGACTATATAGTGATACTGTCTCAGAAAAACCAAAACAACCACAACAAAACCCCAAGAAACAGAAAGATGTGAGATGTGAATCCGTATTCTATGGAGGTGGCAAATCATGCATCTAAAAAGTACATGCAAACCAGTTTAGAAATTGCAACTACATTATAAAGTACTCTGTGAGAATGTAAAGTGTCATCCCCAATGTGCAAAATAGTTTTAATAATTCCACAGAAAGCTGAACACAGTGTAAAGGAACATGTAATCCCAATTTACTCAGCAGGCTAAGGCAAGACAATCATCAGTTCCAGGGCAGCCTAAGCTACAGAAACCAATTTAGTCAATTAAAATATCAACAATTACCGTATGACCCAGCAATTCCACTCCTAAGTATATAACCTGGGGAACTGAAAATGTCTACCCAGTGGACAAACATGTTTATAGCAGCTATCACACAGCCAAAAGGTGCGTGATTTAAATATTAACTGATAGCTGGAAAAACAAAATATGATGTATCAATATCTGTCAAAGGAAGTGGTTCAGTGGGGTAAAGGAATGGTCAGTCACCCAAGTGTAAAGACTTTAGTTTGGATCCCCAGAAGCCACACGACATTGTGAAACTGTACGTAGTTGTGAACATATGTAATGCCCACACTCCTATGGAGAGGAGGGGGAAAGAGAATGATCGCTAACAAAGCAGAGGGTGAGGACTGACACTTGATTCTGTCCCCGACATCCATACACGTCTCATGGTACACATACACAGAAATTTTAAAATGGTTTATCAGTGCTGATGAATATATTTAGATCATATGAAAATGAAGTTTGATACATGCTATAAAACATGTAAACTTTGAAAACATGTTAAATGAAAGACACTAGTCACAATAGGCCATGCACAATATTTTCATTTACATAAAATGTCTACAAGAGACAAATCTTAGAGAGAGACTTTTCTCTAAGAGAGAAAGTAGACTTGTGAGGGCTAGGAATATAGCTTAGTGGTAGTCTTGCTTAGCATGCATGAAGACTCTTGATTTGAATTCATCTTCACTGAAAAAAGATGTTTGTGGTGGCCTGGAACTAGAGCAGTGGTTCTCAACTTTCCTAATGACAGGACCCTCAACCATAAAATTATTTTTGTTGCCACTTCATAACTGTAATTTTGCTACTGTTATGAGTTGTAATGTATGTATCTGATAAGCAGGTGGTCTTAAGTGATCCCATGAAAGGGTCTTTCAATCTCCAAAGGGGTTGGGACCCACAGGTTGAGAACCACCACTGGACTAAGATCTGACTGCTAATGGGTATAGGGTTGCGGGGGGCTTATAAAAGCTTTCTGAAATGTTATGCCAATGATTTTCTGACTATACTTCTAAGGAAGTCAAAACACAGATAGGAGGAAAAATGGGAGATGCACACACTATTATTAACCCCACTTTACAGAAGCAGAAACTGAGTTATAGAGAGATTTGTTAAATGGCCCAAGAATGCACATCTGGTGAGTGTGAAGCCAGAATTCAAAGCTAGGGGCAGGCCAGTCTGGCCCCAGAGCTATGTTCTCAACTGAAATATAAAAACTGTGTTCTAAAGTCAGGCTGAGAACCCAACCATGAGACAGAACCCAGGTTATGAGGTATAAAAGGCTTGGATGACAGTTTATAAAAAAAATAAATAACATACTGATTTTTAGTAGTCCAAACAAATTGAGAAACAGCTATTCTTTACAGCTGCCATGTAGACAAAATGCCCTGAATGATTTGGGGTAAAAACAACTCAGTGCAGTGAACTAAGTCACTTGCAGATGGAAGATTAGATCCGCAAACTTATTTTTAAAATCAGGAAACAGATGCTGCTTTGTTCTTAAAGCCAGTTTCAGAGAAGCAGAAGCCCACATCAGTGTAGAGAGAGCGAAAAGCACATTCATACACCTAGATTGTATCTTTTCTCAGCAAATGAAACTATGGGTGCAGAAATAAAAATCCTCCTCCCCAAAGGGAGAAAAGCAAAAGCAGAAAAAGAAATCAAATTAAAGAGATAATATTAAAGACAACAGCCTCATCTGAACTAACCATATGTTCTCATTCCCTCAAAACAGCTAGTCATTTAGACCAGCAGTTCTCAACCTGTGGGTCTCAGCCTCTTATGGGGTTGAATGACACTTTCACAGGGGTATGACCTAAGGCCATCTGCACACCAGATATTTACATTACAATTCCTAACAGTAGCAAAATTACAGTTATGAAGTAGCAATGAAAATAATTTTATGGTTGGGGGTCACCACAACATGAGGCACTGTATTAGAGGGTCACAGCATTAGGAAGGTTGAGACAAACTGATTTAGACCCTGCTCCACTCAGAACAATTCCCTACGTTCTCCACCTCAGCAGTCAGTTCTTTTCAGACACTTCAAAGCAGCATCCTCTACAGCTCTTTGTAAGACTGAGGTGGCATTTTTCTCAGTTAAATTCAGGGCTGTAAGCACTCGCTCTGCAATGATCAGTGTAGAGAAACCTTTATAGAAACTGGAAAAATACACACAGGTAGAACATAAGGCAACTCCCAGGTGTACTACGTGCTAGAGAATTCAGAAAGGGAACAATTCAATATAAGAAGAAATGAAATTTTCCAGGAAAAGGGACTTTAGACAGCTCTTGACCATTTTCACTCTTCTGTCTCTCATTTCTTGGTTAAATCTTCCCAAGTTGGGGACAGGGAAGGTATGGTGGAACATGGCTGTATTCTCACCATTAGGCAGGCTGAGGCAGGAAGATCCTAAATTTCAAGACCAACCTGGGTTACACAGTGAGGCCCTGTCTCAACAAAATAAATAATCTTCCAAATGTTCCTCTGTGAGAACATTTCACCTATTTCTGACATCCCAGCTGGGGATCTCATTACCTTGCCATTCTGTTTTCTATATAGGCCTTTGAAAGGAACATTATCAGTATTACAAAATTTAATCTTTATAACAAGCCTATAATGAAATATCTACAATACTTATTGTGGTAAAGAAATTCAAGTTCAGTGATGAGTAATCATCCAAGGCTTTTAGTGTGTTACACTAGAACTCAAACTTACTTTTCTTTCTGTGAAATCCTATGTACTAGTATATGACCTGATTATGTGTCTAATCCCGTGAACTGTGGAAATAATTTTCCGAAAGTCACTTTAATCATCTCAAAAGCTTTACATCCCACTCCTACTTAAGTAACCCTTCTCCGGTCTAATTCTACTTGTCACTGAGTTTACTTAGAGACCCTTCCAGTAAACCTAAGAAATCTTAAGCACCATCATATTCTCTATGTTTTTCCTTGAGGACCAGAGAGATGGCTCAGTGGAGAAATACTTACTGCCAAACCTCACACCCAAATCTGATCCCTGGATCCCACACAGTAGGAGAAAACTTACTCTCAGAAGTTGTTCTCCGACACTCACAGCCGCCATGTGCCCAAACACACATACAGCAAAATATATCAAATGCAATAAATAACTCGAGGCTTTCTTATTTGATATGCGCTTTTCATTCTCAAAATAATGTCTGCACTCTACTCAGACGTGAAGCCTTTCATCCTAGGCCTCTCACTCTTAGCTGTTAGATCTCAAGAACCATTCTCTCGCATTTGAATTTTTGCAAAAAGTACCCTTTAAATACATGTGCTTCCTTAAATATACTTATTTTGAATACTCCATTACCTCTTCAGCTAGTCTGAGTACTCTAATAATAGGAACTTGCTACTTCCCTTCATCATTACACAGTGTCAAAGGGTGCAGAGGTTGATACACGTTGTCTTGATTCTGCCCCCGCAACCCGTAACATAGGTGCCAGAGACTCTCAATATTTCAGATGAAATGGGAAAGGTATTAAGGTTAAGTGACTTGACAGTCTTCATACTTTATTCCAGTAGCAGAGATACTTAAAGGCCAAATTATCCTAACAAATGATGCTATGACAGATACTCTGTATCCATATTACACAGGCAAGGACCAACCAATCACATATAAAAAGTATTCAAGGGAAAACAAAACAAAAGCCTTTGTATGTCCTGAATTTATAGACATTTTTGTCACAGTATAACAACTGTCTGCTTAGCATTTACTTTGCAGCAAGTATTCCAAGTAATCAAAAGGTGATTTAAAGTATACTGGAGAGTATGTGGCTTGTATACAAATACTATATACCATTTTATAGACGACCTAAGCATCCTTGGATACCAAAATCTGCAGCAAATCCTGAAACCAAGGCTTCACAGACACCAAAGAGCACAGTGTTTAGTAATTTCTTTAGTAATGCCTTAGCAGAATGTCCGTGTTTATGTTTGCTGGTAAGAATCCAAGCAGAGGGTAGGAAAAGAGTCACACTGGGAAGGATCAGCACAGGCTGTGAGATGCATATACAGTAGGTGAATTTTAACACAAAATGCCAACCAATTCCCAGAACACATTCCCATTCCTTAAGATGTACTAAGTCTATGAGAGTACTCAGGAGGCAGAAGCAGGAGGTTCTGAGTTTGAGGCCAGCCTGAACTACAAAGTCAGTTCCAGGCCAGCTTAACTACACAGCAAGACCCTGTCTCAATTTTGAATCTAATGGATACCACCACCACCAAAAGACAAGCAGAACTGGGGAGTAGCTCGGTGAGGGAGCACTTGCCTACCATGTAGGAAGATATGTATATCCTGGATTGGAACCCCTCAACACAATCAGGTATTCATTTCTTAAGCTCTCACCATCTGGCACAAAGGAGTCAGAAAGCTTTTCAATTAAAATGTTTCAAGAAAAATGGTTTACTGTATTAAAGACACCATGCTTCACATTTATCACATCAACTGGGAATGAGAACACTGGAAAGGGACCCTAAGAATATATCCTGGCTAAACCCCTCATTGTGCAGATGAGTAACAGACATGGGAGAACAGGTATATTTTAGGTCACAGAGCTAGAGGCAGAACCAACCTAGGCCTGTTTTTCACATAAGTGTTTCTTCCAAGATGCTGTGCAAGGGGCAAGAAAGTCAATCCAGGAGCAGCCTCCCCATCCCCTTCCTTTAACCCCTTATGAATAAGGCTATAATTTTTTTTTAAATAATTGGGTAGGCAGAGTAGAAAGCAGCTAGCTGGTGCAGACAGTAGAGGAAGAAAAGAGAGAGAAAGACAGGGAACGCAAGAGAAAAAAAGAGTCTTAAGGCTTCCTGTCAGCCCAGCAAGGGAAATCAACATACGAATATTTCATTATTTGGCATATCATGGCGGGGGGGAAAAAAAGCCTAGAAACTTTGGTAAGCAAAAGGCGAAGGAACTCTTTGGACTCTGTGGTAACAAGCGAGGGTGACGGTGGAAGAGTTTGGGGGATACCAACTCCGAGTAGGTTCTTTTAATTTCTTTGGGAGTTCAGTTTTCCGCGTTGGTGAAATGGACACTTTCAAGAGTGGCCCTCCTAGCACAATAGAAACGGGATGCTTACGGTGAAATATAGCCATAATTATGAGAAGCTGCGGTGGCGGCCAGCGTTATGGACCAGCAACACTTGAGAAAAAGAGATGACCTAAAGAAAAGGCGTGGATTTGAACGTGTAGAGACGGCAGGTTACAAGCGTGCATTGGTGGGCTACAGAGTGCTCAAGAAGGCGCAGAAAATAAGGGGGGCGGGGATGGCAAGGTGGGCTCACCACCTCCTGGGCATCCCCAGGCCTTTAGACTGTCCCCAGGACTCAGCTGCTCACCTTATCCAACAAACCACTGCGGCTACTGCCTGTCCCGCAGCTGGGGCCGCCGCCAGCCCCACTACCGCCTCCGCTACCGCCGCCTCTCCCGCCTTGCGACGCTGACGCCGCCATCTTGTCTCTCTCCGTGTCTCCCTCCCCTACGACTTGTCCAAAGCCGATTGGCTGAATCGGCCCACGTGACGTTCCGCGCAGAGCCCATCGGGATCGGTAGTTCATGTGCTGACGAGGCCTGAAAGTGGCCGCGGGGCTCGACGGGATTTGTAGTTAGAATCTGCAGTCGCCAGTTGCGGTCTACGTTGCTAGCCGCAGCGTCTTGGTTACTAAGGAGTGGGTGGGGAAGGTTGTGGCAAGCGCCACCGTGGAGCGACTCCGAGATTTCCGTACGGCTCGCAGGCGTGCATTCCGCCTGGCAGGGAAGTCGCCTTCGCGGACTGTTCGGAGGCGGAAACGACGCCGGAGACAGGTGTGGCTGGAAATTTAGTTTGCTTGAGCTTTAAGAGTCTATTCAGCGCCAAAAGTAGTCCCGTAAGAAGCGAGGAAGAGCCAGCTCTTCACCCTTTTCTGTTCTTGTTGCTAGAGCGTCAGTTCGATTATTCTCTCCGAAGTGACTGTCATCTTCGCTATCAGTAATGATTCGTGTGGAACTGTCATTTATTGAGTGCCTACTGTCTGCCAGGCGGTGCCCTACATGCACTTACATCCATCCATCCTATCCCAGTGTTAGAATAATGCTGTTTAAACAAGGAAAAGAACTTACCAGGATCCAGAGAGCATGGTCAGAACACACTTGAAGTCAAATTTTTAGATTTTTAACTTAAAAGCATAAGATGTTTACAGTTTGGCATTTTGATTTTACAAATACTGATTGAGGAAAAATATTGACCACCAATAATACTTGTACTAAGTAAGGCATATAAGAAAAATAAATCTGGATGCTATTCTAGAGGCCTAAAATTACCACATAGTATTAATACTTTAATGCCATATTACATTGCATTATTTAGTTTTTATACCTGTACACTTTCCATAAAGATGATGGACCAAATACTGAATTTGTTAAACATTGTTTTGTTTTGTTTTTGTGAGATAAGGTCTCATTGTTAGGTTCTGGCTGAAACTCACTGTGTAGACAGACTGACTTCAGACTCATAGAGAACCACCTGTCTCTGCCTCCTGAGCGCTGGAACTAGAGTATACACTACCATGCCCACCCACTGAATTGCTTAGCATGTAGTCAGTCCTGTTATAGTCACTCAGAATATACCTCTGAATGAAACGGGCAAAAGCTATCTTGGCAAAGCTAATATTCATATAAAAATAATCATTACTAAAGAATGACAGATTGGATTTCATTCTCTCTTAAGCAAGTTCTGGCTACTCCAGTCAAATGCCTCATAACTTTTGACTATTACCATTCATTCTTCTTGTAACTTTGAGTTTCTCAGCACCCAGCTCTAATGTCACTTGCTCTGTGAAATCTTCCTTGATCCTTGCTTTTTCCTTCCTTGCAGACAAAACAAAGTACTCCTGCAACATTTTGTTTATGCCTCTGTTTAGTTGGAGTAGCATTTATTAAGAGTCTTCCTACTGTAAGCCACAGCCTGTTTGAAATACCGGATATAAAGAGATTACTAGGACCTAGGCTTGTTTTTGGAGGGACTCAGCCTCAGCCTGAGGTTGGTGTGGTGGAGAACAGACAGAGCAGGCTATTTGAATACAGTGTAATAGAGTACTTCCATTAGGAAATAGGTTTGAGGGCTGGAGAGATGGCTTAGCAGTTAAAAGCACTTGGTATTCTGGCAGAGAACTCCAGTTCAGTTCCCAGCACCCACATGATGCCTCACAATCATCTATAATTCCAATTCCAAGGGATCCAATGCCCTCATTTGTCTTCTGTGAGCATTGAGTACACACATGGTACACATGTATACAAGAAGGCAAATATTCATATACATACAATAAAAATAAATAACTTTTAAAAAGAAATGAAGTGGGCCTGAGATAGTAGCCCAGAGGGTCAATCTGGAAATAGAGAGGTGCAGGAAAGTTAACTGCATGAATCAAGAGAAAGAAAGACAGATTTTGATAGGCCAGAGGAATGGAGTAAGCAAGTGTATGCAAACAAGGAGCATCAGTGCCTGTGTGTGTGGAGGGGTGTTTAGAGAAATAGGCCTGTGTGAAAGCTAGGGTCTATATTCCAGGGGCTTCATTTAGAGGTCTGGATGTGGTCTGGATGGAATGTAGACACACCTTTAATCCAGTATTCAGAAAGCAGTGGTAACAAACACCTTTAAACCCAGTATTCGGAAGGTAAAGGTGGTCCCTAGAAAAAACAGTGGAAGCAGACACAGGAAGCAGAAATCAGAAGGAGTCAGTGTCACACAGGAAGTGACATCTGAGATGAATCAGAGTGAATGGCAAACTGACTAATCAGAGGGAGAGTTAACAGGGTAAGGACATACCCAACTCTCACAAGAAAAGGGTGCTCTCAGCTCAGTAAAGGAGAGTTACATGGGAGTTAGAGTCAGTCAGTTGGAGCAGTCAGTAAGAGCAGGAGTTCAAAAGCAGGCTGAAGAGTTAGTTGCAGCAGTCAGTTAACAGAGTAAGTTGAAGAGTCATTTACAGAAGAGTTATTGAAGCTGAGGCTGGAGTGAGTTACAGAGCAGTCAGTTGTAGAGACAGGATGGAGCAGTGAGAGCTCAGGGAGAGACACAAAGACACAGCAGAGCTTGGCAGAGCTCTACAGAAGAAGCCCAGAACAGAAGTGAGTTGAACCAGAAGACTGAGAGTTCAGAAGGAACTAGTCAGAGTGGCTCAGTCAGCAGTAGGTCTTGGAAGGCTAAGGCTGAAGCCTTCTAGGCTTGGGTTAGCAGTTTAAATGTTGTAGATTGTATGAAGGCTGAAGCCTTCCAGTTCAAGGCTTAAGACTAGATTGTAAAGAGGCTGAAAAGCTCTTAGGCTCCAGGGCTCCAGGCAAGAACCAGTGTGATTTAAATAGCAAAAGAGTAAACTCCTTTGCCCCAAACCAACATCTGCATCTGGGTAAATCAATATCTATATACGTATCTACTACTCCATAGATGGGGTATGGGGATGATACAGGCACACAGGTATATAAGAGAGACAAATAGACAAAAGATTCATGTATGTTGGCGCTAGGAGATACTAAAGTCAGCTTGACAGTAGCTTTCAAGTTTGAGAGAGAGTCCAGAGGTAGCTGAAGTTAACCCTCAAGTCTGGACCTTGTACTTTCATTTTTCTACCATAAACATAAGTACATGCTAGAAAAATGTAATCGAGAAATGAGAAACTAATGTCTCTTTCTTGGTCTTTTAGTTGTAAATTCCTGCCTATCATTCCTCATGCTGAATTGGAATTTCTCTAATGATTTATGTCCTAATGCTTGAATATAGTTTATTCTTTGTGTTAAATGCATAGCATATATTTTTCCCAAACTGGGTCTTATCTTTCAACTTTGTCTTTGCTATTTTTATTCTGAAGAAATGTATTTTATTTAAATGATCATAGAAATGGTCCCTTCCTTTCCCTTCTGTGCTTTTTGTAGCCTGCTTAAACAACCCAGCTGCACTCTCCTGTTAAACAACTTGACTCCTATAATTCTATGTCTATCTATTCTGTTTCTTTTGTGTGTATGCATATGTGATACCAAGGGCCTCAGAGCATACTAGCCACCTCCCCGGTACCCTTTGTTTTCATATCTTTTCTCTGTCTACTGCTTGGAATTGTTTTCATCCTGTTATTTCCCCCTGACCTTTCAAACAAGACACATTTGGAGCATAAGGCTCACACTAGGATATAATTACTAAGGTTCAAGACTTCTGAATGACGGGCTAAGAAGAATTACAATATCTCTTTTATAGGTAAAGAAACAAGTAAAGAAACAAAAACTAAAGGAAAGCAGAGACTCATTCCCGAGGTCAAAGATCAAGTGAGTACTGTATAGACCTGAAACTAGGCCCCAGTGTTCTAATGACTTGCTAGAGAAGGCTCTAGCAGCTACCATCTCTAGCATTTTCCAGACAGTGATTTACTCGTGTGCTCCCTCATTCACCTGTGTAGCTGATTGGTTGACCACCAGAAAGGTGTCCCGAAAGAAACAAGCAAACTGATTTTGTTTCTGGCCACCTGCCATCAATTCGGGTTCAAAGATGGTTTATTCTTCCACTAATTCAATCACTGGTCCTAGTCCTGGAGTCCTGGAGCCTCCGTACAATCTAATCTTAAGCCTAGAACTGGAAGGTTTCAGCCGTCATACAATCTAGAACATTTTTAAACCTCCATACAATTTAATCTATTTCCAAGACTTACCACTGACTTTGCCACACTGGCTCGCTCCTTCTGAACTCAGAGCTGTACTGAACTCAACTAACTTTTCTGGTTCAAACTCTTCTCCAAGCTGACTGGTTCAAACTATTCTTCTGAGCCTGCTTACTGTTTCTGATGGAACTCTTTTTGACTTTGACTTACTCTGGCTGATTCTCTGACTGCCTCAGACTGAACTGTTCTGCTCAGCTTCAAACTAACTCATCTGATACTAACTTCTGCTGAGCTGCCTCTCTGTCTCTGCGTCACACTGCTTCAGATGCCCCAATCAGACCACCTCCTTCATGCTGCCTCTCTTGTCTTACTCTCTATCTCCTACTTCAGACTACTCACCTCTTGCTTCCCATTGTAACTGTAACTGACTCTGCTTCTGAGCTGAGAGCCTGCTTTTATATCCTGAGAATTGGGCATGTCCTCACTCTGACTCACTCTGCTAACTCTTCCTCTAATTACTCACTTTGTCTGTCCTTTACTGACTCATCTCAGATATCACTTCTTGTATGACACACTGATTCTTTCTAAACTGGGCTTCCTGTGTCTGCTTCCACACTTTATTTTTGTCTTAGGGATTAAAGGTGTGGACCACCACTGCCTTCTGAATTCTGGTATTAAAGACATGTGCTACCATTCTTAACATTCTTTCTACATTCCATCCAGACCACACAGGTCTCTGAATGTAAACCCCAGGAATATAGACCCATCCAAGCTTTCACATAGGTCTATTCCTGTGTGAAAACCTATGTGAAAGGGGGCAGGTACACACCTGCCCCTTTTTAGAGAATTCTGGGCTCTGTGCTAGGTGTCAGCGTGTTCCAGTTTGGGTGTAATAGTGCTGTGATAAAACACTGACAAAAATCAGGTTGGGGAGGAAAGGAGATTTTTGTGTTACTGGTCCTTATCACAGTTTATCAATGAGGGAAGCCAAGGCAGGAACCTGGTAGCAGAAACTGAAGCACAGACCATGGAGGAATGCTGCTTACTGGCTTGCTTTCCTATACAACCCAGGACCACCTTCCCCTGTTTCTTGGGCCTTCCCACATCAGTCATTAACTAATAAAATGCCTCACTGGCTACCCATAGGCCAGTCCAATAGCAGCCTTTTTCAACTGAGTTTCACATTTCCTACATGACACTAACCCTAGTTTGTGTCAAGTTGACAAAAACAGACAAAACGAAACTAACCAAGACATGGGTTCATACAGATGAGGTAACCGTAGGCCCTGTATCAAGTAGGAAGTTGGTGAGGGAAGCAAAATAATAATAAAGTAATGAGTATGGTTCTAGAAGTACATGGTGTCAGAGGACCACATGAGAAAAACCTCCAGACCTTCACAGGGAGGTCAGGGGTCCGAACACACATAGGCTCCACACTAGACCAAAGGGAAACCAACATCCACTTACTCAGTCCGCAGATACTTACGGAATCATAAACTGACAATTAACTGCATGCACCAGTTCCTGGAGGGAAATCACAAGGGATTTATATAGACCCTCCCGGGTCCAGGGAGCGCCATCACATCCTTCCTTTGGCTCACTCGTGTCTAGTGGGTGCTTCTTATGAGCTAGGCCCCACGGGTGGGAACTAGGTAATGAATTGGGCATGTCTCAAACTTAGAGGTTCATAGTTCCTTGGAGCAGTGTTGCGTGATTGATGGTAACTCTATGAGGTCGAAGGCACTCAAGCCACGAAGGAGAAAATTAAGAAGCAAATAAATAGATCCAGAGTCTCCCAAAAGCACAAGCGTTGCTCACTAGAGAGCTCAGCGGAAGCTCTGTGAGATGGGTGGCATGCGTCGGGGGGTGGAAAGATGTCCTTCTCTACGCGCCTTATCAGTTGCTTTATTCCATCCTCACCACGGTCCTCTGAGCCACAGAAGTTTTAGCTTTCCTTTCTGTGTGGGAAAGCTTAGACTCAAAGATGTAAAATGATTTGCCCAAGGCCATCCTCCTGCGGTAGTAAGGCTGCTGTGGGGGCTCAGCCAGGAAACAAGGAGGCATTTTTCATAGGTGCAAGCCCTGCCCAGACCTCAGCAGAGGGAACCACCATCTTGGCAGCACCATCCGACAGTGAAACCCAAAGCATCTGAGCTCAGGTGTTTGTATCCTTTCAGAACGCCTCAGGTGTCCTACTGATAGCACATGAAGATCGTTAGCAGTCAACTTCCCCCACATAAGGCCAGTACAACACCTGCAGTCAATACAAACCGCCAAGGCTTGTGCATCCCTTTGTCCGACAGTGCACAAAGACAATTGTTTTAAATACAACTAAAAATAAACTAGACTCAAAGTTAAGCTCCTTGTTCCCAAACTGCCCCCATCCTTCTGCCCCACCTCTCATACCTGTCACTCCCAGGAAACCCTTTCACAGGACACCTTGATCCCAGCTCTCCTCTCTGCTCGTCTTCTATGCATCTTTCTACACTCTTGATGCCTCAGTCTCACAGTCTTCATGTAGCTCCCTGCCCTCAGCCAGGGGGGCTCAGAGAGTCTTACATTATCTGAAGCTGTCCCAAAGCAGTTTATATATATGTATAAAGTTTGTTAAAGGAAAGTCTCTAGGAGTTCACAATTTAAGAAACTCAGATCTTGGCGAAGCCTGAAACTGAATTTTAATGGATGAGATCAACCAGGTAGATGGAGTGAGGAAGGATTCGTACGCTGAAAGGAACATTAAGCACTAACCAGAAAGCTGGAAAAACTGGTAACAATATGACCTTGTAAGGCCGAATGGACAAGAGTGGCTAGGCTGGAGGTTAGGGCAGAGATGCCAAGGACCTTGGAGATCAGGTTTCCAGAGCAGGGTCATGGGCCTCTTGGACTCAGTGGCAGAGCATCTCCCCAGTGTGTTTGAGGTTCTGGATTCCGCTCCAGCACAACAAAAACAAAATGCAGCTACGATTCAGGCCCATGGCTTTCACATGCAAAACCAGTCGGGAGGGAGAGGCAGTTGTCTAGCTTGGGTATGATGGGGGAATGGACAAAAGCACTGGAGCGAGTGATAAATCAGGAGGCTTTTAGAGCAATATATCTGAGCTGGAATTCTGCCACAGCGAATGACCAATCGAAGCAGAAGATAAGAAGAAAGGCCCTGGGTCCAGGTCAGGGTCCAGGCTGCACTGGGTAGCCCCCAGCTGTGCATTTCCAGGCAGCAGCAGATGTTTGTTGTTGAATTGGCAAAGCTAAGTAATAGTAGTTTCTGGTTTTGTTTTTCTGAACAGGCTTTCTTACTTTATTCCCACCCGTGAAAGTCAAAGAACTCTCATCACAGAAAACCAATAGAAGTGTTAGAGTTGACTATCTTCCCAGAGGTGTTTGGCTCGGCCTGCACATTGTTCCAAAACGACAGATGAGTTGTGCGTGCTTAAATAATCACATTTCATATTAAAAACTAGACTTCTCTTGAAAAAAAAAAAAGTTGTAAGATCTGGCAGTGTTGACTTCAGTTTCTGCTTGGCAGCAGCTTGAAAGAGCTGAACAGGAGCTGCTCCCGCAGGCGCACACACTTACACATCCTCCCTCCCTCCTGCCTCCCTGCATCCGGCTTTCTCCACTCCGACTGCTTGCCCAGCTCCTGAACAGACCTGTATTTACAACACTTAGCTACTTATGTACGTTTGCACGAGGTGCAACAACAGACTCTGTCAGAGACGTAACAGACGCAGATGATAAATATGCTTTGTTGTTGTTGTTGTTTTGTTTTGTTTTGTTTTTTGTGGCCCTAGGGATTGGCTCAAGTTTTTTTATGTGCCTGGCAAGTGTTCTACTGCCATCACCCCCCATCCCTTCCTGAACTCAGCAAGCTCCTTAACTTACTGTTTCCTGTTTAATGTGATTAGGGGTAGCCACTTTTTTGAGGAATTATTCTGAAGAGGCTAACGATTTGATTTTTAAAAAGGCCCAGGCTGGGCAATGGTGGTGCACACCTTTGATCCCAGCACTCAGAGGCAGAGACAGGCAGATCGCTGTGAGTTTGAGGCCAGCCTGATCTACAGAGTGAGTTCCAGGACAGCCAGAGTTACAACAGAGAAACCCTGTCTCAAAAAAACTAACTAACTAACTAATTTAAAAAGCTCCAGTTAGACCCTGGAGGTAGAATCATATCTTCTTCCCAATTTCTGTCTGTATACTCGCATGTACTACTGACGGGAAGTGTGAAATGGGTCAGTAAGCATTGTAAAAGTCTTTCCTATCACAGCTATCACCAAGGGAGCCTCCCTTCCTTATCTCTCCCTTCAGTGGAAGAAACCCCCACCCACACATACCTGCATCGACCCCACCTCTCCAGCACTGCCCCACCCTGATTGCTCCCAGATGTGGTACAGCCACCCATCCTTCACATTCTATCTCTCAAACCTGTTCCTTCTTCTTGGTGATAGATATCGCTGAGCCTTTCTCATCCTGTTAATACTGGTCAGAATGGAGAATGATCAGTATATGCTGGCCAGGTGCCGTTTACTATCCTAATCCCATTCACAAGTATTTTCTCATTTGATCATCAAAACGGTTCCATAGACAAGGTCTGTTTATTCTCTACGTTTCACAGAGAAACTGAGGGAGGCAGTGTGGTGAAATGTTAACTAATGTAAGCAAAGTGTCCAAGGCCACACGGTAAGTATTCTCACCAGCACTTGAACCACCCAGAATCCATGCTCTGTAGTGACTGCCCTCCACGCTGGGACTATAGAAGTATTGCCTTTGTCTCCTTTGTGAGCCACAAGTGCCTCCCTAGACGTTCCCCACACCCCACACCCCCAAGCCCCAGCCCTGTTGCCTGCTTTCTCCTGACTGTGCCTTACTGCTTGCAGCTCTCTTCCCTTTCACAGCCAAGATCTTTGGAAACCTTGCTCGTGTCTACCTTTTGCCCTGTCTCCCTTTCTACACTCTTCCATCTGTCAGTATTTAATTCCCCCCTTCCCTAAGCTGACTGTCATTTCCTCATGGCCTGTTTCCGGTCCTGACCTTCCTGACTTCTCAGCTCCTATCTCTGATTCTTTGCTAAGCCTTGCAGTTCCTTGGTTTACCACAGCTCCCCGGCGCATTCCACTTTCCTGGTTCTTTTTATTTTTGTCGTCCCCCCCCACCCTTTTCTCTTAATCTTTGTTTAGTTCCTCTGCGTTCCATGGGCCCTCATAGCTCACACTGGATTGGTACAGTACTCCCTACTGGCAGTCCCCATTGCCAGTCTCATTCACTGGGGCCATTTTTCATCAGATCCCCCTTTCTAAGCACAGCTCCCGTGATGGCTTATATAAAGCTCAGAGTCATCCTTGTCTGCCAGTCACCTACCGTATGAAACTGCACCCCTCAGAGCAAATACCCTTCAGGAGCAGGTACTGACTTTCCTGTTCAGCCTTACAGTCAGACCCCTCCCCCACACCCTTCCTCTTCCTAGGTTCCACGGTTTCTTCTTGTGCACCACAGTGTCCTCAGGCCTGTGGCTTTTTTTCTGTTTGGACTGTTTATCCTTCTGTCCATCAGTAAATTCAGTTTACCCACCAAATCAAATTTATCCAGTCCAAACTTGCTTTGCTCCTCACTTTTCCTAAAATGCGAGCCCCTTTCTCGGAACTCCGTTAATACAAAAAGACAGCTGCCCTTTTTATTTGATCCACACATTCCTCTGTTAGGGTAGGGTTTGTTGACTGGGACTCAGAGGAGTAGAGGAACTTATGAGTCACACAGCAAGGAAAGACAGAGTTCAAACCAGGTCTGTCCGAGCCCAGTCCAGTATTCTGCTGAGTCAGGACTGTTTTGAACTGGGAAGCCCAGGCCCTGCCTTTCTGTTCTGTTCACAGCAGCAGCCATTTCTGAAGCAGAGCCTCTCTGTCCTCAGAGGTAGGGTGCACAGGACACCGTGGTGGAGGCGGGCTCATGAATGGCACTGGGGAGGGCTCCCCTGCACCACTTCACTCCTCTGACCCCCCACTGTCCTTGATGCCCCTCAGGGAGATGGTGTCTTCAGGAATGTACAAGTTGGACAATGGCAAACCTTGCCTCAGCAACTGCTTTCCAGCCAAGAGTCTCCTTCGGATCCCAGACGAAGGTGAGACGGCTTCTCAGATTGCCTCTGTCCATACCCAGCTCCTGCCTGGCACCTTTTTTTCCATTTTCTCCTATGCCACTCAGATATTAATGACAAGGGTAAAAATAAGAACCTCTTAGTGAAATCAGGCAGACCCCTCTTCGAATGAGTGATGAATATTAGCATCGCAGGGCTGAGGAGGTGGCTCAGGAGGGAAGAGCACTTGCAGCAAGCATGAAGACACCTTCTTTCCACCACCACCCCCCGCCCAGCACCCATGTTAAAGCTGGGCACTGTAGATGCCTGTCACCCCAGAACTGGGGCAAACACAGGAAGCTTGCTTGGGTTTGCTGGATGGCTAGCACAGCTGAAATGGTGAGCTTCCGATTCAACAAGAAACACTGCTTCAGTGGAATAAGGTGGAGAGTAACAGAGATACCTCACATGTTCCTCTGGCTTCTACTACGCACAGCTGCACACATACGTGCACATGCACTCATACGTCATGCATGTATTTGCCACACACACATAAAATAAACATCGTAACATGGATGTGTTGTATAATAGTACACTCCTAAAACCCCAGCACTCAGGAGGCTGGGGCAGGAGGATTGTGAGTTTGAGGCCAGCCTGGACTGCTTAGTGAGAACCTGTCTCAAAAACAAGTTACCAGCACCAGAGATAAAGCATGGTGACCTCATGAGTTCCCTGGAGTGATGCAGCGAGAAGGGCTCAGCGTACTTTTGTGGTAGCTCGCCAAGGTCAAAGCCTCTGTCTGATCATGGGAAAGCATCAGCCAAGTTCACACTGGGGGTTATTTGATTTTTAAATAGTTGAACATTTAATATTTAATTGACAAGGACTCTTCACAAGTCAAGTCTGCAGAAGGAAAAAGGGGAGAGGAGAACTGTCTCTCCAGTTGGAGCAGGCTAAGGGTTCGTGCCAGCTGAATGTGACGTGATACCCTGGCCTCGAGCCTGGGGCAGGAAAAGAAGGGCTGACATTAGTAGCTGATGTTGCACCACTGCTAATTGCTTGGGTTCAGTAATCATGTGGCTCTTACGTAAGATGAGAGCAGAACATTGGGAAAGCTGGATGAAGGCTGTGTTGCAGTTTGTATCATTTTTGTAACTTTTCTGGAAGTCTAAAATTATCTCAGAATGAAAAATTATAAGAAACAACAACAGCAACATCTCCTTTTGATCCCCCTCGATGCTAAGAGCCCATATGATCAGCAGGCTTCGTCCGGCTTGAGCACCTTGTATGGTCTGCCTCTCGAGCCTCCAGCCTCATCTCACATTTCCCTCCCGACACATTTGGGCCTTTCCTCTCTCTAAGTTTGCACACCAGTCAGATCTCCAGGACTCAGGGATATGAAGAGCGAGTCAAGGAGCACTGAAGTCTCTGCCCTGGATGGGGTGGCCTTTGGTGGTGGAGGACCAGACCTGCCTGGCCCGTGGCAGGAATGGGAAATGCCTCACATGAGACCAGAGCAGGCAGGGCAGGCAACAGTGGTCATATGCGGGGCCAAGCCCTGGAGAGCGGGGCTAGGAGCTGCTGCAGGCCAGAGCCAGTGGTCCCAGCCTTGCTGTTCTGTTTCATCCAGGCCTTTCATACTTCTGGGCATTGTTGTTGTTGTTGTTGTTCCTCCGCTTCTTCCTCCTCCTACTTTCTTCTTCTTCCTTCTTTCTTCCTTCTTCTTCCTCTTCCTCCTCTTCCTTCTTCCTCCTCCTGTTCCTCCTGCTCCTGCTCCTCCTCCTCCCTCCTTCCCTCTGCCCAGACTGCCTTGGTTTAGATCCTCATCTAGTGAATTCCTTCTGCTTACCAGATCTACCTTATGCTGGTAGGTTCTCTGAGCTTCCACAGCTTCTCAGATATTATTGAACTTTTGGGGGTCAGGGCTTCTTTAGTGTCCGTTCCCATAACCCCAGCTCTCAGCACAATGTCTAAACAGATGACTATATTGGTTCATATTTAGCAGCAGTCACACAGTGGTGAGCTCCATGCAGGCCATGGGGACACCAAGATGAGTTAGTCAGACAAAGTCCCAGCTGTTACAGAGCTTCTATTCCAGAGGGAAATGTGGACAACCAATGAGTAAAGAAATAATATAATTACAGATCGCAAATAATGCCATGGGTAGATAAATTGCTAATGTAGAAGACAGCAGATTATATAATGTCATCGTAATTTTTAAATCAACTTACTATGAACTTCATACTTTTTTTTAAAAAAAAAAAATAGGGTTCCATATATCCCAGGCTGGTCTCAAACTTGCTGTGTAGCCAAGAATGGCCTTGGACTTCTGATCCTCCTGTTTCCGCTTTCCAAGTACTGGTATTACTGGTGTGCTCCACCAGTAATGGTGCTGGAGGTTGAACTAAGGTCTCCACACATGCCAGGCAAAGACTTGGCCAACTGAGTTACATCCCCAGCCCCATACCCTTCTTTTTGCTCAGGAATGGAATTCAGGTGACACACAGGCCTTACCCAAGAGATGATCAGTGGGGAAGTAATGACTAGCACCTGAGAGAGTAATCCTCTCTACTAAGGGGGGCCGTGGAGGAGATCACATAATAGGAAGAATTTGATTTTGTCTCTTAAATGAACAGTAGACTTAGGAGGTACACATTTGGAGATAAAGGAGGGGATTGGGTAGCCGTCCCACCTTTCTCATTGGAAGACTTTCCATCTGTAGGATATCCCTCACCGCACTTAGCAGCTACTTAAGTGAGATATGTACCCAGACACTGTCCAGCAGTAATGAGTATCTGGTAGCATTAGTACTCAGGAGATTTGGGGGTTTTAGTATTAGAGATAAATATTCCATATCCACACCTGTGACTTTGAAAGCATTTGGCCCTTCTTCTCACTGTTCTGATCTTCCCTACAGGTCGAGGACACTGGTTAGTGGCTCGAAAAGGCAGCTCGAAGAAGATTGTGGCTAAGGCATCCCCTGAACGTCAGGAAAACCAGAAGAAGGTTTCTTTTGATATTGGGTTGAAGAAAACACCTCGGAAGGATAACCAGGCTGACATTCTTGGACACATCTTGGACCGGGCTTTTCTGGTGAGAGTAAATGCTTTCCTAGTGGCTGGTGGCATTAGCTAAGGAAGGCGGGGTGAGGACTCCCTTCTCTGTTTCTTGTCTGGCTAGGGGCGAGGAGTTGTCTTGCACTGGTACCACATTTCCTATCCCACTCTTAGCTATGAGAGTGATGGTGGCAAATTTGAGTGTGGCTGATGATGAAGGAACCCTGGAAATTTCCTTTAGCATGTGACACCTTTGCATGCACTCTGTGAGACAGGTCCACTGTTGCCATCCTCATTATAGTTGTCAGTGGTGGAAATGGGAGAAAAGAGGTCCACATACAGCCAATAAATGACTGGACCAGGATTAGAACCCTGATCTACTGACTCTAAAACCTGTACCTTTATGTTATGTGAAATGGCCAGACATGGTAGCACACACCTTTAATCCCTGTGCTCAGGAAGCAGTGGCAGGCAGATCTCTGTGAAGCTACATAGTGAGACCCTGGCTCAAAAAGTAGAAAGACCTTATATGAAGTGAAAAGTCTTATGTGAGTTGGAAAAGCAAAAGTGTTTTAGAAATAAAGGGCAAACTGAGGATCCCATGCCAGTGCTGAGGAGGATGGAGAGATTGCTGTGTGTCATGCTGTGCTTTGCTCCGGGATGACTTCTCCAGGGGCCGATGGGAGCAGGGAGGTCCTACTGCCCCCCAGCTCTCTTCCTTCACTTTTAGCATCTGTCTGGAAGCAGGAGGAGCTCACAGTATCACTCCAGGCCAGAGGCAGGCTCTCTGAAGAGAGCTGGGGTGCTGGGTTGGAGACCAGCCAGGTAGTTTCGCAGCTGTTCTATGCAACGCTTCAGTAGCTTTGCAAAGAAAGATGGATTTTGTGATTAATATTAATGGGCAGTGTGGTTCTCATTGCTCCCTGAGAGGAACTGTGGCAACCTTACTTGTTCCCACACTCTGCCTGTGAGTCCCTAGAGATGAGTATGAGAGGTTTCACCTCACCTTGTTGAGCTGCACAGCTTTTAGCACAGCCTGTGGGATTTGTTCCCTTGTCATGACCACCCCTCATTGGGCACAAAGAGGACTGAATCAGCAGTACGGAGGTGGGGCTGACCACCCCACCCCACAGTGTTCTCCCCCATACAACTGACCCTGCATATCCACTAGTCCTCATCCACAGATTCAAATGACTGAAATGGCTGAAACATAAAGCAAAAAATTTCTCTGCACTACACATAGGCATACTTTTATATTACTATTCCCTAAACCATATGGTATAACAACTATTTGTATATTATTGGTACCGTATTAGGTATTATCAATAATGCAGAGATGGTTTGAAGTATATATGAGGATAGACATAGGTTGTTAACAACAACTACACCATTTTAAATGAGAGACTTGAGGGCTGGAGAGATGGCTTAGTGGTTGAGAGCACTGGCTGGCTTTCCAGAGTACCCGGATTCGATTCCCAGCACCCACATGGAAGTAAGACACCTGTAACTCCAGTTCCAGGGGACCTGATACCCTCTTCTAGCCTCCACAGATATCAGGCACACAAGTGGTACACAGACATCCATACGGGCAAACACCCAGACACATAGAGTGACTTTTTAAGTTATAAATGAGGCACTCAAATGCCCCTGGTTTCACACCTGAGCATCTCCAGCCGTTATAAGACAGCAGCACTGTCCATGTGAGCTCCCACATTTAATTGGCATGCTTTGTTACCTGCATTGCTGCTTTGGTAGAAGCAACAAGAATGTTTTTCAGAATAATGGGATCTCAGTCGCCTCTCGGCTCGCTGGCACCTCAGATTGTACTACTGCATACATCCCATTGACCCCACATCCCCAGATATCATTTTGGGTAATATTGTCTCTGTGTTGGCATTAACTAACCAGTCACCTAGCTAGTAATCTATGGTTATACTTTACACTTGCCTCTCTCTCTCTGTCCACACTCCCAACTTTAACAAGTCCTGGAACATCTAGTAAACCAGTAGTTCTCAACCTTTTGGCTGTGACCCCTTTGGGGCCAAAATGACCCTTTCACGGGGGTCCCTAAGACTATCTGCATATCAGATGTTTACATTAGGATTCACAACAGTAGCAAGATTACAGTTATGAAGTGGCAACAAAATAATGTTATGGTTGGGGGTCACCACAACATGAGGAACTGTATTAAAGGGTCACAGCATCAGGAAGGCTGAGAGCCACTGTGTTAAACAGTAACCAAGTCTATCTTCCTTTCATTTCTTCTGCTGCAACTTTTTGTTTGTTTTTCAAGATAGGGACTCTCTGTTTAGACCTGGCTATCTTGGAATTCTCTCTGTAGACCAGGCTGGCCTCAAACTCATAGATCCGTCTGCCTCTGCCTCCCGAGTGCTGGGATTAAAGATGTGCACCAGCACTGCCAGGCTCTGCTACAACTTTTAACTGGGCCATCATCTTCTCTTATTGGCCTAACCAGGTAACTCTTTAACTAGTTCAAACCAATTAGAAAGCTTTTCTTTTGGGTCATTGAGGTGGCTCCGTGGGTAAAAGCTCTTGCTGTACACAGCCTGAGTTCAATCCCCAGGAGGGAATGTGGAAGGAGAGAATGCAACTCCCAAAAGTTGTCCTCTAACCTTTACATGTATGACATGGTATGTGCATGTGTGCACACATACTCACATGCTGCTAGTAATAACGATGATGATGATAATTAATAATAACGACAGTGATAGATAAAATATAGAGTGCTTTTATTTCACACAGAAGCTCAAGGCATTGCTTGGGATCCATTATGTAATGCTCATGTAACACCCTCCAAGACTCAGCGTCCTTCTGTCTCTGCGCCCTGTCATCCTCAGCATGCTGACTGTCCTCTTGGGCTGACTCCCTTCATATTTCCAAAGTGGCTGCAGAAATTCTGATCATCACACACATACAGAGGACAACATCCAGAGGTAGAGAAGAGGTTGCCACTGTACTGTGCGTGCCCTTAGAAGAAAGGGCATTCCTAAACCCTACTTGCAGCAGCCAACATCTTGTTGGCCTGACCTACACATCCAGTTATTGGTTGGAGTAATGAGGCGTTGACAGGTTAGGACTTGTTCTTGGAACAGGAAGCTTAGAACATGTCCGCTGTAAGGAAGGTAAATGACCGCAATGTTCTCTAACAGGGAAGATGTAGAAGAGGGTTTGCTGGAAAGGTCATTAACAGCATCTGGTACATTGGTCTCTTCTGTCTTCTTATCCTTTCTAAGTAAGTCAGACATATTGACTTTTAGGAAATTGCTGTCAGCCCCTACTTAATCCATGTTCTTCTTTAGAGCCAATGTGGATTCGCTTGGTCTCAACTTCCTCTCTAACCTTGTCTTGCCTACTCTCAAAAACGCCTTGTCTTCCCCTGCCTGGGAAGCTTTCATATTCCCTACCCACCTCATAGGATCATCTCCTGTTCTGCTTTTAGCTCTCACGTGGAAAATCACTTCCTCGAGTAAATATTTCTTCCTTTTAAGACTGAGGTTGGAGCCTCCTGTTTTCATATCCCACAGGATCTTGTATTTCTCCTTTAAAATAATCATTAATTTCCAAGTAATTGCCATTTGACTTCCCACTAAGTGGAAGGCACGGAAGGCATGGAAGCTCCTGCGCTTCCCCACCGTCTTCCCTGAGCCTGTTTAGAGCCCTTTCGTAGTAGGCACCATAGGGAACGGACCATAATGGACAAGACAAGGAACTAGATGTTCTGAAGCTGATATTTGATCCTAACTTTTTCATTCCATTTAACATTTCATCAGTGCCATATGGTAAGCAAAAATGCATAGTTTAATGATTACAGATTTGAATCCAAATCATAGCTCTATCATGTAGAGCCTCATATAGAGCCTCAGGCAAGGCACCGTCTGTCTCTTAACCTCATTAAAAGAGGGTAGTAAGCCCTTTAACTAAAGTAACACTAAAAGAGAAAGCTAAACCCTTTAACACAACTAATAAGTAATAATAAACACTACTTACATTAAGGGGGTTCAGTTAGGATTAAACGAAAGTTCGTTGATATATAGTCAGTATGGTTCATGGCCCAAAGTGGTACTCAGTTAATACCCGGTGAATGAATGAATACACAAGCAAACAAATGACAAGCTTATGAGAGTGCCCAATGAGAAAACACTCAACAGAAATAGCTTAACTCATTATATTTTGTCAGGACCTTGGGGACTAACTCTGTGTCCTGTGTTCCAGCTGAAGCACCACTGTGTAAGAAAGCCATCAGATCTTTGCACCATCAATGTGAGCGGCATGAAGTTCTCCAAGGTGAGGTCAGCAGCAAAGACGTGACTGAGCCAGATGTGAGGGGGTGCTTGAACCAGATGTGAGGGGGCACCTGGATACTCCAGTTTGTGCATGGCACCTTCACAGTCCCTGGGAACTAGAGGTAGGATGAGAGGGCAGACAAGGACTCACTGGGCAGAAGCAATATTCACACAGGAACTTCGCTATAAATTTAATATTCATGGGAATCAGAAAAACTCACCTTAGGAGTCTGTTCTTGGGACTGGGGTGAAGAACATAGGTGAGTTGGTCAGGGAATTTGGGTAGAGTGCAATTCCTTGTGTGTAGTTCCCATCACATGATCTTACCATCTGGTAAAGAAACTCTTGCAATGAGGAGGAACATACAAGAATGTGCATAGCACCATTGTAATGATGGAAATTTTGAAACAAACTAAATATGCACCCACTAGGGAAGGATAACTTGTCATATCCTCAAGCAAGGAATTCAAATGGATGAACTGGACCTATGTGTATCAACACAGATTAATCTCCAAAGAGCTATATACATCTCATGTAAATCTCAAAACCATACTATTGAGTAAAAAGGCACATTGTACCATAAGACCTTATGAACATGTAAATAACCCTATGTATAGTTGATCAATATGAACATATGTGTGTATGTAATACACATCAAAATGAAGAACAGATGAAAACGAGGTATGGATTTGGGGGACACATGGAGGGGCATGGTGATGGAGGTTGTTAAGTCTTCTAATAGTTTCAAGTTTAGGTAGTTCAGATTAGATCTGTTAAAACTGGGTCATGTTTGGCTACATCTTCAAAGTATTACTCACTGTGCCTTTCAATATATTTGAAGTATTTCAGGTAGAAGAAAACAAACAGAAAAGTCCTCCTCAGCCCTCCCAACATGGCTGCTCTTGTGCTAAGAATGTGTCTTACTCCTTTAGCTGTTTGTCCTCTTGGCAACTGCTCTGGTGTTTCCACAGGGCTCCCAGGCAGGGAACTAATCCTGTGCTTTTCTGGAATTCTTTCTGACAGGCAAAAGAAAAGGACTTCAAACATTTTAGTTCTGTGATTTATATCAATGCCTCTGAAAACCTGCTGCCTCTAGGTGAGCTCTCTTCTTGGGAACTGTCCTCCTGGCCAGCGAATCATTTGTGTTAGGTTTCATCTGTCCACCCACCTGTGATCTGCCTCTCATCTCTTGTAGAGTAGCCCGGGTGCTGGAGAGAACTCAGATCTCCACTCTGGCCCTGGGCAGTCACTAGAGCATGTCTCTCTGTGAGCTAACACTCCTCTCCTCCAACCTTGCAGGCCACCATGTAAACTCCAGTGAGAGAGGTATTTAAGCCTATATGTGTTCCTACCAGAGAGAAAGCCTCTTAATAATTCAGCACATCTACAGTGACCCCTGCTGGCGTTATGACTGTGGCCTTCAAGAAAGAATTTCCTGCTCTGGAGAGCATATGATTTGGTGGGAGAGAGGGGCTCAGACTAAGACCAAAACCAGGGTTCATATAAGCAATGGTACAGAGAATCAGGAAAACACCATGCAAGCATGCAAGTGGGAATTTAGGAAAACGTAAGAAAACAGCACCTGAGCAAAGATCAAAAAATAAATAAGCTGAGTTGGCAAGATGGCTGAGTGGGTTAAAGCACCTGCTGCCAAGCTTGCTGACCTGAATTTGATCCCTAGGACTCACATGGGAGAAGAAGAGAACCATTTCCCGAAAAGTTGTCCTCCAACATCTGTGCACATGTGGCCATGCACATGCAACACACACACACACACACACACACACACACACACACAATGTAATAAAACCTTGACTCAGGGATTAGTAAAGGTGCTTTGGCTGAAGGGCAGCTGTGGAAAGGTACTGCCTGTTCAGGGAGATTGCTTACAAGGGATGCATGAGGAGAACTGAGACTGGACACATCGTCAGGGACTTGACCACTGAGGGCTTTGAGAGTTGAACTTAATCCTCCAGTCAAAAGAGTCTTGGAAGGCTTCTAAACAGGCAAGCTCAGCAAGGAGGAGTGGATTCTGAGAGGGGAAAATGGAGGCCAGGAGACCTGAGGGTTACAGAAGGAGCAAAGGGGATTGAGTGATTTGGGGAAAGGGGGATCACAGGGCTTGGCAACCTGTGGGGATATAAGGAAAGGGAAGATTCAAGGGGGATACTCAGAGTTCTGGAAGAGCAGTTGATGAGATGAGCTGTTTGTCTCAGTGAGTTTGAGGGGAGCTTCTAAAGAAGCATCTAGGGTGATAGTTCTCAACCTTCCTAATCCTGCGACCCTTTAATATAGTTCCTCAAGTTGTGGTGACTCCCAACCATAAAACTGTTTCCATTGCTACTTCATAACTGTAATTTTGCTACTGTTATGAATTGCAATGTAAATGTCTGATATGTAGATGGTCTTAGGAGACTCCCATGAAAGGGTTGTTCAACCCCCAAGGGGCCGCAACCCATAGGTTGAGAATTGCTGACCTAACACCACTGCCTTAGAAGAAAGTGTAGTCTGTTAGGAGATGCCCTGACATAGATAGCCCAAAAGACATGTGAAAGATGATCAGTCTCACTAATAATGAAAACAATAGGATACTATTTTGTACCCATCAAATATTGACAAGTATGAAAAGACTGATAATGGCCAACACTGGTATAGATTCTCTTGGTGAAAGTAAGACATAAGAAATCTGTGACCCTTTGGAGGTGATTTGGTAGTATCTCTTAAAATTTAAAATGGGGCTAGGAGCTGGATCAGCTGTTAAGAATATTTGCTGCTCTTGCAAAGGACACCAGTTCAGTTTCCAACACCCATGGGGCAGCTCATAACCTCCTGTAACTCTAGTTTCAGGGGATCAGGAGATCTAGCCTCTAGGGCTCCTGTACACACAGTTGGTACACATGAAGTCACACAGGCTCACATACATACACAGAATAAATAAATAAACAAACAAGTAAACAAATAAACAAATCTATCTTTTAAAAAATTGAAATAGGGCTGGGTGATGGTGGCACACACCTTTAATCCCAGCACTTGGGAGGCAGAGGCAGGCTGATCTCTGTGAGTTCGAGGCCAGCCTGGTCTGCAGAGTGAGTTCCAGGACAGCCAGAGTTACAACAGAGAAACTCTGTCTCAAAAAACCAAAAATAAATAAATAAATAAATAAATAAATAAATAAATAAATAAATAATAAGAAATTGAAATAGTCATTGTCTTTACTAGTTCTCTTTCTAGGAATATATTCTATAGAGAGACTTACACAAGGAAATTCCCACCAGAAGAAAGTCTCTTATTAGGCTTTACTGAACATTCTGACTCAAGCCTTCTGTAGGCCATAACTACACAGGTTCATGTAGAAGGTTCTAAGTGATTCTACACTGTGAGCCAATTGCTCAGCCTTCAGTGCTTCAGGAATCCTTCAGTGGAGTCCCCACAGCTGGCCATCTAGCAGGACTGCCCACTAGCCAAGTGTCACCCCGGGTGTAGGTAAAGGCAGGAATTGTTCTTGCTTGGAAATCTCATCAACCACAGGAACCAGAGTCCCTTGTGATATTCCATAGGCCTGTAGCTTCTAGCATTCCCATGCGAGACATGTCGGATTATAGGAGTAAGAGAAGCACCGCCTTTGGGTGTTTATAGTTTATACTTTCTCCTGGTCCAGACACAATTTTCCAGTCTGTGATCATTTTTACCACAAGCAATAGTTGCCTAGTAACACAGTTACCATAGCATGTGCTTCAGGTTTCTAGGGAAACAGGTCTAGAAAGTGAATCAAAGATCCAGTTATCATGCAAGAGGGGATGTTTGGTTTTCTCTTACCCGTATAGCCTAAATGCTACCAGTAGGAAAAAGGTTAAACTGGGGCATGTCTATACTAGAAGGTAACTAAGACATTGAAAAAATCTGTTTGTTTTAACATGGAATAATCTTCAAGTCATACTTTTAAAAGAGAAAAACCACAATACAGCCTGTATTCCATGTTTATAGAAAGAGAAGTGTATTTCAATATATACATGAGAAAAATATGAGGTATATACATGAAATTTTAAACAGTTGACAATAAGTGTTAGGATTAAAGGAGCATTTTTTCCCTGTGATGTTTGACTATTTGTGGTGGGCTTATTAGCATCTCTAATCAGAAATAACACAGATTGCCTGGGACTGTAGCTCAGTGGTAGAGTTTGCCTGACATGCGCAAGGCCCTGGGGTTGGTCCCTGGACTGGGAAGAAAAAAAAAGAAGCAAGAACAAAGATCATTTTTAAAAGGACTTTGCATTTGAACAGACTTACAATCATTAGTTTTCCCACTTACCAGCAATCATATTTCTAATAAGTCACTTAGCTGCCTGAGCCCCCATTTCCTCAGCCATAGAATGTAAGTCAGAATTCCTATTAGTGGGCATGGTTAGAGATGTAGAATTTTCTAAAAGATGATTTTATTTTTAATTGTGTGTGTGTGTGTGTGTGTGTGTGGTGTTGGGGGGGTGTTTGTACATGAATGCAGGTACCCATAGAGGCCAGAAGAGGTCATTGGAACCCCTGGAGCTGGAGTAAGAGGCAGCCACCTAATTGGAAGCCACCTAATGTGGGGTGCTGGGAACTGAACTCTTGTCCTCTGCAAGAGAAATTCTCTTAACTCCCAAGGCATCTCTCCAGCCCTGTGGTTGGATTTAGAGGCCCGATAGATAAAGCATCTTCCACAGTACCTGATCTTCTCCTGTGGTTAAGCTCAGTGAATAATCATTGCAATATTTTTCTCTTTAAACCTTTACAAGCTCAAGATTCTCTCTTTCTGTTCCCATGTAGATGCTTTTCACACATTTCCAGCTCTAAAGGAACTGGAGCTTGCTTTCAATGGCATCAAGATGGTCTATGTGAAATATGGAGACTTCAAGACATTGGAAGTAAGTTGGAGGTAGGGAGTTTTTGATGCCTCCCTGTTCCCCTGTAAGGAATGACTATATGGGTATTTACAGACTATAATTTGGGGGGAGGGTTCCCTGGGCTTTCACAGCTAGGTTCTAGCTTCATGGCTGGCCTCTGGAGAGGATAGTGGTGCTGATGGTAATGGTGATGCTGATGATAGTGATGGTGGTGGTGGTAATAGCATTAGTGGTACTGGTGGCAGATAAATAACTATGGCCAAGGTGTATGATCCTAGAATATAAGTGCCACGGGTCATTCATGTTCACGAGAGTCTGTAGAGACGTGAATTTAAAATGGAATACCATAGGAAGAGAAGTTTCATAGGAGATTTAGCCCCTTAGGTATTTGGAGAGCTGTGAATATTAAGATCCAGGTACAGGGAGTTAGAGACATTATGGACCAACACCAAAGACACCACCTTACCTCAGTAAGCTAGGTTGGTCCCAGTGGGCTAGGGTAGTGAAGGCTGTACATCTTGTCCATAGACCCAGAGCTGAGGATGGACAAAATAGGGCTCCTGTGAACCTGACAGTACATTCTAGGTACACATGCGTAACTGCTCTCAGAACCTTGGGATAGAAAGTACAGAAAATTTGGTTTGCATGTCCTCACTCTTTGTTGCCTCTTTTGACTTTGATAAAGACTTGAGGGCCAGTTTTTGTAAGGGGATGAAATTTTTGTCACTACCTGAGAATCACTGCACACATGGACTAGATAGAGAACTGAGTCAGACGTGGGGCTCGGCCACCTGTCCAGTTTCACTCTGTCCCTGAGTAATGCACCTTCCCTGTGCACTGGCCTTATAGTAAAGCATTTCCATTCACACCTTAGCAGCAGGTCTACACGTTGTTAGCTTTGGTAGCTCAAGTCTGCAAAACATCAAAGGTCAGCCATGTTTCACATGCACCTCACTTACCATGTCTTAGAGAGACTGACCTTTTCAAAGAGTTGATAGCCTTTACATGCCAGAGTTCAGAAACGCTTTAGCATGTGGGAATGGGCACCTTCCGAAGATGGACGGCAGATATGCCCTCACATTCTGAAAGCATCCTGTGCTGATTGCTATGCCGGCTTTCCCCATGGGTTTGAGTCACAGTGAAGATGTCTTCAGTTTGCTTGACTTGGGACATGAATTGGTCCTCAGATTTATTTTATTCAGTAGGCAAAGTCTCAAAGTCCAATAAAATCCAAGGGAAGTAACTGATGGAGCTTGGAGCTATGTTAAAACATCATTCTGTATTTTGTATTTTGGTGCCAACAGCGGGAAGTAGATCCTAGACACTAGAGACCCAGGGAGCCATGTCTCTGGTCTCCAGACTGGTGCCTTCTATAGACTTCCATTGTTCTTTGACGTTTTCAGAGAACAGTCACCGAACTCCCGAGTGTTGTATACTATGCCATGAATCTTGTCTTCCTCCTTCCTAATGTCCCAAACACGCCACCAGTACTAGTGGCCATCTGGAGGGATGTGACCACAGGCTTCGACTCTACGAGTGACTAGCTTGGGGTCTAATGTTGATCATGACAGATTTTGTATATGTCCTACTTTTATAATTTGATAGCATCTGATGAAGATTATTTATCCGACAGACCCATCCTTATCCAAAAAGGAATTTGTCTACAAAACAGACTCATTTTAGGTCGCAGAATATAGATGAGAAAAGGAAATCTCTGGACCAGTCATTTGTTTCTGTCTCTCTGTGATTTGCAAGGGTTCCCTAGGAAAAAAGATAAACATGTCAAATACCCTGAATTTGCATCTCACAGCAATGAGTACTTTGATGTGCAATAAAACTCAGTGTGACTCAGCAGCTGCAGCAGCCAGGCTAGGAATCTTCCATCCTGTTTTTTTTGGTTTTTTTTTTTTTTTTTTTTTGGTCAAGAAGCCTGCCCCAAGGGAAGCAGCTCAGAGTAGAATCTCTCCTAGTCAATTTTGGAAAGCTTAACCTTGTCGCGATTTGGTTCTCTGCTTACAAATCTGAAAACTGCCTGGCAGGACCTCCGCCCCAGCTTCCAGAAGGCTAGGTTTCTAGTCTTCGCCCCGCAGCCCTTTGCCTCACCTAAATAACTGGCCCTTGATGTTACGAAGTTTCTGCTTTTGTAAAATCTGGCCTGGCTCTAAAATTCTGTGACCTGTGATTCTGCATCTGCTTATTTCCTGGAGATACCCCTCATGGAAAGTAAATTTGGATTCAACATTAAACAAACAAAGCAGCTAGAATAGAGGTCCATAGATTTTTTTTTTTTTCCTGTAAGAGACAAGAAATTAAGTATTTTAAACCTTGGCACCATATCTCATAATTAACTGTGACTGCCGTATCCAGTCATCCTTGCTCCTGTAGAAAGAGAGAACTGTGGCCAGCGTGGAGACAAGCAAGCGTGACGCTGACATGTGAGCTTCTCATAGTCGACACATGGATCTCACTATTCTTCTTCTACTTATTTTTTTTGAGACAGGGTTTCACTGTATAGCCCTGGCTGCGCTAGAGCTCTCTCTGTAGACCAGGCTATCCTTGACTCACGGAAATTCACCCGCTTCTGCCTCCTCCTGAGTGCTTGGGATTAAAGATAAGCACCACCTAATCTGGCCTCTTATTTTTATTAAGTGGAAGTAAGGACCATGCTCAGCTCATTCATTGGCCACAAACAAGCACCAGGCTGGATTTGGCTTTGTTGGCCTTGGTTCATTGACTCCTGAGCGTGAATTCTGGCAAATCTGCTCAGTGTGGATGGGATAGAGAGCAAGAGCCGAGGATGTTGACGCCGTGTGAGCCTGAAGAGGTGGCTTAGGACAGACCTTGGAGTGCCTTGGGCACCTTGCTGTAGTAGTACACCTACTGAGTAGGCTAACCAAGGAAGACATGGAAGCATTTTTCTCATAGGTGCAAACCCGGCCAGACCTCAGCAGAGGGAACCATCCTCCTGGCCAGCACCATACTGGACAGTGGAACCCTGAGCATCTGAACTCAGGTGTTTTTATTATTACTGAACTCCTCAGGTGATCTACTGATAGCACATGCAGATCATGAGCAATTAAACGTCCCCCTATAAATCCAACACCTGCAGACAATACAAAATGCCAAGACCTAGGCAGCCCCTCGCCCAACAGTGCACAAAACAATTATTTTATACATAATTAAAAATAAACTTCCACAACACCTTGCTGAGGAGCTGAAACTTCATCTTATGAAATAGGGTCATGGAGTTTTAAGCTGGGGTGTGCTGTGCTCAGAGTGTGTTTTAGAAAATGTGCTCTGGCTGTTGACTGAGGAATGGGTTGGAAGGAACATGAATAACATAAAGGAGACAGATAAAACCCGTAGGTCTTGGCAGTCCACACACAAGTGTGAGAGACAAGGATTTCCCCATCTTCACCTGTGCTTTTCAGAGCCTATTTTCCAGCCAAATAAGATGGCCCTCCTCTGTGCCCCTCCAGCCCTCTCTTTCCTGTTGGTGCTTGGAACCTTTCATGTCCTGGACAGTCTTATTATCAAGCCTGTCCTATGCCATAAGCTCCACTGACACCCAAACCTTTTGCAGTTCTCAACAAGCAAAGTGGCCGCCTCCCATTACCTTCTTCGCGCCAGTCTCTCACCTCGGTTCTCTCTGCCTTTAACCATGCAGTCTGAGGATGCTCAGGTGTTGCCTGTGTGCCGCCCACCCTGATGTCCCCGCACAAAGGCTTGTTATTGCCTTTGTGGCTTGTGGTGTGTGTGTACACATCTATACCAGCGGTATCCGTTCTTGTTTTTCTTTTAAAACTTACTTATGTATTATTCTTTGACAATTTCACATCCGTATATAGTGAATTTTAATCCTTTTCACCCCTAGGTCCTTGTTTAATCCCCTCTCCTGCTGGGAGAAGGCTTCCTAAGTTCCCCTCCTAATGTTATGACCTGTGTGCGTGTGACCTTCTAGGTTTCTTGCATGAGCATAGGTGGGAGGTTAACTTCCAGAATATGGACAACTCACCACTGAAGAAAGTGACACCCCTCCCCCTACCACTATTAGCTACCAGTAGCCACACAGGGAGGGGCCCTGTGGGCCCTTTCCCCCTGAAGGAGGGCATATGGGTGTCCCTTTTCAGGCCAAGAACACCACAGTCTCTTATTCTCTGCACTTGGATCCGTTGTGGGTCTCTCTACTAACCACCATCCACTACAAAAGGAAGCTTCTCTGATAAGGCTAAGAGCCCTGCAGTACTGCATCTTAACAGACAGATACACGTAGCTTGCAGCCCAAGGGAGCTGAGGCTCCCAGAGGGCCAGGACCAAACAAGCCTTC
Source organism: Cricetomys ansorgei (assembly GCA_026225945.1). Lineage (NCBI taxonomy): Eukaryota > Metazoa > Chordata > Mammalia > Rodentia > Nesomyidae > Cricetomys > Cricetomys ansorgei. The sequence continues at coordinate 5,286,720 of JAMJFZ010003206.1, forward strand.
AGTATGGAGGTGGTGAATGAAGAGGTGGTGGTGGTGGTGGTGGTGGTGGTAAGATGGCTGTTGGTGGCATGACCCTTTGGATGCATTGTCCTTTTAAGCAAGCTCATTTCAGCTCACTTTTACATGGGTCTGCTTTGGGCCAGGGCCTATGCTCAGTCATACGGCTACAGTGCTGCTGTGACATGGCCCCTGGCCTCAGAGAGCCAGAGGTCCAGTCCTCCGCTGTGTGCCAGACATAGTACATGACACCTCTGTTTCTTAAACATCCCCAGCTATCTCAAGACCCTGAAGACTTGGACACAGATCCTGGATAGTTTCAACAAAGCAAAGTCAGGGGAGGGAGATAACCCACCTGGCTAAGGTTTGGGGAGTAATTTTATAAGGAAGCAGGTTTGAGGTGGCCTTTTGGGGCTGGGATTCCAGTGCCTGCAGAAGGGCATTCTTCTAGTGGAGACAGAGAGGGCGATTGGTGGGATAGGCAAGGAGTAGGGAGGTGTCTGAGCAACACCAGCAGAGAGACAAAGTTGTGCAGTGGCAGCTGAGCCTGAAAGAGGAATGAACCTGACTCTACTGGGCTGTGAATGTCAAACCCAAGAGACTTTATCCTGTGGGTGATGGGTTTACCTGGCAGTGTTGGGGGGGGGTAGTCAGCTCCCACCTCCTGTTAGGGCCTTGTTGTCACATGCTTCTGTTGCCCCATCTTTTTGTTTTGCATGGTAGTTCCTGGACCTTTCTTTCAACAGCCTGACTGAGGAAGCCATCTCTGATCTGGGGATTCTTCCACACCTCCGTGTGCTGCTCCTCACAGGCAACGGGCTCACCTCTCTGCCACCCAACATGGCCATCTCAGAACAGTAAGTTCTACATCCTTGCATTTATCCTGTGTGTTCCCTTGGGAGCCTTTGCCTGAGTTCTCACATCAAAGGAATAGTTCAGAGAAGCTCTTCACACACACGCACACACGTATGCACAGGCACATTCACAGGCAGGTGTACACACACACAGACACACACACACACACAAACACACACACAATTTGCAAAGCCGCTTTCCTTATCTCTGATCTTTTCTAAGCGTTGGATGTTGCTCTTGTTAGCCGCTCTCCTTAGTGAGCCCTCTGTCTCAGCTCCCTAAGTCTGCTTGCTGGTCTCTGAATAAGCTTTGCACATTCACGTTTTGCTCCTTTGTTGAGGCCATCTCTTCTCCCAGAAGGAACTGACTTTCTGTGCTGAATACTGACATATAAGTAGAGTTTACTACGTGCCAGACGCTGTTCCCCGCACTTCACACGGGTTAGTTCCTTTAATCTTCCTGACAGTTTTATGAGATAGGTGATTACCATCCCGTTTTCCAAATGAAGAAACTGAAGTAGAGACAAGTTCAAGAACTTCCCAAAATTCAGGAGACTAGCTTCTCACAGAGCCAAGATTTGAATCAAGTTTCTCTGACCCTACAGGCAGAACTTACAGTCATTGCCACGGCTTCTCTCAGAGGTTGGCCATATCCAAGGCCCAGCCCCTATCCCACTTTCTCTCTTCTCTAAGATCAGGAGAACTGGCAGTTTCCCTAGTTAGCCTAGTACTTGACGCATGTGCATGTGTATCTTTTGAGAAGATGCATGGTTGGCGCATCCGGCCTCTCCACACGGGTGGGGAGACTCTCCAGTCAGGGTCTCTGTCTCACTCATCTCTGATCTGCAGCAACTAGACAAGGATTCGGTGCGGAGCCAGCTGATGTTGACCAGTAGAGATGTTGATGGTGACAGTCCTGGCGATGATGTTCATTGCCTCCACGAAAGATACGGTGGAGATGACCGTGGTGATAGCAGTTTGTCAGGCGCCCCAGGGGGTTGGGATAACAGTGACCGTTGTATGTAATGTGTCGTTAGTCAGGATTGTTTCGTTTCCTAGCTGGGCTTCACAAATCCAGTTCACACTAAGGTGGACAAAAAATGTATTTATAAACCACTAGTGGTTCCAGATGTGGAACACTGTGGGCAGAGAAGGTGAATCTGTGTCCCAAACTGTGTATAGAATCACTTTCATAGGAACAAACGCTCCTTTTTGAAGAAAGGGATGCATTCTGGCACTACTGGGCTGCTTGAGCGCCAGGAAAGGGTCTCAGCAGTGACCTCTGCTGGTGGCAGATGAGGCACAGGTGTGCTTTGATGGGGTTTGATGGGTAAGTGTAGTCTTCCTCTCTTGGCCACCTGATATTCATGGAATTAGGTCACCTTGTCCTTCCAATCACTGAAATCTCCGCAGTGTATGCATCCACAGAGGACAGAAATAACCTTCATACTTTCTGTCTATTCTCAAGGCCCATTCAGGGATCACTACAAACCACCCTGTTTGTAGTTTCTTGCCTTTTTTCTTTACAAGTTTATATTATTCACCTACTGCTTGTAAAAGAATTGTACTTCTGAGTATCTCTCCAAGCAAGCAAATGAAGAGTCAGATGCTTGCTCTAGGCTTTACTGCTGTGTAGAGTCATACCACGGCAGCTCATTTTTCACTGATGTTGGCATAACGTACAAAATAATTTGTGAGTACAGCGAAGGCATTTTCCCACGCTCGCTGGTGCTGAGGCTTTAGCTGTGGGTCGATGGAGTGGCACTGTGAGAGACAGTGGCGTAGCTGGAATAGACACTGTGGGATTCAAAGCCCTACGTTGCAGGCTTTCTGGAAACTGGCCTTAAATAATGCTTTATGCAGACACAGAAAGACAAAAACTGCAAGAGCTCACTCATACATAGAATCTAAAACAGTTCACCCCAGCTGGGAATTTAGCTCAGTTGGTGAAGTGCATGCCTAGAATGCACAAATCCCTAGGTTCGACCCCCAGCACTATTTAAACTAGGTGAGATGGCACACACCTGTAATCCTAGCACTTGGGAAGCGGAGGCAAGAGAAGCAGAAGTTCAAATACACCTGGTGAATTTGAGGCCAGCCTGAGATACATGAGATCCTATCTCAGTTGGCGGGGGGAGGGGGCGGGTAGGGAATGGCTCAGTGGGTAAAAGTCGGGGTGTGTCGGTGCACATACCTGTAACACTGGGGCAAGGACAGAATCAGATGATTCCAGGGCTCACTGGCCAGTCAGGCCTAAACTGTGACCTCCAGGTTCAGTGAGGGACCCTGTCTCAAGAAACAAAAACAAAAGACCCCTGATGTTGGCCTGTGGTGTGCACGCACGCACACGCGTGTGCACACACACACACACACACACACACACACGTGCAGGCAGTTGCACAGACGTGCACATATACATATACACCTACCCCCCCAACATGGAATTTTTCTCAAAGTTTATCTCATTGAAGCTCAGAGTAGAATAAAGTAGAGGCTGGGAAAGTTGGGAGAAGAGAATGAGGAGAGCTGGATCAACATGTATTAAGCTGTAGGTACACAAGAGGACCGAGTTCTCTTATTCTGTTGCCCTCTAGGGTAAGTTATATTACACAAATAACAAGTACGTGCTGTGTATTTAAAAAAAACTAGAAGGTAATATTTGGAATACTTTTTATCATAAATGGTATGTGAGAAAATAGATGTTCTTACGAACGTCATGCAGTGGATATATATTATCAGAGCATCACTCGACACCCCACAAAGACATACATCTCAAATGTATCCACTATTTCACAAAGGACATATCTGTCACTTGATGAGGCCATTCTGTCAGACATCTGGTTCGTGATGAGTGGCTCACATCACGTGGCCATTTTGTGTCCACGTGTGGGAGCTGTCTCTGCCAACACGCAGGAGTGAGCCAAAAGCAAAACACTGATCAGAATAAAGGCGTCATGTTGCTCTTGATTTCCACTATGTCTACCAACCTTGTCACCAGAGCATGTTTGAGGGCGAACAAAAGAACAGTTATAATTTGAGACAACGGAGAGATACAGGCTTCCCTTGAAAGACAGGATGTGCGGCAACCCTGTCCGTCTGGCACATCTGTTGCCGGGGCCCTTAGCGCCCGGGCGGGCTTGCTGAGCGGTGGTCCCCTCGGAAGAACGGCTCGCACTGCAGCCTCAACCGCTGCAGAACCTTGTGTTGAAAACTGGTGGTCGTGGGGAATAATTAGTCAACAGGTCTGGATGGCACAGATGCTTGTCTTGTAGTTTCTGAAACCCAGAGAGACCAGTGAAGCTTTGGCTTTTCTCTTAGTAATAGATGTACAGGAGACATAGCCCAACATGCTCTAGATACCTAAACACCAAGAAAATTAAACAAGATGGCAGCATCAAGAATTCTTATGTGCCTTCTCTCTAGCCTGCGACACATGTGTTCCTTACAAAGCCATGTAAGGTGTGACATTCTTATCACCAAGTTCAATCAGCATGATGTTTTCTGTGGGACATCAAAATACTGAAAATCCTTGTGGGGACAGGGCTTGAAGTTGATATGGCCCTGGAGGGAGAGGACATCGATATACTGTTGTCCCTGTCAGATCAAGACAAAATATTTATGGAAGTCCTTTCTTCACTGATAGAGAAGGAACCATTTTCAGGACTTCAGTTAGATTTCAAGTGCCAGAACTTGGTTGCTTTGATTTCACATCTGCCACAGCAGCTGGAATTGGAGTCTCCAGAACATTAGGATCACATAATCTATGGTCATTCTTCAAGACCTGACATTTGCACAAAGCAGATGTACGAGGAATGCTTCCCGGGAATGTCGTACACTGTGTCTCCACTCTTCCCTACTGGCAGTGCTCTGTGCAGTGGCCTCGGGATGACAAAGGTACTTCAGGTTACCAATAGGGAAGAAAAGTTCCTAGAGCTTCAACGTGACAGTTCCCCTAGTGATATCCTCCAGTTTGTGGTTGAAACAAATGTGAGTGTTGTTACCCACATTTGGGAGGAAAAACTACAAGTAGGCCGAATTCCTAGTCTTCCTCTGACCTTCATGATCCCTACAATGAATGGCTCCCTGTGCCTTTCATGCTCCCAGAGACTCACAGCAGTTTGCAGGTATTCTCTGATGGTTTGTACAAGGCCTAGTTTGGCGCCGCACACGCTGCTTGCTGCAGTGCTGAAGATGTTCTGCGTGGGTGTTGCTCAGTGTGGTAGCTAGCAGTCATACTGAGTGCTCGAAATTCGCTAATATGGGCAAGAACTTGCTTTTCTATTTCGTTTAACCCTTATTGGATCTAATTTAAATGCAAATACAAAACTGAATGAGATGTCCCAACTCTCCCTTTGAACAACATAGATCACTTTTTTTCTTGTCAGATTGAGAGTCTCTGGTTATCTACACAAATAATTCCAAACCTCCTTAATTCAACTATAGTAACTGAAATTATTTCCAGTGCATACTTCTTCCTAGGGTTTAGTGCTTCAACGCCCTAACCTATACCCATGGGCATTTTATTGGGCTTCCATTTTGTGGCACACTGTGGATCTAAGGTAGGGACCCTCCACTGGCACTATCAACAGAGTGTCTGAGGAACTTCCCAGCCTGCCTGTTACTCCTGTAGTGGGCAGACAGCCAGGGGAAAGCAGCCCCATTGTTACATGGACTCCTTTGGGTCACCTCCTATAACTTGGCCCCATGATTCCTCATAGCTTATTAGTTTTAGGACCTTAAAGCAGATTGTTTAAAAATGTATATTTTGCCTGGATTTTCTCATTCATGATGAGGGAAGTTGGCCCACGTTGTATGTCTGTGACACTATAATCCTTCCCATTTATTTGGCCAGGTGCCCCAGAGCACACACTATAGAATCAGATTAAATACCTAACTGGCTTTTTTCTGGATTATTCTGATGGCACAGACCTGAGCTACAGGTTTGCAAACTCTCCATCTCTGTCTGCTCTAAGACAGTTTCCTGCCTGTGTGCTGAGAAGAGCCTTCGTTCTGGCTCACACCCTCCTGAGGTGGTGTGAGCTCACACCCCTTCCGCAGATACCTCAGGTTCTCACTGGCCACCCTGGGCTTTGATTCTCTAGACTGATAAGCCATAATTTAATTCCAACAAGATCAGCAAATGCCCTTGAGGCTCCTGGCCTGCTGGGTTCAGTTCCCTCTTTGGGATTTAGATCCTGTACACTACTTCCTCAGAGGCTTTCATATCTCTGTCAGCTTTTAAAATGATGCATTTTTAAAAATAGATTAGTCATCACTCTGGGTATTTTCAGTGGAAAGCCTTGTAGCATAAACTAAAGCAAATTCCTACCAGTGCTCCCTGGTATATTAGACAGCTTTGTGTCACTATGATAAAGGACCCAAAAGAAACAATGCAAGAGAAAGATTTATTTTGGCTACACTTTCAGAGGCTTGATCCATGGTCACTGTCTTCCTTGTTTCTGGCTGTGGACTGTCTTGATGGAGTGTGTCTTAGAGCACATGTGGTGGTTAGGAAGCAGAGAGAGGCAGGGGGGAGGGAGAGAGCAAGCATGGGAAAGGGACCAGGGACAAGTTATACCCTGTTTTTAGTAGTGATGTATTCTTTGCAACAAGGTCTCATGCTCCTGAGTTTCCATGACTACTCCATAATACCATTGGCTGGCACCAGGCATTTAGTACATGGTCTTTGGGGGTATTTGATGTCCAAATAGAAACTCATTGCCCTGTACAGAAGAGCTATAAAACCTGAAACTGGGGGTCAGTTGAAATCACTGTGCTGTGAGAGCTGTAGGGTTCTAGATACAGAGTAGAAAATATTCTCTTTCTACTGTGTGGATAAAGGATCTGGGCCCAGAGATGCTCAGCACTGGAAGTCAAGGGCAAGTGCAGCAAATGTTCTCCCAAGCTAGAGCCCCAGGCTCTGGATGCTCAGCCCCAGGCTTTTGCTAATAAGCAGCATGCATTCCTATGGCTGAATCCAACTGGTAGGTGCACACTTAGCTTCTAAAAAGACCTACAACCCTATTTTAAAAGACAGTAAAGACAGTAAAAGACATTTTCCCAGGCAAGGGAAAGGCAAATGACATTTCTAGCATGAAGAACTGGAAACTTCAGCTTCTCCATCCCTGGTAAACTGCCACTTGAGAGATTTCATATGGGAAGAGCTTTGCAGCTGGCTTCTCCTACAAGGTCCCATGATTCTCATCTCCCGCCTTCCTCCTCTCTCTTAAAGTTTGATTTATAATTGTGGGGTTCTTTGATTAATCATGAAGTGTACGATACTAGTTCATGTGTGGAGGTCAGAGGACAATGCGTGGAAATTGTCTCTCCTTTGTGGGTTCCAGGAATCAAACTCAGGTTGTTAGGCTTGGTGGCAGGAGCCTCTAACCTGCTGAGCCAAAAAAAAAAAAAAAAAAAAAAAAAAAAAAAAACTGAAGGAAGGAAGGGGCAGAGGGAGGGAGGGAAGGAGGAAACGAGAAAGGAAGACAGGAAAGAAAGGAAGTTTCCTGTGTTTTCTGTCGGGCAGACTTTAAGAAGGCAGTTCAGGCATAGAAACTGTCACAGAAACAAATAGAAACACCTCACCATGGTGGTGCTTAGGAGGAATGTTCTGAAGGTTTGGCTCCCAGTGTGTCATGTCTCACTGGAGTAGAACAAAGATCTGCTGTGTACACTCCTGGTTATTCTGTCAAGGGAAGATTAAAATTTCACTGAGTGAAGTTGTCTTTCTAGGAAAAGGAAAAGTCATGTGATTAAAGACCCCTGCCCCCTCTGCTGCCAGTGTCCCTTATTCAGTCAGAGCACGGTGACCATCAGCAGAAGTCTGTCAGTTTCACAGTAAGCCCCAGAGGGGAGAGTTCATTATAAGAACGCCCAGGAATCTCACAACTGCATCTTAAAGCTAGGCAGGGTCTATGTTTAGAATGTGGGTCCAAGAGCTAGGGAGCCGCCCAGAATTCTGTCTCTTAGCTTTGGACCCACTCCTCTCTCCGTGACTCTACCCACGGACCCTTACAGCTGGGCTGTGGTGGGACTGTCCAAGGACTGCAGTGTGTTGAAGCTGACTTGAACCCCGGGTCACCCCTAGAGGGTGAGGGCGGCAGGTGCTCATTGCCCCACCCCTTAGTCCTGGCTTAAACCCAGCTAAATATTAATACTGCCTGCTTCACTGAAGCCAAGATGCTTTGTCTGCCCCTGCAGGCTGGGGACACAGGCTCAAATGTGTTCATCTGAGGCAGGCTGTGTGTGTCTCTCTGGGCCCCACTGTAGAAAACATGGCTGCCCAGAGCTACAGAGCCAGAGTTGATTTCTCCCTTTATTGCTTTCCTCTTTCACAGAGGTTAAGAGCATGGCAGGATTCCTCTCATTCTTGATGAGTTCACTCACTGATTGCATTCCCTGAGCCCCCTCCCCGACCTGCTTCTGTTACAGCAGTTGCTATATTGTGGGCAGCATTTCATGCCTTCGCCACGAGACTGGAGTTGCCTTGAGAGAAGGGGAGTGTCCCCCTTCTCAGTACCTGGCAGCATAAACACCTGCTAAGGAAACTCCTGAGTGAATGAAGGGCTGTATCCCTCTCACCTGTGAAGCAGTCCTGACTGAAGGCCTATGTATAGGTTCCAGCACCTTCATTTTTCACTAGTTCTAAGAACGTTGTACAATGCATTTTGATCTTATTCACCCCTTCTCCCAGCTGCACCCAGATTCACCCCCAACTTCGTACCTGCTCTATCTAGACCAGGCAGCAATGGCCTCTCCCATCTGCTTGCCCTCTAATCCACACAGGATGTAAAGGTGTGATGGGAAGGGGAGGCTGGTGGTTAAGGAGGGTCTGGGCTTGGGAACCGGGCAGGACTGAGCTCTAGCCTGAGGTCTGCCACTTTGTGGCTATGAGACTTTCAGCAAGTTTCTGAGCTTCGTGAGTGAAAAGCAGATAGACAATCCCTTTCCCACCGATAATCCTGAAAGAACACGTGATGTCCCTTATCCCAGTGCAGGAATGAAGTGGGCTTTGGAGCCACAAAAGGTTGGTCGCCTAACCTTTTGCCTGTGTGCTTCTAGCTCATGCATGGTATGTGTGTTTGTGTGTGCCATGGGTTTCTGTTCTGTGTGGATGGAGTGGAACGCACAGGGAGGGATGAAACTGTGATCTGAGTCATCTTAACATGTGTTTAGAGCAGCCCGGCCTCAGGCACCTGGAAGCATGCGGTCAGGCTAGCAGTCACACCTGATGTGCCACACTTCTTGCCCACCTGTGTCCATCAGGACCTCAGACCCTTCAATCCCACTCTCGTAGCCAAGGTCCAAGCCGAGATCATATCGTTGCCGTGGTTATCAATCCTCAGTACAGGTGACAGAAGGTACCCAGGAGTCTGCCTTTGGCCAGAATTGTACAGTGTACCATCTGTAGCTCTACTTCTGCAACTTGTCTTGTTTCATTCACCCTGGTGTTGACCATCAGCACAGCCAGTGACCCTACTCCCCCACCCCACCCAGTGTCAGTGAAACTTCCCCCACACAGTGGCCTGTGTGTACCAGCAGGGTTTGGGAAAGGGGTCAGTGGGTGTGAATTATACCTGCTGCTCATCTCCATACAGACTTTTTGCGGGTGCTAAGGGAAGTTTTGAAGCTGGTAGATCCTTCTGGTCAGCTCTCCATCCTCAATTTCTTGCTGGGACTGTGGCTCTCATTCTCTACCCTCACTCAGTACCCAAGACCTCTACGCCCACAGGGAGGCATCGATGACATCACTGACAAGAAAGAAGTACATCCTGAGGTTCCCGGCACTGGAGACCCTGATGCTGGATGACAACAAACTGTCCAACCCCAGCTGCTTTTCCAGCCTAGCTGGACTCAGGAGGTAACATTACAACCTTCCTCTGCACTGTCCCCAGCCCTAGTGAGGCTTACATCCTGAGTACTGCATTCAGGCTACACAACATGGCACGAAGTCCCAGCTCCACCATGTATCTCTTCTGTGTAGCCTTGGGCAAGTCAGTTCTCTCTCTGAGCTTAGTTTGGCAACATCAGTAAGGTGGTTTCTCGTCATGTGTAGGATTAGCCATTATGCAGGATAGAACCCTGACCTTGAAAAAAAAGACAGGGATCCCCCTATACACATACACACACACACAAAAAAAAAAAAAAAAAAAACCAGAGAACTTCAGCTGCCAAGTTCTGCTTGTTTGACAAAGATCCCTAGAATATTTCCTTTGCGTTGTTACTATTTACTGAATACTACTTTGTGCCCAATGTCTACATATATTTAGCCTTGACCAGAGCCTTTAAAGGTTAATAAACATTATCTCCATTATGAGGTCATTATGGGCCATTTAGTACCAGAAAAAGTAAGTGCTCATCTCAAGGTAACATAGCTGGTGTCCATATCCAATCCTGAGTCCATGTGTGTTCCCCAGCTTGCTCAGTTAGCACCCCAGAGGTAATATCACTGCTGTGATTCTGAATTTACTTTCCTTAATTGAAGACTGAAGAAATTGAGCCTGGACCAAAACAAGATTTTCCGGATCCCGTACCTACAACAGGTTCAGCTCCGATCAGGGTCAGGGGACTGGGTTACAGACGGGCAAAATTCAGAGAAAGAGCTGCAGCCCCAGACATGGACGTTTGAGACCCCGGACGAGCAACCAAATTATACTGTACTGCCCATGAAAAAAGATGTTGACCGCACAGGTGAGCTTTGTCCCTTGTTCCCGATGCTTGCTCCATCAGGGAGTAAGCTTCCTAAGAGTCTGATCCTGGGAACCCCTGCATTCTAAATGAACTGCTTAGCGACTCCCTAACCACTCTGTCAGGTAAGGTGCTTTCAAACTCCTACTAAAAGTGAATGTTGTTTTAGAAATCTCATATATTAAGAAACTCAGAAGCCAGGAAAGCCTATGGTGTATCCATGTCCTCCAGGGCTTCAGGCCTTTCCATCCTCCTTGGGCACAAGCTTGCCTGCTTGAACTGGTTCTCAGGATGGCTCCACAGTTCCAAGAGTCACATCCGCATGGCAGCCTCCAGAACAGAGAGGAAAGACACATCGCCAAATCATGAGCCCAGGCCGGGGGAACAGAAGAGCCCACTCCGGGTCGGACACATTCTGTTCTGGTTGCACCGGGCTAGTTATGTTACTGTGCACCTGCCAACTGTTTATAGTTCAAATTAGGGAAACAGCTTACAGTAGGGACAGAAATCTTGTTCAGAGCTTGAAGTTTTGTACGCACTCTTTACCCATTACTCACATTTCAACCCAGAACATTCCCAGTGTTCCACTGGGGCTCTCCCAATAATGACCTCCTCTGAGAACAGCCACCCTTGCCCAGTTTGAAGTTCACATACAGAACTGTACAGCACGGGCTTCATGCCGACTTTATTCACTCAGCGTTACATAGCGGGTTCACTAATACGACTGCATGTGTCTTTTTCCCTACTCTCATTTGCTCCAAGTATACCACAATTTATTTCTTTTTTATGGTTGAGAGACATTCTGGTTATATCCAGTTTTGGGCTGTGAGCATCCTCCTTTTGTTTGGTGAACACGTGCCCTCGTTTCCTTGGGGAATGCCCATGAGAGGACTTGCTTGTTACATGTCTCTGAGCGCGTGGAGCATACGTGGATACATGTCCCAGCGCGGCTGCTGTCTTCCACTCTGATTCGTGCCAGTCCCGGTTACGCCATAGCCTCGCATGCTTGAAAGTCCAGGTTAGCTGTTCTGCTGGGTGCACAGTGGCATTGTATCGTGGTTTGGTGTCCACCTCTCAGATGGCTAGTGATGTTGAGTATCTTTCTATGTGTTTGTTGGTCACTTTGATGTTCCTTTGGGAAACATAACTACTCAATAACGTCTAGGCTAATTATTACTCAAGCCCTTTTACTTATTTTAAAATTGGAATGTGTATCTTTTTCTTGAAATTTCATGTTCTTTATGACCCCTCACACAAATCCTTTATAAATATGTTACAAAAAAAATCTCCTAATGCCCAGTTTGGTTTTCTTCCTTCTGTTTCTCTTCCTTCTCCCCCCCCCTCCTCCTTTTCCTCCTCTTCCTCTGTTCCTGGGGATCAAGCCGGGGGCTCACAAATGCTAGGTTGGCACTCTACAACTGAACTACACTCCCAGGCCACGGTAAAAAAAAGTTCTTTTAATGAAATCTGATTCATCAATATTTTATGTCAGTGTTTTTTTCTTTCCTGTTTTAAGAATTTGGAGTCCATCTCAAGGCTACGAAGATATTTTCCCATATTTTCATATATGTTGTGAGGCAGAGGCAGAGTATACATGTATACTTGCGTATGTATGCGCATACTTTTTCACCAGCACCATTAATCGGACTTGTTTTCCCCAGTGTGGAGGCACTGTGTGAGTGTCTGAATTACTGGAGCTTTGAGAAAGTGATTCTTCCTGAGAGCTGGCGGACCCAGACATCTCATTGCCGTTGTTACTACACAGAACCACCCTTAGGGTGCTCTGTGAATGCGCTTCCTGTGTGTGGGCCCTGACTGCGGCTCACGTCCATAACAGGGGTGTCTGGCCAGCCCTGAGCTTGGTCATGGCACTGGCCTGCCTCCTTCCACAGGTTCCCCATAAAGGCTTTTTCATTTGTTTTTATTTTATCATACAGTCTGTAAGGCTGTTTTCATTCATATGTATATATATGTGTGTATATTATATTATATATATTTAACATACCCCCCATACCCTGAAATCCTCCCAAACTGAAATGATACCGGAAGGGAAAACCACAGTAGCTTTATAGCTAAGTTTGCTACTTGCTAGTGAAGTTCTTCTGGTCAGTTTCTGGCATCTCTAAAGGCCCCTGCATTTCCACCTAAGTGTGGGAATTGTCAGTTTCCAACAGGCCCCCACTGGGATTTGATTGGATGTACACTGATGATGTAGGCCGAAGTGGGGATAACGAGTGTCTTCACAATGACACATTTACCAGGATAGTAAAAGAATACGTCCTATCTTTTTTTTTTTTTTTTGAGACGGTTTCTCTTTTGTAACTCTGGCTGTCCTGGAACTCTCTCTGTAGACCTGGTTGGCCTTGAACTCACAGAGATCCTCCTGCCTCTGCCTCCTGAGTGCTGGGATTAAAGGCCTGTGCCACCACCACCTGGCACCTTATCAATTTTCAAGTCTTTTATTTATCTATTTTTAACCTTTATTTTTATTTTCTATGTATGGGTATTCTGTCTGCCTGTCTGTCAGTGCTCCACATGCATGCAGTGCCCAAAGAGGTCAGAAGAGGGCATCGGATCCCCTGGGACTGGAGTTACAGATGCTCCTGAGCTGCCTGTGGGCACCCGAAATGGACATCAGGTCCTTTGGAAGAGCAACGCAGAGCCATCTCTCCAGTCTGATATCTCAGGCCTTTTAGAGTTCCTCTCAGAGTGCTTTGTTGTTTTCAAGACTGAGACCATGCACATCAGCCATTAGATGTATTCCTGGGTCTTTGATCTCTTTATGCTACCACCAATGGCACTGCTTTTTATGTTCCAGTCCCACTCACTTACTGCTAGTACACGTACGTACCGAACTCACACCCAGCAATGCTTCCAAGTTCATGCCTCATACCCAGTCACTTGCAGGCTCTTTTGAATTCTCTGTGTTCATGGTGGCAGCATCTAGATATGGCGTCCATTTTATCTCCTCTTTTCCTGTCATAATATCTCTTATCACCTTTTTGCCTTACTGGCTGACTAAAGCAGTATTGTGTTGAATAGAAGCAATGGTGGGAAGTTCTCTTCCCAACCTTAGGAGAAAAGTGTTCAGTGTTTCCAAAGTGTATTCACTTTATATGTCTTTGTACATGCCTTACTTAAATTTAATTTAAAGAAATATCCATGTGAGGACTGGTGATGGAGGCTGTGCTTGCCTCATGAAAGGTCTTCAGCAGTGTTCAGTGCTCACTTTTCTTCCATTTCCTAGGAAAGTCTGATAGTATTTTGTTTTTTAAGCGTTGGGAGACTGTGACATGAAGCAGCCAAAGCCTTGAGTTCTCTCTGTGTGAAGAGGTTGGAATTCAGGAAAGTTGGGACCTTGTGGGAGGGGCCTCTTTGACTCTAGGTCTAAGACTTAGACACAAGGAAGATCTGCTGCTGAGCTGCGGGTACCTGTGAGTTCAACTGGCCTTGCAGAACTGAGACAGATCTTTGAAGAGAGGACCTGAGCAAGCAGGTCAGAATTAGGCTGCTTTATGACTGTGGAAAATGTGCCAGTTGGATTCACATGCTAACCGAAGTAAAGCCTCCATTTTGCCTCTTGTAGCAATCACAGCAGCTGGGAAAGCTATGGGAAGCAGACAAGAGCAGGGAGCCTTGTCCTTCCCTGCTGTCGAAGGCCTGCTCCCAGCATCACCTCTTTGTCGGAGTCTAATATGGCCCATTCTGCCAGGCTGACTGGCCACTGCTGAACCTCTCCCAGTCCCTGCTAGGCTGCCATCTAGGAGAACTGTTCCGTGCGAGTGTGTCCCACCTGCTCTGTTCATTTTCATAAGCCCTTTCTCATTGTATCACCAGTACGAGGGAGGGTCCTGGGCACCGGTAACGGAGAGTGCTGCCTGCACAGGATGCGGTCCACAGATGCTCCTACTTGTTCCTTAGGTTGAATTCAGCTGTGGATTGGCTCAGTGGTCCCAAGGTTGAGCTCATTCTGCAGCCTCTTCCCTATCCCAGCTGTTTTCGCTGACTTCACCAACTAACACATTTTGTTTCCAGGCATTCTAAGCACTGTCAGGTCCTCAGATGGGATGTCTTTTCTGCACATCTCTCTCTCAGGAGACAGCTGATTAGCTCTCTACTCCGTGCAGTCTCCCCAGCATCACTGGGGCTAGAAAGAGCTTGCATGTTGCAAAGTTAGGATGAAGGTCCATGTGACTGAAACGCTGTGAGTGAGCAGAAGGGCGGCATAAGCTGAGCTGGAAGAAGATGGGAGAAGGAGGGAGGGGACCAACCACGCGGGGCCTCAGCAGCCTGGCTAAGAAGCTGGGTTTTATCCCAATCTGATCCTTTTCCGGGTTAGCGCTGGAACCTGTCTGGGAGGCAGCCTGAGTCCACATGGGGAAGACACTCAGACCTGACCCCACCGTGGCCAGTAAACGTTCTCATCAAGCTCCTTCCGTCTCTTTTGTTGTCGTTTCAGAGGTTGTGTTCTCATCTTACCCTGGATTTTCAACCTCACAGGTAGGAGGAACTGCTACTTTATATGTGTGTGTGTGTGTTTGTTGTCCTACTAGGGATCGAATCTAAGACCTTGCACAAACAGGACAAGTATGTACCCCTGAGGTACAGTCCCAGACTCATCTAGATTACTTAAAATACCTGATACGGTGTAAATTCTTGTCAGTAGTTGTACTGTGCTGGTTAGAGATTATGGCGAGCAGTAAATGGTAACAAAGGAAACTGGGTAAGTTAATACAGCCACAAGAGACATTTCTCTAGGTCACACTAAGGAAGCAAGTCTTTGCTGAACACCTACTGTGAGTCAGCCCTATGCAGTGGGGGAACTGAATGGGCCCTGATCTTGTCGGTCCACAGACTTGCTCCCATGCCCTCAGACACTGTTGAGCACAGTGTACTGACAAGTGCTACCTCAGGTGATAGAGCTGGGACTGCCACCAGGCTGGAACTCACAGAGCCCTCTCACCAGGGCCTCAGAAGGAGGCTGGGTGTACCGATACCCAGCTCGGAGCCTTGCTGTCAGAGTGCGCCATTTGATTTTGTCAGCATAGAAGACTGGGTGTCTTAGGGCAGAGCTCGCTAACCAAGTTCATGGAGACTGACACATGTAAACTAAATACTGATGCATCTGTATGCAGCAAGATATACATCTCTACATCTAGCCAACCCCTACGCTTGAGAGAGAGCGCAGTAAGCTGCCTTCTCACAGGTACAACTGTTTGAGAAACTGTACCCATTGACTGTTGCTGCATAACAGAACCAACAATCATTGGCTGACTTCAGGTTGACTGGTTACTTCCCCAAATCATCTGAGCTAGCAAGGCGGGCCTGCTGGTTTTGCCATGCCAGCTGGGAGCTGAGCTTCAAAGGACATAGTGTGCCCTGGCCTCTCCCAGGCCATCTTTTCGTCCTGGCCTTCTTAACAGCAGGACAGTCTCCAGGTTCCAAGGGAGCAAGAAAGAAGTGTGAGTGTGTAAAACTCTAATGTGTCACTTTGGCCACATTCTACTTCAGAGCAAACCAGAAGGGCAGGATGATGCCACACAGCACAGCTCTGACACTAGCTAACCCAGAGTTTAAGGTCAAGTTTAGGGATATAGTTCCTAGGAACACCACCTTCACTTTAGATGCTAATCATGAGGGAGGAGCAAGACAGTTGATGTCTCCACACTGTGGCCAACTAGCTATAAATTTGGAGTCCCCACAACCGCCCCCTCCTGAGATTCAATAATTTACTAGAACTCAGAGAACTTGAGAAAGGGCTCGGCTCTAACAGCTTCAGTAATAACATAAAGCCCAAAAAAATGAGGCCAGCAAAATGAGAAGGTTCATAAGGGGAGATCTGGAAGGTCCCACCCACACAGCTCCTGCACCCTCCCAGCACGCCAGTGTCCTCACTGTCCAGGAAGCTCACCTGGGCCTCCGTGCACAGATTTTGTTGGGAAGGCTTCTTACTAGCCCCCACCCTCATACCTTTAGCAGGACGGAAATGTGGTTCAAGGAACTGTGGCTCCCAGACAGCCCGTCACGTAGGAAATCCCCAGGGCTTTAGAAGCTCAACGCTGAGAGAACAGAGGCCAGACAAATTCTTCCCCATGAAGCAGCCAGTCTGGTTTTAGGAGTGTGGAAATGGCAGCTGCTCCTTTGAGTGGGATGCATTCCAAGAGGACATTCATGGGTGGAGGGACCTGTGACTAGTGACCTTGAAAATCAGTGACAGCTGGCAGGATTGTCAGTGCTTACAGCCCAGTATCTGAGAGCTGGAAGGCAAACTGGTTGGCAGAGATGCTCAGGGTTCTCTGTAAAAGGCATATGCTTGTTACTCTCGGAGAGAGCCATTCATGCCCTGAGCCCCAGGTGAACCTGATTCTCTGGATTCTCTTGTCTGTGTTCTACTCTGAGTTGCCCCTTTCTGCCTACCCAGTCACGCTCTAGCTCTAGGGGCCTAACAGGCCAGACTTTTACCACCTACTTTGTCAGAAGTTCAATCAGAGACAAGTGGTAGTCAAGGAAGAAAATAATTTATTATGCAGTGTGACCATACTGAGAAGAAAAGGGGCACTGGTGGCTAACCCTTTTTCTCGAGGCACTGATAAAAGGACTGTGTAGGGCAGTGGTTCTCAACCTTCCTAATGCTGAGAACCTTCCTAATGCTGAGACCCTTCAGTGCAGTTCATGTCGTGGTGACCCCCAACCATAAAGTTGTTTTTGTTGCTACTTCACAACCTTTAATTTTGCTACTGTTAATGAATCGTAATGTAAATATCTGATATGCAGATGGTCTTATGTGACCTCTGTGAAAGGGTCATTCAACCCCCAAAGGGGTCACAGCCAACAGGTTGAGAATCACTGGTGTAGTTCTCAACAATGTGTGGAGTTAAGCAGAGATATGACCCAAAGTTCAGAGTTGCACAGGAGCTAGTTGTGGGCCCCAACGGGGTCAGAAGCAGCCCTGTAGTCTCTGCCGCAGGGAGTGGAAAAGTGGAGGGGACTGCTGTCTGCCATCATTCTCCCCTGGGCTCTCTGATTGCAGTAGGTGACCTAGACTAGATGAGTCATGTAAGTTTCCAAAAGGTATCACCCATCTGTGTCATACCTCACGCTGACCTGTCTCGTGTGTGTCCTCACATGCTGTCTCAGGACACCAAGTGTTTGGCCCAAAGTAGTTGCTCCACACACCCTCATCTATTGAACAAGGGGAAGTAGACAGATTGGCTCCACATCATACACCATTAGTGGGGCTTGGGGTGTTTGTTCATCTTAGCCCAACATCTATCCTCATGATGTCCTGCTCCATGTAATTCATGGGACATAAGTGAGCTGGTTAATCCATCAGTCCCCTTCATGCTCAATCCCTCATTGGCCCTGAGGCTCTCCGGGCTGTAGGGAGCCCAGGTCCTACTGGTGAGCCAGGTGAACCATCTTATCATCAAGCCGAGCCTGGCTCAGGGCAGTCAGGACTTAGCAGTTGTTCCGCCCTGAATGAGAACTGGGGACCGAGGGCCTGTGTGCCGAGAGTCCCCCATTCTGTCCTCTCCTGCCTTCCATCTGCCTTCTGGGGAAATGTTGGCTGAGTTGCACAGAAGGGCGGCCAGCTGCTGCAGGACTAGCATGGAAGGAGACTGGAGCCTTTGGTGTCTGCAGCTCTCCCATAGTGCTCCATGAGCTCAGAGAATGTGGAGTCACAATCCTGGCCTTTGTGACCCTGGGTGTCTCTTGGTCCGGCTCTCCACCACACCCAACAGGAAGGGCATCTAGCTGCTGCCAGCCTTACCCTTTTGTTTCTTCACCATTGTGAAACTGACCCCAGCTTTTTTTTTCCTTCTAAGACAGCCAAGCTATGTTCTCTTCCTCCCATATTTGAGATTCTCCCTGTGAAGTCACTGAAAGCAAGGAATCAGACCCTGGCCCCACCTTTCCCAGAGCTGAGATATCTTAGCCTGGCCTACAACAAGGTAACTGTTCCGCTCGGGGCGTAGATGGGAGGATGGGTGGCGGACGGCTCTCACCTGAGGCCCAGCCATCTCCCCTGCATCACAGGCGTGTGGCCCTGCTTCTCACCTCAGGGGAAGAGTATTTGGCACTTGCCATGTACTAGCCTCTGTGCTAGGCACTGAGTATGCAAGTGTGATAAGAAAGACCTCGAGACCAGGCAGTAGTTTGGTTGATAGGGTGCTTGCTGTGTGTGTGAAACCCAGGTTCAATGCCCAGTATGGCAGAAAGTAGGTGTGGTGGCACACGGCTGTGATCCCACCACTTGGGAGGTAGTGGCAGGAGGGTCAAGGTCAGCAGCCTGGAGAGTCTGAGATTAGCCTGGGCTAGAGAAACTGTGTGAAAGAAAAGCCTTGGTCTCTCAGAGCTTGTCAGCCCTGGAGAAGACTGACACTGGCAGTCACAATATAAGCACATTTGATGTTACGAGGGACACAGTACTGCGAAGTAAGTGTGTGATGCCGGATCTGACCTCAGGCTTGGCCAAGGAAAAGTGGTGTCTAAGCTTATATTTGAATCGTTGAGTTTAGTCAGGTGGAAGGGGATGGGGGAACACAGCACGTGCCAGACTTGAGCTGTTTCCCCGGTATCCAGTACCCGCATCTTGTTTGATTTTCTATAGACCCTGTGGAGAACAGACCAAAGCTCCCATGCATGCTCAGCGTGTCACCACCAAGCTACACCCCCAGCCCTAGGCCTTGCATTCAACTACAGTGTTCTTAATTTCCCGTGACTTTTGTCTTTGACCTGTGGGTTCCTTAGAAGTGATTTGAGTTTTCATTCTTAGTGTTTAAACTTGTTTTGAGGTTCCCTCTATGATCCAAATTGAGGATTGTTCTATGAACACGTAAAACAAGTACCAGCAATTGTGGCGACGGTGTTGATGAGTGTCAGTCAGTAAGCCATTGGCAGTCTACCCTCACTTGCTTATCAGTTACTGAGAGCGGTGCATTCAGAGATCTACTATGGGGCCTGGGGAGACACTTAGTAATTTGCTTGTTACACAAATATGAGGACCTGAGTTCAAACCCCCAGCACCCATGTAAAAGCCAGCTGTGGCAGCATAAAACTATGACCAGATGCTGGAGAGGAGCAGCTAAATGTTGATCCTAACTGGCCAGCCCAGACAGTTCCAGGTTCACTGAGAGACCCCATCTCAAAAAGTAAGGTGGAGAATGATAAAGGAAGACACCGGGAGCCAGCATCCGGCCTCCACACGCACACGCACACATGGGCAAGTGTACCCACACATGTGCACACACGGAAAGAAAGAAAAATCCACTCGTGGCTGTGGTTTTGTTCTTTTCTACCTTTAGTTCTGTCCTTTTTGCAGCAGGTGTTTTGAGTCTTAGCAGGAACAGCCACACTTAGCACACATCTCCATAATATAAAGTTTTGATTGTGAATCACCCCCCCTTGCTTCTGATAATACTCCTTGTGCTGGTGTAGTCTTCGTCTGTTTCTAACATGGCTGCATCACCTTCAAATATTTGCTCTGTGCATGGTCTGTTTCTGTCTTTCTCTACCCTGGCATTTGCAGCCTGTGTCATCCTGTGTCAAAGTGAATCCCTTTCAGACCATAGAGAACTGATCTTGCTAGGCTGTGGTGGGAGTTTTCCTGCCACTCCCAGCTGAAACTGTCAGCCTTCCCTTGGGTCCCTGCATCTCTGATTAATCTCTATCAACATCCCTGACTCCCAATAGACTGCTGTTACTTGTTCCTTGGGGTTTGCCGGCCTGAGGTAGGGACCTGAGGTAGGCTTCAACCCCAATCTCGGGCAGCACTGTGGCCCTGCATCTCCCAAGATGGCCGTTTTCATGGAGCAGGAATCTCTACTGCACAGGACCTGGGCACTTTCCTACTCTATCTCAGGAGTAGCGAGTGTCCCCCTGCCCCCCCCCCCAGATGCCATGCCTGGGGGTTGGCTGTTCCTTCTTGGCAGCAGAGGCCCATTATCTCTCCTGAAAGGGCAGCTGTCCTCCTCCAGGCACGTGTTAGGCCCCACTGTGCCCTGCCACGATGAAGCTTCATGTGGTCTCAGACGTGCACACGGCAACCTCACCGTCAGGTGCCTCACTGCCTTGCTCTGGGCCGTGTTTGGACTTTAACAAGTCATTACAATGTTTAGCTGATTTACGCTGATTTATTTAGCTGATTACTCCTTAAAGCAGGTGTAACCCTGGCACTGACCACAGGTGAGCCACCGTCCCACTCTCCCTGGAAATGCTCTGCTTTCCCCAAAGTGCCACAGGACTGCCCTGAGACCAGAGCCTCCACAGGCTTCAAGAAAGTTGTGACCGTGGGTTGCCCAGCTTGTCCATGCTGGGGTTGGCGTATCACTCGTCCCATCTTCTGTGTCCTCACCGCCACTGCTACTTCTTCCCAACATTCAACTTGAACCCTGTGGTTGTCTTTTCATCAGTTACCTGTTATATCCAACCAGGGTACATTTAGTATGAGTGCTTGGCTTTGTTTTACCTACGTGCGTATCCTTAGCATCCAGAAGAACCCACAGCAGGTGCTCAGTAGGTCTTCATGAATGATGCTTGTATCACACCACAGACATAGCTGTGTGTGTTGAAATCAGTGTTTGGTTTACCAGAGGTAGAAGTTTTAAAGCCAATTCTACCTCCAAACAGAACTTCTCTCCACTTAAGATGTTCACTTAGAAATGTTGTATCAAAAGCAAAACACTGGTTTTTACTTACATTTTAACCAATATTTATTTAGCTCATAGATTTGTCTTTAATCCAGTGACGTCCGGTAGAAATCTATTTGACTTTTATGTCTTTAACTCAGTGAGGCTGGGCAGAAATCGGAGGTTATCACTGGAACTTGACTGTGTCCCTGAGGTCATTTGACTTACCCCATAGGGAGCAGCCTGGGGCCAGAATCTGCTACATCAACCAGAAACCTGAGTCATGCCTTTCAGCTAGGGCTTGATATCATAGAACACCACACACACACACACACACATACACGTGGGTGTCATTCAGATTCCTCTGTGCTTTAGTTATAAAGAGGATCTTGTGTCATGACTGGGATAATTTACATTTCTGCTCCCCATTTGTAGTGCTTGTTTGTCCCTCGCTGCCTGGCCTGCCCGAGGCTTTGTGCTCTCTTGGGCCACCATTACACACGCCACAAGCATCTCTGGAGACTGAGCCTCCTTCTCTAGACTCTAGCACCCAGGTCCACAAGCTTTTATTGTAACACGTTTTCAGCACTGGTGATTAAACCTTGAGCCTCTCACATGCCAGGCGAGTGTTCTACCACCGAGCCACATCCCCAAGCCCAGCAATTTTTTTCTTTTTAAATAAAGAGCCAGACGATAAATCACTCCGTTTTAGCTACTTAGCTCTGCAAAAGCAATCTGAACACAGAGGAGAAAAACAGTGATCTGCTGAAATACGAATGAGCAGGCTGCCGTTTGCCACCCCTGGTCTCGGCGCAGCCTCTCACCAAGGATAACGTTTCATGACGTGTTAACAATTGTACGACATCAAGTTTCAGAGTCCATAAATAAAATTTTTCTGGAAAAGAGACACTCTAGCTATTTGCTTATGAATTGTTCAGGGATGCTTTGAGGTTGTAAGAGCAGGGCTGAGTCAGGAGCAGAGACTCTCTGTGTCTCAACACTTACCACCCAGCTCTTGACAAGGCTCGGAGGATCAAGCGCTGGGCTGGCCGAGTGAACAACGATGAGAGAATTCATTTGCTCCAGTGTGATAGTGAGGCTGCAGTAGGCAAACCGAAGTGCCCGTCCTTCCCCCTCCACCCCTATGCTTTCTGCGTCCCCGCATCCAACCCCACTCTAGGCTCTTCTGAATCCAATGGCCCTGATTCTGCTTCACTGCTGTCCCCATGTTCTAGCTACTCAACAATGCTTGTATAATTTCATTGTGACGAGTCTGGCTTGACCACTTACAGGCTAAGTGTACAGGGCACAGTAGCCTCTGGCCCCAGCCAACCCCGAGGTGTCCCTTGCCCATGGCCAACTTTATTCCACTGACAAGTGGATCCCTGTTGTAAATGAAATCCTCATCCACACGTGTTCCCAGCCACAGCTCTCCCACTCGGAGGAGCGGGGGAGCCACCCGCAGCCCACAGTCTCCAGGCAGAAAAGCCACTCGAGGGAGCATGGAGTTGGGGGGGACTGTGGTTCTTACTGCATTCCCATCCTGTCTTTAGTGGAGCCCCATGAGTTGACAAGTATACAAACTCAGGAGAAGCACGCGTCATCAGGCGGTCTCCTTTAATGCAAGGTTTTGGGGTGCCTTTTAAGGGTTACAGTGGGGGAAGTGGTCATTGACCCCTAGAATACCCATTGGTTAAGACAAGGATACTGGGTGTAGCCTCGTCTGCATGTGGAGCTCAAGCCTCCCTATGCTTCCGGCTACAGGGCAGACAAAGCATCAACAACATTTCTTTGCTTCTGTGAAACTGCCAGGCTAAGGGCAAGGAGCAGCCGAACGCCTTCTGTTGTCATCTCTAGGGAAGATATGGGTTCAAGGCCAGCTTCAACTCGCTCTTGCTCTTAGGACAGCCCCACAGGTCCCTGCTGTCTGACCCTCTTAATTTGGTACATCAGTGCCTAGGGCTGATGGAAAGAAGTACCTGGGAGTGCTGTTGGTAGATTGCTGGAGTGTGCAGGCTTGCTGTGAGGACCAGTTACATCCAAAGTCAGAGTCAGTGCCCTGTGAACGCTCAGGGCTCTTTGGGACAGATGCTTCTGAACATTTTGCCACCACTGTTGATTCTTTTGTCCACTCCCCTCCCCAGGAGGTAGTTAAGCCTTTGGCTACCGGCTCAGCTCCAGGGGAGAGCTCAGGGCTGCAGGTCCAAGCAGGTCTTCTGTTGGAGGCTGGGAGCTGAACCAGAAATAATTGATTTCTGGGGAGGCAGTTTTCAGTGAATACAGCTCCATTTATTGAAGCAAGAGGAGCCACATTTATAGGGTAAAGAGGGAAGGGCATTGGTTAAGGCAGTGGTACTGGGGCAGCTCCATTTGCATATGGGAGTCTCACAACTAGACGTAGGTGGTCATATTGTCACTGGCTGGGACAAAGTCCTGGGGGAGCCTCATTTGCATGGGCAGTGGTCTCACAGGGGCCAGAGGAAGACATCTTATATGGAGAGGAGCCCAGCCCAAGGCCTTCCAGCCACAGTGGTCAGATAAACATAACCACGCCACATTCCTTGGAGAAGCAGGATCTTATCAGTGCCCTGATATGAAGCATGACAGCATGGGAGCTGGCTAGGATTTGTCAGAGTGGAAAAGGGGAGCAGCTGAACACCTTCTGCTTTCAGGGTGAGAATTCTGGGGTTCAAAGCACACTTCAGCCCCCTCTTAGCTCTAGGGCAGCCCCACAAACCAGTATCCTTGATACTTTCATATCTAGTGTGGGAAAGAGGAGGCAGAGACAGACAGAGACAGAGATATTTTTAACTCTTTAAGATGCAACAATGGAGACTAGAAAGACAGCTCAGCTGTTAAGAGCATCTGTTTTTTCCTGGGGACCCAGGTTCAATTCCCAGCACCCACATGGTAACTCCAGTTCCAGGGAGATCCAACATCCTCTTCGGGCCTCTGAGGGCACTGAACACATGTGGTAAATAGACATGCGCAGGCAAGACACTCCTACACATAAAATTTTAAAAGGTGAAGCAGTGGTGGCAGAACCTTTAGACAGGAGGACAGTGTCCTGGGCTTGAGCGGGTGATGGTGCCAGGGGTAAGGCACTGACTACTGCCCGTCACTTCCGCATCTGCTCTGCAGCCCAGCCCATCCTTGCTAGCCAGCTTCTCCCACCCGGATGGCGAGCAGCGACTAACTCGTCTCCTGCACTTGTTCCAGATCACAAAGGAGGACGCTGTCCTGCCAGCAGCTCTGTTTCCCTCCCTCTGTGAGCTTGTCTTCCATAACAACCCTCTGGTGGCGCACACACGAGGTATGGTGGCCACAGATCTGTCCCCCCAACCTAGTCTCAGTGTTGGCCCTAGAACCCTCATTCTCACCTCTTAGATGCTAGGTCAGACTTGCTGGTGGGGAATGGGTGGTGGTGTGGGAGGAGGGAGGCTCGCTGCACCCTCGAGAATCGGAGAGCACAGCTGACCCTGCCCAACACCTGCTTTGCACCTGCTTACCTGACAGTAGCCATTGCAAGCAGACGTTAACCTCAAGAACGTTGGTGGTAACTGAAGCTCATAACGGTTAGGATCTACCCAAGGTCACTTGGGGGACAAAGCTGGGAATTTTGAGTTCTCCAACCCTTATTTGAGCTCTTTAAGCCACACCCCGTTTTCAGAGCAGCTCTGTGTGGCCTCATTTCTATTTCTCATCTGGGGTTGGCCCAGCTGCCCGGCTAGCTCTGCCAACTGTCTGAATGCAGTTCTGCTGTGGTGCCCGCTGTCTTCTGGAGGTGCATTAGAGTCTGGGCCAGTTATGACACCAGTGGGATACTAAGCCTTGCTGTACTTTGTTCCTCAGCCCCTCTGTGCATCACTTTCCTTGCTTATAGAATAGGAGTAACGTGGCACCCATTCCAGGGCTGAAAAGAGAAGGGCATTAACACACACAAAGCAATCTGAACAGTGCCAGAGGCGCAGTAAGCCCCAGCACATGCTAGCTAATCATCATCTTATGTTCCTCCATGACGCCAGGGATCCCACCACTGCTGAAGAGCTTCCTCCAGGAGCGTCTGGGCATCCGCTTAGTCCGAAGGAAACTGGTAAAAGCTAAACACCATATTTTGATGCCTCGGAAGGAGTCACGGAAGGTAAGCCTTTCAGCACGGCCCCAGCCCAGGGGAGGTGGAACCCATCTTAACATGGCTCCAGTAGCTTGGGCACGAGAACACCTCTCCCCAGCCAAACCTGGAACCTCTCCATTGGCTTTGTGCTGTCTACCTTCTTTGTTAAACACGGCTAGAAGGAGTGGAAAGACAGAGAGCCTTGGAGTTCACCAAGTCAGTGACCTCCTAACTTTTACAGATAACTAAGGAAGTGGGGGAGAAGTGAGCCTTGAAGTTAGAAGACCTGTCACTGCCTAGAGCTGTCTGAACTTGGCGAGAGTTTTAGTCTCGGAGCTGCTGGTGTCTCAGCTCTGGAGCCTCAGAGAGCTGCTGACAGGGCTGGATGAAAGGAGACACAAAGCCACATTGCAGAGCCCAAGCCCTTAGCCACACAAGTTCCTGGTGCAAGTAACAGCTCTGAGTTGTCAGGACTAGATGTGCAGCCCTGCCACAGACAGGCTTTCTCTCACTCCCTGAGGGTTCTCAGACTTAGCTCTGTCGGGCCATGAATTAGTAATTATCCTCCTCTTGATCTTGATAAAAAAAAAAAAAATCTTCGAAAAGCTCCTGTCTCCTAACTCATACGTTGCTGGTCCCCAGAGGTAGAAACATCTGCCCACATCTGCCCCTTGCCATCTGCTCTGTGGCTGCTTCTGTCCAACCAACCTCTTAAACTTTCAAATGAGCAGAGCAAGGGTTTAAAGCCAGAAATAGAAATTCCTAGGGTTTCTGTTGCCTGCTCTGAGGATCTTCAACCTCTCTGCCTATCTGCCACCTGGGGAGGGTATGCAGTAAGCTCAGCGCTGGCACTGTCTCTTCCAGTTCCATGGCTAGTGCTCCACGGAGCACTCACACCTCTGCCCTGACCTCCCAAGAAAACAGGCTCAGGAAGGTGCACCAGCTCACCAGATACAAGTTAGTGTTGGGTGGCCCTCTCCCCTCCTCCTGCCCAGGGTTCTGAGTAACTGAGGTATTGATACTAATAAACACAAGTACCTGCTGGTGAGACACGAAGCAGAAGTGTGTGCTTCGAAGCACACACACCCCACTTGACCCCAGAACATGGCTTAGGCTGACGCCAGCTGGGGATGGCAGTCTGTCTCTAGTGGGCTGAGAGATGGAGCTGCACATGCAGGGCAGTACTGGGGCTTTTCCTCCTCTATTTTCTGGACAAAGGCTACAGGCCCTGCCCTTGTACTCAGGCATGGACAGGAGGAGAAAACAGACAGTATACTTGGTGGGCTCTTCCCTTTAAGAACACAGAGGTGGATAGACCAGCCTAGGGATGACAGGTGGTTGGACCGCCAATGAAGCAGGGATGAAGACTGTCAAGTCACCCTGTGGGAAGGGGCTAGGAAGTAGGGTAGGCCTGAGACGGTGTTTCTCCAGCATGCCTCCATCTCCTGCCCACGGACAGATAGACAGAGGGAGATGCTGCCCCTCCCCATGCTGGTGAGGGCTCCTGGTGTGTTGAAGCCCTGCTGTGAGCTGCCTTTGTCCTGTGCTGTGGGTTTTGAAGAAGACCCACGCCCTTTACACTTCTATTCAAAACAGGGACTCTACACATATCAAAAAGAAAAAAACAATTCTTAAAATGAAATTTACTTTAGAAAGGAGCAGTCATTCCTACCCCTCAGGTATCAGATCTGGGTATAGGCAGGGCAGGGATCTGCCTTGTTCCCAGGATGAAGTGGCTTCCAGGGATCCAACTGTGTCTCAGACTACATGCTCCTCGGTACAATGCCCAGGCCTTTCTACTCCATTAGTCAGTCTGCAAAAGTAGACAAGAACTGCCCTTTCTCTCCCCCCCGCCTATCCCCATTCCTCACCAGCGAGACAGCGCAGGAGAGACGGTGACAATGGAGGCAGCCTTGCCAGTTAAGGAAGTAGTCTACAGCTCCTAGAAACTTGGCTCAGGAAAAGCAGCCCCGCCCCCTGCACTCTTAGAAAGTGAGAGGCTCCCTGCCCCCACTCTGCCCAGGACACCCTGAGGAAGTGAGAGGCGCTCTGGTAACCTGAAGACTGAGCAGAGTGAGCCTAGGACTCACTCCTAACTTGAGAGCAAATCCAATCCAGCCTTTCTCTCATACAGGTGAAAACCCACATCCCCAAGGTGCCAAGGTATTCCCTGGTCCCCCATCACCTGAACATGACCACAGACAATCCTCCCTCAAGTATTATGCCGGATTCAGAGCCAGGAGTCAAGGAGTTGCCCTCTGTCGAAAACACCTCTCGAGAGGTACTGCTGGCCACCGAGGGCCCAGAAGGCCCTTCCCTAACTCACCGGACTTTTGTGCCAATGCCACCCATCTGCTCCGATTCCACCGTACACAGTGAGACGGTATCTCATCCAAGCCATACAGTCGGCCTCTTCAGCCCAGAGCACCCATCAGATGACGACGCCAAGAGTACGGAGTCCATCTTCCTAACCCAGGTGCCTGTCCCTGCTTGCCTTCACCCTGGCCACGGTGCCCACAGGCTCCCGCAGCTGCTGAGCTACCTGCACTGCTGCGGACTGTCTAGGCAGCACAGCTCTCAGCATCCTCTGATCTCAGGCCACTTGGGACATCAGCAGTCCTGTGCACACAGCATCTCGGGTTCACTGGATGCAGTGCTGGCCTGTTTGCCAAGGCTTGTCACTAGTTGTGCCTCCCTGCTAAAAGTTACCTCACTCAGTTACCCTGGGTCCTGGGAACAAAGATGGCCTAGACACAGGTACCACCTTTGAGGTGCCTGTCTAGTGGGAGAGCTGGCAGGAGCAGAGCTTGCTGTCCATGCTGAGACTGGGGGATCCCAGGGACCAGAACCTTGAGAAAAGGATGTCTCTGTCCCAAACCAGGGGGATCTGGAGAAGGGTCAAATGAGCTGCATTTCAGGCTAAGGAGACATGAACAGTGTGGAAATATGGGCAGCACCAGTTCTAGGTGGAGAGGACATGAAATGCGGCCCATGGGGAGAAATTCAAATGGAAGGTTTAGAACCATGGACATCCAGTGTCAGGGCAGCAGGGTGTAGGGAAAGAAAGTACAGATTGAACATCCCCACTCTGGGTGACTCAAATCCCAAATGCTCTGAAATTTTTTATGTGCCAACATGTCCACAAAAGGAAAATTCCACATCATGAAATTTTGTTTCCTGCATAAAACTCTGTAAAATGTATGACATTACCTTAGGACTATGTAGACTTGGGTCCCATGCCAAGATATCTTACACAGGCATTTATACCTCTAGGCATTTCAGATAAGGGCCTCAACCTTAATAAGGTTGGAAAAGTTGCCAAGGTACCCTGGAATATCCCGACATGAAACAGGGCTTCCTGTATAGTATAAAAATCATTTGTGTAGGCTAAAATGTTCCTGGCTCACCTCAAAGCAAGAATAAAGAATACCAAAAAAAAAAAAAAAAAAAAAACAAAAAAACCAAACAAACAAAAAGCACAACCCCCAGCGTGGCTTTGGGAGGCCCTTCTCGGCGCTCTGGTCACCTAGCTCAGTCACATTACTCTTTAATGCCGTGCTGCTCGTTGACAGCTGCAGCTGCTGCCCTCCGTCATGGCTTGCAGCCCAGCCCTCTCTCTACTTTGTCTGGGGACAGCTCTCCTGTGTCCCCGAGACTTGGCCCAGACTAAGGGATCACACCTTTTGGCGTTCCCGGGGCCTCCTCTGGGATTGCCCAGACTGGCCACACCCTTCCTGTTAGCACTCATTACAAGTCCTCCTGTCTGCTCCCCACCCTTAGCTGCACCTGTATCAGGGCCCACACTGCAGCTGGGCAGAGCCCATGTGGGTTGCAGCAGGGAACAAGTGAGTGTGTTTTCTTCCTGGCACAGGTGAATGAGCTGCCATCCTCCACCGCCCACAGGGAAAAGTTAAAAGCGAAGGAGAATGACCAGAAGAGACCATTGACAGCACCCAGAGAGGCAAAGAGGACTCGAAAGAAGCACCAGTCTTCCCCTATGCAGGGCAAGTACAGAGGCTATGAGGAGCTGTTCACAGCCAAGCCTGATCCAGCCTTTGTGGAGCCAAAGGGTATGTCAGGGCCAGGGGCATCACCGTGGCCCAGAGCAGGCCATGTGGCACCAAGGTTGGTGCTGCCCTCCATTTGAATGTCAGTCAGGGGACCTCTTAGGGCATGGCAGTATCGCTGTCCATCCATTGCTGAACCTTCACTACTTTGGGGTCATGGCTTTTTTCAAAGACTGGCTGCATTAGCCCAGTTGCTCTGAGTGGAGAACTTGCTCATAGGGAAGAGTTAATGACCAAATAAAGCCAGGTTCATGAGCTCTTGCCAGCCCCTGGTAAGGTCCAGTAGACCATCCCAGACCATCTGCGGCAGCAGGGGCAGTGCCCTCTCAGCTTTTATTTTATTTCCTCTGATACGCCAACAGTATCTGTGCTTCCAAAAGAGCCTGCTGGGAGCCGGTCTCCTGGGAGTCAGTGCCTGCCATGTGACCCCTGAGGGATTACTGTGGGGGCCAAAAGTCTCCCCACATTAGGCTCTGAGCTCACGGGGGGGCATTTCGTTTGATGAATGGTGGAGCATTAGGCAGGGAAGCAGATGAGGGAGCCCTGGGAACGGCCTTCCTGGGCTCCGCAGTCCTCTCCCCAGCGCTGAGCAGGGTCGTGGATGACTTCTGTTGCGGCCTTCCGCTAGGCATCCAGAAGAACACACAGGCCCTGCAGCGCATGCTGAAGCAGCCGCTCATCTGCCGCTCCTCCAAGCCCAGGCTGGACTCTTTCCAGAAGCCCTACATCCCCAAGGAGAAACGGGTAAGCACCTCAGCCACTGACTGTGCTCCTGAGCTCCGAGGTCTCCGCAGGTACAGGCCCAGCGGTTACTTTGGGACCCCAGGCCGGTTTCCCAGCGCTCCCTACTGCCCCCTCCCTGTTGCCATGACTGCATGGAGTGACAGACCTCCTTGCCTTGGTCCAGACCGCGAGGACACCGTTTCCACCCCCACGGAAGACCCGAGCGCAGCTGCTGGATGACATCCTCATTCGCATGCGGGATCCTCGGAACGTTACTGAGGCTCCACTAGGTATGGCGCCACCCTCCCAGGGAGGGCCGGTGCGAAGATAGATGGGAGCATGGAAAACAGGGAGGGTTTTGGGGAGCAGAAATTTCCGAGCTGTCTGCCCGCCGTGTGCACGGCAAGCAGGTACGGAGGTTCCCCTTCACCGGGCACCTTCAGGTATTGAACTAAGGTGTGACTTCCCACCCGAACGCGTTCTGTATCTCTGGGCCAGGGGAACCGGGCGAGCCTGGCACTGTCCCTTCTCGTCTCTGCAGGCACGGTGCTGCAGCGGCGCGCCCAGCAGCGCCTGGTGAACCAAAAGCAGTACCTGGAGGCCAAGCGGCTGCTCAAGGAGTTCCGTGCACGCTACCGGCAGCTGGTGCGCAACTCGCTGCGGACAGTGTTCACCGCCAGCCCGCCGCCGCCGCCGCCGCCGCCCAGGCCGCCCACCCGCCGCGCACTGAGCGCTGGCCAGCCCAAGTTGGGCCGCTTCCTCGAGTTCATGGATGAGTTCTGCCAGGAGCCCACGGCCAGCGACTCGAAAGAGTAGAGCTGTGCACCGCCCTCCCCTAGGGCTCTGCGCCCTGGGCCGTGCCCAGCCCTGACAGAGGGTGCTTGGGCTCCATCTCGCTCCATGGTCAGCATGGGGAGCTCGGCAGGACCTCGCCTCTGAGCCTGGCCAGGCCGCACCTAGTGGCTGCCTCAGCAGCAATAAAGAGTGGTGCACAGAGCAATACAGTGGGTGTCAAGTAGTCTTGGAAGCCAGGTCAGGGCCAGGATGGTGGTGTCACTAAGGAATAATCTCTGCTGATTCTTGCATCCCAAGAAGGCAATGAGAAACCCACCTGAGTCAATCATAAGTGCTTTCCATAAGTGCTGAGACAGAGAAGTAGCATAGAAAGCTCAGAAGCTAAGTGGCTCTGGCTCGTAGCCAGCGACATGCAGGGAAGCAGAGGGTCAGAGGATGGAGAGACAGATTCCTGTGAGGAAGCTTTTTCCATTGTGAGGGTGAAAGATGTTATATGGTCCCCTTTGGGATATGGCTGGCAGAACGGAGGGTTTGGTTTCCCAGGGTCCTATAATCCAGGACAGAGGCTGAAGACAGGAATGCAAATATCCTGGGCTGTGCAGGCACCTGGATTCACAGTAAAGAAACGCTCTGGCCAAGGCAGACTGGGGCTGCTGCATTCTTGGTGTGTACCCAGTAGGCAGCACCTGCCTCAGGGGGGTCTGGAGAAGTCCACTGCAGGTAGGAACTAAGCTTCCTTTTGGGTCTGGCTACTTCAGATGGGGGCAGCAGACCTGCAGTCCCCAGGATCTAGGAAGCACAAGGTTTCTTGATCTTTAGGAAGGCAGACTCCCCATATCCAAATCACAACCATCTGTGTATTATTGAACTTAACCTCACACTCATGCAAGTAGCCAGCTAACTGCTTACACTAAGACTAAGCTGTGATCATACTCAGACATACATGTGCATGTCCCATCACTACACAGGTCACACCAGCTGACAAAGGTACAGTTAGCCCTTTCAGATGCCTGAATAGAGACAGTGACCCACAACAGCAGTCAAACTCAGGCATTTGTTGTTAACTCCAAAGCACCCGTCTTTCCTTTGTTAGGAGAATCCACCCTGACAGTCACACTGTCAACCCACCAGGTTCCGCTTCTGGAGAACTCCTAGGCTGCTCCCTTCAGCCAGGTGTGTTCATGTGCCGAATATTCTCAAGAATAGTCCTAATCACCACGCCCAATAGCTTCCTGAAGTCTCCCCAGCAATGGAGCTGACTCTCTGAGGAGCCCCTTCCTTTGTTGGCAGTTTTAATGGTTACACTACAATGGACTGGGTAGCCTGTCTGCTAAGTCCTTGAGTTCCAGCTCTGCTCTTTGTGTCCCCACAGCAGCCCTTACTCAGTGTGAGGGCATTCCCAATAGGGCACACTGATCTGGGCCAAGCGCTGCCACTTCTCAATTGTTTCTGATCATTCTGAACTCCTTACTTTGGTGGGAACCCCAGAAGCTGTTTTCATAGAGAGCAGAGTTGAAGCACAGGCCTCTTTTCTATGTATAACAGAATGCTCCAACTGAACCCCAAGAAGCCACAATGTAGCACCCCAACTCTGCTACCACTCTACTAAGACTTGGTAAGATGACATCGCAGCTCATGCCCCCCCCCCCCCTTTTCAGACAGGGTCTCTTGTAGCTCCTAAAGCCTCACACTGTGTAACCAAGAGTGACCTTGTGCTCCACTCCTCTTTCCACCCGCTCCATGCTGAGATTACTCTTAACTTTCAGCTTCAGTTTACTTGTATCCTTCAATCTTCCCAAACTGGGCTGTGTGTAGTCACCCAGGATGTTAGCGAGCACTCTGGAAGTCAGCGAGAGCATGAGAAGCTGCAGATGGAGAAGCAGATTGTGCCTCACATCCTGAATTAACTCAGAACCCGCAGTACCGTGGGTAAAGTGGAAAGACAGCCTGGCCTCTGGCCCAAGCCGTCCCAGCCCAGGCAGCACTGGCACCGCACTGTTTGCCGAGGTCAGTGGTAGAGGCTTGCATGGCAAGGCTGGCTGAGGCCAGCAGGCAGAAGAGGCAGCCAGCAGCTCTGGAGCCAGAGTGCCCAGCACCCAGGCTCTGAACTACTATGGCTGGAGTTCCCATCTGTAAATGAGAACACCACTCACCACACCCAGTTGCAAGGGAACTGATAGTGTGTACAGCATCTTGCTACTACAGGGACCGATGCTGAGTACTGTTTCCAAGCCTCCAGCTGCATGTTCTCCTTAATCACTCTCCCTTGGAGGTCTTGGGCTGGGTGATTCCAAAGATCCTGAATGTGCTGGCTTACCATGCATGGCATCAACTCTTGTAGGTCTTCCAGGTTCATTTTCTGATTTTAAAAGGAGCAGGTTAATATTTGTTCTCTGTTGAATGGAAAGCTGATGTAAAATGTATTTTTTATATCTTTCTGAGCAATGGTTCCAAAAAAGGGTATTTTTAAAAATCGTATTTCTAAGAACTTCCATAATGTGCAAGGACAATGGCACCCCATAGGTCACTCTTTACTCAAACTCAGTCAGGAAACTGTATATAATATCCATTAGAACGCACCAAAAGGTACACGTTCCCTGTGGCGATCCCACTCCAGTGCCTTCTTGCTCACTGTGAATGCCAGTGTGGCATCCTGACCCAGGTACCTCAAGTCCCAGGACAGCACCCAAATCCCTGCCTTAAGCTTAGTCCACACTTATCAGATGCAGCTCTCTAGAGCTGTTACTAATCAGAAATAGACTGTCTGCTTTCAGGAGTTTGCTTTACTACATTTTTAGCTTGGGCCTTGCCTGGAACAGGCAGGCACATTCACATTGAAGAATGTACTTTGGTACTGTCTTAATCACACACCCTTCCACTTGACTCCACACCATTCCACTGTGGTAAAAGCATCCCTGACAGGACACACCTTGTCCCAAGTCCTCTATCAAAAGACTATGAGTCAAGGGGGTATAGACAGCAGTGGCAGTCCACCAGGATCCAATTGTAAACAGGTTGAATAAGTCACAACCCCCAGACCACAAGGAGCTGTAGCAGGTTGACTAAAACCAACAGACAACTGTTTTCTATTTCTAAGTGGAAAGGTTCAGCTCTTAGGACAACTATATTTATACAGTTAGGAGTAAACTGTATCAGGTGCAAAAAAAAAAAACCCCACTAGTTGGTATTTCAGCTAGTCATTTCCCATCTTGCATAGTATGTTTTCTTTCTTTGCTGGAGGCTTAGGGCTGGTAGTCATCTCTGGTGCAGACTGGGATCTGCCAGGGCTGCACTGGTGGCACAGCTTGGAGGGCACATGCCAGCCAGGGAGATCCTAACTGCAGCTACAGGGATCTGGAACCAGTGGAGCTGCTACTTGCACAGCTTGGCATCTGAATACTGCATTCTCTGTGCCTCACACTGGTGGGAGGAAAGGGAGATGAGCAGGCCTGCTCTTAGCTTGGTTTTGTCTAACACCTGGACCAGACGCCAGAAAAGGAGGGAGCCAGTTCAGAGTCTAAGGCCAGCTCTCACTCAGTTTAAGTCCCATATTCCTGGCAACAAACTTAGGAAACACAAGTGTACATTTTCCCCCCTGAAGAAATCCTGGCAATACATGAAGCAGCCTGCACATGTGGTTCGGCACTTCTTCCTCCATCCAGTTTGACTGAACTCGTAACCTGTGTGTGTCTCTAAGTCTCTCCTACAGAACAATCTTCAGAATGCTACAGTAGATAACAATCTCCGAAAGGTGCCTTTCTGATCATCTTCCTAAGGAAATCTGTGCAGCAGCCTCGTCCTCAAAATCTGCTCCTGTGCCCTATTGGGTCATAAGAACTTACGACCGGTTCCATTCACTCTAAAGGCTGAATCTAAAGATTCAGTGGGTTGAGGAAAAGGCTGGCTGAGAATGGTTTAAGACCCTACAGAGTTTTTTAAAGAAACAGCAAAGGCAGTAATTAAAGTAACAATCCATCTATTCCTAAGTGGAAAGGTTTCTGGGAAGAGGTCAGCTTGGGGATGGGCAGTCACTGAGTGAAGAATGAGCTGCTTTGGCCCTATCAGTGACTCAGACCTGCTTTGGGTCTTGAACTAAATGCAGCTTCTGAACAGAGGCAACTGTTCTATAATCACTGCAGGAGAAAATCCATTCTTCCCTGGGAAGATTACTTAGGAAACGGAAAAGACAGAGCTAATCAAACTTACAAATACTGATGAGGTCTGGAAAATGTTGTGGGTGACCTGCCCAGTGCTGGAACCTCCTGATCACGACCATCAAAGAGCATTGCTATAGATCAAATGGCCTTTCAAAGATCATTAACACTCTCCAGTCAAATACATACCACACACATTGCACTGGACAAGTCCCCCCAACAACAGGAACTAGTCTATGGTCCAGCACAGGGTGCAGTGGTCCAAGAGCTCAAACATGCCCACTGAATGAATACGGCCTTCAGCCATCAGATTCCTGTTTTAGTCAGTAGCCAGTTATCAGACAATAATTAAATAGCTTTAATCTTTGAGGGGCATTTTACCTAAAAAATAAGACATTTATGGCCAGTACTTCCTCCGTGCAAAAATGTTTTAAGAATAAATGAAGTCAATTAGGAAAGGACTGCTACACAAACCTTAGCCAGATTGAACTTTCTTTTTTAAAAAGCGCTAACTAAGGGCCAGAGGCCAGGTGCGGGCCAAATACTCCCTGGGGTGACGCCGCCCACCAGGCCCAGATTTTTCCCAACAGGTGCTCGTCAGTGTCACAGGGTCCCCCTCTCTGGAGACGGGCTACAGATTTGAGGGATGGCACATCTCTTGGATTTCCCATCAAAAAGACTCACCCTCCTCTTCCTCATAATTTCTTCTTTTTAATAAGAAAAACAAGGAAACAATGCATATACACAAGGAACACAGAAGAACGTGAGCAATTTGCATGGTGAGTAGGCCTGCAGTAAAGTATGAGAATTATTTAGTTTGTGAAATAACACCTTTCCCTCTAGCTCACCCCCTCAACCATTTTGTTTTCTGTGTCTATTTACTCTTTAGGGAGTCCATGTCAACAATTCGAGTTGTGATGTACTTCATTCAAGCACTGAGATGGAAATTTTCAGAAACAGTGTTTGTGTTTCAGTGGCCAAGTGTGAGAGCATCTTGGGCATGAGATACTTGAGTAGCTTTTCACCTTCAAAACTGAGCAGATTAAAGAGTAGGTCTTTCCTCCTCAGCGTATAGCTTTGCCTCTATCAAGGGCCACCGCTCAGCAGGCACTATGGGAAACAACACTCTACCGCGCTGGGTCTCACAGGAGGTGCCGGGGAGCACAGCCCTGCCCAGGGTCTGCACACTCGTTCAGCAGTACACTGCACCTGCAGCCCACACTCAGCGCCGCCGCTGTACACACTCTTAGAATCAAGGTAGTGATCTGGGCAGGGGATATTTAAAATATATATATCTTTCATTTATTAAAAATATTTTATCTCTTTACCAAAACCAAAAATTAATCCAACTGAAAGTGTCTTTCTAATGATTAGTGACATATAAAAGGGTGGCAAGTGAAAAAATAAGCATCTTTGCTACTACCCAGTAAGACTAGCCTTCCAATCATAATTACTAGGATCGTAAAGGGGAAAGTGGAATGGCAGACCGGGGCGAGCTCGGGCGGGCACTCACGGGTCTGCTAGCGGGCCTTAACGCCGTCCGTTGCCCAGGACGAGGAGAGTGGCATGAGTATAAAGTAAGGAGACTACTGCATGTTTCTAAAACACACCCCACACCCTGGACTCACAGGCTCCCTGCCAGAGCAGCGCCTGAATGACACCACCTCTCTGAGTGATGGCCACACACAGCCACCATCCTCGGGGACAGTCAACTACGAGCTGCAGAGAAAGCAGCTCTGTCTGCCTCAGGTGTCGCCTTGCTTGGGATTCCATACCCTCTTTCCCACCTTCCCAGAAGCTTCAGCCAGCTTCTGGCTAATTCCAGATCTGAGGTTCTCTCCTACAATTCCAAAGACTAACGTCTGCCCTGAGGAAGCAGCACTACAGGCAACCTCCCTCAATCATGGAGGACTGAGTCTATACATAGCTCTAGCCACTTCTGGAGATGAATGTTTCAAAACATTCTGATCAAAGGCAACTTCACTGGACAACTATGCAGAATCCTGTTGGGACCTTTCAAGGGGACAGCATAGCATAGGTACAGAAACACTGAAAGGTTTTTTAAAATGCCAGTCACATGATTACGGTAACAGCTCTTACAGACACAGGGAATGCCAGCCCGCCTGAGAGTCCCTAAAATCATATCACAATCTCTTTTCTCAATGAGCCCCGAAGGGCAGAAGCACCGAGCACCACCAGGGATGCAAAAGACACATGGTGTCAGCTGCTAAGAAAAATAAACCCCACAGCTCCATGGGACTGAATTTACCAGCTGCATCCAGCTAGATACTTTGTTTCCACAGTATGGAGTTTCAGCATTATCCTTTGCCTGACTTTGGGGCAAGTTTTCCATGATTTTTCGATCAAAACTGCAGATAGCCATGGCCACATGGAAAGTCGTAAGGAAACCTCAGTTTGCCTCACAGGCTGGGACTCTCAGGAAAACAAGAGCTGTAAACGGGGTAGGTGAGATGCTGCACTTCTCCGCTTTACATCTCATCAGTGTTAACTGCTTCTAGGTGGGCTTCGCACTGTCATGCTCAATGGCCAGCGAGTTGCCCTAGGTAGCCCTGGCATGTTCCTGGGTTGTATCTCCTTTGGACATCCTATGATTGTGGAAAATCCATGGGATTTGTTGCCAGGAGACCCAGTGATCAGACTAGGCTATGCCACTTGGCAGCTGAGAGGACCCAGACATTATCTAAACTGCAGTTTTGTCATCTGGCTGACACCGCTTACAAGTTAGGTCTCTCAGGAAGACCAAGTGTCAATCACACAATATTAATCAAATGTCATAGTTTAAACAGCGACTGTAAATTAACTTTGGTAGAAGCAAAAGTTCTAAGCTCAATTGATGCAGGTATGTAGAGTTACTTGTAGCAAAGGGGACAAGAAAGACAACGTGACCATCTATCTTGGATCTTCCAAAGTACTGTACTGCGTGTCTCTGAAAAGAATTTTTATCTGAAAGGCTGATTTAAAACACAACTCTGTTAGAAGCAGCCAGGGAGTCTCGTGAGTGTGAGAAGGTATCCCCGCTGTCTACCATCTCTAACTCTAGCCATTGTGTTCATGAATGAGGCCATTCCCAAACTCATTCCAAGTGGGTGCTGCCAGATTTGTGCCCAGAAGCCTTCAAAGTTGGCTCACTCAGGGGGTGAGGAGTACTTCTGGCCCAGATCCAAAGAACCAAGGATGTGAAACCCTTGGCCTTTGACTACGAAGGCCCTGAAACTTCTCAGAACCATATTAGAAAGTGTTTTGCCATTGAAAGAAACTCAAAGTGAGAACTTCAGCTAGCTGTTTTGGATAAATGACTGAGGCAAAGGACCTCTGAAGAGCAGGTAACATTACATTGTACATCAAGTGCTACTTGGCCCCAGCCAGGCTGCTGGACCGTAAGAGATACTGATCCACGTTTCCTTTTCGCCGGCTCACAGTCCGCCTCTCACTGTCAAACATGCG
Organism: Cricetomys ansorgei; assembly: GCA_026225945.1. Lineage (NCBI taxonomy): Eukaryota > Metazoa > Chordata > Mammalia > Rodentia > Nesomyidae > Cricetomys > Cricetomys ansorgei. The sequence continues at coordinate 5,325,204 of JAMJFZ010003206.1, forward strand.
CTGCAACTGCAGAGCCAGCTGCCGGTCCTCCTCCTCCTGCTGCGACTTCCGCCCCACCTCACGCAGCACTGGGTCTTTAGGGGCCAGGCCCACGTCACTGCTGGGTGGCCTCAGTTTCTTAACACCGTTTTGTTCCAAGTGCTTGGTCTTACAGCGCCTTTTCCGGCCCCTACGCAGGGAAGGAATTGGCTCCTCTCCTAGGCTGTCCACCAGAATGCCATTAGCCAGATCAAAATGACTGAGTGTCTTCAGCCGTTTCTTTGTTTTGAGGACCCCACCCAAAACATCATTTTTGGGTAGTACTGAATTAACCGCTGAGGTCTTCATGACTGTGCTTATGCAAGTTTTGTCTAATGTGGCAGCTAGGGTGGACTTTGACTCCTCAAACTGCTCCCTTTCCGAAGAAGGCCCACTGGCTGCTCCTCTGTGCTCTGTGGAATGGCAGGTTTCCAGTGGGACCTTGTGGCTCCTTTTTCTAACACAGTCCTGTTCTGCTTTTGTCTGGTTAACAGAGGGGAAATACTCAATGGCAGTGGAGGTGGGCCCAGCACACTCTGAGAGCACCTGGGCCCCGGACAGTCTTGTACTTAAAGCCAGAAGCGGCCTCTCCTTGCTGGAATGGATAGCTTCAAAGCTTGGGGACTCTTCCCCTGCTTCAGGGGCCAGGGAGGTGAGAGTGGCTTTGGAAAGGGTCTTCTTGATCTGCCGCTCCTGGAAGATCTGCTCCCACTTCTTGAGGATCCGTGGACTAGCCTCATAAGAAGTCTGCTTCTGCAGGCTTCTGCTCAGGTTTCGCGGTGTCGACTTGATGATGAGGGGACTCAGAACACGGCCATCAGGGAGTCTCTTGGGAGGGGTGCACGGTGAGCAGACGATGGGCTTGAAGTGGTTCAGCTCTTCAGAGATGCTGTCATTACTTTCAGGGCTGATAGAGCGCTCTGGCTTATGCAAGGAAGTCAAGGATGAAAGGGAGCTGAAGGGCAGGCGCTTTTCTATGGTTAAGTCAGGGGCTGAGAGGCAGCGGTGGTTCTGAGTGGACAAGAGAACACCAATAATGGGGGTGGAGCCTGGAGTTATAGTTGTGACCTAAAAGAAATATAAAAGATCGTATGTGTGTACGTGTTTTTTTTCCTTTCCTTTTTGTATTGTTTGTCATTTTTTAAAAACTTGTATATGTATGTTTGTGTGTTTGCACATGTAATTGCAGGTGTCCAAAGAGGCCAGAAGAGGATGTTGGATCCCCTGGAGCTAGAATTATGGGATGCAACTGCCTGAAGTAGGTCTAGTCCTCTGCAGGAGCAAGTGTTCTAATTGCTGAGCCATCCCTCCAACCCTCTCATACATGTATTCTTTTTTCTACATAAGTCCTTTAGATGGTAGAAAGATAGGAAAGGAAGGTAAAAGAAGGGTAATGTGTACCTTAAAAATAGGGAAATTCCCTAGCCTAAAACACATACCATTTGGTCGGAATCCCTACACACTTGAAAGAGTTAGCAATATTAAAATCTGAAGATGGGTCTTACCTAGACCTTTTTAAGAAGGTTTCTATAATGGCTTAATAGCCCCCATCTGTCCACTAATTTGAACCTTCTTCCTTCCTATCTGTGTGTAGAATTCTCTACATAACTAATATAATCTGCTTGGTGCTCATCGAGTGCAGGGGAAGCTGTGTGGGTGTTGAGGGGAGATGGAGGACCGTGGGAACCTCAGCAGCTGGACGCTGGGGTGTACCTTGGTTCTGCTGGGTGGAGCTGTTCTGAGCCTGCTCTTCACTCTGTCCTGAACTGTGTCGCTGCAGCTCTGACTCCTCTGCACCTTGGTGTTTAGCTTCCTAAAAAGAATACATAGATACAATCAGTCCATACATGAGTTTAGGAAGAAATGATAATCTCTTACTGTTCTAAGTCACTCACCAAGACAGACAATCCCTTTTAGGTAGCTATAATAGAAAACAGGCTAGTTTATTAACCCAGTGTCAAAGACAAAGAGAGGCCACTTAGTTCAGGCTTGTTTCCAGACCTGCCTTGGTGAGTACAGAGGACAGCTGCTGGCCAGTTATCTGAAGAACCACAACCTCACCAGATGACCACAGCAAAACCTCCTTTGAGCTTCTTTTGTGAAAATTAATTGCTCTGTTGACAGTATCCCCAACCAGACTCTCAGTGCTTCCTCCGCTCTCACCATTCACCTGCCTGCGTGTCTCTGTGCTTAAGAGACAGCTTACAAAGAAGGAGGACAAGTGGAGCTCCATTTGGTTAAAATATAAAGTCTAAAATTGCTACATAGGAACTCTCTTTAGGAAAAGAATACTTAGAGAAAGTCTGTTCATTTGTTACTTACTAAAATAAATGTATTTGAAATATCCCCAAACTATAGACAATGCTAGTGTCTTTATGTGTTAAGAAATAACCAACACAAATTTTATCATTTTAACTATTTTTAGGTGTAGTTAGATTACTGTACAGCTATCATCAAGCTAATTTTTCATTGTCCATAACATCATTCTAAGTATTAAACATTTTAAATTGGTTTCCTAAAATCTGAAAACAGTTTGGAACTGAAGCATAACAGTCTGACCTAGGGAGAAGGCGTGTTCTAAGAGGAGACTCTAGCATTCCCGTGATCAAGTTTTCTACCTAAGGTTCTCACTGTGCTGGAAGCTCATTTCCTAAAAAAATAACCCCATTAATGACATCTGGCTTGTTCTCAGGTATTTGTTTGGGTTTGGATTTGTTTTGGCAGTGCTGGAGAGCAATCCCAGGGCCTCCTGCTTGCTAAGCAAGAACTCTTCCACTAGGCCATACCCCTAATTAGGCATATTTTCAATAAAAATTATGTTTAAGGTCACATTTTTTCAGTACCATTATCATTTACATTAACAACAGCATGAATGGAGGGAAAGTCAACTATAAAACCTTTTTTGGTTTCCCACAAAACAGCAATTAAAACAGCTGCTACACAGCCAGTCACAACAGTCCTCAGGTTTCTGCCTGGACACGAATACTGTCTAAGCATGTCCTTTTGTAGCAGCGAGGCTTCGCCGCCACTATTCTGGGGAACTCACACTCTTGTGATCTCCCCTTCCCTGTCACCTCTCCAGCTCACCTTTCTGCTAACTGATGTCTGGCAGTAACCAACATCACCCTCTGACCAAGACACAACAGCGTAAACCTGCGGTCCTAGAACCTGGGAGGCTGGGGTGGGAGGATTCAGAGTTTGAGGCCAGCCCAGGTGACAAAGCTGTCTAAGAAACAAAACCTAAAACAAAATGAAAACTTTCTGCCGGTGCCACAGCTGCTGCTGCTGCTAGAAGCACCACAGCCAGCTTGGTCTCAGGTTTGGCAAAGGACCAGTCTCCACCAGAGTGTATACCTCCAATGATTCCTCCCTCCAGGCTCCAAAACCTGAAGACTGATTGTCATAACTGCTAAATCACTACCTCTAAAACTGTTTCTATCGTTACCAAATCCATTGTATCCATTCCTGCTGGCCCCATATCCTCCACCATAACTCTACAACAGGTACTGTAACCACTAATGTTTCGTCCACAACCGAAGTTGTCAACACTAACAAGCTTGCCTCCATGACCACCAACAAAGCATTCAGGACTATTTCAGCCCCTTTGGCTAGCTGAAGCATGAGCCATGCCTTACTTCAACAGGGGTTCCCTCACATTACAGCTGTGACCATTAATGGGACAGTATTTCTGGACAGTCAAATGTACAAAATCACGGCCATCAAAGGTCACATAAGTAAAGCCCCTCTTCTGGACACTGCCACAGTAAGTAATGATTCAATCACTTCAAAGTTCCCATATTCCAAACAATCTCTTAGATCATGTTTGTGGCAGTTTGAATAGAAATGACCCCCACAGGCTCGTGTGTTTGAGTTCTTAGTCATCAGGGGGTGGCATTATTTTTAAAGGATTAGGAGGTGTGGCTTTGTTGGAGGAAGTGTGTCACTAGGGGTAAGGTTGGAGGTTTCAAAAGCTCACACCAGGCCCAGAGGCTCCTCTCTGCCTGTGGATCAGGATGCAGTTCTCCGCCACTGCTCCCGCGCCTGTGTGTCACCATGTTCCCCGCCATGAGGATAATGGACTAAACTTCTGAAACTATAAGCAAGCCCCAATTAAACGTTTTCTAAGAGCTGCCTTGGTTGTGGTGTCTCTTCACAGAAACAGAATGTTGACTAAGACAGTGTTTCTGCAGTGTCTTCAACACTCCTGATAAAAATCTTCCACAGTGAAGTGGGTGCACCATCTTGGAAAGTCTTCTGAGACCTCCCATCAACCTTGTGAGGCCTTACAGGCGTGTCCGCACACATCTTTTACAGTGGTATAAATGCCCTTGAAGAATTTCTCTATCTCATTACCACACCATCCACGGATGCTCCTGCTGCCCACAGTGGCTCCTTAGACTGGCTGCTTAGGTTCCATAGGAGACTTTGACTTGAACATGACAGCCATGGGAGACAGACTCCAGTAATGCTTCTTTTTGGGGTGGCCATGAGCACCTATGACCCAATTAACTCTTTCAAAAACTATTGGAACAACTGAACTTTTGAACTTCACCTGACTTGAATAAGTAAGATGAGCCCTGAGATCCAGGTTGTATCTGACCTTAACGTGAGCTAACTAAAGTCTAAAGTCTGTTGGCATATTAATTGGTCCCATTATGGCAAGGATAGGCTAGGAGGTGGGAAAGAAGATATGGAAGATATGTTCTACAAGTACATTCCTCTGTGCTTGTGCAATTCTGTCCAAAAGAGAAAAATTTTGAAGGTCTTTATATAATGGCATATTAATCTCCAGGCCCTCTTTCAGAAGAATGAATTATAGCAGTGCAAGGGTAGAACCAGAATTGTTGATAAGCAATTCACCCATTCAGCACGTGCTACAACTGGGGTAATGTCCCTTTGGTATAGTAACATTAATTTACTTTTCTAAGTTATTTCACATTATAATATTAATTACACATTTCAGTGTTCAGTAGTTTCAGCGAATATGTCTTATTATTTCTGGCTTTATTAGAAAGAAATGATTTTATTTTCTTCCTCTTTTATAATCATTAAAATATACATCTATGAATGTATATGCATAATCCACATACATATTCAGGAAGTGACAATTATTCTGGTTTGTAGCACTAGAAGGACATCTGTACTTCTGGCTCTTTCATCATCACAGCTTACCCACTTACTGGATCCTGATTCTATTACTAAGCTAACTGTCTAGGAAAATGGCCATTCCATAAATATCACACAAGTGAATAAATATCCAGGGAAGGGTCCTGGAGGAATTACCATTGCTCCTGGAAGACATCTACAGGAAAAGGAGATTTGTTGACTTTTATAAGTAAGTCTTCAACAAACGACACTGAACTGCTCCAGAAGAATATGTGTAAGATTTCCAGAACAGACACTGCATCATGTTCTTCCAGGACAGAACCTCTGACAAAGTTATTAAACTTGGTAGCTTGTTGTAGTTACACACTGCAACTAGTAACATCTCCAGGAAAGAAGAGTCCATGTGTGTCTGGAGAGGCAGTGAGAAAGACAGCTACTATACAATGTTGGCAAGAAAGAGAAATGAGCCCTAGTGGGAAGATGAACAAAGTCAGCTTTACGTGAAAAGTCAACAAATTGGGGTCAGAATTGTGCTTCATATCCCTATGTCAAAATGGAGCACAGCATGGACAGTCACTTCCAAATGTCTACTGAATGAATGATACCCTCCCTTCCTTCCTGTCCTTCATTATTCTTCTAGAGTCAACTGTTCAATCCTGCTTTCTTTTAACCTGCAAAGCTTAAAGGAGTCAGAAATTCCTTGACCAGGGTTAAAAACTTCCCAAAATTCACGTTAGATCTAGGCAAGGAAAAGGAACTCAGCCTAGGCCTCCCCTCACTGCCCACTAAGAGTCCAGAGGGAAAGTCTCAGATACTTTCAAACTGAGGAAGTCTCATCGTTTCCCTATAGGAGAAAGGTTCAGAACTTTGCAGCTAAGGAATTAGCATAGTCCTACCACAAGGACACCAGAAATGGGTAAATACGACTTTTCTATAAAAATTCAGGAGAGGGGCTGAGAAGAATGAGTTGGATCTGAGACCACTTGCAATCCTAATGCTAGGAAGGTGGGGACTGGTGGTCCCTGGTCACTGGGCAGTCACTAAGCCCACTTGGCAAGCTTCAGGCCAACCAGGGGCCCTGTCTCAAAGAACTAGGTAGATGGCTCCTGAGGAACACCAATTGAGGTTAACCTTTGGCCTACACACACACACACACACACACACACACACACACACACACACACACGAGCCTCTTCTCTGTTAATTCCCATCTTTTTTCACCCCTTCTGCTTGTCCAAAGACTCTTTGTCAATCCCAAATGAAAGGACTCTGACTAAATTCAGTTATCAGTCTCTTACCCTGCCAGGAAAGCCAAGGAGTAGGAACTGTTCTTAGAAACAAAGGCTGAGCGATGTGTCTGTATCATCTGGCCCCGAGAAGGTTCTTCATTCTCTGAATCCGAGAGACGTGCAGGACACTGGGAAGGAGACAAGGGAGATAAGACTGTCCATTGTGGTTCCTATAGTTTCAAAGGTCAATCTCTGTAAGTCACTTTTCTGAGTTTCAATTTGATTCCAAATGTTTCTGAAAGTGCCAATTGCAAATGTGGCTTCAACTGAAAATACCCAAAATCAAATTAACTCATTATCAAATTGCATATGATATTTCTTCCAACTCTGGGAGAGGCAAAAGACTCAACACAAGGTAAATAATGGCATCTCAGTGTATTTTGGACTCTTTTCAAAACCATGTTGGTACCAAGTAAAAGACTATTCTGATCCCATCTCTATCGGTGTCACTTAGGGTTGATGTTCATCTTTTAGTCTGTTTCTGCTTCCTCTAAGTACAGACTGCACTACTGTAAAGATTCTGCTAAGCTGATAAGTATTAAATAAGCTAACAGGTAAAGCCTCAAAAAATAGACTTTGCTTTTATTAATTTAAATAGTATGAAGAAAAAAACTTAGTTTTATACTATTTACTAAGTTCCTTTTAACTGACAAAAACTAAATTGCATTATTGCAAATAAATATCTACATAGACAAAAGCTACCCACCTTTCCACGCCACAACCTAGAAACATTAGATAAAGAGTATTTAGCTCTCATCTTTTACCTTGGATATAAATAAGCCTAAGGCAGTATGGGTCCTTAAAACAGCATAAAGCCTGGGCTAATGAAATCCTGCAGTGACACTTGAAAAGAATGACAGGCACAGTGCTTTCACAGGCCACAAGAAGGAGCTCATCAATACCACATTCTCTAGAGCAGCTGCTTTCAACCTGTGGGTCGTGATCTCTTTCAACAGGGGTCGCCTAAGACCATCTGCACATCAAATGTTTATAGTTTTTAACAGTAGCAAAATTAGGGTTATGAAGTAAGCCATGAAAATAATGTTTTTGGTTGGGAGTCACCGCCACGCGAGGAGCTGTATCAAGGGCTGCAGCATCAGGAAGGTTGAGAACCACTATTTTAAAGGAAAACTGAGCAATAAACATTAAAACAACTTCAAAGAATGAAGAGAAGGTCCTGTGGCCCTGCCTCGGCCTCCTCCCCAGCTTGGGGGTTAGGGCTGGGGCTCTTCTTAGGCCTTTGTTTGGAGGGCTTTGCCTCTCTGAGGAACCCATTTCCCCATAATTCTTAAGCCCTGTTGGCCATATACCCAGCCCTCCTCTGAATCCATAAGGTAAGGACCTTATGCTGAGACTGTCTGCCCGTGTTATCCGGGTACCTCACCCATACATGTCAGTCTCCTGATAGTCACACATGGGAGCCAGTGGTGAACTTACCCTGCCCAAAACCGGACACCCACACACTGGCCACACGTATGAAAAACTGAAGTTGCTGCTGTTTCTCAAAAAAACAAAACAAAATAAAACAACAGCTTCAAAGGATACTCCCTTTCACCCAACTTTCTACTTTTAGTAATTTATCACAGTGGCATTTAAGACATATCTACAGGAGATTAAAATATTCAATAAATTGTACTAGGGGATAAGTGGATAAAGATATGAATTCTTTATTTACAGGGCAAAGCACAATTTATAATTAACTAAAAATGGGTTATAAAGCAGTATGTTTGCAAGGCAATATTTCTGGATGAACAGAACATGTAGTACATGCACAAGTGTGTGTGTGTGCATGCACACATATGTGCATGTAAGTGTATGTGCGTGTATGTACATTGCATTTAGAAAATAGGTCTGATTAGGATAATTGTCAAAATGTTTGTAGGGGTTACTTCTATGTTGTAGGATAATTAATCTTTCTCTTCTGATTTATAATCCTTAATATAACTGACAGCTATTACTGCTTTGTTTTCCAACAATTCACCCCATTCTATTTCCATTATAAAAGATAACAGATCATAATCTCCCCTTCTTCTAGAATATCCTCTTCTTTCTGAGTTTAATAATTTTATGAGCATGCACCAAAAATTTGTGATGGGCAAGAAATTGTGGGAGGCTTTTAATTGGGTCAGAGACAGGTCAACAATCTCATAGAGAAACAAACATAAAAATCCATAATGGGAGATGAAATCCCATAAACGTCACAAAATATCAGGGGTGGAATGAGGAAAGCAGGGTGGAGGAAGTTAAGAATCTCCACCAGCTTGAAGGTGACAGCTTTTAAACTGGACGCAGACAAGCAGCAACCTTTCTACCAGCAAGCTGCTGAAACGGACCCAAGAAAGGAAGGCAGAGCATGTATATCGGCAGCAAGTGGTTCTGCTCCCAAGAGTTCTGGAGCATACTCAAGGATGGGAAGACTAGCTAGAACCATGCTTAAGGAAGGACCTGATGCTGGGTGCGGAATTCTCATTTAGTTCTCAAAGAAATGCAGAGACATTGAGGTTTGGTGGCAGGAAATGTAATGACTTGTCTCATCATACAAAGAGTCCTCTGGTGGGCTTTTCATAGAGAGACCCTTACAGATTCTCTTGGGTCCCAATTTTAATAAAATGAAATAATTTGTTCAGGGCCAAACACTTGCTTTTCCTTAGTACTGGGGACTGAACCAACTCAGGGCCTTGTACATGCTAGTCAAGTGTTCCTTTACTCCACTGTTCAGCCATGTTGTCATTTTTGTTTTAGTCTCACTGAGTTGCCCAGGCTAGCCCTGAACTCACTCTGAGGCCCAATCAGACCATGAAGTTGCAATCTTCCAACTTCAATCTCTCAAGGAGCTGAGAGCACAAGCTTTCATCAGTCTAAAAACTATTAAAGCCATTTAAAAGTACTCAAAAATGTAAAAGGAAATGGGAAGTGTAGAAAAGAGAAGGACCATAAAAATCCAAAACGTGAGATTTTACCCACTGTGCTTTGCATTGAAAATTCTGTGAACCTGGCTATTACCAACAAGGGAATCTGAGAATCTGTATTTTCTGATTCCTTTAAAAAAAAAAGTAAACTACACTAGTTTAACTGTTTTCTATCTCAAAGATGGTAGTGCCAAAAGCAAAGGGATGTCAAGACTCCCAGCCTTGACCTGATTCTGTGTTAGAGACCAGTTCCTGGAAGAAATAGGATCTGCAGGCTCCTTCCATTGAAAGACCATCTCTGTCAAGATTAGGCATCTTCTGGACTGTTTTCCTGAGGACACCATGACTGGGAAAGAGGCAAAGCTGCACCCTCAAAAGGCAACACCTACAGGTGGGCCACAGTCACACCATCATCACATGAGCTAAGGTGCATCCCTCCTAGCAGCAACTTTTGCCTTGGAAAGCTCCTGGGGTGCATAACACTGGAGAGCACACATTTTGTTTGTTAAATAGATCTTTTACAGGGTTAAAAATTTGTAAGAGTCAAGTGCCTATTTTTAAATTTTGTTTTGAGAAGGAGCCTTGTTACATATATAGCTCAGGCAGGCCTAGAACTCACTACAGAGCCCAGGTTAGCTTAACTGCAATCCTCCTGCCTCCACCTCCCAAGTGCTGATGTTACAGATGTGTGCCACCATGCTTTGTTTCCATGTGGTTGCTTTTAATAATTAATGACTATTAACAATGTAACCAGAATCACATGCCATCGTACATGGCAGTCAGCAAATACATTGACCCAGGAGAGCTTAAAACCTTCTATTTCTGAAGCTCAGGAAAAATGCCTTTATACAAACTAAGCCAGAAGCACGAACAGTTAGAAACCTGGCCAGAGTGCACAGCTAGCACTATTAGCTGCAATGCTGGTTGTGGAGAGCTTTTTTCCTATTCTCTCTCTGCCTGGTCCCCATGGAAGCCAGAAGAAGGCATCAGATGCGCTGGCACTGGAGTTACAAGAGGCTGTGAGCCATCATGTGAGTGCTGGGAATCAAACCCAGGTCCTTTGCAAGAGCAGCTCTTTCCTACCTCTTCCTGCTCTCTTATGTTGCCTGTCTTCATGTATGTTAAGACTCCATTAATTCCAACCCACTAAAAAATAACATGAAGTGTTAACAAGGCTACATACAAGTACTTAAAAGATATGAGTCAAAATATATACAGCAAGCATTAGATGTCCAAACCATTGACCAGAATTGATAGTACACTGGCATTATCCATATGAATACAATTATATTTTTAAGGAGTACTTTACCGGTCCAGTGAGATGTGTTGGAGTGAAAGTACCTGACCATGTAAGCTCAATCCCCAGGACCCACATGAATGAAGGAGAAAACTAACTCTCAAAGTTTGTCTTTTGACCTCCATGTGTGTATCAGGGTGTGCATGTGCTCGCTCACACACACACACACACACACACACACACACATACACAAATAAATATTAAAAAAATAAGAAAAGAAAAAAGTTCAAGCAAGATTTGGCCCAATCATGTGCTTAATTAGTTAAGCCTAGACTATGCATTTATTATTGTGGACGTACTTATCTCTAAGCACTGTTCTGCTTAAGGGATTACAGAGGATAAAAAAAGAAAGTAAAGTACAAGCTTTAAAGAAATTTAATTGCGGATGATAAGGTGTATAAAGTTTAATGTTAGAAACCAGCTCATACGTCAACATTTGTGTGCACACGAATCTTATCACACCTGGCACTTCCCCAGGGTGTCCTCACTCCCTTCTTCCATTCCCTTGATCTTTCCATGGGTTCCACTCTCCCATTCGAAATCACTCCCTCCATTTCCATGTGGGCGGGAAGTGCTTCACTACTCTTAGGCTGCACAGTCACTGAGTATGTCTGGTGCCACCGTTCACCAGCACAGAGCTCTCAGACTCACGCCCCCTGCTGAACTGCTGGACCGAGGTAGATGTCCACCCGAAAGGTGGCCCACCTACCTGCTCCAAACTTGTTTTCAGCACTACTGGCTCATCTCTTCTTTTCTGCTCATCCATTTTCCTCTTCCCCACTTCTGAGTCCTCCTGCAGTATCTTGTGGAGCTGATCTTCACAAGTTTTTTCTTCTTGTAACTTCTCTTCTCTCAGCTGAAAGATAGGAATCACGCAGAGACAGAAGAGTTTTATGAAATTCTAGACTTAAAAACCTCTTTCCTCTACAGATCGAGTGGCAGTCTCCGGGATGACTCTCTTATTAGATATGGCCACCCTGATTTTTAAGTAAATCTGCTTTTATTTGGCTCTAGCTAAACTACACTTCACAACTTAAGATTGAACTGCTATGCATTCTTAAGCAACTTGAAATCATAAAAGCTAGCTGTGTAGATAGGTTTGTTCACATATGAAAAAATAAAACTCAAACCTAAAAATTCTTACTGCAGAAGTTACATATAATTGTACTGGACCAGGAGAAGATCAGAGACAGCCCTAAGAGCAGGTGGGGACCTAGCTGGGTGTTATTACCAACAACAACAACAACTTCTCCCAATTGCAACATCCTGCATTTTATGTTCTACCGGACAGCCACAGGATAGATCAACGAAGACACAAGATCTACAAAGAAATCTAAGACATAGAGATGTGCTTCTCATTTGGGAAAGGTAGTTTTGCAGTATGCAATCAGCAGAGGACTTTTACTAAAAACCCGGATGGATGATCTTAGGCAAATGGTTCATCACTTATTTAGCTCAGAATAGGGGTCTCTGTGTCTTACTCTGAGAAAACCATGGTCGTATGTATTCTAAACAGTCAACGGAGGGTCTTGCTGTGCTCATAGAGTGTATCAAGCAGTCCCTTCTACTTTTCCAATTTTTTTACTGCTCAATGTTTTAATAAATTTAAATGAGATAATACATATCCAAGCAATGATAAGCTATCTGTAGTTTTCATCATTCTCATAAAAAGATAAGGCTAAAGAAAAAAGGATATTTTAGGGAAGAGTGTTGTTTTTAATTGATTAGTTAGTGAATTATTTATTCTGTGTGTACATCACACAGAGGACAGGCGCATGCAAGCATGCAATGCTGCATGGGTGGCTGAGGACTACTGGCAGGAATCTGTCCTCTGCTCCTACCACGTGGGTCCCAGGGAGAGTCCTCAGGGGCCAGGCTTGGCAGCAGGGCCTTTACTCCCTGAGTCATCTCACTGGCTCCTATTTAGTGGTAAAAGGTCTCACGATGTAGCCCAGGCTAGCTTTGAGCTCAGGATGCTCCTCCCTCAGCTCCCAAGTGCTGGCCTTACGGGCTTGCACCATCACACACAGGTAAACACTTACCTTTAACAGGCTGCTGTCTCTGGGTGTGAATACTAATAGCTCACAGTAACAAAAACAAAACAACAAAGCCTTGCTTAGCCTTATTTTTCCAATATCTGTAGGTCTGATGCCTATAAGCCTGAAGTCGTCTCTAAAACTACTTCGAGTGGTTATATACAAGCAGAAAATACCACATACAATATTGTGCAAGGAGGAGAATCAAAAGAAATGGACTCTCAACTCCACCCAATTCAAAGAGACCATACAGGAAGACGAGCAAATCCACAGCCGAGCAAGAACCAAAACTGTGAATTCTGTGCTCTCTTGCTTTTCTTGGGGGTGGGGGAAGCACCTCACTTTATAGGCCAAGCTGGCCTTGAACTCTCTTGACTGCTGCCACAGTTTCTCGAATACCAGGAGTACAGGCATGTGCCACTATACTTGGCCTAGTTTGAATTTTACATACATGGAGTTTTAGGCTTTTTGACTATATTCTTTCATTCACCATTCTGTGAAATTTATCTCTGTGTGTTCTTTCTTATTTTTTAAAAAATGTTCTATTGTTTAATTTTAAAACAATTTAACCATTCTATTATTCATAGATACCTGGAGAGTTTCTAGTCTGTGGATACTTAAAAGCACACCACAGATAATAGTACCTAGAGAAACTGTGAGTCATAAGATATGGGCATGCTGCCAGCTTTTCAAGTCGGTTATACCAACTACACTCCCGCCGGCAGCTCGTCAGTGTAGGAGGGCAGCAGTCACGCCCAGGTTCTGCAGCACTCACTACTCTATTTTTGCCACCCTGTGGGTTGGTACTGCATTACGACTCTAATCTGCGTTCCTCTGACAGCCAACCCTGTAGGGCACCTTTTCCTAAGCTCGCTACTTGCACATCTTCTTGGCATGGCAATTCACATCTTTGCCCTTCTAGTAAGAGTTACTTATATTCTTCGGATATGAGGACTGTCAGGATCAAATATACACATACACGTATCTATATATATGTCTGTATATTATAGCTTAAATGTATTCATCAAAAGTCCATGCATCAAAAATGTAACCCTCATATTTGCGTATTAACAGTATTTGGATGCAGGGCTCTGACGGACTAGGATTAGATGCAGTCATGAGGGCAGGGTCCTCGTGATCACATCAGTGGCTTGATAGTAAGTAGGGAGATCTATGCTAGCATACTTGCTGTCTTAACATGTGTATTAGTTATTTTTCTGTTGCTCTGATAAAACACCATGACCAAGGCGACTTATAGAAGAGTTTATTTGCGCTCATGGTTAGAGAGTTGGACCATGAGGGCAGAGTGGAGGCATACAGCTGGAGGTGGAAGCTGAGCACTCACATACTGAACCAGCAGAAAGAGCAACAGAAAAGGCACAAGGCTTTTAAACCTCAAATTCCGCCCTCATTGACACGCTTCTTCCAGCAAGGCCATACCTCCTAAGCTTCCCCGAATAACACCACCAACTGGGGACCAACCATTTAAATGACTATAACCCCAATATGGAGGCATCTCATTCAAGCCATCACACCACGTGACTGCCTCTGTCATGTTGGAAGCCCTCACAAATAATGAACAGATGCAAGAACAATGCTTATGGACTGTGCCGCCTCCAAGTAACCCTCTGTCCTTTATAAATTACCTAGTTTCTGCTAAAGACAATGGACTAAAAGTAACTATAACATACATGTGTGCATATATATATATATATGTATAAGCATATACACACACACATATATGTATATATACACATACACACATATATATGTACACGCACACACACGGGCTCGATTTCCCTCCCACATAGTCTAAACACAAAAAATTCCAGTTTGCACTTCTGTTTAATTTTAAATGTATGGGGAGCACTTTTCTGTTTCATTTAGGTAGTTTCACTTACCATGAGATCAGGAGAATCCACTTTCAACTGATTTTTAGTTTTTGGGGACAGAGTCTCATTATGAGGTCCTGAGTGGCCAGGAACGCACTCTGTAGACCAGGCTGGCCTCAAACTCAGAGATCTGCCTGCCTCTGCCTCCTGAGTGCTGGGATCAAAGGCATGTGCCACCAGGACTTGTGGTTAGTAGTGCTTGCTGCAATTCCCAGCACCCACATCAGGCAGCTCACACTATCTGTAAGTCCAGCTCCAGAAGTTTTATAAAACACCTCTCTGGCCTCTGTGGGCACCTGAACACACATGCACACACTCCACATAGACACACAGACAAACAAATAAATAATAAAAGAAATCTTTTAAAAATCAACTATAGGGGCTAGAGAGATGGCTCAGCCATTAAGAGCACTGCCTGTTCTTCCAGAAGACTTGGGTTTAATTCCAGCACCCACATGGCAGCTCACAACTGTCTGTAACTCCAGTTCCAGGGGATCTAACACCCTCACACAGATGTACATGTAGGCGAAACACCAATACAGATAAAGATAAATAACTACTTTTTTAAAAAAAATCAACTCTATTAAGGAATAATCTATACAATATGATGAAGACCTAGAGAATCATCAATCTGACTCCTACTACTATAGATTAGTTTTGCCATTTATAAAATTATCGCCCATGGCTACACTAAAAATAGCTCAGTCAGGAAGGTGCTTGCCATGCAACCACGAGGACTTGTGTCCTATCACAGCACCCTAGTAAAAGGCCATGAATCTTGGTCTACATTTGTAATCCCAGAGCTGGGGAGGCAGAGACAGGAGGTTTCCATGGGACTTGTTGGCCAGCGAGCCTCACTTACCTGGTGAGCTCTAGTTCCCAATCAGAGATCCTGTCTCAAAACCTACCTAGGTTGCACCTAAAGAAAAACCCCATGGTTAACCTCTGGCTTCCATATTCATGTGCATGTATGCATGGCACACACATACACACATACACACAACACACAACTACAATTATAAAGCATGTATTTCTCTATGCCAGTTGTTCATTTAGTTTGTTTTTGAGATTTATTTATATAATTGTTATTAAATATTCCTTTATATGAGTGAGATCTATTCACTGCATGAACTTACCCATAAATTTCACTCAATATTAGAAAGCAAAGGTTGAAATATATAAGCTGCCAATAAAATGCTTTCCAGGGTCTACTACAAAGTTCCGCTGGCAAGGCACGAAGTTCCAGCTGCTTCAGATGCTCACATTCTTTCTTCCATCTGGGAACTGTTAGTCTTTTCAGCCATGGGAAAGGATGTAAGGTGCTGTCTCTGTGGTTTTAACTAGATTTCCCTGATGGCTAATTATGCTTTCTTTTTATGTACTTACTAGGCTATGTTCTTTTGGGAAATGTCTGTTCAAACCTTTTGCTCTTTTATAGTTTTATTTATTTTCTTATTAACTTAATAGGTACAAGAATTTTTTATATATTCTGGATACAAGTGCACTGTTAGATATACATTTTGAGAATACTTTCTCCACATCTTTGCCTTTTTGTTTCTTTAATGACAGATTTGAAGAGCAAGGTTTGTAAGGTTTGTTTTATTTTGCTTTTACACTTTGACAAACTCAACATATTGCTTGTCTTAGTTAGGGTTACGATAGCTGTGATGAAACGCCATGAGCAAAAGTAACTTGGGATGGAAAGGGTTTATTTCATTCACAGTTCCTTATAGCAGTTCATCATCAAAAGCAGTGAGGGCAGGAACCTGGAGGCAGGAGCTGATGCAGAGGCCATGGAGGAGTGCTGCTTACTGGCTTGCTCCACTGCTTGCTCAGCCTGCTTTCTTATACTAACCCGTCCAGGGATGGCACCGCCACAATGGACTGGACTCTCCCATACCAATCACTAATTAAGAAAATTTCTACAGGCTTGCCTAGAGCTGATCTTATGGAGACATGTTCTCAATTGAGACTCCCTCCTCTCTGATGATTTTATACATACAACTGAGTTTGTTATTAGATTTTGGTATTTTTCTTCTATTAAAAAGCCCAATACATCATTGTAGTCCTCTCTAGAAAACCTCTGCCCACCCCAAGATAAAGACTTTTTAATGTTTCCCTCTGTGCAGTTTTAGTTTTTATACTTTTTGTTTGTGGTTTTTTGTTGTTTGGTTGGTTGGTTGGTTTTTGTTTTTTGAGATAGAATCACGCTATGTAGCTCTGGCTGGCCTGGAACTCACTATATAAACCAGGCTGGCCTCAAACTCACAGAGATGTGCCTGTCCCTGTCTCTTGAGTGCTGGGATTAAAGCATGTGCCACAATGTCTGGCTTTACACTAACTTTTAAAGCCACTTTTTATTTATAGCATCAAACAGAGATTAAGCTCCACTCTTACTCATTCATGAGACACTGAGTTTACTTCACTACAGCTGCTGAAAGACTATTCTCTGACCATTAAAGGACTTCTGCGATAGCAGCTGATTCTTGTCAGGGACTATATGCTGTGTCTTCCCATCCCACAATTTGTGTTTGAGACTAATGTGACAGTATGAAATAATGATTTAGTGTTCTCGTGATGGCATCAATGCTCTTATAAGAAGTCAGTTTGCACTCTCTCTCTTACTCTCCCTCCCTCCCGTCTTCCCATGGTGGGAGGATGTAGGAGAGGACAGTATCTACAGACCAGGAAGAGGCCTATCATGAGAACACAACAGATCTGCACCTTGATTTTCTACTTCCCAGCCTCCATCACTATGATGGTTGCTATTTAAGCCATTAATCCTACAGGATTCCACTGTAGCAACCTAAGCTAAGACAATTGTATATATTTCAATTGTCAGCACCATACTGCCTCTATAACTAAATCATAATCCTTAAACTCTAACAGGAAGTCTTCTAGTAATAGACACTACCAACAGACAACATGGCCTTCAAGAAACTACTACATGAGCATAAGAAAACTGGAGAATGAAATGCCAAAATAGAAAAAAAGCAGTTATCATTATAGAAAAAAGTCTGTTGTCATTACACACTTGCCCTGAATGATCAAAATAACTTATCATAAATGATAACGTCCAAAAATTAGAATACCAAAGATTAATCTTACAAAAGCTCTTTAAACTGAGAACCACCAAATACTACTTTGAGAAATTAAGGAATAAATAGGATGTACCATACTGATGGTTCTGAAGATTCATTATTCACATGCTAGTTCTCCCCAAACTAATCTACAGATTAATGCAATCCTAACCAAAATTCGAACAGGATATTTTTGGTCAAGAATTTGCAAGCTGCCTATAAAATTAGATACACAGTGAACCTTAGGAGTGAAAATAACTTTATGAAAAAGAACAGACTTGGGCGGTTAACACATCAGATTTCAAGATTCATCGGAAGTATACAAATCAAAATGACAAGAAATTTGTATAAAAATATACCAAAGGTATCGACAATAGGGAATTAGAAATAAAAGTCACAAGTATATAGTGAATTACTTTTCAGCAAAGGCACAAAGACATGGGAAAAGGATGGGCTTCTACAAATGGTGCTGGAACAAACGAGGCATTCGCATGCAAACAGCAGCTCAAAATGCTCCATAGACTTAAATGTTAAACCTAAAACTTACTTCCACAGAAAAACAGCAGAACTCTCTGTGACCTTAAGCTGGGCAAGGAATTCTTACACAAAGCACTAATAGCATAATCCTCAACAGGAAAATGTATAAATTAAAACCTGCTCTTCAAGATGCTAAGACAATGAGAAAACAAGATACAGACGAGGAGAAACATGCAGAGCATGTACTCATGGAAAGACTGGGGTCTAGACTATACAAAGGTCCTGCAAAATTAAGAAATAATATATATATATATATATATGTATATATATATATATACATACACACACAGATATAATATCTAATGTAGCACACAGAAGACAAGATACCCAAGAGAAAATTCTCAACATCATAGTCCTGAGGGAGAGGCTATTCACCTGACTATTCATAACACCAGCTCTCCAGCTTCCAACTACACCTTCTGAAAGTCTTCCATTCCTTACCCAAGCAACACATTGCAGCAACTGGGAGGGTTACTGTGTGCTCCATTTTTTAAAATAATAATAATAATAATTGATACTTATATATGGATTTCTATGTGCCAACAGTATTTCACAATAAGGGTAAGCTAGGAACTATGGTGTCCATCTTAAAGACCAGGAAACAGAGACACACAAAGATTATGTAGTTGGCCTTAATTTACATACTAGTAAGTAGCAAAAGTAGAATTTGCAGTTGGCCCTGCAATATTGCCTCCCAGTTCTGGTTAATATTAATTGTTTAATACATGTCATTTGATAAATACCTGCATTTTTAAAAAACCTGAGATAAGCAAGTAGATTCTTAATTATAAAACAGTGAACTAGCCATGATGGTGCACATCTTTTTTTTTTTTTTTTGGTTTTTTAAGACAGGAATGGTAGTGCACATCTTTAATCCCAGCATTCAGAGCCAGAGGCGGGCAGATCTCTGAGTTTGAGGCCTGCCTGGTCTACATAATAAGTTCCAGGCCAGCCACAAATACAGAGAAAGACCCTGTTCCCCATCCCACCCCCAAAAGGAGAGTAACTTATTTTTAAAATAAATTTCACAAAAAAAATTAAAAAGGGACTATGAAGATGGCTTAGTCTTTGCTGCTCTCTCAAAAGGAGAGAACTGAACCCCATCAGGTGGCTCATAACTGCCTCTAACTCTAGCTACAGGTATCCAACTCCTTCTGGCCTCCATTGACACCTGCACACATATAGACACAAATATGCATAAAGAAAAACAAATCTTTGAAAAAGTAATAAAAAATGAAAATTTCTTTGTAGAATATTTTCACATTATTTAAAGTTTAATTCTGAGGCTGGA
Source organism: Cricetomys ansorgei (assembly GCA_026225945.1). Classification (NCBI taxonomy): domain Eukaryota; kingdom Metazoa; phylum Chordata; class Mammalia; order Rodentia; family Nesomyidae; genus Cricetomys; species Cricetomys ansorgei. The sequence goes on from JAMJFZ010003206.1 coordinate 5,344,659, forward strand.
GAGATGGCTCAGCCATTAAGAAAACTGGCTGCTCTTCCAGAGGTCCTGAGTTCAATTCCCAGCAACAACATGGTGGCTCACAACCATCTGTAATGGGATCAGATGACCTCTTTTTAAAGATGCCACCTTTTTTAAAAATCATTTTTATGTGTGGGTGTTTTGCCTGCATGTGTATCTGTTTACCACTTGAATGCAAGCGCCAAAGTAGGCCAGAGAAGGGTGTCAGATCCTCCAGGGACTGGGGTTCCAGAGTTGTGAGCTTCTGTGCCAACGGTTGGAAACAGAGCCTGGGTCTTCTGGAAGAGCATCTTTAAAAAATCTGGCTTGCAGGTGTACACGCAGATAGAACACTCACATAAATAAAAGAAAAATTTATTTCCGATCCTTGGTCTGGGCATCCAGGAAATGTTGGCATACATGTGATACACTGCGATGACACTGTCTGTAACTCTGTATAGCTACTGAAAATGCGGAGAGCAGCGACAGTTCAGTGGTAGAGCACTTGCTACCATCAGAATGGCAAAAAAAGAAAAAAGCCAACGTAATTTTTTAGACTTTACTTTTAAGTGTACATGTGTTTTGCCTGTGTGTGTATGTACCATGTGTGTGCAGAGCCTGCAGAGGCCAGAAGAGGACATTGGACCTTCTGGAATGGAGTTACAGAGGGTTGTGAGTCACCACATAGGTACTGGGAATTGAACCCTGGTCCTGTTTAAGAACAGCCAGTGCAGTGCTGTTCATGTCTTTAGCCCCGATATAGATATTTCTTGATTTAGAAAGCTCCCATGATGAGCTAAATAAAAAAGAATTGGTAAAGATAGCATGCAGAGTGTACTCCTACCATTTTAAAAAGTCTTAAGCTTCTATTCATAGTGAACATGCTTTGGCTTTGGTTTTCCCTGGGCAGCCGTGGCTGGCCTGTACTCAGTATGTAGTATGAACTGGCTTCTAATTTGAATTCTACTTCAGTCACTCAAATCAAAAGGATTACAGATATTCACAACTACACCCAGCTATTATAGTCAACATTTAAACATGATTATTAGGTGGCAGGATTTTCTCCTTCTTGAAGCTTTTTCCATAACCTGATCTTTAAAAAAGAAGAAGTTTTCACCAGGCTGAAAAGGTGGCTCAGCACTTAAGAGCACTGGCTGCTCTTCCAGAAGACCCAGGTTCTGTTTCCAGCTGTTTGCACAGAAGCTCACAACTCTGGAACCCCAGTCCCAGGAGGCCTTCTCTGGCCTCCTTTGGCGCTTACATTCAAGTGGTAAACAGACACACATGCAGGCAAAACACCCACACACATAAAAATGATTTTTAAAAAAGGTTTAATTTTTTTACAATTCAAAGACGTATACAATTCAGCTGCCTTTCACAAGTGGAAAAAGTAAAGCTATTCTAATTTATTAAAAGCCTAATTAATCAGATAATTTAACAAGGTATTTTATTTTGTACTGGAGGCTTTGTTTGGTTTGCAAGTAATATTGAGCTGATTTTGAATTCTCTAAGTCATAAAAACAATTATATTAATATAGTAATCTTATAACTATTGATCCTGTCTCATAAATATGAAAGTGGCAAGGCAAAATAGCACATTTCAGAAATAACCTGAAACTTGTTACTCTAAATTTGATCATGCTCTGAATTTCTTATGTGTGTTATTTTCTGAAAAATGACATTACTTGAAAAAGTTGTTTCCCATCTGGATAGTTGCAAATAGCAGCAGGAGACTACAACCTTATCTAATGCTCTTTGACTCTAAGCATCCATCCTACACAGACAGTCACTCTTCCCTCATGTAATGAGAATTAAAGTACACTCTCCTGGGGCTTTTCTTTTCCTTGTACCAGGCATTTGCCTGTTCTTAGATACATAAGGCCCTGCACCTATTTATCTGTCTTTAGAAAGAAGAATACCAGCACACGTCAGAAATGGGCATTTCTTCAAATAGTATGTAACATTCTGTAGGAAAAATAGCAGATAGACCAGACATAAGAGCACCAGAAATCTTAAAATGCATCCAGTCCTATTATAAGCCAAGGATATTGTTATATAAATTACTATTCATAAAAAGAGGCTTTAAAATTAGATAATCAACAACTGAATAAACATCTGGTGAGCCCTTGTACTTATAAACACTACAGGAAAAACATTTTAAATAAGCCAGCAACCTATTTCTTCTATGATGTGACTCTCTAGGTTGCTCCAAGTGTTTTCTAAAGTAAGCAAACAAACAGAAAACAAGAAGGGAAAGGCTAATTCAAATCTAAGTCATGATATAACGTATATATAGCCAAGTAGATTGAGTGAAATATTCAAGTTTTAGTAAAATGTAGGTCCTAATTTATAGTTCAAAGCCTAAAGGTAATGAAAGGGATTTTTAAAATATAGTTTCAGGGGCATTCGCTATGCTTGCAGAGGACCCAAGTTCGATTCCTAGAACCCATGTCAGAAGCTCTCAATTGCCTGTAATCGCTCCAGGAGCTAGGGTGCCTATGACCTCTACAGGTACTTACCTACATTTACATGCGCCTACCCACAGAAAGGCACAAACACAGAGGGGGGGGGGGGGGAAGAGAACTTCTGCAGTTCTTTCTCAATATCAAAACTGACAGCTTAAGTTTTTACTGCTTTCAAATTATGCTTTCAAATTATGCTTTTAAATCCCTTCTTAAAGAAACCTAGGTCCGTGATCCAAAGTCTTAATAACTAGCTGGGCACAGTGCCACACACCTATAGTCTCACCTTCTTGGGAGGAAGAAGAAGGACTGAAGAAAGAAGGCTGCAGGGACCAACATGGGCTGCACAGTAAGACTTGTATTTCAAAAACAAAATAACAACAACATGCAACTTTAATAACTTCCTGTACACATGTTTGAATCTACTGTGCCCTTTCTGCTAAACTTTTAGTAAAACTTTAACCATGGTTTAATTTACCCCCAAAAGTATTTAAATTGGCCTTATTTCTACTGTCGTATGAGGCAGATACTGCAAGTTCCCAGCCAGTAACCATGCTCTTATTCCTTACTAAGGAAATCCTGATTTTACTTAGAAAATTAGCATACCTGCTAAAATGCTATACTTCCCAGGCTCCCTAGCAGCAGGGGTCTGTGACACTAGAACTTAAACTTTTAGTGAGTCAGAGAAAGCTCTTTCAAAGAACCCAGTTTGGCTGGCTGGTGCCCTCTGTCTGGGACCCAGATGCAGCTCTAGAAGGATCACACAGTTCACACAAGGAAAATGGCACTCATGGAGATATGTAAACAGAAAACAAAGAAATCCAAAGTCTCGAGTCACAGTGCTGCTGTGCTCTGCCTCAGCTACCTGCAGCCCAGGTTTCCTCCCAGGAGGAAAACAAAAGTCAATTTATGTTTCAAATTTTTTACTTTCAGACTTGCAGACTTTTACTGGCAGATGTAAGGTGTGTATCATGATGTCATAGGGTACACATAGTAAGATAGTTAACATACTTACATTAACTCACGTAGTTACTCACTTTCTTTGTTTTTATGGCAAGAATAGAAAAAAATATATTCTTATCTTTGAGTCATTATTTAGGGTTTCTACTAAATACAATTCCTGACTTGTTGGCCTATTCTGTTTCCAACACAGTAACCAGCGACTCTTCACACTGCTCATATCTCATTAGGCTTTTTACCAGGTTAACTACATCTTCTTTGACCTGGCCCTTCAGCATCTCTGAACTCATTTCCTGTAACCCCCCACCTGCTTCTGCCCTGCTTGTGTCTGTATGCTTCTAAACTTCAGACACACTGAAGTCCTTGCCCCGTGAACAAGCCAAACTGCTTGTCCCTAGGCCTCTGCAGGGTGCTCCCGCCTTCTTTCAGGACTCAATGTTGCCCCCTCTGAGGTAAATGCCCTGAACACTCTTTGCAAAACTGCTCAATGCTTCTCACCCATTGCTTTCTGACACTTCTCAGCCTGTTCTATTATGTTAAATCATGGCTGCTTATTTCTGGTCTTTCCCCCAAAAAAAGAATCTCCCAGAAGACAAGGAGCTTAGTGTGTCTTCTTCTCTACTTTATCCCCAGCGACTTATACCAAGTGCTCAATAAATATCTGAAGAGTAAAAACATATGATATCATTTTTACACTAAAGACACACATACACTCTCAGTGTGTGTGTATGTATGTGTGTGTGTGTGTGTGTGTGTGTGTGTGTGTGTATACATGTGCCTAGATGGAAGAAGTGGACCGCTGCAGTGTCTAGCCAGTCTTACTTCCTGTCTTGCTTGTAGAAATATGAGCAAGCAAGTGCCCCATGCTCCTGTCACCACATGAACCTGCAAGCCATGGCCTCTCAACCATGAGTGACTGTATCCCTCCATATTGTCAGCCAAAAATAAACCCTTTCCTCCTTTAGCTACTTCTTCCAGGCATTTATCACTATGAGAAAAACAATCACTACATCTTGCTTCTATTCTATGACAATGCCTGATTCTGATTAAGTAAGTCATTTAGCTTTATAAAGTAAATGCTCACATGTAGAATTATTACCTACTCATTTATAAGCCAAGTGAGCAGTGGCAGTGCAGAGAGAGGACTAGGGAGGGCTGCTTGACATTAAACTTCTATAGAGTAGCCTCAGACAGTTAGTTTTGCTGTTTGGTTTTGTTTTTTTCTTTTTTTAAGTAACATTTTTTTTTAAAAATTGTTAAAAGTAACAATTATGGGCTAGAGCCCAGTGGCAGAGAACAAGGATCAATATTTAATACTGAAAAAAAAAAGAGTATTATAACACAATTAAAAGCTTTCTTGGTAGTAAATATTTTGTACTTAAGAGGTTATTTCATGTAACTGAATTCTCCTGTTCTCTTGGCCTGAAAGCTGTTCTGTTGCCCCGTGCTGGAGTGCTGCTTATAACTGAGTTCTGAACCTGTTCTCTTGCTCCAACTGCCGCTGGGACAGATTCCTAACTTGTAACAAATTCCCACTGTGCCTTTTTTACTCTCTAGCTTTAAAAAGAGACAGGAAAGAGAGAAGTCTTCACCACTCTTCCAGGAAGCCTTTAAAGATAGAAAGAGAGAAGGATTCACTGCCTTTTTGGCTGTTCTGATCTGAAGCTGGGAGAACAGGAGCTCACGGAACTGGACTGTCATCTATCACACCATCCCATCAACCGCCACTGCCTCCTTCATAGCCTAAGCTGTTCCCGGAAGCCCAAGTGGCATGTGACCATAAAGAGAGCTGCACAGGACAGAAAACGTCTTGGCAAAACATCCTGCTACAATTTCATATGCCCTTATGGCCTCCATTACAATTCTCTTGGAGTGCTTAATAAAGTAAAAGCAGTAAAATAGCACTAAAAATAGCAGTAGCTGCAAGTAATTAGAAGTGCTTGCAAGAAAAAATAGCACAAGCAATCATTTGCAAGGGCTGCGCTAAGTGCCAAGAACGCTGTTCCTGGTAGAGTGTGATAGCCCTACAAGCTACACTTTCATCTGTAAAAAGACAACTCAAAAAGGTTCTTAGCTAAGTTTACTTCTAGTGTAGCTTTACATCTAGCGAGGCTGTTGTATAATAGTATGAAGACAAACAGGTTATAAACTGTAAATTTTTAAAGATACAATGAGTCAAAAGTAAGCATTTTTTAATGTCAATATTTCAATTAACTGTAAGAAAAAAATATGCAGTGCTAATATGTACACTGTACCTTCCTCAGGCATTCATATTCCTCACGAAGTTCTCCAGGCTTGCTTAATTTGATTGGTGCTCTGAATATAAACTCTGGAGGAAATGGAAAAGAAAATACTTTTTAATAGGGTTTTATAGTAAGGGACACGACAATGTCCCTTTGTTGACCACCACATTATAAATCACATAAAAATTATGGTTATCTTTTTTATTTTTGGATTCAGGGTTTTACAGTGTAGCCCTGGCTGTACTGGTAACTCACTAAATAGATCAGGCTGGCTTTGAACTCACAGAGATTTACCTGCCTTTGCCTTTTGAGCACTGGGATCAAGGGCGTGCGCCACCACACTTGGCTCAAATTATGGTTATCTTAATGTGAATATTCACCCATTCATTTAATCAATATTTACTAAAGGTTATAAATCAGGACTGTTCTAAGCACTTGAAAAATATGAATAAATACAGTCCTTGTGCCATGGAATTACAATCTTGTGGAGGAGCAGACAGCAAGCAAACAAGTGTGAATATATTCTGAGCAGTGGTAGTAAACGCTATGGGAAGGAAATTAATGAAGGGTGGGAGGAAAAGTCTATTTTATAGAGTAGTCTGGAAAGGGCTACTGATAAACATGCCAAAAGACCATAGAGAATATTGTTTGAAACCACTGTGTCACCTCTCTCTCTCTCTCTCTCTCTCTCTCTCTCTCTCTCTCTCTCTCTCTCTCTCTCTCACACACACACACACACACACACACACAGATGTTCAAATGATTTTGTTTTTTGTTTTGTTTTTCAGTATGTAACCTACTTTGGTTAGTCATCAAAGCCTTCAGTGGCTCCCATAAGCCTACAGAGGAAAGTCACTACTTCGCAACACAATCTCCAAGGTGCTCCATTAACTGATCGCTTTTTCAAAATCAATAAATACACTGCTCAACCTTGACTAACCACAAAACAGAAATCATATACATAAAATTTGTATGCTGTTTTTTCATCTAGAATTCTATCTTCTCCCTTTTCTGAATATATTTCTAAATCAACGACATGAGGTCTATGAGACACATAAAGTACAAGGTAGTTATGCAAACAGGCAATAAAAATGAAAATTTAGAACTGGAATAAAAGATAAGTTTTAAATATTATCAAAGAGGAAGAAACCGAGCATGCTGGTAATGTCTGTCATTCTGGCACTAAGGAGCTGCCAGCAGGACTGCCATACATTTAAGAATAGCCTAGACTACAGAACAAGAGCACATTTTTAAAAGGGTGGAGGAGTACACACTTTATTTCTGTAAATATGGCCATAGCTTATACCCTCTAGATATTTAGTGGCCTGAGTATAGTAATAATTTTACAGTTTATTAATAAATCTTCCAGTGTTGGGTCTAGAAAAACTAGGTTGCTCAAAAGCTCTTTGTCCTTTTTCAGTTGTCTCAAATATTTTCAAAGGAAAGTATACTGAAGAATAAAGAAGATACTTAGAGACAGTGGGCCTGATACAGACACTGAAACAGTGACTGGAAATTCTCTATGCACTAAAAAGGCGCTCCGCCCTCAGTTTGGAAAACAATCTACCTCCTTCACCACTTCAAGTCCTGGTAACTATTTCTGTCACATCCAAAAGCACATTCTACTTAAAAGCAAACACATTTAAAAGCTGATACTTTTAAAAAGAGGAAGAGGAAAGAAACCAAAACTCCTTTTTATAAAGTATTTTAGGGGCTGGAGAGATGGCTCAGCAGTTAAGAGCACTGGCTGTTCTTCCAGAGGACCTGGGTTCAGTTCCCAGCACTCACACAGTGGCTCACAACCACCTGTAACTCCAGATCCAAGGGATCCAACCCCTTTCCTGACCTCCAAGGCACCAGGTACACATGTCATGCACATAAATACCTGCAGGCCAAGCAACCATCACAGAAAAATCTTTTTTTAAAAATTATTTTAAATGCACTCTCTGGAAACCTATTAGAGGTAAGATACTACACACATATTTTTCAGTGAAACTTTCATAGAAAGGTTAGAGGAGACTTTATACTCATTTTACAACTGAGGTAGGCAATTGTGGGTCAAAATGGTCTGCTTAATGCAGCACCTCGAGCGTATGGCAAAGCTGGAAGGATAGGAATAAAAATTATATAATGATCAAACGGACAATGCTTTCAAAACTAAGGCCAATCTCTCTCCTTACTACAAAAAGCACTGCAGTGGTGCCCTCTTGGAAGTCTTCCTGTTCTAGTCAACTGTCACCCGGACACAGCCCAGAGTCACCTGATAGTCTCAACTGAGAGACTGCCCGTTTCAGACTGGCCTGTGGACATGGCCATGGGAGACGACTGAATGTTCATTGAAGCAGGAGGGCACTTCCGCTGTGGGAAGCGCCATTCTCTGAGCAGGTGGTCCCAGGCTGTATACAGAAGCTAACTAAGTGGGAGTCTGTACTTAGCCAGCAAGCATCCCTCCATGGTGTCTGCTTCATGCTCCTGCTTGAGATCTTGCCTTCACTTCCCTCAGTGATGAACTGGAACCCATAGGCTTTTGAAAATAAACCCCTTTCTACCCTAACTTGACACTGGCCAGCATTTTATCACAAGGGCAGAAAGGACATTAGTATACTTCCTTACTTATGTAAAAACTCGAAATACTCAGAAATTACCTAAAAAGATAAGTCATGAATCTACATTCATGCATGAATCTACAACAGCAAACAAGTAAAATTTTAAGGAGAAATTAATATAAAATTATGGTAATAAATTTAATATACCACAATTAAAAACATGCATTAGGCAAACCAAAAAGGCAGTAAAAAATAAACGGAAAAATATGCAATAAAATATATCATTTGATCATATTTACATATATGTGTGTCCACCCAATGAACAGAATATGCATTACTTAAAGAAAAAAACAATTAAAATATTTATAGCACACTACATTACAAAGACCATCTCAAACAATCCATATTATAAAGACTTTATAAAGACACCTTTAACACTGGCTGCCATTTTCCAAGTTGAGCTTTCTAGCTATGTAACTGCCAACTGTTACTGAATAATCTTTCTCATTAAATTCCTTTTCTGATTAAATATGCAAATGTAGATTTCTACTTATTACAACTGATAAGCTTAGCTGTTTCTATTTTTCATATAGTACTCTGAAATAAACAATAAAGCAGGGACTAGTAAAACCAAGAAGAAAAAGAGAAAGATTAAAAGGACCTAAAACCACACTAGGCTTCAATACACAGTGACTGTTCACACTACACAGACTGATATTACATGTATGTTCCTTTGCATGGCTCCTTGTATATCTACAAGACGAACTGCTGGCAACTGAATGTTGAACCAAAGATGAACATGCTTTTTAACAGATACTAACCTACCTTCCTAAGACCACATTGGGCTATGGTCCCACCAGAACAGCACGAAACTGCTGTCTGTTCAATACACTTCTAGTGCTGAAACAAGCTTCGTCAATCTAAGAGGCAACAATGACCTTTCCTATAGACATTTTATGAGTCAAACTGAGAACTTTTCCATGTGGCTAAGAGTAGTTCCATTTCCTCTGATATCTGTTCCCTTTATTGCTTACATAAGCTTATCTTCCTAATTTGTTAAAGTCCCTCTGTATAAGTCACCATATGAAGAGAAACACTTTCCTGTCTATCATTTATGTGGAGTCTGCTTATGGTGAATATTCTTATGTAATGTATTACTCGAATTCTCCTTTTTCCTCTTCTTCTAAGATGGGCTCTTTGCCTAGAGATCCACCTGCCTCAGCCTCCCGAATGCTGGGATAGTGATTAAAGGTGTGTCGTGCCTGGTCTCAAATTGTTCTTTTATGGCTTCTGCATTTTGTGTCATATCTGAAAGACCTTGAGACCAAGATATAACCAATTCTATCATATTCCTTTTGGTACAAACCATAACAATCTTCTCAGATTCACTTTTTAAAGTTCTAAGTATTTTAAGTAGCAACATAAGGAGCATAATCTTATTCAGGCTTATAAATAAGACTACTACCCAACACAAGAGAATAAAAATACTTCAGTGATAGTTTGGTAGAAATGACATCTTAGCTTACTGCTAGAAAATTTTCTCTGTCTAAGACAGTTCTTGCTGGTTATTTAGCATAAAACTAATTCTATTATTTTGTATAAATAGTATACCTTAATTTCAAAAATGAATAAAAATTTCAAGTATCAAGAGTTTAATATTTCATCTTTTAAATAATATGAATTTAAAACTTGATCCTAGATAAGAATCAGAGCCTCAGATAAGTCAGGCTCAATTTCCTCTCCTATAAAATCAGAATAATAGTAAATATAATTCTAATTAAGGATGTCATTCACTATAGGCTATGAGGATCAAATGAGTATAAGGAGAGTGAAAACATTTTGTAAATTATTTCAGACAGAAAAATATACAGCACCATTTATTAAGCAAAATCATAGCTGATATTAGTGGTGCAATGCTCTCTAAATCATTTGGTTTTATTTGCAAGTTAAACTCATAAGAAACATAGATCTAGCTGTTTTTATACACACATTCCACAAAAAGCTCAATTCACTTCGGACCTCCTCCTGGGAAATGTAGTTTACAACTTGGTGACCTTTTGCTGTTGTTGAGCCAGGCTCCACCTATATCCCCCAGAATGTATGCTTTGCTTCTCGCAGACCCTTTCCTACTAAATCTTAATCATTGCTTCTAGGCCATAAACCCATCTTTATGAGTGATGCCACTTGTACTTTCAACAGCATAAGTGACTTCCATGTCATCTTAGGGCCAGGCCAATCCTGATACCCACAGACATCGTGTTTACCTCAGTCATCCTCCCTAGACCCTAAATCTTAGGCACTATCTCTGAGTCAGTAGTACCTATCTTTGTGAAAGAAGCCAGGTGTACTCTGTAAAGAATTTCAAGTAAATATGTCTTACGCTCTGCTATACTCACGGGACTGAGTTAATTCTTATCAGAAAACTTTCCCCCAAACTGTGCTGTGCTTTAATGTGGCTAAAATAAACTAACTGGTGTCAGATTCTCAAAGTTTGTCCCAGCACTGGTCACTAAGTTGAGGTCACCCAGTTCACCTAAGTTGAGCTGAACCAAGTTTCACATACTCCCAAAGTATAATGCTTTTTTTTTTTAAAAAAAAAAAACTAATCTATTTACAGGACAGCAGATGATAATTATAAGTAGTGTTAGTGTTAGTAGTCAATGCAGAATCCTTACAATAGGCCTGTGTGTGGCATATACCTGTAAGTATACTAGGACTCAGGAAACTGGAGAAGGATCTGGTGAATTCCAGTCCAGGCTAGATTATATACTGAGTTTAAGGTCAGTCTTGGCTATGCAGTAAGATCCTGTCTCAAAAATACAAAGTAAAAGCTTTACAATAAAAAGATGTAACATTTAATTAGTATATACTGTATAGTAAATATTGCATATGTATACACCACATGCTACCAAAAAGATAAATATCACAGACCAAAGTACCTGTCTTTATGAAGGCTTGACTACAAAGTTAGCCTTTGGTTGATGCCTTGAACTTGGATTTCAGGTAGGCTTCTACCCTCCCTGACTTACCAGTAAGAGTAGTTCACTGAACCTCACTGATTCTAAAAACACCTGCTTACCCACTAGGAGTCTGAAATTTGGGATATGCTTATCAGAAAGTGTGTATGATCTATTCATTATAAAAACATTAGGCTTGGGCTGGAGAGATGGCTCAGCGGTTAAGAGCACTGCTGCTCTTCCAGAGGTCTTGAGTTCAATTCCCATGACCCACATGGTGGCTCACAACCATCTATAGTGGGGTCTGATGTCCTCTTCTGGTATAAAGGTGTACATGCAGATAGAGCACTTACATACATAAATAAATAAATCTTAAAAAAATTAAGCACTAGGCAGTAAGCCTCCAGCAAGTATTCCTAGTTGGTAACACTCATGCATTGCTCCATTTTCTTTGTTGGGTGCTTCCACTGAGAGAAGACTCTGGAACCTGTACCTATTTTCCCCTTGATGTTGTCCCACAAAATGTTTCCTGCAGTTGATTTTGCACAGGACTATTTCACTGACCTAGATCACAGCTATGAACTCAACAACATGCCGAGTCCTGTAAGTGCTCCTAGTGAGTGAGGCTGTGGGTATAGTGGGCACACACAGACACACACTGACACACTGACACACACACACACACTGTATAGCCCAGACTAAGCTCAAGATCTTCCTGCCTCAGCTTTCTGAATGCTGGTATTACAAATGTGCACTACTAAATGCCTAGCTTTAAAAATTCTTTAGGTCCCAATTTGTATCTGAGAAATGATAGCAACAAACACACCTATAGTTGTTGATTCAGTAGCAGCCTTTAATTCACCCTTATTTCCTAGTCAAAGTCCTCTAAAGTCTGTAAAGCTCCACCTCAGTTCAATCTTCCAGGCAAAATGCTACAATAGTAATAATGTCAAAACAACATCTCTGAAACTCTATGAAGTGTGGCATTTCAATCTGCCTAGATGAGTGTCAAGAAAATGGATAAAGCAAAGGCCAGAAAACAAAAGCTCTGTTTTAATTTTTTATTACATGTTTATTAACGTAGTGGAGGGGGGCACTGTGCTACTGTGTGCACGCAGTAGTTAAAGGACAACCTGTGGAGTCAGCACTCTCTCCACCATATGGGTCCCAGGGATTGAATTCAGATGGTCAGGGTGAGCAGTATGCACCTCACCTGCTGAGCCATCTTGCTGCTCCAAAAGCTCATCTTTCAAATCATTCTTTCACAGTAGAATGGAGACTATGCAGCAGGCACTTAACTATCAGTCAGTATGGCCCACTCGGTTCCATGATTTATAAGCTAGTTTGGCTCTGCTGCTGTGAGATTTTACTTATTTTTTTCTCACTTCACTAACCTTTCTAGGATTGTATGTCAGCTTCCCACACCCCAAAAGAGGAAGCTGAGGTTCAAACGCCAAGAACACTACTACAAGCAAAGGAACAAGATGTCAAGGCCAACAAGAAAAGCAACACAACCCTCTCTTGTCCAGAGGAGTTAGGAAAAACCAAACAAAATCAAAAAGCCAACCAAACAACAACAAAAACAAAAACAAACAACAAACTACCAATCTCATAGAATCTTGTTGCTTAGTTGGTTAAAAGTTTCTATCTAGCCTGGTGGTGGTGGCACATGCTTTTAATCCCAGCACTCAGGAGGCAGAGGCAGGAGGATCTCCAAAACAAGACCAGCCTGACCTACAGAGTGAGTTCCAGGACAGCCAGGGCTACACAGAGACACTCTGTCTTGAAAAGCCAAAAAATAAAACATAAAGTGTCTATCTGGGAAAACATCTACCAACTTCAGTGATTCCTAAGTGTTTCAGTAGCACAAGAAGAACCACTCGTGCTTCCTTCTCTTACAGGAAGAGGTGCTGGACACAGCTTTGGGTGCATGCAAGCGCATAATATCCCCACTGATAAAGGAATTCAGGGTTAGTAGAATTTCCTGATGCCTGACCTCTGACTCTGACAATGCATGCCAGGAAGAGAAACTCCCAAGGGACAAAGATGTCTTAAGGATGATACGCACCCGTGGTCAGTGACCTATATATAGTACTTACTTCAGTCTAATGTAAATTGTAAGAACAGAAAAACATTCTTAAAGGGCCTTCTTAAAAAAGGATTCTCTAAGCAGGGTGACTGGTGATTTGCTAATAAAAACAAACGAACTTCAAGACGGACACTTTGCTACTTGCACCAGGTCCAGTGCCATTACCAAAGCATCAACACTCAGTGTAGTACTTCTTTTTTTTATTTTTATCTAATGTGTATGGGTGTTTTGTCTGCATGCATGTCTGTGCACCGTGTGTTTGTGTGGTACTTATGGAGGCCAGAAGAGGGCACTGCATCCACTGGAACTGAAGTTTCAACAGCTGTGGGCTGCCATATGGGCAATGGGAATTGAACCTGGGTCCTCTGGAAAAAGAGGCCAGTACTCTTAACCACTGCGCATCTCCCTAATCCTTCAATGCAGTATCAGAAAAAATGAACCCTACTCTACTATATTGAAGATGCTAGCTCACCAAGCCCCAAAGCCAAAGTCAACTGTCCTCTGGTCCCTGGACATGCCTGAGTGTCCCCACTCACAAGGTTTAATTTCTTATAAATATAGCAGAATAAAAGAGAATTTTGGATTTATTCAGTCTTAAGACTTATTAAGTCTTATATTTTAATGTGACTATTCTCACTGATGAGTTATTTGTCCATGAGACAAATTTTAAAATTCTCTTAGCATGAATCTCATCTGTAATTTTATAATAAAACAACCACATCTTAGAACTATAAACATGATATAAAACAATGAATCCAAAAGGCTGTAAGCTGCTAAAATGTTTGGTGAGTTATTTACCACCCAGCAAGTACACAGTATCTACTGAAAAATGGTCAACTGGGGAGTGTTGCATTCCCTTCAAACATAAAGGGCTAATTGTTTGTAGCCACCAGAGTTGGTTCTATCCACTTACATGTCGATGCAATACAGTCATAGGACACAACTTCTGCCATCTCTGCAGTTTCTATTACCTCGTTTCCTCCTTAACGTTTATGGCTCCTGACCAAACCATGCTCTGCCCCATGCCTACAACAAAATGTTCTCAACCTTCTACTCTTACTCTCCTCACTGACCCTGTACCAGGCTAAAAGTAAACCTTCCTTGAAACTCAGGTCTAAATTCTTCCTAGCATAAGATAATAAAATAAGCTGGATGGAGTATTTGCTGCATACACATTAAGTAGCTAATTCCCATCTCTAGCATAACCAGTAGCACCATTATGAAAGTAGCCAACTATGTGGAACTCTGGGTATGCCAGATCCATGTCTAACTAACTAATCACATCTCTACGGTGTGTCTTTATCAGTATTTTCCAGATGAAGAAACCGAGGTACAGAGTTTAATTTGCTAATGCCCCAGTGCTGTAGGAAAACCGTGGTTGAAACCCAGACAATCTGGATTCAGAGCCTGTGCTCTCACATACTAAAATACAGACACACACACACACACCTAACAAGCATAGGACATAGAAAATTATGGCCAAAGTTATACAAAATATTTTAAAAAATTAAAAACAAATACTTTAATATAGCAGATTGGCAAAGATCAAAAAGTTTGGTACAGACAGGAATTGGTGAAGATACTGTATCTTTTCTTTTTTTAGTTATTGAAAATAGATTTTTTCCTCACATAATATATCCCAATTATGGTTTCCCTCTACCCTTCCCTACCTTCCCTTCCATCTGGATCTACCCTGTTTCTATCTCTCATTAGAAAACAAACAGGCTTCTTTGGGATAGTAATAAAGTAAGATGAAACAAAAACTAACACATTGGAATCAGACAAAACAAACAGAAGGAATAGAGCCAAGAGAAGGCACAGGAATTCGTTAGCACACTTAGGAATCCCATAAAAACACTAAACTGGAAGATACAATATATATGCAAAGGACCTACAGGGTAAAAGGAAAAAATATATATAAAATAAAAATAAATATAATAAGATAAAATTAAAATAAAAAAGAAAGAGCCATGACAGGATATTATGAGCCAAGGAACCTCCAAAGATGGTGTTGAGTTTATTTTCTGCTGGCCGCCTCCTGATGGACATGCAGTCATGTAGTGCTTCTCCAGTGAGACTCCCTTTGAGAAAACTAAATTTATATTTGCCAGTGGTTACCAATTGGAGACTGCTTCTGCGTTAGGGAAGGAGGCATGTGTCCACTTCCCCTTTCAGCTCTAGGACCCCAATCGGTGCAGATCCATGCAGGCCCCGAGGTTGTATGGAAACCTAATACAGTAGAAACTTCCTAAAATATATACATATATAAAAGCGATTTCAATGAAATCGCCAAATGTTGGAGACAGAGCCCTAACTGGCCATCTCTTGTAACCAAATGAAGCTTCCAATACCAGGACAGGGTTACATACAATTGAGCTGTTGGCTAAAGGGGTCCCACATGAACCCCCAAACAACCCAGGTTGTTGCTAAGACTACGGGTCGCTCTCCACAAACTGATGGCAATTCCTCATTGCTGAGACAATACCTACACAGCTCGTTAAACACAGAGAAGCCGAGCTGGAGCCTGCACAGGGGCTTCACCCCTACATCCTGATGTCTTTGGTACAGGAAGGTACTCTGAACGCTACCAAAAGAGAAATGTAAACACCACCTAGCCACAAACCCTTTGATCTACAATGGGATCTTGCCTGCAAGACATACTAGTGCAATGATGGCACAAGCTGGTGGGAGTAACCAGCCCATGTCTGATTTGAAGAAGGTTCACTCCACGAGATACAACTCATACCTGACACTGCTTGTATGACCAAGAACCTGAAACTACATAGCCGAGGGCCCTAGGGTAAAACCAAATACTACTGTTCTTAAAAAGAAAAAAAAAAAGTAGCAATAAAATGACTCCTTAATGACATTCTACGATACTCATAGATCAGTGCCTTGCTCAGTCATAAGCAGAGAGGCTTCCTCCTGAAGCAGATGGGAACAAATACAGAGATCTACAACCAGGCATGCAGAGAATGAGAGACCTTGGAACACTCAGTCTTAAAGGGACGTCATCATCAAATCCCTCCCCTCACGGTTCAGGGAACCCCAAAGAAAAGGAGACAGAGTATAAGAGCCAGAAGGGATGGAGGACACAAAGAAAAACAAGACTCTCAAAATCGACATGATTGACACACACAGGAACTCACAGAGACTGAGGCAGCATGTACAAGATACAAGAAAATATTTATGTGTGCAAAGACGTGTGTACAAGACTGTTCAATGCGGAATATTCACAACATTGAGGACTACAATCGGAATGACCTTCAAATTGAGACTGGTTAAACAAACTACTATATAAACGGGACACCATTTCTATAACAGTCATTCCTAATATCTGTTTTTATCCTAGCTTCACAGTTGGCCTGGTGGTTTCGGGTAAGATGTCATCCACCATGCATAAAAAATGCAGCAGCTGGATGATGTCATCTCCCTACTGAGGCTCACCATGTTCTCCAACATCAGTCAGAATGAGAGTACATCACCCCACAACTTAAACAAGACATGAACAGACTCAAAACTGACTGCAGTCTCTGGTTTGTAAACCTTACTCTGCCCTTGCTCACAGACCTGCAGGGGTCCAAGGAGGATCCTGGGCATTCACGATGCCTATCTTCCTCAAAGCTCCTGGACATTTTCCTCATCAACTCCGAAGGAAAGTTAAAAGCACTCCAGTTCTTCAGTGGCTTCGTAAGACTCCCCAGCCTTTTACCCTACACACTTTAATCAGCAAACGCCCCAACGGAAAGCAGGTGGGGAACGTGTCTCCCACTCTAGGGTCCTGGCCTCTCAGGTCTGGTTGCCTTGGTACCCTGAGCTACACTTCTTATCTCCTCAGCCCATGAAGAAAGCATGTCTGGCTTTCAGCTTCTTACTAGCTGCTTCCTCCCTCTGCCAAGAATCCACAAATGTCTGAAGCCTTGGCTGCCTTGGCAACCTTACAGTGCTCTCATATGGATTAAAAAAAAAAAGAGCTTTTCTAGTTATTCTCAGTAGGAGTTTTTGTCTGCTACAATCTGTTCTACTGCAGCCAGAAGAATTTAAAATCTACATACTTCATAAGCACTGTAAGAAAAACAAGATTTCATGACCAAAGCACAAATGAACCAAATTATTTTTTCAAACTGAGATGAAGCACATTATAAGGCAAATGTGGACATACAAATAAATCTGAAGGAAGAAGAAAAGACCAACAGGGACTGACATAATAAAAAAGAAGACCAGGCTCCCTGGAGGAGGTCAGTTATGGCAGGTATCAAGAAAAAGTACTGTCAAAGACAAGAGAGCCACTTGGAAACTAGCTGAGGACACCGAGGTAGGGTGGGACACAGCGCTGGACAGCGATGGAAGCTGGTGCTGACTGAGGCCCCTGGACGGAAGCGGTTGCTGACCAGGCCAAATGGCAGGACGAGACCTGAGGACTGTTAGTTCCAGACACGAACAATTCATTTCTGTACTAGGGGCACGGGCAAAGTGGCAACAGCTCCTCTAAAAGTGCTGATGTGGATGGGAGGAGATGAAGGCAGAGCAATTATTATTGAGTGAATATAATAAGAGACATAGGTCCCAAGAATAAAAGAGGAATAAGAAGGAAGAGGCAAGCCTAGCAGTCTCATGGGGAAATACTCTCTAAAAAGGCTAAAATGGCACCACCCAGATGGCTCAGAGATGAAAGTACTTGCAGCCATGCCTGATGACATCAATTCAATCCCAGAAATCTACAAGGTGGAAGGAGAGAAGTCACTCCCAAAAGTTATCCTCTGACTCCACATACAGGCTGTAATACACACAAAGTTAAATGCATGTGCTTGCACAGGCACACACAAAATGAGTAAATGTAAAAAAAAAAAACAAAGCTTCAAAGGATTAAAACCTTGATAGCAAGGTAGAAAGAAGCTTGGGTCTTATGCACACTGAAGCTCTGCTGAGAGAAGACATCACAGCTGTCTATGGGCAACTGAACACAGTACTGGTTCGCATAGAAAAGCTAAATCAGTGTGCATAAGAAAAAAATCAGCAAACACAGGGTTTGGTCCTATCCACAGCTGCAGGGCTGCACTGGAGGTCTTGGAACATGTCACTGGCAGATAAAGGGGAAATACTGTGCCTCTTCACATAAAGTGCAGAGGTGCACAGGAATCAAGAGTCACTACTGATAAAGTCCACGGTTCCTACATATGTATGTGCCTATCTACCGAACCTCAAAACACTGTCAAATAGAATATATGAAAAGAGAATTTTGATGAGATAGTATTACCATGTACCCTGCACAGAAAATCCTCCTGCATCAGTCTTTCTGAGTGCAGAAAGGTATTGGCCACCACAGCCAGATCCTCCAAAAGGAGAAATCTAATGTTAAATTAGGCAGACCCTTTGCAGCATGAAGGGAGTAGGAGTAAATTATAAATATATGCTAACCTAAACTAATATGCCCCCCCATGGGGGAGTGATATAGCTCAGAGAGCACTTGCATAGTACATGGGAGACAGTGGGTTCAATCCCCATCTCCACAAAGAAAATAAATAAGCTTATTATCTACTATTCTCTGGTTCGCCCAAGTATCAACTATATTAACCTACACAACTGCTCACTTGACAAAGAGCACTTATAGTTGCAATACCTAGGTGCTTACCTGGGAAGAAGAGAGAGTGCAGAGAGAAAAAGCTAAGAACTAAGAACATCGAGAGTACTTGTTACACCTGCAGAGGACATGGGTTTGACTCTCAGCACTCACATGGTGGCTCACAACTGCCTGTAACTCAAGTTCCTGAGTATCTGGTGTCCCCTTCTGACCTCCTAGGCATGCACACGGTGTACATACATATATGCGAGCCAAATGTTCATATACATTAAATAAAATCTTTTTTAAAATGTATGAAAATCTAATAAAATTTAGAATCAAGTATGCAGATTGCCTACCTATGGATAAGGCTGAACACCTCTATCATTTACACTCAATTTTACTGTTTATATTTATAAACCATCCCCTGGTAAAACATTCATCAAATCAAAGTTTCAAAGCGTACATACTAAGAATTTATGTTTGTAACTTCATATATAATAATTTAATTTCTAGGAATGTATCTAAAAGAAATCTTCTAGAACAGAAACACTTTTGTGTAAAATCTTTTCAGGGCCCACAAGATGGCTTTGTGAAGATGCTTGCCACCAAACCCAATGGCCCTCCACCACGATAGAAAGAGCCAGTATCTCACATTGTTTTCCAACTTCTTCAAGCATGCTGTGATCCAATCACACACACACACACACACACACACACACACACGTAATTTAAAAGCTAAAAGATTTTCACTACAAAATGAAAATAAAAAATAATCTCAATGTTCAACACTGAGAGAATGGTTAGGCTAATTATGACTAGCCAGACAATGTACTATTATTTACCTATTAAAATTATACAGAAAGCTATGCTGGATAGTTTTATGTCAACTTGACACAAGCTAAAGTCATTCGAGAAAAGGGAACCTTAATTGAGAAAATGTCTCCATAAGATGTGGTTGTAGGCAAGCCTGTGGGGCATTTTCTTAATTGGTGACTGAGGGAGGAAGGCCCAGCCAATTGTTGAGTGGTGCTAACCCTGGGCTGGTGGCCCTGAGTTCCACTAGAAAGCAGGCTGAACAAGACATGATGAGCTAGCCAGTAAGCATGGCCTCTGCATCAGCTCCTGACTTCAGGTTCCTGCCCTGCTTAAGTTCCTGTCCTGACTTCCTTTGATGAACAGTAATGTGGACACATAAGCCAAAAAAACCCTTTCCTCCCCAAGTTGTCTGGTCACGGTGTTGCATCATAGTAATCATGGTAATCCAAACGAGGACAAGGGCACTTCCTACAAAATCATGTATTGAGTACACTGCACGAGGGCAATGGGGTGGGAAGTGACTAGAATACCCAATAATATAAAATGTTGCTTTAATAAGATGAGAAGGCACTGTTAGAGTATGCTGGGGGGAAAAGGTGACTTTATAGAATTCACAAAATAAGAAAAATCAAAATGCTCACATAGGAGTGTGTGTGTTAAAAACAATGAAAAGTCACAAGCGATTAGGAGGTGAGAGAGGAAGGGCAATGACATGTCAAGAGGAAGCACACAAAGGAGAGGCCTGAGACCCTCCACAGAGAATTGTATATGGTTTATTCAGCTACGACAAAGCCACAAAAGGTCCCAAAGGCTGATCTGAACAACTGCAGAGAAAACAGTCAAAATCAAATCCTGAAAACAATCTCACAAACAAGTGCTACAGTTAAGAGTCACCGGAGGAAGAGAACAGGGCTGGGAAGGACAGGCAACACTTTCAGAAGGAAGGGTGAAGCTGGTCTAACCTACTGGTCACAGTTTGACAACTCCTGAATCAGAGAAACTGACAGCAGAGGTCAACAGACTTGCAAAAGCGGATGTAAAAACAGAGTGAAGCAAATAAGACTTCCATGCCGAATCTAAAAACAGCCCCCAAAGCAGCGCTTCCTTGTTAGGCAACCTACAATAGATCATCAGTAAAAGCCTATGTCACAGAATTAAGGGTAGGCACAGGACTTAGTAGCAGCTGAGAAGGGCTCTTATCCAAGAGATCTTATCAGATCTCTTATCCAAGGCTAACAAAGAACCTTGTGTGTCCACAGCCTCGCATCCACCACCACCATGGGACAACAGCCTTTGATTTCTGCTATGTGAGGCAAAACATCTTTCACAATTGTGGTTTGAATGGAAATGGCCCCCACAGACTCATAAGGAGTGGCACTATTAGGAGGTATGGGCTTGCTGGAGAAGTGTGTCACTGGGGGTAGTCTTTAGGTTTGAAATGCTTAAGCCAGGCCCAGTGTCTCCCTCCTTCCTGCTGCCTGTTGATCCAAATGCAGAACTCTGAGCTACCTCTCCAGCACCATGTCTGCCTGTGTGCCATCATGTTCCCCACCATGATAATGGATTAAACCTCTGAATATAGGCCAGCCCCAATTAAATGTTTTCCTTTATAAAAGTTGCTATAGTTATGGTGTCTCTTTGCTGCAATAGGACATCAACTAAGACAACAATAATTAGTAAAATGATTCCTAAGTTAGAATTCAGGATCTGGAACCAGACCTGCATTCAATTGTACCCCTCCCCCGGACTGTACCTCCAGTATGCATCCCCACTAGCTTGAGTCTTTAACCACAAAATGGGAGCTACTCCTATCTGAACAGTTCACCTCATCAAATCGCCCAGTATTTCTGGGGACAGCTTGTGTACATATTCAATATTAGTCTCCTTGTCTCTCAAACTCTTTCTTTCCACCTATCCTCAACATTGCTTCTCGAGTTCTGTATAAAGAGATCTAGCCTATCATTCCCCTAATGAGTAACTTCTGTTAGCTTTTAACTCCCTCTATACAACAGGACCCCAAGCCTGTCACTCCAGATGCATCTTCTACCCTTCCTGCAATAGTACCTGTCCCCAACCTCACCCATGTCTCCATTCCTAGATACATCATACTTGAACTCCATCATGACTTCACACATGCTTCTTCCTAAAACATGTGTTTTCTCCTTCACTGTATGACGATTCCCTAAAAACCTCAAACCTGTTCTGTCTTCTTTCCAAAGCTTTTCTACTAACCCAGAGAGAAGGACATCTCCTGCCTGACCCTCCCAGCATTCTATACATGCACTAACACGTATCATACATGCTACAAAGCCTCACTGCCTTGCTCCCTAGGGATGAAGATAGAGATGATCTCCAGCATGTATCCAAGTATCATTCAGGGCCTTCAAAGGTGTCTGTTGAATCATCAAATGAGAATACAAATTTTCACATTCAGTTTCCTCTACTCAGAGTCTCTGATACCATCAATTTCTCCCCTCTACCATAATACACAAAAGTATCATGTCTATTGGTAACTTAATATCATCTATCTTAAAAAGAAAAGCTTCTTAAGCTCTTATCCCTACAGGTAATGACTCCTATGCTCCTTTGCAACAAACTCATGAAGACTGTTTCTGCAGTCTTGTTTTTAGTTCTCAATTCTGCCCATTCTAACAGGGTCTTTTGTTGCTGCTGTTGATTTTGTTTCTATGGTTGTTTGTTTTCATCCAACTATTGTACCAAATGCTTTTAAAAGTAACCTGTAGGTTACCCAAGGATGGCTGTGCAGTACAGATGCAAAACAGTTCAGAGAATGGGCATAAACCACTGTGCAAAAAGAATTGACACATCTAAGAACTAAGGCTCTCTAAAGTCAAAATACCTAATGGGCCTTACTGAAAATACAAATCTGGGATACAGTGGCCACTGTGTCTTTACAGCAGGGCCATCCATCCCCACCAAAGGATGGAATGGACAGCCAGCACACACTCTCCTTTGCCTTCACACCTCCTTGCTACCCCTAAAGGTTCTTATAATTTGTTCTTCCAAAGCAGAATGAAGCATACTTATTAAGTGCAAAAGATCACTGTCTCCTCAGTGTTCCTCCTTTTAAAATACACTTTTGCTCTCAAGTCCACCCTTTCTAGGTACCTAGTCCCATGCCTTACACATAGTAGGAATTTTCTATTAAATACAGCATAAGCCTTAGCAAATAGGAAAAGTAAATTCCATAAATGCTAATGCTTCTACCACCAAAACTTTCCTGCCAGTAACGAACAATGCCTAAATCTGACAAATCTTTCATATCCTATATTAACAAACCTACATATTTCTGTCAGAAACATCTACATTGTGAGAGAATCAGAAAGAACAAGATGCAGAGTTACTAAATTTCACATACTACAGGATAACTGTAAGTAAAATAATGATGTGGTAGAAATTTTCCAGACTCTGAAATTGAAAATATTTAGGTGATTAAATATGAACCTGCACATGCACACAAGCTACACACATATTCATACACATTCTAGTTTCCTTTCTGTTGCTGGGATAAAACATCCTGACCAAAGCAAACTTGGGGAGGAAAGGGGTTATTTGGTTCACACTTGCAGGTCCCAGTCTATCTCTGAGGAAATCAGGGTAGAAACTTGGAGCAGAAACATGGAGGAACTCTTGTTCGCTCTCTTACTCCACTTACTTACTGGGCTTACTCCTGGGCTCATGCTTGGCTAGTTTTCTTATACAGCCCAGAGGCACCTGCCCAGGGATAGTGCCCTCCAGTGAGCTGGCCCTCCCCCATCAACTCATTACCAAACAACCCCCACAAAAACGCCCACAGGCCAGTCTGATCTAGGCAATTCCTTATCTTTGCTTTCCTCTCAGATAATTCTAGTCTGTGATCAACGGACAGTTAGTGCTAACTGGAACAGTAAATAAAAAAGACTGACAAAAATATATCCTCATTAACAATGGTTATCTCTGAAATGCAAAAACAGTAGTATACAATAGTTTTTTTTTTTCACTTTCTTCAGTGTGCTTTTTTAGAGTTCAATTTTCCCATACTGAATGCAAATAATTACTAAGTTTCTCCATCTCGGCCTTGCTCCCTGTGAACTCATTTGCACACTTACTGTCATAACAAGTTCCTCAACATTCTTCACAGAAGTTTATGATTGTTCACCTTATATCCCTAGTAGTTAGCAGTGTGCATGGCACAAAAATTAATGAGTACACTAACAATGAATAAAAGCTACCATCAGGTATTTGCCTTCTCTAAGCACGAACATGCTTCATCTAATCTAATCCATAACACTTTCCAGCTAACCACTATTCAAACTAAAAAAATGAAGAATTTTAGGTGCAGAGTTTAAGCAGCTTGTCCAAGGCCCTGAACTCAGCACTTTAGGTCAAATCTAGTCACCAAAAGCTTCATATAAACTACAAAACCTAATCACTTTCCCTAGCAAATGTGAAGAAATCCGTGCCACTGGATTCCTAAACACACACACAGTTTTATGGTAGGTATCTATTGGAGATTAAAGAGCTCTAAAAAGGAGTAGCTAACATTATTGACTGTGGATTGCTAGATAGTACCTAGCCAATACCTTTCAAACTTTTAAAACATATTCCACAGTAAGAAACATATCTTAGCTCATTCCTTAGATCATGTCAAATGCATGTGTATAACAGAAACAACTATTCCATTATGCTAATATCTATTCTATTCTTTTTCCTTTTATTGAAAATAGATTTTCTTATATAATATCTCCTGATTATAGTTTCCCCTCCCTCTATTCCTCCCAGTCCCTCCCCAGCCCCCTCTCTCCAAATCCACCCACTTTGTCTCTCATTAGAAAACAAACAGGCTTCCAAGGAATAATAAGAAAATAAATAAAATAAAACAAAAACTAATACATTGGACTAGGGCAAAACAAACAAACAGAAGGAAAAGAGCCCAAGAAAAGGCACAAGAAACAGATAGAGACACAAAGACCCACTCATTCGCACCAGGAATCCCATAAAAACACTAAACTGGAAATATTCTCTTCCCTTAAAAACAAAAGCTGGTTTCACTATTTAAACATCACTGCTAGCCATTTACACTGAACATCTTATTTAACCCTTATAATACCCCCCAGGGGCTGTTGTCATTGTTACACCCATCCGTGTACAGGGAAGCAAATGCTCAGAAAAGGAACACTTCAGCCAGTGTCAAAAAAGTAATAAAGTGAGAGAGCAGAATTTAAAGCAGGCAGTCTGGCTACAGAAGTCATGGAGAATAAAAGAGCTAATCCACTCGGACCTGAGGCAGCTTGACCCGTACTCAGGAATGGCCACCTAGTAAACCAGCACGAGTGCTTACATGTTGGGCACTATGCTAAGTGCCTCCATAATTCCCACCAAAGCCTTACAGCAACCCAGTACCGTTTGCGATGCTTGCTTTTTATGGACCAGAAACCTGAAACACAAAGGAACTATGACAGGAAATAAACATACTTATGTGCATTGTTCACCGATTAAAAGATGTTATCCTGAGGAAAATGAAATAGCTACTCATATGTTAGAGCCAATAACCACATAGTCAGTACAACAGCTTAACAATTTGGGGGTCATCTTCAACGTCCAGAACTAAAATGAACAAAAAGTGGGCTAAGCAGCTAGCTCAGTTGATGAAATGCTTGCCACGTAAGCATGAGGATCTGTGTTTGGTCCCAGAACCCAGGTTAAAAGGTGGCATGCACTTGCAATACCAGCACTGGGGAGGTGGAGATAGCAGATCCCTGGAGCCTTCTGGCCAGCCAACCTAGACTAATCAATGAGCTCCAAGGCAAGAGACCCCAGCTGGATAGCATCTAAGGAATGACATATACACAGAGGGGAGGGGGAGAGGGAGGAAGAGAGAGGGATAGGAAGGGAAGGAAGGAGGAGGGAGAGGGAAGGAGAGGGCAAGACAGAGGGAGGAGGGAGGAAGAGAAGAGGAGGGAGAGAAGGGGAAGAGAAAGGGAAGGAGGGGGAGAGGAGGGTGAACATTAGGTTTAAGCAGGAACTATGTATGTGAAAACATTCAGAACAGTACTTGGTACATAAGTATTCAATCAGTGTCAATTTACTAGGTAGGTCTGGCCCTGACCTCCTTTAACCATTAACTGCTTTCCACCAAAATGAGGTAAATTACCGCCAGCCACTGGAAAACCAGCAGTAATTAATAAACAAATGGACAATGCATCATTCCTGCAGTGAGTAGCAAGAGAGAACACAGGCTCTGTCACTTAAACTCTCCAGTTCTACCAAAATCCCAAGAGTGAGGCCTCTCCAAAGGCACCTTGAGTCCTGAATAAAACCTGCTCAGCTCTTCTGGAGAGAGGGACTCTCCTTCCTTTCACTATCAAACTACCAGAAAAAAATAGTCTATATTGCTAACTTTTCCCTTCATCTCTAAGTCGTTCGCCCAGTAAGCCCATCTTTGGGTACCTTTTTATTTATATGAATGGTGTTAGCCAGAGCTTTTTGTAGCTTTTCACAACACATTTTTTCAAGATTTATTCTTGATGATACATAAGGGCTTTGTTCGTTCACTGTAATAACAGTTACAGAAATGACCCATAATTCATCTCTACTTCTCTCGAGGAAATTGTTCACTTTTTCCAGTACTGCAGTCTGAGATGAACTGTGTGAGCACGTGTACCTGTGAGCTCCCTAAGGCAGACACAACTGGCAAAGCTGTGTGGAGAGCAAGCATCCCTTCAGCCTTACCAGGAAAGGCCAATACCTCCGATGAGTCAGGCTTAGGTCTGTTAATCCTCTTCTCACTGGAACGTCCCCATTCTTTTCCATCTTGTACATCCTTTGGATTTAACCCGCTGTTACTTTTCTAACTTTAGTTGGCCACTTGGAATCACCTTAAATGATTCAGGGTTTTTATCAATTCTGAAATCATCTCAAGTCATCACATCTTCAAATTCTACATCCTCTCATTCTGTCTGCCTTTCTCCTGAAATTAATACACTTGGAGCTTCCTGACCAACCTCTTCAGTCCCTTCCTCCTTTCCTTCATTCTAATGTGTCTGTGCGGAGTTCCCTCGCATACTCACCAACTTTCTCATCTGTGTAAATCACTGTTTGCTTACTGAGCTTTCGACCTCTCTAGTTCTTTTATAAATTATTTCATGACTTACTCATTCATTGAGCTGTCAGTTCTGGAATACCTTTAGTTCTGATTTATGCTCATTTATTGGGGTTATCAATTCTAGAAGAACTTCAGTCCTGAACTATGGGGTGTCAAATCTGGAATGGCTTTGGTTCTGAACTATGCTCATTTTAGTTACCTTTTGGACTAACATGCTATTACCAGTTCAAGAAGCTACAGCCCTCTTGTTTTCATTAGCTGACTCTCCGTTGTGACAACACTGCTGGCTCATAGGCTGTCATTTTCCCACTGTAAGTTTACCTACAGCTGGGCTTCTTTCTTCTAGAAGAAGTCTGTAGTCTGGGATAGGAAGGTGTCCCTGACAAGTCTTGTCTTAGTTTCTCCATGTGACTTGAATAGTTCACTAACTTGGAGATATTTTTAAATATTAATTTCTCAGCATAAGATTATTTGAACCAAAACCTCTCAGATCTCAAATATGAGTAAGCTATACGCTGTGTGCTTTGGTTTCTCAGGAAAACTTTTTTTAAAAAAAAATTTCCTCTTTGCAAAGAGCCAAAGCAAATCAAGACAAAATCTTTTGTTCTCTTTTTGACAGAGGGTAGATTTTCTTCTAGCCTGTCCTTTCACAGAGAATACAGCCCCTGTACTATAGAACCCCTGTACTATAAAGTCTTAGCTTCTTGCATATGGCTAAACTCAACCCCCCAGGAAGAGAAAAACAGAACCTCCTCACTCACACAGAAAGGCCTTACTAGACCCCTTGAGCTAGCTGCTGGGTAACACACCATGGGCTCAAAGACTTAACAGCTTTGATAGCACCATGTCTGATGATTACTGTCTCCCAGCAAGCTCAGGAATGCATGTGAAGTCTCTGTTCCATATTCGCCAGTCTCTCTGATAATGTGCAGTTTCTCATAGCCATCTTTCAAAGACAGCTGGGGTTTCCAATACGTGTGCTACATTGCCCTATCAGAGATTCTCTGAAGTGCAAAAGTGAACTACTCTGAAATTCTTCAGTGCATCCTCACTCCTTGACAAGGCATCAAAGTCCACCATCACCCAACAAGTCCTGTTGTTTTCCCATCCATCCTGTTTCCACTCTCTCCTGGACACTCTGTGTTCTAACTCCTGGGCTAGCCTGGGCTTCATGCGACCAATAAAAAAATAATAAGGTAGTCACTATTCATTAAATTAGTCAAATAAAATGTGACTTAAAATGAATATAATATTCTCAAGAAAATTCACATATAAATGAATTCAAGGTGGGCAGCTCTTCTAAACTGACTGGAAGTCAGGGAACAGAAGTGAGAGAGAAACCAAATACCACCTGAATTTCTGCTGTCCAATCTGAATCCACAGGTCTGAGCAATTCTTTCAATGGTGACTCATTTCATCGGTAAAATATATAGTGAGGTAATCTTAACATAAGTTTTGAAAACACATAAGCAAGCTTGAGGCATGTGGTTCCTGCATTAGTGCAGCACAAAAGAATATGCTCATGTGTGCCATTAAAGAGGAAAGGATGAGTCACTTTATACATTTTGAAACAAATTCTTACAGACCAAAGAAATCCCTGCTCTTGTATACAATCACATAGTTTTGTTATTCATTAGTCCTAAAAGTAATTTAGGCAACACACATAGCAGATGCTGTCTGACAATTGAGTAACAGACCAGAACTATTTGCTTTTCACAGAAAGCAAATGTTTAAAATGTGTGTTGATCATAAGTGAAGAGGAAATGCGAACAGGAATGTTTGTGCAAGGAGATCATGGGATAAAAAGAATAAATGAGGTACTATTCGCTTTTTTAAATCTACTAACTTTTTGAAATTCAATTTTAAGATAAAAATAGAGAAAAAAAAAAAACCCTGCCAACTTGAAATAGTTATCACCCTTTGTCTAGCTTATTACTTCAATCATTACTTATAGTAGAAGAAAAAAAGAGTTGTCCTAAAAACTGTTACAGTTTCAAGATCACAGGCAGTACAATTTAGAAGCATCTTTGGCTTTAAACCAAAATTCTTTAATCATTTTCAATAAGGCTTAAATACAATTATTATGTACAGTTCTAAATCTATACATACCTATGTAATATTTTTAAGCAACACATTAAAATGCTTTTAAATTTAGAATATAAGTCCCATGAGAAAGAGATTTATATTTTGTTCACTGGTTTGAACTTGTTAAGCAAAACATAGGTATTCATTACAACCCCCTGCATAGTGCTCAAGCCAGTACCAATACTTAGTATGTCCACAGACAAGGACTTGCACATCCCCAAAGAACATGACGTTCGACTTGGAGTCAGTCTTGACATGATCACCACTGTAGCCTTCACACAGTGTTTCACAGATCAACAAAAACAAACTAGGTGTGGTGGCTCACACCTGTAATACCAGCACTCAGGCAGGAGAACAGTCACAAGTTCCAGGCCTCCCCTGTCTACATAAGAGAGTTTCATTCAGACTGGCTGGACTATAATGTGAGATCTTATCAAAAAACGAAACAAAACAAAGTCAACATGAACCTTTCACTGTGCTGAGTCTGTGTTTTGTCTTTTCACACAGTTACTCTTTTAGCTTTTGTTTATCTACTACCTCACTGCAACTTAGTTCTCTTCTCTCCTCCACTTCGGTTTTCTCTTTGGGACAATGAGGACGCAGAACAAAACAGTTCTTAACCTCTTTCTTTTCTTTAGCAACCCTTTGAAGCTGTGTTGAAGCTATGAGTGACCTTCCCATAAAAATGCATACACAAACAAAACATTTTTTTTTAATTACTTACAGGTCCGGAGAGATGGCTCAGTGCTTAAGAGCACTGGCTGCTCTTCCAGAGGACCCCAGTTCTGTTCCCAGCACCCACCTGTCAGTTCCCAACCACCTAAGACCCAATTCCATGGGATCTGACACCTCCTCTGGCCACCATGGGCACCAGGCACACACACGATATACATATACATACATGCAGTCAAAATTCTCATACGCATAATTTTTTTTAAGTTTGAAAAGTTATTTATAATAGCCAAAGATAAGATTCCACTTAAACATTCACCAATAGATGGCTAAATAATGTGACATCCATTTAATAGAATTCCATACAATTATAAGAATAGTAAGGATGTTTTCTTTCGAGTAGGCATGTATTAATAAGCAACAATAGAGGGACTTACAGGGCTGGGGAGACAGCTCAGTGGGTAAGAGTGCTTGACCTGCAATGAGTATCTAAGTTCAAAGCCCTGTAGAAAAAGCAAGGCACAGCTGCAGGTGTGTATCACCTCAGCACGGGGGGCACAATGGAGATTCTGAGAGCCTGCTGACCAACCAGCCTAGCAAAATGCAACAGAGAGAGAGGAGAGAGAAAAGAGAAAAGAGAAGAGGAGGCAAGAGAAGAGGAGGGAAGAGAAGGGGAGGGGAGAAAGAGGAAGGGAGATAGAACAGTGCCTTTTGTATTAAAAATGGCAAATATATATACTGTAATTTTGATAAAGGATGTCATGTAGATGCATAAATTGTGAAAGAGTAAACAAAGCACTGGTGACAGTGGAAATGAGGAGACAGCACCTTTTACCAAATATTTCTTCTCTTTGCCTCTGACTCATGAATGATAAAAAGGTTTTGGGTTTTGTTTTGTTGAGGCACAGCCTCGTGTAGCCCAGTCTGGCCTGGAACTTATTACGTAGCCAAGGAAGATCTTTAACTTATTCTCCTGTCTCTACCTCCCAAATATGGGATTACAGGCTTGTCCACCACACTCAATAAAATTTCTTACATTTTTATTTATTTACTTTGGGAAGTGTGTACATATACCACTACACACATGTGGAGGTCTAAGGACAACATTCCAGAGTCAGTTCTCTCCCTTCTCTATGTGAGCCTGGGACTGAACCCGGCTTGGCACGGTTTGGTGTCATTGTGATGCCCCCTCCACCCCCCACTGAAGTTTTAATTAAAAAATATTGTGTATAAATTCAGTAAATACCCACTGAAGCTAAAAGATAATTCCCCAGAGCTATTCAGGAAATCTTTTCAGTTTTGCTTTTTGAACAGCTTCTCATATAGCCAAGAATAACCTTGAACTCCTGACCTCTTGAGTCCACCTCCCAAATACTAAGATTCCAAGCTTTCCTCACTATGACTGGCTCAGTAGTATTTTTCTATTCTTCTAAAATTATTTGACTGAATAAACATATGATTGTATATACTCAATAATCCAAAATGGAAATTTAGGAAAAATACCTTTCATTATGACCTGCATAAAACTGGAAAACACTAAGTAACTCCATAAATCCTATACATTTTAGGTCCTTAATCACTAATAGTCTATTCTTTATGAAAACGAACTTTTTTAAGGGGAAAAAGTTTACACAAATCTAATAGGCAATACTCTCACAGTTCAAATTTGAAATTAGTTAGTTCACAACCAAGAGATTTCATATACCAAGAAATATAGAAATAAAAACTGCTATCCTATTTGACCATACAATCAATGTAGTAGTAGAGAGACCAGAGGTATTACCTTATATTTATAATCTGAAAAACTGAAGCAAACTAAACTGATCAAGAATCAGATGGAAATGGACGTTCATCATTAGGCAAGTTATTTAATCTCTTTGGGCCTCATCTATAAACAGAAATAAAGGTACAACCTCACAAGAGCGTTGCGATGGTTTAAGAATTAACAAGAAATGCAGACCATCTCAGCCCTTAGACGGAAAAGCAAGGTGCTTTTGGCAGGTGTCTCCGATAGAACCAAAGCAGATGCATTCTGGACCCTGTAGTTTCTAGGAACTGCACAATCCTACCTTCCTTCTCCTGCTAAAAACAACTAAGGCAGAATTTCTAACAGAAAGGGTATTTCCTGATTAACGTGTCTTGAAAAATCTGTTGTTGATAGGCTGTCTGGGCGTGCCCCAAAGAAGCCTAAGTCTTGGTTTGTGTGACAAACTGAATTTTCATTCTCAGACTTCAGCACCAAGTGGGCTGTCGACAGTGAGAAAAGAAAAAGAGTTCAGGCCAAGAGTCCTACAACACACCTTTACACTGCCAGCATCATAGACGGAAATCTACACAGCTTGAGACAGAAAACAACCCCAGCCAACCAATCTTCATCTCCAAAACTTAAATCCCACTCAGCTTTTTCGTTGAGCACTACTGGCGTTTATGATTAGTATTATCACAAATATAAATAGATGGCATTTATCTCATCCTCACTATGTGCCAGGCTCTGCGCTAAGCATGTATTTTTCAGGATTGCATGAGAACTACACACGCGAGCTCATTCTCCAACCCACTCTACTCTCGAGTCTGCAAAGCTCCCTTCACACCCTTGGATTCAACCTATCCCCAGAGTCTGGGATATTCCACACCCGTGGCTCACCCACTGGAGCCCAGGGAGACACATCTTTCCGGGAACGCGACCCCAAGCCCTCCGCCCAACACTAAAACAAGCGCTTCTGGGATCCTCCAGGGCCCCTCCCCCTCCGCGCATCAACTTCAACATGCCCCTAACTTGTTCCAAGAATTGTTTCCTTCCCAACTTCTGACTTACGCAAGGCGCGGGGTCCCCTCACTGCCCCTCCAAATCCAATACGCCCGCAGTTCGCTCCAAAGTTCAACATTCACCAACACACACTGCGCCGGGGCAGAGCCCGATCGCGACCCAGGAGAACTCTCCACACCCGCTCCGGTAGGGCCCGGGACCTTCCACCCCGCTCACCAGGCCAGACCCGGGCGGCTGGGCCTGGCTGGACCCCACAGGGACGAGGGGAGGCTCGACCTGGCTCCGCGCGCGGCTGCGGCTCCGGCTCCGG
This sequence comes from Cricetomys ansorgei, assembly GCA_026225945.1. Classification (NCBI taxonomy): domain Eukaryota; kingdom Metazoa; phylum Chordata; class Mammalia; order Rodentia; family Nesomyidae; genus Cricetomys; species Cricetomys ansorgei. The sequence goes on from JAMJFZ010003206.1 coordinate 5,377,231, forward strand.
CCTGGGCCCCGCGGCGGCCGCGCCCCCGTCCCGGCGCGGGCGGCAGCGCTCCGGTTGTCCGCGACGGGCGCGCTCGCCCAGCAGCTCCGCGGCGGCCTGGCCGTCGTCGCGGGCCCGACGGCGGGCCCAGCCCGAGCCGCGGGGACGGCAGCGACGGCAGCGACGGCAGCCCGGGCCCGCCGCGCGTGGAGCGCAGCCTCGGCACCGCGAGTGGCCGCACGGCAGGGCCGCCACTTCCCCCGGGGTCTCCAGGCACCCGGCGCAGCCCGACTCCTCCGGCCGTGGCGGTGGCGGCAACACTAACAACGCGGGGCTAGAAGCCGGGCCCGGAACCCCGGTCTTTGCTGCCGCCATCTCGTCACAGCGACCTCGCCGGCCCCGCCGACTCAGAGCCGCCGTGGCCGCCGCGGAAGAAGCCCGAGTGCTCGGACCTGCCGCCGCCATCTTGTTTCCCGTTTGAAGGGAGAGTCCGTTGCGATGGGAGAAAAGTAGAGGGCGGGGCAGTGCGCTGCGGGCAGCTATCTGCATATTCATGAGGGGGCGGGGAAGCTAGTCGGCTTGGGGATGTTTCTTCCAGAACCTCTAGTTTAGCAGAAGGAGATTGCTCATTAATATTTAATGATTATTTTATATATATCCGGTCTTCAGCCCGCCCTTCAGTCTTGGCAGTTTCTATCACTGAATCCAGAGAAGCTGCGAGCTGAAAGAATTTAATTGGAAATTCTGAGCGACGTGAAGCTTTATAAAGTAATTAACATTTATGTGAGCTATCCAGAAACCTGCCTAAGTGCTTCATTTGGTGAGGGTTTGTGCTCTCGACTTAGGACCACGGCAGCTTGTTGTGATTGAAATGAGGCCTACCACGACCAAAAGTCCTCAGTGATTATTGAAATAACAACCCTGGCCAGCCGGCTTCTCAGCCTCTCTCTCTACATCCCTTCATGAAATCCTCTCCTTTGACTGTGGCAAAATCATACTTTATTTCACACTTATACACACACCCTAGCTCCTTCTCAGATTCCTTCCTTGTTCGAGACTTAAATGTAGATACTCTTCTAAGCTTGGGCCTCTGCCCCCTTCTCTCCTCATTCTGTATGCTCCTGTGATCCCCTCAGAGTTACTGGATTCATCATTGTGGACACATCCTTGGATGCCTGCATCCCTGGTGCACAAACCTAATGCCACCCTCCTTTCCAGACAGCCCATCTTATTTCCCGCATTCTGTTCACAGAGGTCCTCAAGCTCCCAGCCCAGGCGTCTCTAACTCCTTCATCATCGCCCATAGTCTTGTCATTTTCTGGCCAAAATGGCTCCTTTCCAGCCCGTTCCCACCTCTTCATGCCTAGTCCCACTCGATGTTTTATTGCTCATCCTCTCTTACCTAGTTGGCAGCACTTCTGCACACTGACCTCCCACCCCACAGCCCCACTTCCTCTAACCCTTGCTCCATGCTCCGTGGTTTTAGAGTTGATTCCTGAAGGCCAGCTGGGGCATATCACTCCTGTTTAATCCAGGGAGAGGTGCTCAGACTTTGTTGTGATTTCCCTTTCTGGATGCAGAGGATTTAGGAAAAAGAATGGCTCCCCCTGATGGAAAGATGGCTCTGCTACAACAGGTTCATGCTCTGACTGACTGGAGCTCCTGACTAACTGGGGCTCTGACTGTCTGGGGCTCTGACTGACTGCCTGGGGTTCTGTCTGGAGCTCTGACTATTTGGGCTCTGACTGACTGGGGCTCTGACTGTCTGGGCTCTGTCTGAGGCTCTGACTGACTGTCTGGGGCTCTGTCTGGGACTCTGACTGACTGTCTGGGGTTCTGTCTGGAGCTCTGACTATTTGGGCTCTGACTGACTGGGGCTCTGACTATCTGGGGCTCTGTCTGAGGCTCTGACTGACTATCTGGGGCTCTGTCTGGGGCTCTGACTGACTGTCTGGGGTTCTGTCTGGAGCTCTGACTGAGTTGCCTTTTTTTTGCCTCAAGGTACATTTGGACCAAGATGCTATCTTTATAGAAAAGCAGAGGCTTTGTAAAGACATTAATTTTTAAAAACAATTTAATATAGAAGGAGGCATCCAGAAGTGCCAGGTTTCCATGAGAATGTCCAGAGTCAGAATGATTGGTCAAAGTCAGAAGGAAGAGGAGGAGGGGGAGGGAGAGGTGAGGAGAGGAGGAGGGGGGAGGAGGAGGAGGAGGAGGAGGAGGAGGAGGAGGAGGAGGAGGAGGAGGTGGAGGTTGTTACAGGACAGTCAACAACTGAAGAAGGATCAGTGAGTAACTGAAATAAATACTGTGTGCAGACAGTAAGAGAACCAGTCAGTCTGAGCCCCAGACAGTCAGTCAGAGCCCAGAGAGAGCCCCAGACAGTCAGTCAGAGCCCAGACAGTCAGAACCTCAGACAGTCAGTCAGAGCCCCAGACAGTCAGAACCCCAGAGCCCCAGACAGTCAGTCAGAGCCCAGAGAGAGACAGTCAGTCAGAGCCCAGACAGTCAGAACCTCAGTCAGTCAGAGCCCCAGACAGTCAGAGCCCCAAATAGTCAGAACCCCAGACAGAGCCCCAGACAGTCAGAGCCCCAGACAGTCAGTCAGAGCCCCAGACAGTCAGTCAGAGCCCAGACAGTCAGAACCTCAGTCAGTCAGAGCCCCAGACAGTCAGTCAGAGCCCCAGACAGTCAGAGCCCCAAATAGTCAGAACCCCAGACAGTCAGAGCCCCTGACAGTCAGTCAGAGCCCAGAGAGAGCCGCAGACAGTCAGTCAGAGCCCCAGACAGTCAGTCAGAGCCTAGACAGTCAGAACCCCAGGCAGAGCCCCAGATAGTCAGAGCCCCAGACAGTCAGTCAGAACCCCAGTCAGTCAGAATCCTGCCACAGAAGTGTGGTCTTGGCTGTCCTCTACCCATGGCACTTCCTTACTTCCCTCCCCACTAGAGGTTCTTGAGACATTCTTCCTGGCTCTGACAAGGGAGGCTCGTGCTACAGAAAGTGTGGTGGCTAGTTTTATGTTAACTTGACACAAGCTAGAGTCATCTGAGAGGAGGGACTCTCAATTGAGAAAATGCCTCCATAAGACCAAGCTGTAGGCACACTAGCAGAGCAGCAATTCTCAACCTGTGGGTCATGACACCTTTGGGAGGTTGAACAATCTTTTCACAGGGGTCGCCTAAGGCCTTCTGCGTATCAGACATTTATATTACAATTCATAACAGTGGCAAAATTGCAGTTATGAAGTAGTAACAAAAGTAATTGTATGGTTGGGCATCACTACAACATGAGGAACTGTATTAAAGGGACACAGCATTAGGAAGGTTGAGAACCACTGTTCTTCAGCATTTTCTTAGTCAATGATTGATGGAGGAGCTCCATTATGGGGAGTGCTCCCCTGGGCTGGTGGTCCTGGGTTCTATAAGAAAACATATTGAGCAAGCCATGAAGAGCAAGCCAGTAAGCAGCACCCCTCCATGGCCTCTGCACCAGCTCCTGACTTTAGGTTCCTGCCTGATTTGAGTTCCTGTGGCTTCCCTCAGTGAACTGTGATTCAGGATATGTAAGCAAATAAACCCTCTCCTCCCCAAGCTGCTTTTGGTCATGGTGTTTCATCACAGCAACTATAACCCTAAGGTAGAAAGCAGCCACCTTTAAAAACAGCTCCTTCTTGTGAGCTGTTCACTCAGCAGGATGTCAATCTGAAGGATCTGTTTACTGCTGACCTGGAACAATGTAGCATGCTTTCTTGGACATAAAGAGGAAACAGGAAATTTCTTTCTCCACAAGGAAAGGTAAGAAATCTGAGTATCACTGGACCAGATGCCAGATCTGATCTTGGTCCTGGTCCTTTTCATTGGCTCACTTCCTTCTTTCTTCCCTCAGTTTCCTCACCTTTAAAACAAATGTAGTAGAATTCAGCAGTTCTCAGCCAGGGAAGCACCACACAAGTATACACGGCACATAGGCATATGGTAGCCAAGGTGCTGCTTCAGATACTGAGCCCAAAAGCCTAGGTGAAGGATGCCAGGATCTACGGAGTTTGTTTTTAATGCAATGAGAATTCTAACACAAACTCCTGGGAAAGGCTTATAACTGATGCATTCAAAGGTCTCTTCCATCTCTTAAATTCAGAAGACTGATTCCCAGTTTCTAGTCCTTTCTCTCCTCTATGCTGTTGCCAAAGTAATCTTACCAACACAGTAATGGTGACAGAGGCCAGGCAGATCTGAGAAATGTGGAGCGTTACTCATGACAAGAACAGGAATGAGAAGAAAATGGTCCTAAAGGTTCAAGGGTAAACCAGAGATTGTGATCATGATTGACAGTCAGCAAAACACAGAACAACCGAAGAAGCACCAGTCTCAGAGAAGAGTAAGACAGAGGCCTGGCATACATTTTGTTATATGCACCATAAACCTCATTTCTGCTGGGAAGCACCTCATTCTGTGTATTTCTGACAAGAGAAGGGAAGCTGAAATAGGGAAGCAACTAACTCCTCCCTGCCAGGAGAAGCCAGGACTAGATACAGGTCTTGGGCTCCGCCCCCTTGCCACTCCTCAGAACTCTTGAATCCTCAGGGAGTGACAGACATAGAGACAGATTTAGAATTGTTCATAGCAACTAAGACAGCAGGTATCCAACAGCAAGAGCTCTTGGATGAGAATTGGGGGTAGGGTGATGTCCTTGCCATGGAGATGGCAGCCACACTGGGTTGTTCCTGAGGCAGGGACCACACTGTAGCACCTGCTGCCCGGCCGCCTTGACCGTCCTGTATATCTCCCTCTTTGCCTCTTCTCAGCCAATTCTGTTTTTTCCTAAACCATTCTCAGTTCCTATCATTCATACTGCAATTCTCTGACCAAAACATTGGCTTCTTGTTTTTTTGAAGTGTCCGCTGAGATTGGTTGCTAAGGATGCTTTGCAGATTATGAAATGATACAAAAAGGTTAGGCCAATGGTCTAGAACAGAACAAGCCCAAATAGTATAACCACCCTGGAGGGATGAAGATATTCTGAAGAGACTCTTGTGCCCCAGCCTTTAGATATGAGACCACTGAAACAACGGACCCCATGGAATTGGGATTTCCCTAGGAATCTTATACTGGGAGAAGGAAAAGACTAGAAACCAGTGCCAAGTCAGAGGAGAAACTTGTCTCTCAGGAAGAGACTTCACACAGTACTTGTCACACAGCTTGTCAGACTGCTCGAAGGAGAGACACTACAGCCCAGATAACTAGGATGGGCAGGACCACAGTTAAACCAGGATTGCTTAGCTAAGCATGCCTCTTGTACGATACTTAAAAAACTTTCATGTTAGGACCCAGAAGATGGATTTGGCCAGAGGAGAGGGTGCGGTCCATCGGACCTCTGTTCCTCTTCCCACTGTGGCCACATTGAATAAATCTATTTCTGCCTCTCACTGTCACTCTGTCTCTTTAATTGGCCTGTTGAGGGCAGGTGGCTGGGGTGGGGGGCAGGATTCAGGGCCAGGGCTCTGCTCCCAGCTGACAATAGCAGAGCATGCTCTTTTTGTTTCCTCATCCCCCACTGGCTCCACAGACGACTAGGGAGAAAGTGGGACCCACAGACTCACTTCAGTGTGGGATGCGAACCAGAACAAACCACAGAGGAGTCCCATGCTTCAGTCAGCTACCCCTGTCATACAGACTGGGGACCGTGAGGCCGCCATAGTGCCTCAGCTGGAACAGATCCACACGGTCCTGAACTATCATTAAAACCCTTCCTCATTCTTTACCCGCACCACTGTAAGCCTTTGCTTTCTCCTCAGGCTGGTGACTCCAGCTTTGCTCAGCTGGGCTGGTGGACTGTGATGTAAGACCACTGAGCCTGCTTCCCTGTGGAAACAAGGCCACCTCTCTGTAGAGCCGGGAGCCCCTCCACACCAGCCCACACAAGATCTCACATAGCTAGAATGAGGAAAAAACCCTCAGAGCGCCCCTGTGCCCTGCTCTTCTCTTTAGATGGCTTTTTGGCTCCCTTGGGCTCCCTGTTCTGTTTCCTCCTTTGGTTTCAGAAGTGCTCACAATGCTAATCGCATTACTTGGACGCTACCCATTACTCTACCCATTTCTTTGACGCCGTCTTCCATCTGTCCCTTCCAGAAGCTATCCCAACCCAAATAGCACTTGGTTTCTGACTCTTTAAGGTTACAACTTGACAGGCAAAATTATGCGTCAATAATTGTAATAGAGGAACTGTGGCAAAGCTGGGAGCAGCGTAACAGCGCAGTGGTCTCACGGCAGCAGAGAGTCTTAGGGAAAGTCTCACAGAAGAGACTTTTGAGCTCTGCTTTGCAAGGTGAGAGGAAGTGCTCCCAGGAAACAGGAGGGAAGGCAGGCAGAGGAAACAGCTGAGGCAGAAGCTCAGCTTTGGGGGAGGGGGAGGGGGATCTGACTAAGCAATTTAGTGTAGGAAGAACATAGGACTGGAAATGAGGCTAGCTAATTGGGGGGAAATGGAGGAGGGCCATTAATCCTGGAAACTGAGCTCCACCCTCAGAATCCACATGGCAGAAGTAGAGAACTGGTTCCAAGTGGTCCCCGCAGATGCCCCCAGGCAAGCCTGGATGTCTCTCTCTCTCTCTCTCTCCCCTTCTCTCCTCTTCCTCCCCCTCCCTCCATCAATCTCTTCCTCCATCTCTACCTCTCCCCAACCCAAAAATGTAAGAATATAAGTTTGTTTTAATGAAGCTGGAGAGATGTCTCAGTGGTCAGGAGCACTGGCTGTTCTTCCAGTTGGCCCAGGTGTGGTTCCCAGCACCCACAGGGCGGCTTACAACTGCCCACAGTACCAGTTCTGGGGGACCAGTGCCCTCTTCTGGCCTCTGAAAGCACCAGGCACACATGTAGTGCACAGATACACACGCAGATAAAACACCCACAAATACAACTTTTTAAATGAAAACAAAAAAAGTTTAAAAATAAAACTAGAATTTACAGACCAACCACTATGTGACAGGTACCATATTAAGCAGTAAAGTGACTATCTCATTTAAGCCTGTCAGTCCTGTGCAATGGACATATTTGTGTCTGTTTTACAGAAGAAAACATTTAAGATCTTTGGGATCTTTGGGAGCAATCAAAAGACAATATTTGGACTAAAGGAGTGTTTCATGTGGATTTTATAGGAAACATTCTCAAACCTATAATTCTGAATATGGAGTAAAAACAGTGTCTTCTCCTCAGCCATCAGGGTCTGAGATATCACTAGAGAAAACTATCAGCTGTCAACACCTGTACATACTGAGAATTCAGCCACAAGGAGGATGGCCCGGTACTGATGACATGGGGCAGCTTAAGGTACAATATTTGACACATCCTAGATATTATGAAATCATGGAATAATTCCATTAACATTTAGTGAGTTTCATAGTACAACGCATAAGAAAATCTATGTAACAAGCACATTGGTGGTGAAAATTTATCTCAAGATTTCCTACTTAAATACTGTAAATCCATTTTATTACACAGCAGTCAGCCCCACTCCCTGTCCTCCTTCCCATCTCCAGTCGTCCTCTCTTTATCTCTCCCGACTCTGAGTCTTCCCTACTCTTCTTGCCCCTAGACTCTGGCTAGTGATCCTAAGCAATCAATTTCTCCCCCCCCCCCCTTTTTCTTCATTTTTGGAACTCACACCAATCCTCCTGCCTCCAGCTCCAGAGTGCTAGGATTACGTACCACGCCAAGCTTAATTTACGATTTACAAAATGTCTTTGATGAGTGAAAAAATTGTGTGTTATATATTGTTGTTTTTAAGGGAAGAGAGGTGGCTTTAAATATATATTGGGTTTAGGACAGAAGAACAAATAAAAATGAGTAACCTTACCCAACCCCATTTCACAGTAAGACATTTAGAGACACTCCTTTCTCCACTGGCGGTGGTCACCGTATGGTTCCCATCGCCTCTTTTGTTCTCACCGAGCCTGCCTCCTGTCAGCCTCAGCAGAGAAGTATAACTAGCTTCATTTTGTCTAGATCAAGGCCCCAAAAGACAGTGGCCACGGCCCTATTCAAAGACAAGTGAGGGGCAGCGGAACCGTGTTTTATCATAAATGAGTGGATAAATGGTAATATTGAGCAGACTGAAGAATTTGCCTCTGAAGAAGACGCCTCTAGTTTGGGAAGAAACTGATACAAGATGGGCTCAGCCAAACGCTTGAGAACAGAGAGCACAGTGGCCAGTGGTGAATTTGGCTTTTCTATTCCAGAGTGGTCCTCGTTGTCTGTTCTAGAATGGCCGTTGGACGACAGCTCTTTGTTCACAATTGGGTTGCTAGTCTCTGGTCTGCTCTCCCATCCCTGGAACAGCCATATCTCCCAGGACTGTGATGTCAACATGTGACCACCAGGGGGCGAACAGAGACTGCACAGCATTTTCCACAATTTCTAAGGAGCCGAAGTCACTTGGTGCCGGTGGCTTTTGAAGTCATCATAAGCTTCTGATCAAACCCCTTTGTTAATAAAGAAGAAAACTAAGGTTTAAAGAGGGGAATTACTTTGTCAAAATTGAGTAGTGAATCATTTGAACTGGAAACCAGTGCTTCTGACAATGTCAGTTCTATCCATGTTCCGCCACACTAAACCTCCTCCTTTGAGACAGGGTCTCACCACACAGCCCTGGCTGCCTATAGTATGGTACTCCCTACGTAGACCAGGCTCACAGAGGTAGAACCCAGAGAGATCCCCTGGCCTCTGCCTTCTGACTGATGGGATTCATGGTATGAACCATCATGCCTGGCTAACACTGGGTTCTCATGTTCTCATATTCTCTATGAAAAGACTAGTTTCTCAATTAAGTTATAAGAACATGAGGCAGGGATCATGTTTTGGCCAACAGTGGACATCTCCAGCACCTAGGGTGCTGTTTTGCAGTCCACCTGTGCTGTATGCAACCAGGAGATTTTCACCAAGCATCCTGAAACTGCAGAGTGGAGGGTCCAGCCACCTGAGTGCACAGCGATGAAAACACACTGATCTCTGTGGGACTGGCCGGGAGCTGAGGTGAGGTAGATGGCATGCCTAGAACCCTGAAACTCTCATTCTCAGGGAGGCAGGAGTTCTGCCGCTCCCCTCTGCAGCTCTAACAGGCCACAAGCTATGTTGCCTGCACACAGCCAGGCACTGCCCCTTCAAAGGTATGCAACCTGGCAGAATTGCTTACTGGGAGCTGCAGCACTTCTCCCTATAAAACCATACAAGGTCTCTCCCTCTGGTCCCCAGAAAATACCTAGGTCCAGGCTTCAACCCCCAATATGCAAATGGGACTGCCTGTCCTAACCAATGAGCTTCCAATGACATCCCTGGATAACAGGGACCCTTCCCCTCCCTATATATGTAACCCCGTTTCCCCAATAAAGTTGAGTCACGCCCATCTGCCGGAGGCTCCAGAGAATTCTGTACATTCGCGCATGGATCCGCTCCAGACCACTGCAAGCCGGCAGAGCTACGCCTCGAGGAAGGGAAGCCGCTGCAGGATTTTTTTTTTTTTTTTAAAAACTACAATCTTCACCCATACGGAGTTCAGTGTCAATGAAGAAAGACAGATGTGTGAACTTGTGGTGAATCCAGGAGAGGAGGTTAACAGTGGCACGAATAAAACCATCTGGAAGAGCAGAGAAGGAAGCGACTACCAGACAGGCACAGAACTGGATCCCAAAGGAAGAGTTTGAACTCATCAAAAAAGGAAGAAATTCCAAATGGAAAGGACAGCAGAGGAAGCCAACACATAGAGACATAATGATGTGCCGTGTAGGGTGATGCGGACAGGTTCTGAGTAGCTGGCGAATACCGTGTGTCAAAAGCTGAATTAGGGGTGGAGAAGGAGTAAATGAGAAGCTATGGTCAGCTGGGTGGCACAGGCTTGGAATCCCAGGCGCCAGGAGGCAGAGGTAGGATTGCAAGTTCAAGGACAGCCTGGGCTACAGAGCCAGTGAGATCCTGAAGGAAGGAAGAGGTGGGGAGAATGGGAAAAGACAGTAAGGATGAAAGGAAAAGGGAGGGAGGGAGGGAGGGAGGAAAAGAGAGGAGGGAGAAAGGAAGGAAGAGAGGGAGGGAGAAACAAGGGGTGGAAGGAAGGAGGGGGGAGAGAGGGAGGGAGGGAGGGAGGAAAGAAGGGAGAGAAGGAGGAAGGAAATATTCCATCATCTGTAATGTTCACTCATTCATTCAAGGATCAGGAAGCACAACTGCTTTGCAGGCTGCTGTTGATGACAGCAGGGGTGTTAACAGAAATGAGGACAGCGGCTGGAGGGATGGCTCAATGGTTAAGGGCACTTATTGGTCTTCCAGAAGCCTGGGCTCTACCTCTAGCACCCACATCAGGCGGCTTACAGCCACCTGTAACCCTAGCTTCCAGGGATCCATTGTCCTGCTCTGGTCTCTGAGGGCACTTCACACACATACTGTATATACATTCATGCTGGCGCACACATACATACACATAAATAAAAAAATCCTAAAAAAATTAAAGATAGCTGGGCATGATGGCTACGATCTTTAATCCAAGCACTCAGGAGGCTGAGGCAGGCAGATCTCTATGAGTTAGAGGCCAGCCTGGTCTACCTAGCAAGCCCCAGGGTTACACAGAGAGCCTGTCTCAAATAAATGAAATAAGCAATGGCAGTGGTACTAGTAAAAATATTAACACAGTTGAATTTCAAGAACTTGGGGCCAGGAATCTAGGCTTCACACCTGGCGTGAATCAGATAACACCGATGAGCAGCGTAGCCTCTCATCCCTTCCTCTTTTCTCATCTTCCTGCTTCCTCAAGCACAGTGAACATTCCTGAACTCACTGGGCTCTTCCCTAAGCATGAGTTGGTAAGTAACAACCCCACTAGGTGCACAGAACAAGAAGATCAGGGATTGTCTGCATGCGCAGGGAAAATGGCTTTATGACAGGAAGCAGTGGTATTCTGGTGGGGAGACCAAGCCAATTTTCCACGCTAACCCTACAGAGAATATTCACCTGAGGATGAGGTAGAGGGAGCACACCTACTAACCTAAAAGAAGTCTGGCTGTTAGGAAGCCTGAAGGGAGATAAGCGACAGAAGGCTGTGTGATCAGATCTACATTTTTTTAATAATTCTTTAAGAATTTCATACATGTATACAATGTATTTTGATCTTATCAACCCCCTTCCCTTCTAACTTCTCCCAGACTCTCCTAGCCACACCCCAAAGCCAACTTCACATCCTCTTTCATTAGCCTACTGAGTCTAATCAGTGCTGTCTACATGTGCATAGATATGGGGCCATCTATTGGAGCATGGGTAACCTGAAAGGGGTTCATGATTCATCCTTTGTTTTATTATGAAACAATAAAACCCCAAGGTTGCTTGCTACCCCCCCCCTTACACACACATACACGCTTAAGGTCCAGTTTGTCCTGGAGTGTTCCAAATCATGGGAGAGACAGATTATGTACAAGAATTTATGTCAGCTACTACTATTATTTTGTTAGATGGACTTAGTATCAAACTGCCCTTTAAGTTTCTAGCTCTCTATCCAAGGACTAGCGAGACTCTCAGACCTCATCAGAGTTTCTTTTGTGCGGTGGATGGTGTTGATCACAGACACTCACAACCGGCCAAAGTGCAGAGAGTAAGTGCTGTGGGATGTTCAGACATAATGGGGACATCTGTAGCGTGCCCTCTCCCCAAGGCTCAGGGACCATCACGGAAGAGGAGGCAGGCAGCGTGTGAGGGCCAGAGGTAGAAGAGGGCCTTCTGAACACGACAGAAACACTCGCTCATGAACTCACAGCAGCTGTGGTCGCTGCAAAGATTGCACAGTCGACATTCTAGCACGGAGTGGGAAAGGGTTCGTGAGCCTGAGGAGCTAACAACAGTTGGTGGCATCAGGGGAAAGGAGAGTCAGTTTTGGAAAGGATATGGCTCCTGGTAGGTGGACCACGCTGCAGTGGGTGACCCCACACCCAGAAGTATGACGGGCAACTCGTGTATTGGGCAGTCTGTACTGGAGTCAATATATTATTAAAATAAGAAAGAGGACATGAAGTTGGGGGACGGGGATAAAGGCGGGGTGGATCTGGGAGGAGTTAAGAGGAGTTGAGTGAATTTAACTAAAATACATTATATAAAATCCTCAAAAATTAATTAAAGTTTTTCTTTAAAAGGAATTATGGTGAATAAAAGACGCCAGGGCTGGGGTGGCACACGTCTGTGGTTTATGCATAAGGACCCCAGTTCAGATCTTTGTAAAAGCCAGGGAGTGTGGCAGCCATCCTGCAGCTCCACCACAGGAGGGGAGACGGACTCCCCAGAGGAAGCTGGCTAGCCAGACTAGACCAAATAGTGAGTTCTAGGTCCAGTAAGAGACGCTGCCTCAATACATATGGTGGAAAATTATGGGAGATAGCAGACACAAACCCTAGGCCTCCACACGTGCACACACACGTGAATGCACACACACAAGTGCCTCAGAGGGCTTAGGATGTAGTTCAGGCGATAGTCTTTTTTCAGCATGCCTGAAGCCCTGACTCGTATCCCCAGGACTGAATTAACTGGGTGTGGTGGCCTGTAATCCCAGCACCCTGGAGGTAGGAGGAGGATCAGAAGTTCAAAGTCATCCTCTACTGTTGTGGAAACTTATTTTTAGGTGTGTTTAAAATAATCGTTTTGTGCACTGTTTGAGGGAAGAGCTACCTAGGCCTTGGCATTTTGCTTTGTCTGCAGGTGTTGGATTTATGTGGGGATGTTTGATTGATTGTTCATGATCTGCACGTGCCATCAATAGAAGACCTGAGGAGTTCTGAATCAATAAAAACACTCGAGCTCAGATGCTCAGGGTTCCACTGCCAAGCATAGCACTGGCCAGGATAGTGGGTCCCTCTGCTGAGGTCTGGCAGGGTTTCCACATATGAACATGCCTCCCTCTCTTCCTTGATGAGCCACAGTAGGTGTACTACTACGGTTTACTGCCTAGCAAGTTTAAGGACAGCCTGATATACATGAAATCTTGTCTCCAAAAAAGAAAGAAAGGAAGGAGGAAGGGAGAGAGAGAGAAAGAATAAAATAAGCCAATATGGTAGAAAATGGAAGTCAGACACTGGTCAGTAGGTTAGACCTGGAAGATCATTGAGGATGTAAAGTCTGCTCTGGGGAAAGCCTGAGGGAAATCATTACAAGCAGGAAAAACACAGAGCGATGACCTTGAGGAGAGGATGAGGTGTGTCCAAGGGACAGAAAAAGGTCAGGTGCTTCTAGGATAAGAAAGTGAGATCTGAAGTCAAGCGCAGTCAAGGGCAGCTCAGAGAGGTCTGGACTAGATTCTAAATACGAAAGGAGCTCTTAAGCAAGAAGAACATTATGACTTCTGAATTACCTTCAGAGAGGTAACTCTTAGGACTCACAAGTCCCACACTCAGGTGGATACAGTGCCTGCCTGTATTGTGGCAGCTCACCAAAGGACACAGGGCATATTCATAGATGTAAACCCTGCCAGACCTCAGCAGAGGGAACCACCATCCTGGCCAGTGCCATATTGACAGTGGAACCCAGAGCGTCTGAGCTCAGGTGTTTTTGTTGATTCAGAACTCCTCAGGTACAGATCATAAGCAACCACACATCCCCCACAGATATCCAACACCTGCAGACAATACAAAATTCTAAGACCCAGGCAGCCCCTCACCCAACAGTGTATGAAACAATTATTTTGTACGTAACTAAAAATAAACTTCCACAAACATCTGTTTGAGTGACTTGAGTTACCCTCTGGAACCCTCCCTACTTCACAGACCCACTGATGAAACCTGTGGATGAACTGAACTGCTTTGCCCCGTGTCCCAAGTGTGGAGGAGCCCAGAGCCAAGGGTCCATTCTCCATGGTGCTTGCTTAATAAGACTGCAGGGTTAGTAAAATTGTCAATAGCACAGGAGGCCTCGGAAGTGGCAAAGCTTAGGAACCCGGATGAAGGATGATTTCATTCCATAAAACCCATTCCTGATATTGTCCCCATTCAGCTTCCCTCAGGGGGGCTTTTGTTGCTATGTTGTGTTTTGTGGTTAATATAGCCCAGGCTGGCTTTGAACTGTCAATGTAGCCAGGGATAAACCAGGACTTCCGTTTCCTCCTGTCTCTACTTTCAATGATGGTATTACATGCATGTGCCACAACACAGGATTTCTGAGGTGCTAGGGATCAAAACCAGAGTGTTGTGCATGCTAGATAAGCACTCAGCATCTCCAGTCCGTGTGTGTGTGCGCGCGCGCATGTCTGTCTGTAGAGCCCAGAGGTGTCCAGTCATCCGGAGCTGGAGTTACAGGCAGTTGTGAGACACCCAACATGAGTGTTGGGAACTGAACTCACGTCCTCTTCAGGATCAATATGCACTGTCAACAACTGAGTCACCTCTCCGGTCTTACATCCTGGTTTCTTGATACGTCCTCTATCACACCGTACAGAATGTATGAGAGAGGGCCCACAAAGGGGGAAGAAAGACAGTGATGTTCACACGGGCACATAAAACCCATACAAGTCAATGCAGTGTGCTTTGCTTTAAGAAGATCCATGTGTTCATTCATTCACAGATTTTATTGAGTGCTCACAGTGTATCAGAAGCAGTTTGATGTGTTGAGGAGTCATTCATCCCTTCTGCAAACATCCACTTAGGTGAGCACACTATCTAGAGATTTAGATGAATATATCCTAAAATGCTAGTAGCATGGCCTCACCATGTGACCCAAGCTCGTCCTAGACCTGTGATCCTCCTGTCTTAACCTCCTCAGTCACTGGGACTACTGGTATACACCACTATGTCTGTCTTAATATTGACTTTAAAATAAATATTTGTTCCGTACCTGAGTAACTGGACTGAGGAATAGTAACAGGTGAGCAGTGTTCCCTTTGCCCATTAACTCTGGGGACCCCTTCAAGTAAGATTTTCCTCCCACTGTTTATTCACTGTTTATGAATTATTTCTGACTTTAACGATCCCCACCAGGAAGATTAGGAGTTCAAGACCATCCTCCGCTTCATAGGAGTTCAAAGCCAGTAAAGAGTTTACTCCTTTAAAGGAAATAAGTAAAGCAGCAAACAGCCGTCCCTCACCATGCAAGACTGGGTAGAGGGCCCTGGTGGATACCAAAACCTGTGGGTTCTCAAGCCCCTTGTATAAGATATATTTGCACAGAGCTGACATACATCCTTCGGCATGTGTGCTTTAACTCACCTCTAAACTGCTTCACCATGACCATGTGAGCAGTGCGTGATACCTGTTATGTGTGTTTATGAGTGTTGACAAGACAACACCAAGTCTGTACATGTCCAGTGTATTTCTCTTCCTGAATATCTTCACACTGAGTTGGCTGACTCTGTAGACGGCTAAACTCGTAGATATGAAGAACTGACTGTATCAGAGCAACATTTCTAGATATTTTGTTACTGATTATTAAATAGTTATTACCAAAAATTATGTAAGCTTACAATCAAACCATTTAAAATAGAGATCGTAAGGACTGGTGTAGTAGTAAGGCTGCGTGGCAGCTCCCCAAGCAGGATAAGGAGGCATGTTCATTGGTGCGATCCATCCCTGACAGATCCCTGACAGATCCCCTCAGCAGGGGGAACCACCACCATGGCAAGCGGCATACTGGACAATGGGACCTGAGCATCTGAGCTCAGGTGTTTCTATTGATCCAGAACTCCTCATGTGTTCTACTACTGATGGCATGTGCAGTTCATAAGCAATCAAACATGCCCCTATAAATCCAACACCTGCAGACAATACAAAACGCAAAGACCTAGGCAGCCCCTCACCCAACCGTGCACAAAACAATAGTTTAAACACAACTAAAGATAAACTTCTCCAACAGACTGGGGATGTGGCTTGGTTAGTAGAATGCTTGCTTAGGGTGCATGAAGCCCTGGGCTCTATCATCAGCATTAGATAACTACAAAGATTCGGTGACACACTCCTGTAATCCTAGCACTCAGGAAGTAGAATCAGGAAGATTAGGAGTTCAAGACCATCCTCAGCGTCATAGGAGTTCAAAGCCAGGCTGGGCTATAAGGGACCCTGTCTCAAAAGAACAAACAAATGATCAAAGTTAAAATAATTTTTTAAATGCAAATAAAACAGAGATGATACTTAAACACATCACAGTGTGCTTTCCATTAATGTGCTCTGGGTTACCGACGCCTATTGTAACTGTACGGGGAACTACCCGGTAATGGTGTCCTACTGTGTGCTGTTTCCCTCAACTGTTCGCTCAGTGAAGCACATTAGGAACCTGAGTGGTCCCTGTGTGCACGTGGACATCAGAGGCCAATGTTGAGTGTCTTCAGTTGTTCTCCACCTTACATTTTGAAACAGACTGTCTCACTGAAACTGGGCTTACTCGTTGGCTAAGCAAGCAGTGAGCTCTAGGGACTCACCTCCGCCCGCCTCCTCAGAGCTGGAGTTACACACGCTTGCTGCCGTGCTTGGTTTTTGTTTGTTTTGTTTTTCGTTGGTGCTGGGGTCTGATCTCAGCCCCTCGTGCTTGCACAAGCACGTCACTGACTGAGCCGTCTCCCCAGCCCTTCAATCTCCTTTTAGAAGAGGTTGTCACATGAATTGTCTTTGTGTGCCCCTTTCTCTCCTTTCTTTGTGTTGTTCATTTTTTTAGTGAGTGCTGAAGTTAAACCCAAGGCCTTGCACATGCTCAGAAAGAGCTCTAGCACCGAACACTTGTGTTTCCTAGTGATTACGGCTGAGGCCAGTGGGTGCTGCACGTGCTGGACAAAGGAGAAAAGTCTTGTAAAATCACCCATGTCCTTGCTCACTCATTCAGCCATACTTATTTGTGCATCAGAGGTTTTGGGAAGGTTTTGTTTGTTCTTTTGAGACAGGGTCCCTTATAGCCCAGCCTGGCTTTGAACTCCTATGACGCTGAGGATGGTCTTGAACTCCTAATCTTCCTGATTCTACTTCCTGAGTGCTAGGATTACAGGAGTGTGTCACCGAATCTTTGTAGTTATCTAGAAGACCAAAGTAGAAAAAGGCATCTTTCTCACAGTACAGGGAAAATACACAAAGATTGGAAACTCACTAGAGTCCTTACCTGGCTCATGCCAGGCCTGAGGTTTGATCCATAGTGTGTGTGTGTGTGTGTGTGTGTGTGTGTGTGTGTGTGTGTGTGTGTTTCACTTTCTCTGGGAGAATCCAGGAAGGCAGAGAAGAAGAGGAGGAGGAGGAAGAAGGGGAGGAGAAAAAGAAGAAGAGGAGGAGGAAGAGGAGGAGAAGGAGGAGGAGGAGGAAGAGGAGGAGGAGGAGGAGGAGGACTGGGGATGTAGCACAGGGGTTAAAATACTACCTAGCATGCAGGAGACCCTGTGTCCATTCCCAAAAGGATTGAATCAATGTAGTCCTTGCATTGAGGGGTTGAAAATTCAGTATCATGAGGAACTGGGGAGACGGCTTTGTGGATATCAGCATTTGTTGTGCAAGTATGAGGACACAGGTTCAAATCCCCACCACCTACATTAAAAGCTGGGTGTGGGGTCTAGAGAGATGGCTCAGCGGTTGAGAGCAGGTACTGTTCTTGCAAAGGACGTACATGGGTTTGGTTTCCAGCACACACATGGTGGACTCACAACTGTCTGTAAGTCCAGTCCAGAGGAGCCAAACCTGGCTTCCAGGTTGAGAGATCCTATTTCAAGTGGGGGGGAGTGGAAAATGATAAGGCTGTACACCTAGTGACCCCCTCTGGCCTCATAACTATTTCTGGGGCTTTGTGCACCAGCATGCATAGCAAGTTCCAGTATGGTGGTCCATAACTATAATCCTCGGAGGATGAGGCAGGAGAATCATTGAAGGCAGCTGGGCCAAACAAGAGTGGGAATGAAAATCAATCAGAAAGCGCTGACCTACTATGTTCAAGGGCCAAGATTGTAGAAGCAGAAACTGATCTTCTAGCAGAAGTAAAATGTGCACAAAGATGCAGAGGTCTGAAAGCTCATGGCCACTCTGGGGAGGCCAGTGGGTGACAGTGACAGAAAGGAGTCAGGTGCACTCTTGAATCCGGACGCTGGAAGTTTTACACCTAACCCTGTGAGTGACAGCATGGCCAGAGTGGGTCCGAGGAGGGAGGGGGTGGCATCTGGGTTGTAGGAGAGATGTCCAGCATAGCTCTTGTGGAAAATGAGAGGAAAATACATCAGAGAGGCCCAGACTGGGCACAGGAGGACAAACAGCCCATGGGGAAGTCCAAGTATGGACTGAAGATGGCTTGAGTTGTGGAGGAGTGGCGATAAGGACGGGAGAAGCTGAGATGATGGAGAGCTTCTGTGAAGTAGAACAAGCAAGGTTAAGGGGATGCCAGTGAGCTTACACCTAAGATATCTGCAGAAGTTAGTAGCACATTTTACAGAAAAGGAAGAAAGAAAGAAAAAAATCTCCCCTTAACAAAGCACTCTGCCCTCAGGCAAAGGAGCAACAAGTCAGGTTTGAAGGAAAGAAGTTAATCCTTAGGTGTACTGGTGGAAGGTCATGGTCCGAGTTCTGAGAGCCCCAGGGAAGGCTGCTTCTAGGTCATTATTTCCTCCCTAGCGATGCTCGATGTCTGATGCTCTGCTTGCTGGGGTGAGGAGTTGACAACACTGGGAACTAGGAGCCCAGCCTTACCCCTGCCAGTCACTGTTTGAACCTAGAAATCAGATTATCTACCAAAGAGGGGGTGTGGTCTGCCATCTCGTCTCCCTTCTTACCCCTTCCTGGTCTCACTGAAAGCAAGGATGACTGTATTTACCACAGTGGACCAGAAAGGTGTGGTTGGAATCAGGACCTTGAATCTGCCCTTTCAATAGAGCCTAGGTGCTCTGGTATGGACAGAGCCGGTTCTTTTTTTAGGGTCCCATTAATTCAGGAGCTCACTAAGCACTAAATCTGTAACAACAGCTGGACTGGGCTGCTGGGTTTTTGCGTGCTCACCTTCTAGTGGAAAGACAAGGCTATGGCAACTGGCTATTACTGGTACGTTCAGAGTAGTGGGCCTCACCTGTACCGAAAAGAGTTCATCCTGGACTGGTCAGTGGCCACAGGAGCGACTCTCTAGGAAATTCTTGCGGGGCTAGCTTTCAACCAGGGGATGGCGCTTGGGACCACCGACCGATGGTGGGAGGATCCAGGCACCTGGAGTTCTTTGATGGTCCTAATATCATTTGATTCTTTGCAACATTTGCAGGACGATAGTGAAGATCTTAAAAGTCACTGAAAGCATCATTTTAGTGCTGGAAAGAAAGCCTCCATTCCCGATGGTATGCCCAAGACCACAAACTGTGTTAAGAATGACAAGTGAATGTGCATTCCCCACCAAGCACCCAATCCTGAGCTTTCCCAGACCCGTGCTGTCCCCCAATCCCGCTCACACCCCAACCCCAACTCAGTTCCATCTGAAATCTAACCAGGTTGGGTTCCCTTGCACGCTGGGTACCGCGGGGAGACAGGGGTTAAAACCCGGGGCTCGAGTGTCCCCTTCCCCCTTCCCAGCCCCCTCGTCTCCACCCGGCGCCTCGCCTGGAGCGGAGGTTCCGAGCCCCGCACAAGAGGGGAGGGGGGAAGGGGCTTGTTTCTCGAGTGGCCAATCCACGAGCTCTCGGTGCCTCAGAGGAGGCGCCAGCGCTGGGCCGACCCGGGGCTGCAGGCTTCCCGCGGCAAAGTACAAATGCGCCCGAGCGCGGCGTCTGGCGCCCGAGGCGTGCACAGCGGCCGCGCTCAGCCTCCCCCGCGCCGTCGCCGAGGGTCCCGCCGCCCCGCCGCGCCCCAGCCCGCGCCGGACCCCGCGCCGCCGCCAGCCCACGCCACCCGGAGCATTGCACCCGAGAACCGCGCACCCCGCAGATCCCGGTCCTCTAGCGGGCACCGTCTCCCTTTCTGCGGTCGCTGTTCCCTCCCGCCGCCGTTCCTTCCTCTATCTGCTCAGCTCTACATCTCTCTCTTTTCTCCTTGCCCGCTTCCTACCATCCTCATCCCCACCTGAGACCGCTCCTCTGTCCTTGGCTCCTCTTCATCTTTGCTTCTCTGATTCCTCCGGCAGCGGTCCTACTGGGTCCTAGGGACTTACTAGTGTCCCTCACATCTCGCTTTCTCCCGGCTCATCCCCGGGTTGTCTGACCTTGGGGCAAGGAAGGATGGTTCCCATGGTGAGGATCCTCTCCTCTTTGCTGGGACTCGTGATGCTCTGGTTCCCCTTGGACTCTCAAGCCGGAGCCCGTAAGTAGAGACCAGGCAGAGTCTGGGCAGGCAGGGGAGGGATGCAGACCACTGGGACGGCCCTGGGAGGTGTTAGGACATGGGGACTTCTAACTTGTGAGTTCATGCAGACAGCACCTGTATGGCATGGGAATAAGTTGCTCCACGACCAGTGTGGGCTGGTGAGTTTTGGGGGAGACAAGGGTTTGGCAGTACTTCATGCTGGGGGGCTGCTGCGGAAAGGGACCTTGTTCCCAGCAGCCGGGTGTGCGACGGCAGGGAAAGGGTGTGATGAGCACACTGTTTTGTGGAAGAGCTCTTGGGCAGAAAGATGGACAGAATAGGATGACCTTTCCAGTCCTTCATCTCTCGTGATGCTCACGATGCCCCAGTGAGGTGTCACCATTTACATTTAACAGATGAGTAAACTTGAGCAGGGCAAAGAGAAGAAAGTTGCCAGAAACTTGTGAAGCATGCAAAGCCAGGACTCTAATTCCAAATCCTACCTCCCAGTGTCTAGAAGAATCCCCGATGTGGGGCTGTGAGACTCTGGAAGGCATCAGGGCGCTGTGAGATAGATGAGGGTCTTTGTCTTCCCAGCCCCACCCAATAGCTGGTGGGAGTCAGACACCGGGGGCACATCACCATCTCTTTTCTAATCTATAAAACTGTGAGACTGCTGGCACTGCTGTGTGTACTAAATTACAGGGGCAGGCAGGGCAACGCCGGTAGGGATTGTTGCCAGGTAGCTTCCCCAAAGTATCATCCACCTAACCCAGAGTTTCCACTCAAGACACAATGTATTCTCAAGCGGGTTCTGTAGACTACTGCCCCTTAAGCTGATAGACCCCTTCTGAACTCCCTTGATAAAGAAACAGAGGCCAATGAGGGAGAGTATTTTGCTCCACTACAGGGTCAGAGCCTAGCTTGAAGACCCCAGTTGCCCATCTTCTGGCTGGGAACCTTCCATTCCCACAGCTCAACTCCACCTGCCAGCTCTGCTTCTTTCTGGCTCCTGGATTCGTGGAGCTGGTGAGGCT
Source organism: Cricetomys ansorgei (assembly GCA_026225945.1). Classification (NCBI taxonomy): domain Eukaryota; kingdom Metazoa; phylum Chordata; class Mammalia; order Rodentia; family Nesomyidae; genus Cricetomys; species Cricetomys ansorgei. The sequence goes on from JAMJFZ010003206.1 coordinate 5,398,463, forward strand.
GGATTCTGTTTGTCTTGTTTCTTCTGGTGAGAGGAAGGTTGCATGTCTGTCTGATGTTCTCTAGCCTAACAGTGGCACCAGTTCGCAGACGTCCTCATGAACAGGCAACAGAAAGAGTTCAGTGCTGGGTTCAAGCTTTGACTACCTCTTACATTCCTGTCACTTTGCAAACTTCTATGAGCCTCAGCTTCTTCATCTGCAAAGGAGAGCTACCAACCAGACATCTGAAGCATTTGGGGAAGGATTAAAGGAAGCAATGCTTTCAAATGCCTAGAAAAATGCCAGGCACTCAGTAAATGTCCCCTCTCCTTCCTTAAACCCTGAGGGTTTCCTCCTAGCCTGCCTGCTGCCCACTGACAGAGGCATGTCTCAGAGGACATCCATCCCTGCCCGAGCCTTGGCCTTGGCCCTGCAGTTTCCTTCTCAGTATCATTGCCCTAGGTGATCTACTCTGAGGATGGCTCAGAGGCTTCTCATAGCCCCCGTCTGCCTCTATGACCATCAGCCCTTTGGAACTTCAGTCACATCTTCCAGCAAGCTCTGCCTACTGACCTTCTCCCCTTGACCTTCCCTCCTCTGCCTCCACTGGCCAGCTAGTCTGTATAAATACAGAGCTCCAGATACTCAAGAAAATGACTGTCACTAAGGTGAGGTGACCTGGTGTTTGGAGAGAAACATTAAGATCCGGTGTTTGTTGAGGCTGGAAGAGCTTTCTCTTCTTCTGTGTCTATCCATCAAATTACTTTTTAGAGTTAAGCTGAAAGGGGCGGGTGCTACTCTAAGGCCACAAAGAAGGGAACAGAGACTTGGATCCCGATCCCAGACCTGTCATTTATTGGTTGTGTGGACAGGGACACATCACCTCACTGAGCCTAATGCTGATTGGTGCTGTTGGTCTGTGAATTTTGCCATCATTCTGTAAGTCTGCCAGTATCCTATTTTAAGGTCTCTTATGAAAAGTCTCGTCTTAGTGTAAGAGAGATCTCAAGTGTGGCTGTGTAAGAAGTCTCCTGGTGACATCCAAGTGCTTTTACAAATGGTGCCAATAGATGGGTGTCCTCAGGTGTGTGCAGTATATACTTTGGAGTTGACACACCCTGAAGCATGTCCAGAGCCTATGAACAGGGGTTTTGGCACGCTCCTTAGTTAAAGTTCAAGGCTGTTCAGCAAAGGTTATTTATTTTCTCTTTGGCTCTACTTCTACCCACAGATCCATACTGAGTCTCAATTAAGCCATAGGCCAAGTCCTAATTGTCTGACCCTCACCACTGACTGAACCCAAATTCCACCTGAGGCTGGAGCCATCTCACAGGCTGGAGTCTCTGACTGGTGCTGGCTCCAGTCCCAGGCAGAGTCACAGCTGTGTGGTTCTTTCCTGGTCATTCATGCCCACTGTGACCCAGAAGTGGCCCATTGTCTTATTCATCTCCAGTGCCTTCTCTCCTTGCTTCTGTCCGCACTGTGTCTTTACAACCATCTAAGGATGCTTCAGGTTTTGCTTTTCTCCTTTTATCGAATGCTACTTTCAGAAAAAAAGTCAATTACCAACTAAGACATCAACCCTCAAGGCTTTGTGACTTATGGTTCCCAGGTGATAGAATCTCAGACCCCAGAAGCAAGCCCGGACACATCATCCTCATGGGATAATATGGTTCCAAAGGCACACTCACCGTCAGAAGGTCAGGCTCACAGCCCTGATTCCCAAATGTAACCACAGGCACTGTGTCCTTCCCTGCCTCTGTTTGCCATCTGTGAGGTGAGGTGCTCGGCCTTAAACGGGTGATGTTTGAGGACCATGGTAGCATTAACTTCATGGCTCTAAGATTCAGATGTCCTTGTCTTCATCCTGAGTATACTTGACTTTGGGATTGGGAGTTGGGAGAGTGTAGTATTCTGTCCTGTCGGGAGGGATAGATGAACAGCCTCTAGGAAAAAGTGCCTGGGGAGTCTAGGGAAATACATGTCATGGGATATTTACATGTATGGAATCTTGCCTGCTTGTCAGCTTAGTCACATCTCTATCTGTCTGTCCAGATGTGCACAGCTGGGAGGGGTGCAGGTAAGGGAAGTCCTGAAGTTAAGCTTTGGGCAGGTCTTGAGTAACTAACCGCGAGATTCTGCACCTCCCTGCTCCCACCAGTAGAGGTCTCTGCCTCACTCACGGGCTCCAGCACGCAAGCCCCGAGACAGCTGCGCAGTTGCCCCAGCTGCTGCACCTGTTCCAGGGCTGGCCTCTCAAGTTCTCTCAGCCACGGGCCATGGCGCCGGCTCAGAGAAAAGGACCTTGAATATCCTGAGCTCCCGAAGGGGAAGACTGAGAGAGTGATGTCCCTGGGAGGCGCAGCACAAAGACCAGGCACTACTCTGGGCAGGACCCAAGCCTGAAACCCATTCTTGTACGCAGGAGTTCTTCACTGTGTCTCAGCTGTGTCCTTTTGCTTGCAAGTCGGAGCCATTTCTTCTGGTTCTGCCACTTGGGCAGTCATCTCTATAAGGATCCTCTCCAGAAGGACGAATAACTGTGGAGTTTGTGCTGGGACAGGTCAGGAATCTTTGGCAAGTCCTGATCCCTCCCTCACTGGGGCTCACTTTCTCTAGAATAAGAGGATTGGACACAGTCTGAGTCCCTAACCTCCTATGATTCTATGAATCTAAACGTATATATTCAAGTGAACTAGAATGCAGTCAGCTCTCTTTGATAGAGATGCCTATCCTGACTCAATGATTCTGTCCCTGGAAGTCCTTTTATATGTCTACATGTCTGCCATGTCCAGATGAAGAGAGCTGGGTTCAAAGAAGTGTATCCCTTTGGCTAGTTTGTGCAGCTTGGCCACTGAGGCAATTCTTGTAATTCCCTTAGGAGGCCTCCCCCAAAGAGAGCCCGAGCCCAGGGCAAAGCTTATGTCTTAAAGTGAGTTTGTGTAAATAAAGTACGGCTGTATGGGTAGAAGTGGGATTTGAACGACCACATTCCTAGGCAGTCGGGCTCACTCAGACTTTCTGAGTTCTTGCTACAGTTCCAGACCTTTCTCCGCTCTCTCTGAAGCTGCTGGTGTGTTCCCATGGCCTCCTGAAGACTTCCCAGAAGCTGCTTTCTGGTTGTCTGTTCTGATTGCTATTGGAAGAGTTCTCAGGCACACTTTCCATCCTTGACTTGCCCCCCGCGGGGCCTTTATTATTGCATCAGGATTTTGGGTCAGACTGTGGGGTGCACTGGGAGGGGGACACTTGAGGGATGCTGTCTTACTCATGAAGATCAGGGAGTCATCTGTGCCCTCAGCTGCCCCGGGCTCCTGCCTTTTGTGAACACTGTGTTCTTTGGTTTGGCAGGTGGTTTGGGGAGTCAGTAGCCAAGAGCTGGAAGGGGAGGTCAATGGTTAATTCCTGTTACGTGGCAAGATATACCTGCTGAAAGGGCCTTGCTCTCCTTCCATGCAATAACGTTTTGTTGTTGTTAAAGAGAGAGGTTTCCAGGACTGAAGACCACACTGGCTCTGCACTATAGTTTCATTCTCTCTGTTGACTGCATCCACCCATCCATCCATTCATTCCTCAAGCACTAACTCTACTCAGGCTCTGCACCAGGCAGAGAGTCAACATCTGTTCTGTCCTCTCACACAGTCTTGTATAGAAGACAAATGCACTCAACAAGTGCTTCCAGTTCATGGTGGTAAGGATTCTGACCACACTGTGACCAAGCTTAACTCAGTCCCGAAGGTGAAGCCTGGGTCCTGCAGGATTGGGGTGGCTTTGTGGAAGCTGTGGTATGTAAACTATCTTTGGAAGAGTGAGAGGGGACTGGTCCATCATTGGCAGTGTGCTCTGGGTGGGGAGACAGCAGTGAGAAGACCTGGAAATGTGAGTGGTAAAGGGTGAGGGGTGTGGGGATGAGGGGGTGAGGCTGAAAAATGAGGTCACCACAAACACTAGTGGATGAAAATGTATCTGGGAGCTGGCTCAGGGACAGCCAATGGAGTCGCCTGGGACCATTTGGAGTCTGTCTGGCAAACATTGCTGCCCTGAATTGAGTCTGTCAAAGTAGGTAAGACATTAAACTATTAGTAGGTAAACTATTCCCCTCCTCTGTCTTGTTAACACGTCCAAGATCCTGCCTGGTGTCTCTGCCCACCCCCTCTCCATGCACCACACTCTGTGTTCCATATCTCTTTATCTTCTTCATGGGTCAGGCTCCAGGCCCATGGCTGGATGCTCCACAAATCAGTGCATGGCAGGAAGCTCCCTCCTGTTACCAACAATAATGACAGTCGCTGCAGATAGTGCCAAGTGCCATGCCGTCACACACATGTCATTTTCTGGCCCCTGCCCAGGAGCTGTGACCACTGTGGTCACTCGCTGTCATTCTGCTAACCTGCTTGTTGTCAAACAACACAGGCTACTACCCTGGCTTGCAGGTGGTTCTAGGCCATGCTGAGACCACATGCACTCAAACCCCCATCCCCTTCTTGACTGCTCCTCTGCCCTTTCCATCCATATCCCACCTAGTCTGCCCTGTAGCCTGTCCATGGAGCCCACAAACATGTTTCCTCATCTGCACCTTTGCCCACCAGTGCTGCTTCCCTTCAGGTCCAGCCCTAGATTTGCTGTGGTGCTGTCTCACCAGGGTGGCAGCCATAGCTCTTCCCTGATCTTGCTCACTGGCCCTCCAATCAGCTCTCAACTCCTGCGGCCCACAGTGACACTTCTAAAATGCAGGCTTGATCCTTCTCCCCTGCAACCCAGTTAATGCTTTTCACGACTTTCCTTTGCCCTCTTGACTCCAAGGTTTCACCACCAGCTTCCCTCCCTCCCCAGCCTGGGCTCTCGCCTCTTACTCCCGCCTTCCCGTTCTCTGCTCCAACCTTCTGAACCACTTTCCATTCTGCATCCCAAGCTGAGGTCCAGACAGATACTGGTGATTTTTTTTTTAATATTTTACTGATTTTTATTTCATGTACACTGGTGTTTTGCCTGCGTGTGTGTCTCTATGAAGGTGTTGAATCCCCTGGAACAGGAGTCACAGACAGTTGTGAGCTGCCATGTGGGTGCTGGGAATTGAACCCAAGTCTTCTGGAAGAGCAGCCAGTGCTCTTAACCACTGAGCCATCTCTCCAGCTCCCAGGTACTGGTGATTATTGAGACAGGACTGACTCGTGAGTGAAGCTAGGAGGTTCCAGGAGCTTCATGAACAAGGGAACTTTGACCTCTCTGGGCTATGATGATATTCATGGTGCTGGAGGCCACCCTGAGAAGTCTGGAAGTAAATACTGTGAGAAGCAGACTGTTAAGGAAGTGTAGAGCCAGCACCCAGATCTGGTTTGTGTCAGTCTTGTCTTATCCACTACTTAAATGAACATATATTATAATCTGTGTCAGACATGATGTGTGTAGGATCTGACTTAATTCTAGAATAACCCCAAAACACAGTGTATTACAAGTCCCACTGAATATATGTGGAATTGGTCGTGGGGAACTTTAAGTAGCTTTACTCAACTTGGGCTTCAAATAACAGTTAAATCTATGATTTAAGCCGTGGCTGCAGGGACTACAGAAGGTCCTAGACATAAGACATGCTTATTTCTAGACAGAGAGCGAGCTGGGCACAGGTGAGTGGGAGGAGGGATGTTGATGGCTCAGAGAAAGCTGAGCTTGGGCCAGGAGAGGAGGCAGAAGGCTACTTAGGACAAAGGGCGGGGGAGCTGTGAAGAACACATTGCATCCTTCTCAGTGGCACTCGGGGTTCCCCAGTGGCTCCCAGAACTTCATTCTAACCCACCTTGGAGGGCCTGAGAGGCTGGGGTGGATATAGCCATTAGAACCTCAAGGAATTGTGGAATAATCAACCCATCTCATAATTACAGCTTCAAACAAGCCAGTTAGAAGCTTCATGCTGTGATGAAATGTTGGCTTTTACAAACAGGCAACTCTCAAATCTTGGATCTTAGAAACCTAGAACCTTAGAACTTGGTATCTAGATTTGTAGACAATGCAGAAACCCTCTGGGGACCATAGCCTGCCCCTGTGTATCTTTCAAATAGGGAAACAGGCTCAGAGAAGGTAAGATGTTTCTGAGCATCACCTCATGTGTTTGCAGCTTCAGGAGTGAGCTCTCCTTCCAACAGCCTTGTACAGGAGCTGGTGTTGGGGCCAGGGTCACTGGAACCAGGGTGGCTGTGCTTGGCAGTCTCCTTCCCTCCTGGCTTTCACATGGCCTTGGGCACGCACCTCCCTAGAGAAAGAGAATGCTCCAGGCACCTTAGAGGGCATGGTAGGGTGGAGTCTGTAGCCACCAAAGGCCTCCTGCCAGGCCCCCCACATACCCAGCTTCTGCCAGCATGTTGGTGGCAGGGAGGAGCCCTGACTGAGTGGCTTCTGTCCTCACACGCTGAGCAGGCAGGGAAGGGAAGGCGTGCCAACTGGCACAGAAGCTCAAGGTTTTAGGACTGCCCCAAGGAAGGTGGGACACAGTTTCTTCAGCAACTGACTGAGACCCGAGGTAGTCACAGTGTTGCAATCACCCCTCCCTTGTCGGGGGAGGGGACTGAGGAAGAAAGACATTATTCACTCCTTGGAGAGTTGGACTGGCTCTAGCCAGCACCCCAGCTGGGCCTGTGTTCCACCCTCTGCCAGGGGAGGCTGAGAGATAAACACAGCTCATTTGATACGGGCAAGCCAAGCTAGCCGAGCATTGCTGGTTCCTGAGGTATAGGACCTGCTGTCTGGGATCACCCTCCACAGTGGGTTGGTGGGAAGCAGGTAGGGGAAAAGGTAAGCTGTGTGTTCCTAAGGCTCTCCATGGCCCACTAAAGCCCAGACTATGGTATCAGAACAATGACCTCAAAGTTTTGTCCTGAGAAGCCCAAGAGGGTAAAGCAGGAGCCGTGTGAGGAGCCAGAGGTAGACCACTGTTTCCTCTTTCAAAACAACTTCTTGAGGGGTAGGAATGGTCTAGGAGATGCAGGACCCTGGAGGTGTGTGTCAGGGGCCCCTTCAGCCCACCCCAGTGTTGGTGTGTGAGTTCCCAGACGGGCTCTGCTTAGCTAGAGGATGGCCGTTGGTGTGAGGCTGGAAGCCTCTGTTTCCAAGATGCTCCACTAGAAGTTAGGAGTGAGGGTCCAAAAGGCAACTCTACACTGTAGATCAGTAGCAATCTGGGAGGAAAGCCAAGGAATGGACTATGGTGGTAAGTGGAGTGGAGCGAGAAAGAAGTGGAGACAGTAGGCTTGGGATTTGGGTTGGATGGTGGCATAGGCTTTTCTTTGGACCCCAGAGATATGGGTTCAAATCACTAGTTGGAGAGCGCTAGGCAAGCCTTTGCTTTCTCATCTAGTTTCCTTATAATTATGACATCACGAGGCACAACAGGATGAAGATTATCTAGCCCAACTGTTTTCATCTCTATGGCATTCAGCTATGTCCAAGAGGAGGTAGCTTTGTGCTTTTTGCCATAATCATCAGATATCGTTTCATTAATAACATCAGCTGGCTCCATGAGCGCCTTGCAAATATTGCACCAATTAATTCTCAAACAATGTTTAGGAAATCGTTAACTTTTTTTTTAACATAGGGTCTCCCTAAACTTCTTATCTTCCTCCTGCACCTTCAGAGTGCTAGAGTAATAGGCCTCTGTGACCATGCCTGATTTATGTGGTATCGAGGATCGAACCCAAGGATTTGTGTATGCTAGGCAAGCACGCTACCAACTGAGCTACATCGCCAGCTCCCATTTGTAATTTATATAAGACACTCAGCACAGAGAATAAATGCAGGTTCTTTCTCCCTGTTTCAAATATGGAGGCATTTAGCTCTGGCTGGGCCTCCCTAACCCTCCTGAAAAGAAGAGCTCAAGCGATGACGTTTTCCCATAGAAATGTAACATCCTTTTGGGGCTAAAGATCCTCAGACGGCTGTATGGAGGAGGGCTGGAGAGACAGGGCAAGAGGCATAGTGAGCCCAGGCAGCCATGTTGAAATAGGAAGCCTGACCCTGGGCCAGCCAAGGGTAGGGGGAGAAATGAGGGCAGCAGTGATTGGTTAGAAATGAAGGGTGTGTGTGGAAGCTTTAGGAGATCCAGGGAGTAAAATAGCTTTCTAATCCACCTCGAAAGCAAACTAGTGTTTCAGTCATTCTGAGAAGCCATCCAGGTACCTATTAACAATGGACACACAGAAACTAAAAAGTCAGTTAAGGTGACAGTCACGTCTCAGAGAAGTAACAAAGATGGATTTTGTCTGTGTGCACGTAGAGTATACGTGTTCACATTGTTTGTGTGTGTGTGTATGTGCACAGATGCCCATGTACACGTAAGCACAGATGTGGAGGCCAGACTGCTCAGAGTCTGTCACTTGAACCCAGCATGTGCCAATCTGGCTAGTCTAGTGAGGTTTCAGCTAGGCTAGGCAGCTGGGCGTCTCCAGGATCCCCTGCCTCTGCCTCCCCAGCACTAAAATTCCAGGTGTGCTGCCATACCATGGGGCATTCCACATGGGCGCTGAGGTCTGGACACCAGTCCTCACATTCCTGCAGCAAGCCTTTTGCCCACTAAACCATCTCCTTGGCCCATAGAGGTCATTTTAATGATATGTGAAAGTCCGTGAGTGTACATGTGTGAGTGTGTGTGTGTGTGTGTGTGAATGTGTGTGTGTGTACATGTTGTACACGTGTGTGTGAGTGTGTGTGTGTATGTGTGTGTGTGAGTGTGTGTACATGTGTGTGTATGTGAATATGTGTTGAGTACATGTGTGTGTACATGTACACATGTGTGAGTGTGTATGTATATGTATGTATGCGTACACACGTGTGTATGTGTGTGAATGTGTGTATGTGTGTGAATGTGTGTGTGTGTGAGTGTGCGTGTATGTGTACACATATGTGTGTGAGTGTATGTGTGTACACACACATGTGTGTATGTGTGTGAGGGGCAGAGGGACAAATGGGACCAAGGAAGGGAAGCAAGTGTGGATATGAGACAGAGAGGTGATGCATTGAGAGTCAGGGGACCAGGTTTTCACTCTGCTTTGTGTGCTGTGTGATCTCGGCATGCAATTTGTTCTCTCTGAACCTCAGATTATCCACCTATGCCTAAGAACTACCATTATACCACAGTGTTGATCTGCAAAGCATTTCACCGCTTGATTCCCTCACTGCCTGATAAACTGTGCCAAGGCTCAGAGAGGGGCAGCAGCACGCCTGTGGTCCAGCTGAGATCCAAACTCATACTCTGGGAGCAGGGGTGAGGCAGGGCTTTGGGTTGGAACCTCCTGAGGCTAACAGCCCTCATTGGCTTGCCAGGTCCAGGCAAAGTCTGCCTTTTCGGTGAGAAGATATATACCCTGGGCCAGAGCTGGCACCCCTACCTGGAGCCACAAGGCACCATCTACTGTGTGCGCTGTACCTGCTCTGAGGTAGGTTCCTCTGGCCACTGGGCCACTGCATCAGGTATGTCTGGGCCAGTGGATGGGAGGACAACTGACTTAAGTCCAGGTGCCCAGGGATCCTCGGCCTAGAATGATGTTGTCAGAGGCAGCTATAGCTCAGTGGCGGGGTGGGCTGAGGGCCTGGTCTCCAGTCTCGTCTGTGTGGTGCCAACCTTGCTGCCTCCACCCAGCCCAAGCAGAGCCTCTGTGACTTCTTACTCCTTCCTTTCCGAGGAATTCCCTCCAGCCTTCCTCCTAACCCTTCCTCAACACGCATTCCTCCAACTCAGCTGATCCAAATATTTGCCCTCCGAGGCTTTGCCGAAAGCGGTAAGTGACCTCTGCCCGGAAGTAGCCCTTCCTGCGTTAGTGCCCACATCTCACGCTCCTCGTTACCGTTCACAGCATGTGCCTCGCCTAGTTGAGGCCTCCGAGAACAAGTCTCGCAGCTAGCCGAAGGCTGAACCAGATGGGCCAGAGACCATGTCTTTGTCTTTCTGTTGTCTCCCCCTACCCTGACTGTACCAGTTGGCTCCCCATTCCCACAGCAAAACACTTGAGAAAATAAACGTACAAAGGGGAAAGGTTTATCCCATCTTATAGTTTTAGAGGCCCTAGTCCGGGGTCAACTGGCCTCATTGTTTACTTCATGGCCAGGAAGCCAAAGAAAGAGGAAGAGGTTCAAGTCCCACAATCCCCTTCAAGGGCACACCCCCAGTGACCTATGGACTACCCACAAAATCCCAGCTCCTGAAGGTCCACAGAGCCTCCGGACAGCTTCAACTGGGACCTTTAACACATGCACCTTCGGGGTTATTCAACATCTGAACCATATCACCAATCCAGCACTTCCTGGGCCTTGCACAATCAGTTGGGTAGGATGAAAGAGACCCATGCAATCCAGAATTCTCCAGGGAGGTAGAGGATGGACAAGAGGGGAGGGGGCACTCAGACGGCAGGGCCGCATTGGGAAGTTTTGAGCTCATCTTCTGGGAGGTGCTGGGGGCTTCTGGCTCTCAGGTCCTCAGCACCCTCTTTTCCTCGCAGATGGAGAGGGAGGAGGCAGAAGCTCTGAGGGCCTCCATGATTAATCTCCAGGGGCAGAACCTCCAGGGGCAGAGAAGAGCCCCTGAGGAGACCCGAGTGGGGAACAGCTGACAGCCTTTCTCTCCACTTCCACACTGGGCTCACTCCTTCCTGGGTCTTTCCTTCTCTCTCCCCACAGTTCCTACCGTGTTAGCTTCCGGTGAACTCAGACACAAACAGGGACAACCCCCACCCATGGCTCCAGCTGCCTCTTTTTTATTATCCTCAGCACATCTGAAGCCAATAAGCCATTTAAAAAAGAACTTTATGAAATATAGCCAGAACACAGAAAGGAAACCATAACAGAAAATTCCAGACATGTCACATGGTCCAGTTGACAAAGACCAAGAGCTTTGGGATCCATTGGAGCTTATTCATGTCTCTTCCCCCAGAGTTCACACGTGTAGTTTCTTTTCCTCAGCCCCAAGGACTGTTGCCCACATTTCCAAAGTACAGCCTGAATGCCTCCATATCTCTCCACCATCCATCGGCCCTCTTCACCATCTGAGATACTTTCATCTCTCACCTGGACCACTGCATGAGCCCACGAACAGGTCTCGCTGCGGTCCCTCTCAAATCTATTCTCCACGAAGCAGCTGGAATGACCTTTCCTGAACAGACAACTATGGTGTCTCTTTGCTCTTAAAACCATCTAATAGCTTTTTTTTTTTTTTTTTTCCTGGATAGGGTTTCAGGTAGCCTAGGCTAACCTCAAATGTATCTGAGGATAATCTTGAACTTCCGATCCTTCTGCCTCTCCCTCAACAGTGCTGGGGTCGCAGGCATGGGCCACAGTGCCTACTTTATGCAGTGCTGGGGAATTGAACCCAGGGCTTTGTGCAGGTCAGGCAAGCACTCTGATAGTGCAGCCCCATTGGCAGTTCTGCATGATCTGACACCCTCCTTATCTTCCAACTTCACTCCGTACCCATGCGCTCTGCTGAAGCCACACGGGCCTGAAATCTGAACCTCCAACGTTTGGAACAGTCTCATATTCCCTTCATTGAAATACTCTTCTCTAGATCTCATGAATGGCAGCTTTTCCCTTCCTAGTTCATAATGTGAATGTCACCTCCTTAGGAGGGCTTCCCTTACAGTTTTCAAATGTGTATTCTAATCATATTACCTGGTTTGGTCGTGGTCATAAACATAAGACCTGTCCTCAGCAATAGCCCATGGATCACTAGCATCCATACTGGGAGCAAAGTCTGTCCCAGAGGCTGCCTGAGATCACACAGCAGCTAATACCATCTCCAGTCATTAGGATGCAGGCTCCTGAGAACAGGAAGACCGTCACTTACTCCTGGTTGTACGCCTATGCTTAGTATAAGCACCAAAAATGTCTCAGCAATCCCCAGCAAGCACGAGCCCTGGTGATGGTGTGCAGCTGCTGTGTGATCTCCACAGCCTCTGGGACAGTCTTTGCTCCCAGTACGGATGCCAGTGCCTCTCCAGTTATTGCTGAGGACAGGAAGTAAGGTCATCTATACTTATGCTGTCACTCCAAAAAATGGTGGATCTGACCTTACAGTGACGGTCCCTCTGGCTACAAAGAACTCTGCCACGTGCCTCACCCCTGCCCTTTAACCCTCAAGCTGCCCCCACCAGATCCACTGCTGCCTCTGTTGATCACTTCAGCCCATGCTCCTCCCAGACAAGAGCCGAGAGAAAGATTCTAGCTCTTTAGAAATTCCACCTAGCATCTCACCTGAGGGCCTCAGTTTACCCTCTTGAGAGTGATTAAGCTCCATGACGGAGGAATCTCCAGGAGGTTACTGTTGAAGCTGAACCCAGTTCTGTGGACCGGGAATGCCCCTTAGCGCTGATCTGTCTTTGGCGTTCTCTCTGGCCATCTCTGGAAGCAAGGACTCCAGAGGGACTCAGGCAGTCTAGGGTCTTCTTGGTGCAAGAGGCTGCTTCTGGGAGAAGTCCCGTCCACACTTTCCGCTGGGCAGAGGGCATTGGGAGGGAGCTACAAACAAGGGGGCTGGAGCCACCTTGGGGTTAACTTTAGGGTTTAAACAATGCTGGCTCCATTCGTTCAGGAGCCTCCGTGTCTGAGCGTTCTCTCTCACATCACTCACACTTTTAGATTTTAGTGGTTGCCCGCTTGGAGTCAGGCCCTGTGCTGGTTATTGCTTTGGAGTTCATGGCTGAATGGGAGAGACAGATGTAAATGTTCAGTGCAGCACAGTGAGTCTGGCACAGGGATGAGCGCACGGCGTGGGGAGGCTGAAGAAGGGCTGAGAGGCGGCCTGGCTCACTGGGAAACCTCTGTAAGGCCATGGCTTCTGTTCATCTCTTGCTATGTGAGTTTCTCTGATTCTCTCTCACCTGCCGAACTTGAAGAACTTCAGGTCTCTTCTTCTCTGGTGCCAACCCCAAAGGCTCCGTCCACGGCTCCATGGACCTCTTGGAGACTTGGAGAGTAGAATGACAAAGCCCCAAGTCTTCTCCACACCAGATTGTCAGTCCTGTCCTGGTCCCCTGTCCTCCCCTGTTACAGTCCTTTTTTGAACACGAGGCTCAGGGTCAGTACTGTAAGAAACAAGTCGTAGAGTTAAAAATAGTCCAGGCAGAGCACCAAGATCAATGAATGCCCAGATAGCTCAAGGCTTTTACTTCTATTTCTCATACCCACAAAGGGGCCGTGAGGTCTGAACAAACCCACGACAGGTCTGTCCTCCCCTGAGGGAAGGGTGCAGGTGAGTGGGCCGAGTGAGACCCATTAGTGCTCAGGGTAGGGGTGGGGCTCACTGGAGTTTATTTTCAATCCTATTATACACAGACTTAAGACAAGTTCTGCAGTTGGGTGGAGGTTGGGGAGAGGACCCCCTGATGGGAGGCAGTGGTTCCTTGGAACAAAGCCTGACCCGGTATCTCTTTCAGAACGGCCACGTGAATTGTTACCGGCTCCGGTGCCCACCCCTCCACTGCTCGCAGCCTGTGATGGAGCCACAGCAGTGCTGCCCCAGGTGTGTGGGTAAGTAGCTTTCCTCCTCCCCTGGCACTGGGGCCCCCACTGACCATCTCACGCCTGCTGTAAGCCCTTGACCCAGAGAAGCCTCCAGCAGGAAAAGAACAGATGTTGTGGGAACCCACAGATGCTCAGCAGACACATTCTGGACCCCCCGAGTAGGATAGGGTAGCAGCAAACTTCCTGCTCCAAAACTGAAGCACATGGCAGGAGAGGGCAGAGGAAGTAGAAATGGAGTGGGTAAGATGGATCAGCAGGTACGGGGCGTTTGAGGACCATCCCTGGGACCCACACGGTAGAGGAGGAAACTGACTGAGAAGGTTGCCCTCTGACCTCCACCCCCACATGCTGTGACTTGCACCCCTTCCCCCCCAGAAATAAATAAGTGTAATGAAAAAAAGAAAGTTAAAAAAAGAAAGAAAAGGTAGGAACTGGCTGAAGGAGACGGGATCTGGCTCGGCCCAGTGACTGCACACCTGGGCTATCCAGAGTGAAGGGAAAGCCGGGGTGAACGACTTGGGGCCGGGGGCTGGTTAGCCCTGGGTGAGTGCACGGCGTCTTTGCTGTGGCTCATTTCTCCACTTCATAGCTTGTGAACCCCAGATGGCTGGGCCAAGTCTTGATCACCACTCTGTTCCTGGTGCCTGGTCTGGGGCCTGGGGCAGAGAAAGGGCTCAGTGAAGGTATTGGGAAGGAATGGGAGGGGCACCCCAGGATGAGAGGCCATTCCCTCCACCTAGAGAATGAGGGCTTCGTGGCCAGTAAATGAGAGGAGCTTACACCAAGCACCAGGATGGAGAACATCACACAATGAGAGTAACTCCTTGGGGGTGGGAATCGGTTTTCCCCAACTTTGTCTCTTGGTGCCTAGAACCGAGCCTGGCACAGAGAGGTCTCCGTGACCACCCATGATTTCAGACACTCTGGAGTGGCTGGGCTATAATGGAGAGAGGCATGTGGTCAGGTGTAGGTATCAGTGGGACCTTAGCTGATATGGGAAATGTCTGGGAAGGTCAAAGGCAGACCTTAGTTTAAATGCTAAGGAGAGTGAGAGCAAGAGCGAGAGAGCTAGAGAGAGTGAGAGAGAGCGAGAGAGAGCAAGAGAGAGTGGGAGAGGGAGAGGGAGAGAGAGAGAAGATAATTTTCAGAAAAGTTGCTTTCCTGATTCTGGCAAAAGTCTTAAATCCATGGAAATTTCATTTCCTTCTTCCCCCTGCTCTCCCACCTGCAGATCCCCATGTTCCCTCCGGGTTCCGGGCTCCCTTAAAGTCCTGCCAGCTCAACGAGACCACATACCAACATGGAGAGATCTTCAGTGCCCAGGAGCTGATCCCCACCCGCCTGCCCAACCAGTGTGTCCTCTGTAGCTGTATTGTAAGACCTTCTACAGTCTCTGCGGCCCAAGCCAGTGTCCCTCCTACAAAGAGGGGTGGGTGGGACATTAAGTGAGAATCAGAGAGGATGGAGGGAGGGAACACCCCAGGTCCACAGTGTCCTGCCCTTGGTGACTGTTCTCTGAGTTTCCACACCTGGTCCCCAAATAATGAGAGTAGCCCATGTCCACTTCCCCCCAAGGATGCTGTGCTCCTCTGAGGAGAGGGAATGTGCCCACGTTGTTTCTGTATCTTCTCTTGCTCCATGTCCAGGGCCTGGCATGCACAGGGTGCCTGTGGGTGCTGCAGAATTAATTAATTGATTAATGAAAGCCAGTCATCAGTCCTGGAACACAGACAGTGCCTGACAGTAGCAGATGGGGTTAGTGTAAAGTGGCTTAGACTCCCTCTGCCCATGCTCAGAGGAAGCTGTAGGAACAGCAGGGTTGACAGTCCCATGATTGGGGGACAGAGCAAAGCCAAGCAGGACCTGACTTAGGAAGTCTTCATCTTGTTGCTTGGGAGAGTCTCCATGTAGCCCTCTTCCTGTCACACAGTTTCCTGGCTGTTATTTTACTCTCGGGTAATTTACTGTCTTATCCTATCTCTTTCTTTCTCTTTCCTCCCTATCAGCAAACCCCTCCGCCTTTAGTTCCTGACTTTCTGAGGTGATCTTTAGCCTCTTTCTAGATGAGGTGTCAATGAGCCGTGCTTGACTCCAGCTCTGTTCTGGTGTTGTGTGATTTTTCCTGAAGAGACTTGAACAAACATCTGTTTTCCACAGTTGGTACCAACAATAAGCCAAAGACACTCTCCCCTTCAAGTCTAACTTGGTGCATTGCTGACATATTGGCTCACTTACAGGAGCATGGGTGGCTCAAAGACAACTACGTCCCTAAAAATCCCACCCCAACATGTGTCACAACTCGCAAATGCATTGCAAACGCATCCCTGGAGGTCCCTGCTCAATGTGCAGGCAGTTCCGCAGAGTCCTCTCCCCCAGCCATTGCTTGCTGCTCAAATAATCTTGGAGAGGGGGCCCTGGGCACCCTAGAACTTTCTGAGCGTCCTGAGCCCTGTAAGTTTCCTTGGCTTCCGGAGTCTTACGAGCCTTCATCCTCCCTCCAGGAGGAAATGCTTCACTTTGGAGAACTCTTGGTTCCCAGTGTGACTTAGGCAAGCCGCCTCTCTCTAACCCGCTTCCTCGTTTTCTTCAGTTTCCATCAGTTCAGGCTGTGAATTAAAGTTTCCACGTGGCAGTCAACCGTTGTCAGGAAATGACAACTGTCGGGCTAGCAGCCACTGCTTTGCAGGGCACCTGCCGCTTGCAATTGTTTAGAATATCACACACGACTAGACTCATGTTCTTGGAGCTGTCTTTATTCGGTGGCCCTAGGGAAGGATCTCATCCTGTTTAGAGAAGTGACTGGAACTCAGAGCAGTTGAGCAGCTTGCCTAAGGCTACACAGCCAAAATCCAGACCTTCCAATTCCAAAGTGTCTGAGTTTTTTTCCCATGAGGAGGGGGGCCTGCGTTAGGACGAGGCTGCGGGAAGGTGCAGAGCTGCTGGTGGTGTTCTGAGAGGGTGTTGCAGTGGTCTTTTCCCCATCCTTTCTGGGTGCAGGGCTCTCCTTTCTTTCATCATGTCCTTGTTTATGGCTCTGGATTGAGTTCTGACCTCCCCTCTGGGAGCAGGATCCTTCCATCTCAGACTCATGGCGAGGAAGAAGGAGAGGGCTGGGAACTGCCTCGTTTCCTACAGGAACATGGGGCCTTACAGCTGCTTTCCATGGCCACGCTCGCAACGGACCTTCATGACCCAAATGGGTGTGCTCCCTGCCATTCAGAGCAGGTGAAACTCAGGAGAGAAGTCCTCTCCAAAGGTGGCGATCCTCCTGCCTCTTTGAGGATCCCCATCCTTCAGCCTCACTTTTCAGGGAGAGAATTAGAGGCCAGGAGTCATGTTCCTCTCCCATGCTGGGTGCCTGCTGCAGGCCCAGGAGAAAGATACTGTTTTCCATAGGAGAAGCCTGAAGCTTGGGCTCTGGCCCCTTCTACCCCAACTGTCTCTATGGATGGCACAGCTCCCACCTCCTCTGCAAGACTCCCCTCATCTGTAAGATGGCTCAAAGCCTATCTCACAGGTTGTGGTGGAGGTGACTTTTCAGGGCTTGGAGTGAGAATAGGAGGTCAAAGACACACACACACACACACACACACACACACACACACAGCCTGAGCTGACTTGCCCTGCTCAGGAGCCAAATGCCTCTCCCTCCCCCTCTCAGAGACCTCGAGGCTATTTGCTCCTAGGGAAAGGGGTTCTCCTGGGCCCCAAGGCTGATCCAATCTGGTGTGTTCTATCTGACAGGAGGGCCACACCTACTGTGGTCTCATGACCTGCCCTGAACCCAACTGCCCCACTCCACTTCCTCTGCCTGACTCCTGCTGTCAGACCTACAAAGGTGAGTGTCACAGTGAGCTCTGTCAACTTGACACAGCCTAGAGTCATTTGAGAGGAAAGCCTTAGCTGAGGAATTGCTTAGATCAGACTGGCTTGTGGGTATGTCTATGGGGAGCTAGCTGTCTTGATTGTTAATTGATGTAAGAGGGCCAGCCCACTATGGGCAGCACCATTCCCTAGGTAGGTGGAACTGAGCTAGCTAAGCATGAACTTCAAACAAGCCAGCAAGCAGTATTCTTTCATAGTTTCTGCTTCAAGTTCCTACTTGAGCTCCTGTATTGACTTCCCTCAATGATGGACTATAATTTGTAAGCTGAAATAAGCCCTTTCCTCCATTAAATTGTTTTTGGTGAGAGTGTTTTATCCCAGCAATACAATGTAACTAACTAGAACTGTGAGTCTTCCCAGGCCTTACAGCACCCTCTCTATGGACTGCCAGGAAGAGCCTAGGGACAGCCAGCATGTAGTAAACACTTCCTACAGGGAGGTGGTGGCTTGGCGTGGGTGTCCCCAAAATTAGGACCTGATGCTGTCCTGTGCCACTTCTGTTACTGCAGTACTAAGGAGCACATGTGAGGCAAAGTGAAAATCTGAGGGTGAGAGAAGAGGCAAAAGTTTATCCACAAACTTGGCAACTCCCATTGGCCAAGGCTCACATCAGTCACCCTCATTAATGCCTCTCACTCCTGCAGTGTGAGTGATAGGCAGTCCTGGGAGCAGCAGGCAGTGAGAGGAGGGGCTTGGCAGGGGACATGGCAGGAGGCACTGCTAGGGTGAAGCTGAGGGCAGCTAGTGTTGGGAGCCCAAGGGCGCTACTGTAGAGCCTGTAGTGACTGGCCACCATCCCCACAATCCAACAAGGCTCAATGGAACAAAGTAGCACCCAGGAGCAGATAGATATAGGCAGAGCCCTCCTCTCCTCCTGTCTTCCTCATGGCAGTCTAGTAGACTAGACTCCTGGGGTAGATTATCTGGGGAAACTGCTGAAGGGCAGGCTGGACTTGAGCAGAGGTATACAATTGGACTGCCTGTGTGGACTTGGAGAAGCCTAGGAGAGCTTCTTGGGTAGCCTCGGATGTTTGGGTGTACTTCTGCTTAGTCCTCACTCCTCTAGACGTCAGCTGGAAGGTGAACAGAGAGGCTGACCTCAGCGGTTCTAGCAGGCAGCCTGACTCCACTCTCCTGGGTCTCTGAAGCAGGAACATTCAAGACGGGCCAGATGGCATAGTGAAGCAGGGGCTTGGGAAAGAGGATGGTGCTGAGCCCTGGGAAGCTGCAGGGCTCACTCTGTGCACTGGTTCCCTGGGAAGAGCAGCTGGAAGAGGCCTCAGGATTCACCTGGAGGCAGAGGGATGGGGGAATAGAGCCCTGGAAGTGTGTAGTGTAAATCTTGGTTGCAGGCATGGGATTCTGGGATCTTGGAACCACCCACGAAGGGATTACCAGTATCTCAGAGGGATGACTTTTCAGTAGACTAAACAAGATGCTCTGACCAAGCTGAAGAGTTCAACCCCAAGAGTGACAGGAGGCCAGTGTGGGGAGCTGAAGAAGCACCCTAGTGGTGAGATTTTGATAACTCAGTAAAGACAAAGAGGCTGTATAGAGACGCATAAGCCCCTCTAAGGTAGCTTGTAGGCTGGAGCAACGGTGTGGCCTTGGGCTTTTGGAAGGGGCAGGGATATAGGCAGAGGCTTCAGGGCCATGGCCGCAAGGCTGACCCAGCTTCTTTTTGAGTTTTCAGACAGGACAAGTGAGAGCTCCACTGAAGAAGACTTGGCACAGTTGCAGCAGGGAGAGGTGAGTGTGCTCGCACACAGCTCTGCGGGCATGTTGGGGCAGAGGCTGCTGTCCAAGGCCAGAAATCTGCATGGCTCTCCAGCACTTGCTTTTTTTGTTTGAATGTTTTGGGTTTTTTTTTTTTTTTTTTTTTTCGAGACAAGTTTTCTCTGTTGTATCTCTGGCTGTCCTGGAACTCACTCTGTAGACCAGGCTGGCCTCAAACTCACAGAGTTCTGCCTGCCTCTGCCTTCCGAGTGCTGAGATTAAAGATGTGTGCCACCACTGCCCGGATTATCACTCACTTTTTAAAAAGTATTGCGCTTTGTCTATCCCTGATCCCATGTCTGGGTCAGCTACATTGGCACCTCTATATTGCAGCCTCCATCCGTCCCTTCCTCCCTCCTTCCGTCCTTCTGTCCCTCCATCCCTCCCTCCCTCCTTCTTTCCCTGCCATCATGGTTCCCATTATGTCTGATGGGCCATAAGGGAACAGGTTGCCACACGGGACAGGGTAGGCCTCAAACTCCCTCATTTCCTTCAGGGTAATCTCTCTGACACTGTTCTATCCAGAGCCTGTGTATATGATCAGCCCAAGCTCCTGGAGAATGGCTTCTGACTTTGTCTGTGCTTCTGTGCCTCATTTCTGGAGTGTAGCTTCTTTACTGGGGAGGGATCTGCCTTTCTGCCCCCCCATCTTGGCTCCTGTCAATATTGTCTAGAATTCAGATGGCCTAGCTTTCCCAGCTCCCTGTGACCTGAGGGGAAAGAGATGGGAGAATGAACCGTGTCTTGACTTAAGTCTCCTGTTGCTCCTCAGTGCCATGTTACGATGTGAAAACTCCTTCTGTTCTTTCATCCTGGGCTCTGGGAGCCTGGGGCACACAAAACTGGACTCCTGACCTTTCCTCCTCAGCCAGGGCATCTGCTTTTGCCAGGCTGATTTCTCAGGACTAAGCCCAAAACCTGAGCCATTCTATCCTTTCCTTCCTGCCTGTCCCTGGAAAACAGTATTTGGGGAGCGCAGGCTAGTGCCAGACACCCCCTTTCCTCCCACAGCTCCTTCCTGACTAACTGAATAGCTTAGACATGTGCCGTTTGGGGTTTGTGTCCTCCAAGGCCTTCTTGCCTCAACTCTGCTTGACCAACATTTCCTGGGTGCCTCCTGTATGCCTGAGCCTGGGCTAGCGCCTGGATGTTCCTATTCTGCGGGCTCTGTCTGTGGGCCATGAAAGAGTTGCCTCGGAGACAGTGGAGTGGGAAGAGACTGCAGAAGCGAGGGTGTTAGTAGTTCATGGACAGCGAGGGAGAGGACAGGGGCTTCTTCCTGCTCCTAGCCCTGTCACTCCCCTCTGTTGCCTGGAGCTGCCCAGTCCCCAAACTGAACCTGATTTTTGTTTTCCTGCACCTTGGAATTCTAGAACTTTCTGGGATCTTCAAAGGCCTGTCTATTGTCATCTGACTTTTCTTGAGCATTGTTTTCTCTGTTCCCGACCCTACTGTTGCTCTGGGTATGCCTACCCACCATAACCCCAAGGTCTAAGAAGGGCTTGGTGGAAGCTGACTTGCCAAATCCTTGTCAGTGTTTTCATTGGTCAGTCTGAGAATATCTTAGACCCCAGATAGTTCTGTGTGAAGCCTATACAGAACCTGTGCTCCCTCTCTCTCTCTCTCTGTCTTTCTCTCTGTGTGTCTCTCTGCCTCTGTCTCTCTGTCTCTCTGCCTCTGTTTCTCTATCTCTCTGTCTCTCTGTCTCTCTCTCTCTCTGTCTCTCTCTCTCTCTCTGGGAAGTCCTCTGGTTTCTACTAGCAGGCCTCTTGGTGCACCCTGGTTGTGGCCCCAGCTGTGGCCTGTCCCCCTCAGACTGCTCATCATCCTGCCCGCTGTTTGCAGAGGCATTCCCAGGATCCACACTTGGAGGATGGAAGGAGGAGAGGCCCCAGCACCCCAGCCCCTCCCAGCCTCAGCCCCCCTCTGGGCTTCATCAATCGCTATTTCCGACCAATGGGAATGGGCAGCACTACTATCAAGATTATCCTGAAGGAGAAACACAAGAAAGGTGGAAACAGCACCCCCCATCAGTCTGCTGATGGGGTGGGGGCCCTACCTCCTGTGCTCCCTACTCTGGTTCATCAATCTCAGTCTGGGCGTGAGCTTAAACTAAAAAACAAACAAAATTGAGTGGGCCTTTGAAGATCATGGACCTTAACTCCCATTTAACAGATGAGGATGCTGGGGTGCACAAGTGCTGAGTGAGGGAAAGAATTGTCCTGTTTTGTGGGGGTGGGAATGTCTCACTATGTAGCTCAGGTTGGCCTTGAACTTCAGCTCCTCCTGTCTATGCTTCCCAAGCAACAATATTTTATTGAGCACCAATCGTGTCTTTATTGAGAAGTGGGGGAGACAGAACAGAGTCTGTCCCAGTCCCCGCCCCAAGGGGATCCTAAACTAGTTGTGAGACTTGTGGATAAGTTACCATGAGGCAGGGCTGAGGACAAGATTGTCAGATGAAGGGGGGGCAGAGCTGGTCCTCGGGGTGGCAGTGGGCATGGGGCCGGAGCATTGCCTCAGATGGGGAGGGCGGGGCTCAAAGCAGGGCTCCGAGACTGCTAGAGAGTAAAGAGCCACAGGGTTACAGAATCCCAAACCCTGGGCTTTCGGTGAGATGCTAAGGCAGGGAGGGAGAAGCGGACTGCTAGAGTTCAAACCACAAGGCGTTAGCAGCTGCTCTGGGGTCTCCCTCTGCCAGGTTTCCTTGCTCTACCAGAAGTACCTCTGGGGCCAGGGAAGGGCTCTCCATCTTCAGCAAACCCTGGGTACCAGGAGGGACGTCAGAGTTGGTACAGGTTCTATTCCCTGGCCTGCACTGTAGGCAGTGTAGCTGATGTCCTACTCTACATGTTGGGCTAGAGCCTCTGACCAGACCCGAGGCACTGACCCTGCCTCTCTCCTCTCTGTTCTCCATGTTCCAGCTTGCATACACAATGGCAAGACATACTCCCATGGGGAGGTGTGGCACCCTACTGTGCTCTCCTTCGGTCCCATGCCCTGCATCCTGTGCACCTGTGTGGATGGCTACCAGGACTGCCATCGGGTGACCTGCCCTACCCAATATCCCTGCAGTCAACCCAAGAAAGTAGCTGGGAAGTGCTGCAAGATCTGCCCAGGTAGGAGGGGTGCTGTAGTCAGGGGAGGCACTGGGAGCCTCGGGGACCTAGAGTGCTTGCGGGGGTTTACACTAGCTGTAGGCTTTACAGTTGTCCAGACTACAGGAAGCACAGGCATAGAAAATGCCACACTACGTGGGACCGCCTAGCATGACAGCAGCAGCTTCAGAAGCTCTTGACATAGACATGAGATCAAATGATGTTTTGCTCTCTATGAAGCCATAAAGTATTAGAACAGTGGCCCTTTTGAGAATAGCCAATGCGGATTGAACACGTCACAAACTTTGTTTTTCTTTTAGAGGATGAGGCAGATGCCAACCACAGCGAGGTCATGTCCACCAAGTGTCCCAAGGTGCCGGGCCAGGTCTATGTGTACACGTCAGTATCTCCAAGCTCAGACAGCCTGCACCGCTTTGTCCTGGAGCATGACGCCTCTGACCAGGTAGAGGTCTACATCTGGAAGCTGGTGAAAGGTGAGTGACCAGGGCCTGCTCTCAGCCACGTATCAGTCTGGTACCTTCCTTCCTCAGAACCCACAGGGCCCTTATGAAGGTTTTGCTGA
This sequence comes from Cricetomys ansorgei, assembly GCA_026225945.1. NCBI lineage: Eukaryota > Metazoa > Chordata > Mammalia > Rodentia > Nesomyidae > Cricetomys > Cricetomys ansorgei. Next base: position 5,421,281 of record JAMJFZ010003206.1, read on the forward strand.
TCAGATGCCTCAGCATCCTTCCAGGAGTACAAACCCCTTGACTCCATCCCCATTTCCATTCCTCTGTGATTTCTGGTGGCTCCGGTAAGCCCGCTCACTCTGAGCAGCCACGGCCTCTGAATGCTCCCTCTCCTGGTCATGGAGGGTTACTGCACCCTTTGAGGAGTCGACCTTAAAATCATAGACTCTGTGGGTGGGTGAGATTGAGGCGGCAGGTGGGGGACATCTTGCCAGGCAGGAGAACCTCACAGCATCCCCAACACAGGAGACCTGAAGCTAGTCCCCTGAGCCTTTTCACGATGGTATATCCTGTTCCTCTTCTGTAATCTGACATCAGAACATGTCTCTAGCTCTGTGAAATACTTGTCCTTTAACCAGACTGGTCATTATTACTTCTGGAGGTCAAGAGTTTTCATTGATAAGTGGACTTCAGAGTTCATTTTTGTCTTGTATACATAAACCCACTGGGTAGAGTTACACATTGAGCCATGGTTCAAAGCCTGGAGAAAGGAAGACTCAGGGTGCGGTTCCCTGTCAGAGGGAACAGCTTTATTCTGAGTGACTGCAGATCACAAGCAGAGGCTATGGAACCAGGCTGATCTGGGTTCAAATCTCATCTCTGTTACTTCAAATCCTGGCTCTTCTCGTGTAGCCTTGCTGGGCCTCAGTGTTCTCTTCTGTGAATTGGGGAAAGAGGCTTTGGGATAATCCCTGACCTATAGAATGTGGCAAAAATATCTGTATCCTCTCACACCAGCTGCTTAGAATGGAAGAGAGGTGGACTTCTATTTAGTACACGGAGGTTCTTATTCATCCTCGGAGCCTTCCTATGGTGGGGGTGGGGGGATGCAGAGCTGACAGAGCAGGAGAGGCAGAAGCAGGGACTCAGATCACCCTGGGTCTGGGGCTGGTGCTGGCTACAGCTCTCAGACCACCCATACTGTCCGCCCCAGCAGGTGGGGACAGCAGGAAGCACTAAGCCCCCATCTTTAGGGACACATGACTTGATGACTCACATGCAACAGGTGCATGTGGGGAGCTGAACTGGTCAGAGAAGGCTTCCTAGAGGGTGGACCTTTGCAACCGAGGGAAGCAGGGGGGCCTTAGAGAAGCCACAGGGCGTTTGCAGGCAAGACAGATGCAGCCCTGTGCACTGCGCTCTGTACCCAGCAGACACCATGTGCAAAGGGCCTCGTTTAATCCTCACGGGAAACTTCACGTTCTCAGGCCCCATTTTGTCGATAAGAAAACTAAGTCTGAGAGGCTGGGGTGTAGTTTAGTAGAGTGCCCGCCTCGCACATACGAGGCCGAGTTCAGTCCCCAATGCAGCATAAACCAGATGTGGTGGCAGACACCTGCAATCCCAGCACTTGGGAGGTTAAGTCAGACATTCAAGGTCATTTTCAGATGCATGGAGAATTTGAGACCAGATTCAGTCTGGGAGATGACACGACATGCTGACGTCTTATGGGGGTGCCTGGGAAAGGTCCTCCTTGGCCTTTCTGTACCTTTCTCAGGCACAGAGATATCACAGAGAGAATGGAGAGGGGACTTATTTCCCGTCTCATCACCACCAGACCTGGCATAAAAGAAATGGGGTGGAGGACCCTCCATTTCCACCATGCCAGGCCCTGCTGTTGTCCTTGGCAGTGCTCCCCATCTGCTGCCTCCTGGGTCACCTGAATGTTCCATGATTCCCTGCCTGCCCCAGGCTGCCGTCCCAGGGCTCATCGCCAGGGCCACCACTTGCAGTGTCCTCTCTCAGAGGGGTGGAAACAAATGGACAGTGGCCACAGTCCTGTACCAGCAAGGCCACGCCCTCTGGGACCAGCCTGGGACATCGGTTATGTGAGCCTGTGGGATTCTGGAGTTTCCTGGTAGGACAGACTTCAGGGGCCTCAGAGAACTTGCGTTTATCTCCTGATAGTCTTGGCCCCTGCCCAACCCCCATGCAGGTGCCTCCCTCCCAGCCCAGAACAGCTTGGTCCAGAGAAGTTTGGCTTCCCAGTGAGCTGGACTGGCCTATTGCCTGGAACTCACTCACAAGTACCAGCTCTGCCCAGGGGGCCATGGGACCCAGCTGTGCTCAGACTTGACACAGCCTTTCGAAAGGGCAAGAGGCACATTCAAGACACCCAAGCCACAAAGCATCCTCTCCACTCTGCCTTATAGACCGTGGTGGGGGCTCCCCCACACCTGTCACCCCTCCTCCCATTTGTCTTTTTTCTTCCGTGTACTGGGAGCATGCAGAGGCAGGGCTGTGCAGGAAGGCCTGTCCCCATCTCATAGAAGATATTTCCCGCCACTCTGGTGTAGCCATGGGTCTTAGGAGCTATATGCCGGTTCTTGGCATCTAAGCTGGGGCTCCAAGGACAAGTGATGGCTTTTTCTCAATTCCTGAAACTCTGTCCCAGTATCCACATTTTCTGTTCCCCTTCATGGGGCCCCACGCTGATCCCTGAGTATAGATCTGGTTCTTGGTGTTCCCTAAGGCAGTGCTGACTAAGCTGAGGCCTTGCTGGTTGTGTCTGTTCTTTCTGGTCAGAGGCTGTGGTGGGCAACAGCTGGTGCCACCTCACAGCCCTTGTGCTTAGGGCCTCAGACCCATCTATGGTGCCAGGGGCAGCTTTCCACAAGTCAAAATACCAGAGGACCCAATACCTCATTCTTCCTAGGGCCTCAGTAGACTAGGTACATATATATTTATCTTCTTACCTACCCATCTGTCCACCCACACCCACCTATCCACCCATCAACCCACCCTTCTATCCACCCTTATGCCCATCTGTCCATCCATCCATTCATATATCCATAACCAACACACCCATCTCCACCCATCTATCCATCCATCCACCCATTCATTCATACATACACATATACATACATACATACATACATACATACATATATCCACTCACGTACCCCACATGTTTTCATGTTCAGAACCCAAAGAGTTAAGGTCTCAAGAGTTCCAAGTCTGGGAGAGAAGGTAGGAATAGCCATGATGGTAGCAGCATAGACTTATGGCTTTATAGACTTTATAGACATGGGTGTGATTGTCTGGGAAGATAGCTCAATTGGCAAAGTGTTTGCCTCAAAAGCCTGAGAACCTGAGTTCAGTCCCCAGAAGACGTGTGAGCATGCTGGGTGCAGTGGCACACGCTTGCCATCCCAGCACTAGGGCAGTGAAGAAAGGAGGGTCCCAGCCAGACTAGCCTACCTGGTGAGCTCCAGGCCGACAGAAGAGCCTGTCTCGAAGAAACAGGAAAATATTCCTGAGAGTGGCACCCAAGGTTGCCTGTCCTTTGTCTTCCATAGTCCATATGCGTGTTGCGCGCGCGCACACAAGCGTGTGCACACACACACACACACACACACATTTAAAAAGAAGAAATGGGTAAAATGATAAACAGAACCAGAGTGTGCTGGTATCGCAGAGAGGAGGCCATAATCACCTTCAGGGTGGATCAGGGAAGCCTTAACTAGAGCTGGGCCACAGCAAGACACCATGGCTCCATGTTCTATGATGCCTGAATAAACACAGCTAGGGATTTTTATCGTATGCTGTATGCCAGGGAAAAGCTGGACAGATCTACACAGATCAGCCTTCTCTTCTTTATTCTCTCTTTCATTCCTCCCTCCCTCCCTGCGCTGTGAGCAGGTGTATACATGGCACTGGTAACAGGAGTAGAAACAGAGAAAAGAGGCAAAAGGACACAGGTTCTATTCATTGTGGTGACAGGAGGTCAGAGAAGCCAGTACATTTCCGATGGCCACCATTAGGATTATGGTTCACCAGGGGCTAGGGCCCTAGAGCAGTGACTGAGGAGAGGCAGTCAAAACAGATTGGAACCCTGCCGATTTATTCCACATGATTTGATGTCTGATTAGACTAGGGACAGGGATGGAGGTGACAGGGTGGGTTGTCACCTAGCTCATGCCTTCTTGTCTGCCCACAGGAATCTTCCACTTGGTACAGATCAAGAAAGTCGGGAAGCAAGATTTCCAGAAAGAGGCACAGAACTTCCGGCTGCTCACAGGCACCCATGAAGGTGGGACCTTGTGCTAGGAAGAGGGCCAGGGATGGGAGCAGAGACAAAACAGGACCTCTTGGGGAGTTCCCAGGATGCTGGTGCCAGGAGGAGGGACTGGAGGGGGGGCTGTCAGCCACAGACGTCAGTTCCCAGCACAGGAATCCAGTGGGTGTCTGGGCCAGAGATTTCTCAATTCCTAAGTGAGCAAGAGAAGGTGAGATTGAGCAGCTGTCTTTGTCTTTGGCCAGTAAGGTCAGGTCTGAGCCCCCAAATCCTGGTGCTCTCCATCCCTCTGGACTCCCCATCCCAGTGAGGCCATCCTAACCACTTCCCTTGACACTCTAATTTGCTCTGCATTACCCCGTGAAGATGGACCTAGACGGGGCCTTTGGGGGCAGCAGGTCAAGTGACAAATGAGACATTACCCACAGGAGTCAGAAAGCACAGCTCCAACGCAGGCGGAAGGCTGTCACATACCACCGTTCTGTGGGACCATACCTTTCCACTAGCGGGTCCCAAACCCTGGCCCAAGTGTTAATAGCCTAGTTACCGCCACTGTGGCACACGTGCTTGTGAACATACGTGACCATGCACACCGCTTGTCTTCTACCTCCCTCCATGCAGGTTACTGGACTGTATTCCTAACCCAGACTCCAGAGCTGAAAGTCACAGCCAGCCCAGACAAAGTGACCAAGACATTATAACAAGGACCTAAACAGTTGCAGATACGAGCTTTATTGTTTTTGTTATTATTATGTTAATAAAGAAGTTGCATTACTCCCCCAGCCCTGCCTGTTGACTTCATATTCCTTTTCCAGGGACCCTACCAGGCAGCTGCCTTCATCCTGAATTTATCTGGGTGGAAGCAGATTCAGATGGGGTACAGGGGGAACCTTAGGCCTCACAGCAACTTTTCATCAGAGCCGTGAATAGATTTTACGGCCTCCTTGCCCAGGCCCTTGTCTCCCAGGATCCTTACCCTAAGCACCCCCATCCCTCCAGCCATGGCACCCAGCCTAAGAAGAAGAACTTAGTTGTCCAGGCAGTGATGATTACAACCTCAGAGCATTTCCTCGGGGCCTGGGGCTTTCCTACGACCAGCCATCCCTACTTCAGGGAATCTGAGTTTAGAGAAGAGCTGGAGTGACGTGCCTGAAGGCACAGAGGGGGTTCGTGCTGGTCCAGGACTGGAAGCCAGGGCTCTGGCTCTATGTTAGCACTCCTTCCCCGGCTCTTGCTGCCACATGAACAGCCTCACCTCAAAGGGGTCCAAGACTGTAGTCAGACTGCCAAGTTGGCCCGTTGTCTGAGAAGGCCTAACCCTTACAGTGAAAGACAAATCAACTATTTATCCTGCCCACGTGTGTAAGCGCTTGCAATGTCAAATATGCTTTATGGCCCGTGGCTTCACTTACGTCAAACAATGTAGGACTTACCCCAACTCGAGAGGCCTCTGAGGCTCGAGTGAGGCGGTCTTTCCCAGAGCCTCGCAGTGATGAGTAACGAGGCAGGACCTGACTTCAGGGCCTCTGCCCCCCTGGTGAAACTCTCAGGAAAGCCAGGCCCAGCCGTCCACAGCCCCAGCTCCCCACTCTCTGCATCCAGCCTAAAAGCATTGAAGAGACGGTGGACGGAGGCCTGTATGCTGGGTCTGTGTGGCAATCTAGGGAGCCCACACTGTTTTCTCTATAGCATTGGTTTCCACAACACCGTCCCTGAGGTCCAGGAGATCTAAGCAGCCACCAATGCCACTTTTACTGGGATTCACCTTCTTTAAGCTCCCTTTGCCAGTTCTGTGGGTGGGGGGCAGGTTTGAGAGTCTGAGGTTAGATATGCATGTCTGTGGCCTCCCTGTCATCTTATAGCCCCTACCCAGCCCTTCTAATGGACAGTCATCATTTTGGCTAACTAGCTCACCACAGGGACTTAACTTGGCAACTCTGGGGGCGAGTTCTGAGCAATTCAGGAACCTAGAAGCCCAGCCAAGCATAGGGTGGGCTCTGATCATCTTCCCAACTATATGGGATGTCTCTTCAGCAAAACTTTCCCAGGTGCCCCATCCTTGTCCCTTGCCCCTGTCCCAGCACAGGGTTGTGGGCAGGCTCTGCAGCCTGGGTTTCAGGACAGAGATGAGTTCCGGTTGTGTTCTTCTTGCTGCGGCAGGACAAGCTGCCTTTCGGTTTCTTTAACAGGCTCACCCGAAGCCTGTGACGTGTGCCCCAAGTCCGCTTCTCCATAGGGGGCACACTTACTCATCAAGCCCTCCTTACTTCAGTCCAGCCCTTTCTATTTGAGCAAACACACATTTTGCGCACCTTACACAAGACCAGTGACACAGAGAAAGGAGCCGATAGTGCCCACCACAAATCTGGAGGAAGAGGAGAAAGAAGAGGAGGAGGAGGAAGGGGTGGAGGAAGAGGAGGAGGAAGAGGACAACAACGAGGATGAAGAGGTGGCATCGTGGCATCTGAGTAAAGGAGGTGAGGGCAGAGCGTCACGGGCACAGCCCCAAACCCCGACTGAGGGCATTTACTCGGGCTCCAAAGGATGGGGAAGAGATAAAGAAATGGTGGAAGGAGAGAGAAGAGGGTGAGTAATGACGTAGGAGCAGAAAACTTTGAAGAGGAGAAAAGCAAATGATGAGGAGAATCGCAGCTAGGTCACCGGTGCGGTCGGTGTTGGACAGTGAGCGGATGGGGGTGAGGCTGCCTTCCAGCCGAGAGGCTCCGGTTTCACCGAGAGACAATCCGTGATTTGGAGAGCTGGCTCTACCTGCTGCAGAAGAATGGCCTGGCGAGCCGGGCTGAAGCCAGGGAGGAACCGTTCAGGGAACACACATGAGAGGCTTGGGTAGGAGGGAGGCCATGGAGGAGGCAGGATGGACTGAGTGTAAAGTTAAAGGAGGGGAAGGGTTCCCACTCTATGGCTTCTAGAAGAAAATAAGAGATTTTACACACACACACACACCCCCACACACACCCCCCCCCACACACACATACACACACACACACACACACACACACACCACACACACACACACACACACACACACACACACACACACACACACACACACACACACACACACACACACACACCTAGTGCCTGAGGAGAGAGCCATAGCCCTCTGTTATATTATGGGTTACCAGAAGAAAGCAGGGCTAGAGACAGAAGGTGGGAGCTACTGCCTATAGGTGGTGACCAAAGCCAGGAGGGAGAAACCATGGCCTGGGAAAGACCAAGACAAAGGCCCAGAGCAGCTTGCAAGGGAATGACTAGGGAGGCGAGGGGGAGGGCAGGAGACTCACCACCGAGAACTTAAGTGAGGCCTGACAGAGCCCTGTGTGGAGACAAGGACAATCTTGTGGCCATGGCAACCATTAGTGTTGGTTGAGAGGCAGAAGCTGGGTTTGGGGGACCTGAGATGGTGTCTGGAAAGAGAGGGAAACGGACTTTTAATAAATTTGGCCATAAAAAGAAGAGAGGGAGGGGAGTGGCTTTGCGCGTGGGATGGAGGGAGGGTGTGCAGCCAGCCTTGGTAATGAGAAGATTCGGGGGGCAGGGAAGCAGTGAGGACGGAGAGATGTATATTCAAAGATGGTCTAAGGGTCGCTTCTTGGTCACAAACCACAGTGTTACACTGGTTCCTCTCACAGGGCTGCTGAGAAAGAAGGGAATGGCAGCTTTAGGGACTCGCCAAGGCTCCACCAGGGGATCCCAGGGAGCTACCGCCCTGCCTGTGGTCAGTGTTACCCACTCCACCATTCTAGTGTGACCAAGTCCGTCACCTCGTCTGCTCCCCAGAAGACCCCAGTAAGGTGGGGATCACTGTGTACATCACACAGATGAGGAAATGAAGATGGGGGAATGGATGCTGAAGATGTGAGGGGAGTGAGAGGGGAAAAGTGAGTTCCAGCTTGGTCTGTAGTGCTGTGGGCTTCCTCAAGGCACAGACGGCCTGGCAGACCAGGGCTCCGAGCCATAGCCTGCTTGGCCTCCGCAGGCAGCCTTCTGGCCCCTGAGCTGGTTCATTTACTGTGATACCTCCAGTTTCTTGGGGCCAATTCCTCCTGCTCTTCCTCCTGCAGCTGTGACACCACCTCTTCCCTTCCCTGAAGACAGGCTTGGGCTCTGGGAAAGGCAGTACTTCTGAGAATCAGGAGGTGGCCTGTGGCTTGGAACTGCCTTGCGGGAGAGGGAAGGCCTGGGGCTACGTGGGGCACAATGGCATCTCTCTCTAGGGCTGGTTCAGTAATTCATCTTTCCTCACCCTGGCTCCTGGAAAGACACTCCTGCTTGACTTCTTCTCAGAGTCACCTATGGAGAAGAGCGGGGATTGCTACAGGGGGGTATGGCTGAGGCTGGCAGGGGCTGGGCTGGTGTGGGTCTCTGTGTGTGCCCTTCTCTGCACATGGAAGCTTTCTAGGGTTAAACCCTGGATCTAGACCTCTGCTCTGGGCTGATATGATGACCACATGGCATCTGACTTCACTCTCAGTCCTACCTTTCCCTGCTCTAGAGCAAATCACAAAACATCCTTAAGGTCAAGCAGCAATGAACCCACTCAGAGGCTGTGACTGGAAGCCTCAGGGTCTGACTATAAGGTTCAGGTTGTTTTATCCCATGATGCCAAGGAATAGCTGTTCATCGCTCCCTGACACCAACTTTTTCCTCCCCACTTCACCCCTGCTAAAAAGTTCTGCCTATCAGCCCAGGTGGCCTTTCCAAATCATCATCCCACCAGTGTCTCCCTCATGAAAGCTGTCTTTCTAGAACTCTCCACTGCTCTCAGTGACACAAAAGCTGTGTCCTGACCCTTCTCGATATCTTCTGCTACATCTTCAACACAACCATCTTGCTTGTTCTCCTGGCAGTACCCAAGGGTCCAGGCTACAAGTCTGTGGGAATGGCCCCCAAAGGCTCATATACTTGAAAGTCGGTCCCCATTTAGTGGAACTGTTTGGGAAGGATTAGGAGGTATGGCCTTGTTGGGTTAGGTGTGTCTCTGAGAATGGGCTTTGAGATTTCAAAAGCCCACACCAGGCCCAGTCTCTCTGTTTCTATGACTCTATGTCTCTGTCTCTGTCTCTCTCTCCCATGTCTGCTTGACTGCCTCATGCTTCCTACCATGATGAGATCGACTAACCCTCTGAAACTGTAACCAAGGCCCCAATTAAATGCTTTCTTTTACGAGAGTTTCCTTGGTCATGGTGTCTCTTCACAGCAATAAAAACTAAGACACCACCTCCTTGGTCCTTTCTGTTGTCCAGGAATTGTATTTTCTTCCATGATAGAATTTGGCCTTCTGTATAGCAGAGATCTCCCATGAGGCAGCGGGCCACTGATGCAAGAGGCCACATGTATCAGCTCTCTGCACCCAGCCTGTGGCCCATGGGAAGCATTTAATACACACTAATCGATGAGAGAAACGTGACGTCAGTGAAAATAAGAGCGGGGGGGGGGGGAAGGGGAGGTAGATTTGAGGGGACACACCATAGGTGCTCAATAAACATCCGCCCAGTCCTCAAACCTCACTACCATTGCAACCCAGTGCCACAGCCACCATTACTGCCACCTTCACCGCCAAGACGTCACATTTGTGGGTCCCAGGCAAGAATGCGGTCTGTATATTCCAAATACTTAAAACTTGAGAGTCAAACTAACAAACCATCCCACATGTCCTATCTCCCAACCTTAACAATATATCTTCTTAATGGCCTTGAAGGCCAACTTCAAATACAAAATCTCTGAAGGCCCTGGTCTCACAGGAGAGAACCAAGTCTCTGACCCTGGATCTTCCTCCTCTTCCCTTCCGCCCATGCTTATCTTCTTTGTTTGAGGGTGTATCCCGAGCTGGCCTCTAACTCACAGTCCTCCTGCCTTCTCCTCCCCAGAGCTGAGATCCCCTCCCCATGCCTAAATCCTTTTTCCTTCTTATTCTAGCTCTGTTCACAGGTGTGGCCACCCCAGCCTGCATCCTGTGATGGCTTCAGAACATATCCATAGAAGCTTTTCTGCCCCTGTTGGGCCATGCAGCTCATAAACTCCCCTTTAAACCTGGGACAACCTGTGCCAACAGAGTGAAGCAGACATTAGGCAGGTGACTTCTGGCCAGAGAAAAGGTCACACAGCTGCCACCTTATTATTAAGAGGGTTGCTGTCGGAGCTCTGAGGCACACAGTACCAATGACTGTGGCAGGCTGTTGTACTGTGAGAAAGCCAAGCCCCTCGAGAGGTTCACCTAGGTGCTCCAGTCACTGGGTCCAGCTGAACATCAGTCCAACTACCAGAAATGATAGCCCAGGTATGTGATTAGAGGGCCCTGGCATGGCGGGGCACAGACAAAGCATTTGTATTGCTTGGCCCCAGCTTCTAGCAAACAGAATCCAGAAGCATTAAAAAAGCAGCAGTTGGGGTGGGCAGTAATTTGTCATGCAGGGAAGGTAAGCAGAAGTTGTCCAGATTCTACCCACAGCCTGGCTGTCCCTGCTGTAGCAAATGGTCCCTGTGAGAACAGGTGAGGATCAACACTGCAAGCAGACTCCACTCTCTGGACAGAGATTCCAGGATTCCTGGTTTCTGAGTGCACATTTGAGGGGAGAGTGCATGTCCCTTTCATTCCAGGGGCCTCTGGTGCCATGGGTACAGCTGATAAAGGATCAGTGTGGGGCCCTGGGGTAGGTGCTGCTTCTGTGGAGGGAGCCAACCCTAGAAGCAGGATAACAGCCTTAGTGACTTGCCACAGCTCTCAGTGACAGAGAGGCTGGCCATCTAGGCCAGAACATGGCCACAGAGATAGAAGTGGATGGATTTTAGAACTCATCTAAATAGGATGTAGAGTCAACAAAAGCCATGCCCATCAGACATGGCGACCACCTCTCTCCCTCCACATTTAAGAAAACAGATGGTCTCACAGTTCCTACCACTGTGGATGTCCAGTCCCCACTTACGACATCTCCCATCCCTTCTGGTTCCTACTTCCAGGTGATCTTCCAGTACAGAAACCCCAAGAATGCTCAGCCCATCCCATGGTGGTGGCCCTTAGCTAGTGGCTGAGGGCGTGAGGAACTAACATTTCAGCTCCTTCGTGCTGGTATCAATGGTGAGGATAAGCCAGCACCAACTCCAGAGCCTCCCCCCATCCTTCCCTCCCCTCCCCACTCCTCCTCGCCTCTCCTCCACAGTTACTGGTTCATCTTGGAAATGCCTCCTAATAATTCACCTTCACCTGACACCTCAGCTCACGCTCTGAGTCCAGGGATCCCAGCAGAAGGCAGCCACCACTCGCCAGGCATTCTGTCCTTCCAGCCTGCAGCCCTAGCAGATCCAGGTCCGTGTGGTAGGTAATTCTGACTGTCATTTGCTTGGATTAAGAAACATGGAAGGGGGCTTGCCACGAGGCTCAGCAGGTAAAGGACCTCCTGCCAAGGCTGACCTCCTGAGTTTGATTCCCGGGTCACGTATGACGCAAGCAGAGAACTGACTCCTACAGGTTGGTCTGTGACCTCCGCACACATACTGTGGTGTGTGTGTGTGTGTGTGTGTGTGTGTGTGTGTGCTCACACACTCTACACTAAATAATTGTTGAAAGAAAGATCAGTGGACTGGGGCATCAGCGAAGCACACCTTTGGGGTGTGTCTGTGAAGGTGTCTCCAGAGAGGGGTAACTGTTTTGTTTTGTCTTACTTTTGTCAACTTTACACAAGGTGACATCCATCTGGGAAGAACGGTAACTGAGAACACGCCTCCATCAGATCAGCCTGTATGCAAGCCGGGGGACATTTTCTTGACTAGTGGTTGATGTGGGAAAGCAGCCCACTAAGGTGATGCCACCCCTGGGCAGGTGGTCCTGGGTTGTATTAAAAAAACAAGTTGGGTAAGCCACGGAGACCAAGCCAGTAAGCAGCACATCCCCTGGGGACTCTGCTTCAGTTCCTGCCTCTAGGTTCCTTCCCTGCTTGAGTTCCTACACTGGCTTCCCTCAGTAATGGACTTGTAAGCCAAATAAACTTTTCCTCTCCAAGTTGCTTTTGGCCATGGTCTTTATCACAGCATCAGGGACACTAACTAAAGTACAAGGTCACTCACTGAGCCTGCAGCTCACCAATTTGACCAGTTTGGCTGGCCAAGAAGCCCCAGGGACGGGAACTTCACTGCTGGGATTATAGATGTTGCTAGGCAGGCTTTTGGGCTGAGTCTGAGGATAAGAACTGTTCGATCGGCAGACACTTTAAGCCAAATCCCCAGTTCCTAAACTGGTATTTTAAACAAGCGCCTCAGGTAGGCCCAAAGACCCTGGCTCATCATCTAGAAACCCTTAGCAACACAAGGATCCAAACCCAAGTGAAGAACTCTGATCCACCCTGACCCACAATTTGTTTCCTTCCTCTGGTGGCTGCCCCAGCCCATCTCAGAGCTCATCAAAATCCACTGGTAACCCTCCAGAACCCCAAGACCAGGCATCCTAGAGGGACACCCCACACACACACACCCAAGCTCAAATCTTACTTTCTTACTCCAGGGTCCATGGCTGCCCTGCACTTTTCCTCATCTGGTAGCCAAGCCCCGAGGACGGTTGTACCTTTCCCATGGTGGCTGCCCTGCCTAGTGTACCCACTGTGTACCAGAGCCAGTTCATTTGTCAGCCCTCTATCTACATAGACATTCCACGTCACACTTCAGGGCTGGCTTGCTGTATGTAGCGCTGTGAGTAACCAGGAAAACGAAGGTTCAGGGCACAGATCACCGTGCCCTTAGAGGCAAGACTTGAGACTCGAACTCGAAATGCAAAATGCGCTCCAATGCCCATGGCCGCCAGCAGGGTGCGCGGAGCCCGGGATGGGGGGCGGGGGTCGGGGCACCGGCGACGAAGAACGCGGGCTTTGATTCGCGGCTCCGGCGTGGACCCAGACGCTAATTAAAATCGCCTGGGCCGCGGGGGCGGCGGGGCGGGCACAAAGCCGGCTTTGACCCGGCGGCACAGGACCGGTTTGTGGGACGTGTTTGTTTTTGCTCGTAAAGCACAGCGGCCCAGCTGAGCCCGGCGAGGGCCCCTGAGGCCACGGCCGTCCTCCTGGCCTGCTCCGAGCCAGTCCTGGCTATGAGCAGGAGCTTGTGCTCCCCCTGCCTCAGTTTCCCCCTCCATTGCCGGGTAACGATGATAACATAGCAGTGTTAACTGTGAAGCTTACTGAGTTCCAAAGCCCCGACCTAAAAGCTCTTCCCACTCTACAAATGAAGTCCAGAGAGAGAGTAGAGTGTGTATGTGTGAGAGCCTCGCCCAAGGTCACAGGCTTCTAAATGAAGGAGCCAGAGCTGGAACCCAGACTCCCAAAGCCACAGGAAGCCGCCTCTCCGAAGAGGGAGAGCTATGAAGAGCCAGCTGGCAACAGGAAGGTGGGTTTCGGCAAGAAGGCGTTTCCTGCTCACCTCCCATTAAGCTGCCCATCCAAGTGAGCTCCCCAGGGTGGGTGTCCCAGCAGAGGACGAGAGCAAATTCCCCGAGCCCTCAGGCTCCTTCCAGCCCAGTCTTTAGGGCTCCTGGCTGCATGCCTGTGCTGGAGAGCTTTCATCCTGGGAGTGTGAGTGCGCCTTCAGGGTGCAGGTCTGTGTGGATGGGTGAGAATCAGGAAACGATATAAACCTCCTTGGTTGGAGGGTTGCCCTTGCCGCAGTGATCCCTGAGGCATGGAGTCCAGAGTCCCCTCTTATCCCCCAGCCTCTTAGCTTGCCCTACGGCTCTCTCCCACCCTCTTTTCACCTGGCTTCTACTCACTGGTCAGCCCTCAGCTCAGAGCAGGTCATGACTTGCCAGCACCCACCACCTTCCCTTTGGAATAGCCATCCTGGGGGGTATTGACACGCTCAATGTCTTTGCTCTTCACGCCAGACAAGAAGTCCCCAGGGTGGAACTGTAAGGGTTTGCTGTAAGGGTTTCCCCACCGTGGCCAGTTACCCCCTTCATAAGCTGGCTCAGAAAGATCCACTGAGGGAGTTTTGTCTGCTGAGTCAGGGCCAGGGCTAGGGCTCCATCAAGGCCTGTCAGGGAGTTTTGGGATAGGGTGGGAGTCTTTGGAGAGTAAAGGGAGACTGCGAGGGAGGCGGGGCCACTGGGGAAACACGGAACACAGTGACTGACAATTCCCATCCAGCAAGATGGGTAACAGCGTGGGTGCCCTGTGCCTGGTTCTCACCACCTCTCAGACTGGTCCTCTGGCAACTTGAAGACTGAGTCCTTGAACTTCCCTCCCCACCTTCCCACCCCACCTCCCCACCCCCTTGCTGGCCCAAAGTCTGCAGATGGAAGCCTGGGGAGGGCTCTGATCCCAGCCACCTGTGAGGAGGAGGACAAGAAGAGGAGGAGGAGGAGACAGCCAAAAGGAGGACTTCTCAAGGCTCGCTCCCTCCCTCAGCTCTAGGAGCCAGAGCTTGGACAGAGACACTATTAACACAAAATTTGCAAACATGGCTTCTAAAAATAGCCCAGGCTGGCAAAGCCCACCTGGCACAGACTGCACCTTTGCGGCTGCTGGCCTGCTCCCCTCAGCAGGCTGGCCACCAGTCTGTCCGCAAACATGTCACTCTGCCCTCCTCGACCCATGGTTAAGGGGCCACTGCAGCCCTGGAGGTGGGTCCAGGGCAAAGACTCTCATGAAAATGAGACTTGTCCCAAACTGCTGAGAAGGAGGGGGAGGACGTTCAGCCTGAGGGGGTGGAGACCTCATCCATAGAGAATCGGAGGAGACCTTGCCACTGCCTACAGGGAGTGCTGAAGATGGGGTGAGGGTGTCTGAAAAGGCTCAAAACAGCATTTAGACTCTGCAGAGGAACCGGGTCCAATCAGAGCAGAAAACACCCAGGAGATAAAATATGAAGAGAGAAGGGTGGGGCTGGGAGACTGATTCCGATATCACTGTGGACCTGGGTATGCATGGCGCATGGGCCCTCTGGCTCCACCCCCAACCTCAGAGCCGGAAAGGAACCAGGGAGCTTATCTTGTCCAACTCTTTAGCTGAACAAGTAAGACAATTAAGGCCCAAACTGCTGCTGTAACTTGTCCAGTCCCTCAGCAAGCCAGGGACTGGGATGGGTTAGAACCCAGGTCTGCTGGCCTGATGCAATTTCTAGCAGGCCCCATTGGCCACCCTCTCTGCTGGCCAACGGAATGACTATCATTAATAACAAGTCTCAAAATGCTCTTTCTCCATTGAGCACCTACTGTGTGCCAGACCCTGGGCTCATAGAGGTGAACTAGACAAGCAGGCTCCTGCTTTCCAGTGAGTTCCATGGCAGACTATGGGCAAGAAGACTCAGATGAGCACATGCCTCTGTGCCCCGGTGGGCGCTTCTACATAAGCAGACCCAGCACTGGTTTTTCTAGAATGGTGCTTATCCTTCGTTTCCAACTTGTCTGGATTTAGAATCACTAAAGAAATGGATTTCTGAGGGTGTCTGTAAGGGCATTTCCAGACCAGTTTAACTGGGAAGACCCACCCTGAATGTGAGTGGCATCGTCTCATAGGCTGGGGTCCTTGACTGAATGGGAAGGAGAAAGTGAGCTGCCTTCCACACTGCTCCCGTGTCTCCATGGCACATGTGTGGCTTTCTGGTCCTGAACTTGAACCATACATGCTCACCACTGGACTTGCCCTGAAAGGAAGGAGTCCCAACCACTGTGAATCTTGGGTGTCCTAGATAAGTTCACATACCCTCTCCCAGACTCAATTCTCCCATCTAGAAACTGGGGAGACCAATCCCCATTTCTCCATGTCTTCCCACTGGACATGAAATTGGCAAGGGATGGGGGTTGGGAGAATAAAATGAGGTCACAAGTTGGACACGCACAGAGACCGGGCATCCAGTTATAAGTGACTCATCGTGGATGAGCTCACCCGTGTGGAGACACCAAATGGCAACTTCTGCCCTCGTTCAGGCTTAGAAGAGGATCCAGCTGCTTGGCCTCTGGACACAAAAAGCTCCTATTGAGCATCCAACACCATTTGGGTAGGCAAGCAGGCAAGGGTGTAAGACCCCAACAGAAGCCTCCAGGAGCTCAAAGTCTGTCTCACATAGTCACCAGCACTTTCTGGGCCTCCTGTGCAGTGTGCCCGAGTGTGTGACTTCCTGGGGAGGCATGAACAGATGTCTTCTCATTGCACATAGGGCACCAGAGACAGACCAAAGAAACGACTCCCGTCAAGGCTAGCCTTGGTGCACCAGCGAGTTTATGGGGGTCGCATATAGGAGGATGGCTGACTCAAAGGCAGCCGCAGACAGCCTGCAGACAGCTCTGCTGGTCTGAGAGTCTCTTCTCAGCAGTTACTGGTCACTGCTTGTATAACCCGCAAGGAAAGTCCTGTGACTCTAGTGAGTTTCAATCTGGGTCTGTATCTTGTGAGTTCCTGTACTTCAGGGTCTTAACAGAACGTTTCAATTTTGAGTAAACAGCTTAATACATATTGGTTTCATAGGTCAGCCCCATCTGTAGAGGGCTATCCTTAGCCCACAGACTACAGGGGAGCAGCATGAGCCTCAAGAAAGCCCCAGGGAGGCTGAATCAACAGCTCATTCAATGGTAGGGACCCAGGATGGTGTGAGTCCAAGCCTGGTCCGTGGCGAAGGTGATGCTGCTGCCTCTTTCAAAGCATGCGCTGTACTGTCCCATGCTAGGTGCTGAGCAGAGCCGAGCACTGAGCTGTAGCCTCAGAAAGACATGCGGGTAGCCACAGTGGCCTCAACATCCAGTCCCGTGCTCCCGACCCTGTCACCTCTGACTGCAGCCCGGCTCTGCATACGTACGACTACTTCCCAGCCTGTGAGCGGAAGGTTTGATTGTGACTTTTCCCTGTCTTCGACCTTCTATGAGGTCAGGCATGGTGGAAGTTCATTGAGGTCTAAAAAATCCGGTGCCATTCAAGATCTCAGTCACAGGGCCCAGGGAGAGCCCAGGACACCTACAGGAATCACATGGCTGACATTTATCGTGGGTAAATGTGTGAGTTGGGCTTTGCCCTAGGCACTCCTCCTACAAGATCTTACAAATCTGCATATTAAATGCCACCGTTATCCAACTCTACAAAGGACGATATGGAGGCTCAGAGTTAGTGACTTGCCCAGGTGTGATGGCTAATATTAGGGTCAACCCAACACACCTGGGAAGAAGGACCCTCAACTGAGGAACTGCCTCCATCAGATTGGCCTATGGGCATGTCTGCAGAGCATTTCTCTTGATGGCTACTTGATGTTGGAGGGCTCAGCCCACAGTGGGCAGCACCATCCCAGGGCATGTAGGCTTATGAGAAAGGTAGCTGAACATGAACCTGGGAACAAGCCAGTAAGGAGCACTCCTTCGGGGTCTCTGCTTCAGTTCCTTCCATGGCGTCCCTCAATGTATTAAGATTCAGAATATGTAAGTCAAAGCCTTTTCTCCTCAAGTTGCTTTTGGTCATGGTGTTTCATCACATCAGTAGTAACCCTAAGACAGAGACTTAGCAAGAAGACCTTAAAGCCATCGGCCTGGCTGGAGTCCTACCTCGTGGTACTGAGGCAGACCAGCCCCTTCCACCAGACACCTTTGTTCCTGTCCTGACGGCCAGTCCTGAGGAAGACAGCGTGGAAAGGATGAGATAGAGAGGAAGGATAAACAAGCGCTTCAGAAACCAAGAAAAAAGGCTTTGTGGGCTCAGGAAGATGGGCCAGTACCTCCTCAGGCCTAGATAGTAGAGCCAGTCACCTGACTGAAGGCTGCAGGCTCTGTGTCTCTGAGCTCCAGGTGACCTCTAGGACTGTGCCAGCCACACACTTCCCACAGATGAGACGGCCATGCATTTTCTTCACCCCCAGGACACATCCCAGCAGCAGTAGCAGTGACACATCCCACCTGACATGTATACACACCCCTCCCCCAGTCCTCCGGAATGGACTTTGGGTGGAGTCTGACTCTGGCAGGCGTTCTCTGGATGATGATGACATACCGAGCTCTGGGACAGTAGGCAGGAGTGACTCCTGGACCCTGGCTTCGTTCCACCGGAAGAAGGGAGTGGTGGGGCTAGCCAGATTCTAAACAGACTTCCATTCCTGAGACTCAGGTGAGGCATTTCAGGCATGGGGGGGTGGGGGAAGGTGGGGAGAACTTCTGGGAAGGGGCAGTCAGCAGGGGGCAGATTGCCTAGCTGAGCAGCAGAGGATGAGGGGCCAGTGTATGAGCAGGAGATGGAGACCAAGGGGACTAGATAAGACCATGGTGAGGCTGGGATGGGAGGAGACGGAGCAGTGGTCAGGGAGTGCATAGGTTGGATGTAGGAAGGAAGGAGCAGAGGGGCCATGTGGAGCCAGGTTACAGCTGCACACCTAGGGCAGGAACCACTGAGAATGGAAGGGCCCCTGGGCCACATGTGAAGGACAAATTCTTTTAAATTCTTTTAAATACATGTCTGAGCGTTCCGCCTCAGTGTATGGGTGTGTAGCACATGTGTGCTGGTACCAGAGGAAGAAGAGAGCATCGTGCTCCCCTAGAGCTGGAGTTACGGATGCTGTGAGCCACCACCACCAAGTAGGCGATGGGAACCAAACCTGGGTCCTCAGCAAGAGGAACAAGTGCCTGGGTAACAGGCACACCAGAGCCAGACACATGCTCCTCAGCTTACCACGGGGCGATGCCCTCATCAATACCCTCAGAGCCCGCACAGGGGCACGTATAGCTAGGCAGTGTCATCTCACACAGCGGGTTCTACACTGAACAGGTATGGAAAAACATAACTTCTTCAAACAAATAAACCCTTTTTGGTGTGACCATAATTTGAGTTTTCTCTGGAAACCAACCACAGATGGTTGAGCCTCTGCAGTTCGCCCTGCGTTAGACTCACAGCTGGACAGACCCTGCCCAGCCACCGCATCTCCAGCTAACCCTCCAGCCCCTGCTTCTCCAGATTGTATCCTCCTGTCACCTGAGTCCCGGAGCCCAGTAATGCTCTGTGGACAGAGGAAGGACCTGTTTGAAAACTGATGCACTGCCCTCTGGCTGGGCGTACCACGCACATGAAGCTATTGTCCTACCTGTAAGACAGTGAAGAAAAAGATGAAACAGACATAAGACGTTCAGCATCAATAGTGCCGAGGACATAGTAAGTGATTTAGTGTGTGTGTGTGTGTGTGTGTGTGTGTGTGTACGAACACACATGCACACACGTGGATGCACATGTGGAGGTCAGAAGACACCTTGTAGGAGTCAGTTCTCTCCTTCTGCATGTGAGATCTGGGGATTGAACTCAGGTTGACAGGATTGGCAGCAAGCGCCTTTACACCACTCAGCCACCCCCCCCCCATCCAAGCACGTTGTTCCTAAGCCACTTTAAGGTTACGATAATGTTTTCTAGTAACAGTCAGAAACTAATACAGTATGACTGCATTCAGAAGCTTCCTCTGATTGGGTGCGCTGTAAATGCTGACCTTGTAAAGAACGAAACAATAGAAGGATGGATTCTAGATTCTGTCCTGAGTTTGAGCAGGTTGGGATCTTCTCTTGGACCTCAGCTTTCCTGTGAAGTGGCAATTTGTGGCTTTGTGTGAGCCTCACCTAGAGTGTGCATGTGTGCATGTGTGCACATGTGTATGTGTGTGTGCATGTGTGTATGTGCACATGTGCATGTGCATTGGGAGACTCGAATGCTCAGTGAATACTTGTTAACTCATTCTGTGCTGAGCTCTCTATTGGGAGGTAGGCCATAGGTGAATCAGCCCTAGTCCAGACCCATCCTGCTCTGGAGAAGCTCCCATTCTAGATGAGGAACCAGAAAGACATGTATGCAGCACTTCACATGTATATTATGAGCATAAAGATAATTATGGGAGTACACATATTGGGCCCATGTACTAGGGGTGCAGTCAGGGAAGACTTGCTAGGCAAGGTGACACCAGAGCTGGGCATGAAGGACAATTAGGGGTTAGGTAGATAAGGCAGACAAGGGGAAGGAGAGTAAGACAGAGCAAGCCAAGCTGAGGAAACACCAGAAGTGACTCGCCAGAGACGAATAGGAACAGAGGCACAGGCACTTGGGTGGCGTTGATTGGTGAGTGTGGGATGGTTGGCAAAAGCATGACGTGTTCAGTGTGAGCCGTGTGTCCTCCAGACTAGGGCTGGGCCAGGAGACAGTCTGTAATAGAAGTGAGCCCTTCTGGTGTCTCATTGTGTTCCCCCAGACATGTGTGAAAGGCCTGGCAGCCAAATTACAGCCACTGAGTAGAGGCCGGTGTGACCTCAGGAGCTGGCTCCATCATCATAGGGTCATGTTCTTGGACTTAGAACCAGAGCTGTGGGGAGGAGACGGTGGGAAAGCAGGTGGGTGGCAGGAGGTGCCAGGAGAAAGAAGGGAGAAGCAGCTGGGACCAGCAGGGAGTTAGGATGCAGCTTGGATGCCACCTGTCACACTGTGGGACCTCAGACCAGGTGTTTGCCCACGCCAGGTCTGTCTGGTGCTGTCCCTCTGGGATCCTCCTTGTGGAAGACGGAATTTTGAGGCTTTCTGTTCATTTTGGTAGATATGGCTCACTGTGGGGACCAGGGAACCCCTGCCATGGGTGCCAGAGTTAAAGGCAGAGTTTTAGCAGCAAAGTGCCTTGAAGTTCTTGCACATACTTGTTGGATGGTCACACTTGTGGACCCCTGTGAGATGAACTGGTTCTCATCAGGGGAGATCTGTAGTTACCCCTAAACTTTGGGCATCTCAGCCCCTGTCCACACATGCTTTCGATCTGCCTGGGGCTTCCTCAGCTGGCCCTTACATGGCAGCTCACAGGCACAATGCCTTTATAGACCTTCTAGAACAAACCACAGCAGACTGGACACTTATACACTGAAACGTTTTTCTTTACATTTCTAAAGGCCAAGCACCCACACCCAGGGGTGGGCAGGGATTGTTTTCCCGAGATCTCTTTCCTTGACTTACAAACGGCCACCTTCTCCCTGGTCATCTTCATGTCCTGATCTCAAAAGGCCACCAGCCATGTTGGGTCGGGCCCGTACAGTTACTTCTCGGTTGCTGTGGTAAAATATTATTACCAAAAGCAATTTAAGAAGGAAAGGGTTTGTTATGATTCATGGTTCCAGAGGCATGGGAGTCCATCACGGTGGGGAAGACATGACATGGTGGCAGGAGGAGGAAGCTGGCTGGACATTTTCATCCACACACAGGAAGCAAAAAAAACAGAAAGTGGGATAGAGGTTGTAAATCCTCCAGCGAAGCGCTTCCTCCCGCAAGTCTCTATAACCTCCCCAAACAGCACCTCCAACAGGAGACCAAGCCTTCAAACACCTGACCCATGGGGACGCTCCTCATTTCATCTACCACAGGGCCATTGTAATGGCTTCATTTTTCTTCATTGCTTTTTAAAATTTTTTTTAATGTGTGAGTTGAGTGTGGTACTACAAGGCTTTAACCCCAGCACTCAGGGGGCAAATAGGTTGACCTCTGTGAGTTTGAGACCAGCCTGGTTTACATAGCAAATTCCAGGCCATCCAGACGGTACATAGTGAAGACCCTGGCTCATGAAAAACAAAAATAAAACTATGTGTGTGTGTGAGTGTGGTTGGTGTGTGTGAGTGTGGTGTGTGTGTGCACACGGGTGCGCATTAGTGCCAGAGGAGAACATCCACCGTCTTGCTCCATCACCCACTGCCTGGTCCTTTGAGACAGGGTCTCTCCATATACCTAGAGCTAGGCTGGCATCAGCGAACTCCAGCGATCCTCCCATCCCAATCCCCACAGCGCTGGGGACGCGTGGGCATGCACAGTTTTTCACATAGATGCTAGGCTCTGAACTCGGGTCCACGTGAGTGCAGCGAGTGCTCACCCCACAGAGCCGTCTCCCTAGCTCCATGACTCCTCTTTTAAGACTGTATCTTTAAACACTATCGAATTCTGAGGTGCCAGGGCTAGGACTTTAAAATACGGAGTTTGGCGATTCAGGCCACAGCACAGAGCTTTGGTGTCACCAGGACAGTACTCCTGGGTCCAGATGGAGACTCGGAGTGCAGTCTTCACGGACTCCCTGGCCCTTTCCATGCCTGGCACGTGGTTTGTGTTTAATAAGCACCCGTGGAATGAATGCATACTTTAGTGAGCTCAGGGTGGTGCCAGGCACTGGCCAGTTAGAGGGTTCTATCGTTGGTTTTGACCCATCCCCTGAGTAAGGTCTGAGTCTCATTTCCTTGTTGCTAAGTGGGAAGCCTCAGGCCAGGTCAGGGGACAGATGGCTGACATGAGCACTCTACAGACGTTGTGTTCAGGCTGGCCTGCCTCGGGACCTCTCTAGAAAGTGCAGGACTTGATGGAAAAGGCAGATTCACGTTCCTTCACTCACATGCCTACGCTTTAGATACCCGCCCTCTGGTTTTTATAAGAAGGGAGGATGTTTCTGGCATATGACTCCATCCATCCAAAACTCTCCAATGTCTTCCCCACCATCAGGGGCGAGGTAACAGTAACACACCTTAGCATCCTTCGTGTGTAGCCTCTGCCATGCCCCAAACCTCACCTAAGCCCTCTCAGCCCTGCACGGCTTGTGGTTTCAGTCACACCAGAGCCAGCACTGGTCCTGCAGCCCACCATTTACCTCCCAGGCATGTGCTCCCTGGGATGTGTTTCCCACCTGCCTGCCCAGGAAATGTTCCTTATTTTTATGGAGGGGGTGGTGTTTTGAACTCATGAAGGTCTCTGGCTGTGGGAACAAGGGCATCTTCTAGACTCCTGACGTCCTCCATGCTTCCCTGTGTCTCTGTGCTGTGCCTGATGGTGATGGACGCCCCTGCCGAGGTCTATCTTTACCTGAAGGTGAGGCTGCGGTGATGAGCAGTTTCTGTGTCCTGGAACCCCCAGAAAGGCCTGGCGGGGTCCTCAATGGCTGTGCTGGGTGAGGGATGTGCCCAGGAGGGCAGAATTAGGGGACAAGAAAGAAAAGTCATTTTCCAGAAATACGCATTTTGTTTGTTTATTTTACATTTATTTATTGTGCGTGCTGGGGACAGGGGGGACAGGACAGAGGGAAGCACACACATTCACAAGTGAGTTCATGAAGGGGGTCAGAGATCAAACTGTGGGAGTCAGTTCTCTCCTTCTTCCTGTGGAATTGAACTTAGTCTGTCAGGCTTGCCAGCAGACACCTTTACCTGCTGAGCTATCTTGCTAGCCCTTAATTAATTAATAATTAATTGATTAATATTTGTAGGAGTCACGCACATCATAGCATACTTGTGAAAGTCAGAGCACAACTCTCTGGGGAGTCAGCTCTATCTCCGCCTGAGGCAAGGTCTCTGTGTGTGGACTCCAGCTAGGTGGCCCCCGAGCTGCTGGCAGATTCGCCTGTCTCCATCTCCCATGTGCTGTAGGCTGTGTGCTACTGCGTGTGGTTTCCAGGAATCTCAGGTAGGCAGGCTTGCGTGACAAGTGCACTTGCACACTGAGTCCTCTCCCTGCTCCCAGAAAGACACAAAGTTTTATACTCTCCGTTCACACTGAGCTGGGCTGGATTCACAGCTTCTACTCCCCTGCCCCCAGCCCTGAGGCTGGCCAGCCAGGGCAGGCAGAGCTGGGGAGCTGGCAGGGTTGGCCAGGAAACTCTAGAGAGGTGAGTGAGAGGCAGCCCCAAGGGGAGAGGTTAGAAAACACCAGTAAAGAGAGGGCAGGGAGGGCAGAGGCCTGACTTCTCCCAGTTCCATTGCGAGGCCTGAAAGAAGCTCTGTCCTCTGACCATTGGCAATTTTCAGAACCTCTTGTTCCTCAACCGGGCAGTGAAGGGACTGGACCAGGTGTTCACTAAGGTCCTCTCTGGCCCAGGCTGGGAAGATTTGTGAGTGTGGCCATCTTACATTTATGTTTCAAGAACTGTGGCCAGGTTACACACAGATTTCAGGGGCTCATAGCCAGCCAGGGATTTGGGGAGATATGTCTGTGGGCCTGGAAAGAACTGAGCTTCCTGCACTGGACTGTGGCCCACAGTTCTGGAAGACCCAATGAGACCCTCAACACTAATGAGACTGGCAGTTAAAAACCTGGCCTGGCCTATTTTGGGGTAAAGCCATGCAACTCTCTGTCTCACTCTGAGGTGACACTCCTGAGCATGTTCTGGGGATGGGCAGCACCCTAATGGGCCATCTGGGACTAGATACAGCTTGAGTACCAGGTCTCTGGCCATGTGGATGACTTCTGTTGGCCTTGTACTTCCCAGATCCTGCCCGACCGGGACAAGGCCAGCTGCCCTGGGCCAGTGCCTGCAGCCCTTCCCTGGGCCGACTTCAGAGTCAACTGGTGAAGGCCAGCCTCCCGGGTGAGCCAGTTGGCCCCTCTCTCTTATTTGCTTCTCAAAGTTGGAAAAACTACACCGAGCACCTGGCAGTACTTGCTGCTGATGCTGGGTTGTCTTTCTCTTTTCCCCCCCTTTTATTTATGTATTTATTTATTTTATTTTAAAGGAACAGTCACGCTTGGGCTTATGGAATCATGTTTCATGGCCTCCTGTGTCTCCCACCCCAACAGTAACCCCACACACAGGATGAGCCTTTACAGTTCATAGCACCTTCCCATGTATCTTCTTTGGTACCACAACTTTGGAAGACACAGAGCTGATGTTGTCCTCTCTGACTGCAGGTGAGGGAACCGAGCCACAGTTTGGCCAAGGCTGAGCAGCAGCATGGAGCTAAAGCAAGGAGCCTGGGTCCCCTTCACACACCTCTATTGTCACCCCTGGGCAGGAGGCCCTGGGTCCTATAGGAAGGCAAGCTGAGTGAGCCAGGGTGAGCGAGCCAACAAGCATGTTCCGACAGGGTCTCTCCTTCAGTGCCTTGATTTCCCTGATGACAAACTAACCTGTAAGCCAGTAACCCTTTTCTCCACAGGTTGCTTTTGGTCTGAGTGTTTTATCTTCCTTCAGTGACGCACTGTGATCAGGAAGTGTGGGCCAAATACAACTCCCTGAGTTGGTTCGGTCAGTGTTTTATCAGAGCAACAGAAAGCAAGAGACACTGCCTCAAAAACAAAACAAGAGGAAGAGGAAGCCAGAAAGGGCAGAAGCTTCAGCTGCCCGCCCTGGACTCTGCGTGCCTATTGCTTTTCTTTAGTGAACTTCTCCTGAAATCGCCTCAAAGCTAGGGAATAGCAAACCCAGGCTTCCTTCTGAGGCCTGAGGTCTGAAGACCCTTCTCCTCCCCCTACACCAATACCTGGACATTTCTACTTTCTGAACCACAGTGCTTAGTGAACAGGGTTCACTGTCCAGCATCAGAAAACCTCAGAAAAGCAAACATCCATATACTTCTCACTCACCCCTGCAATGCCTTCCTACCTTCCTCACTCACCCAGTTCCTTTCAACTCCTTCATTCCCCCTGTAATGCCTTCTGACCCCTCTTCACTGCCCTCTCACTCACCCCTGCAATGCCTCCTGACCCCTCTCACTCACCCCTGCAATGCCTTCTGACTCCTCTCACTCACCCCTGCAATGCCTTCTGACTCCACTCTCCTTCCGAAATGCTTCAGAACTCATATCCCTACCTGCCCCCTACACCTCAGCTTAGAAAGCCCAAGTCTCTTAATCACTAATTTATCCTTCTTCTAAATACAGGTGGTCAGTTTCTAGGCATTTTACCTAAAAATTCATGTATCCATCCCTCAGGTATCTGTGTGCTCTACCTCTCCCGCCCACTTTGCACCCCATGCTGCACAGCATGTGATCTCTGTTCCCAATCCTCTTCATTCGGCAGGGAGAACTAGATCTGCACCTGTGTGCAGCACCTCATTGCTTTTCAGGACTGAGTAACATTCCACCAATATACCACATTTTACCTATTCACTCATTGTTTGATGGACATTTGTGTTATTTCCATTTTTGGCTATGTGTGAGTTTCTGGCGGGAGTGGTTTGGAGGAGTGGGGATTATATACTTGGCTCTGGAATTTCTGGACTATATATGTTCAAAATTGTAAATGGCTGCCAGTTTTGTAGGGTTCTGCTGGTGTGCATCCTCATTAAAATAGATTTCTTTCCTTTTACAGCATTTTAGAGGGGTAGAGTAGCTCACGAACCCTGGTTCACATCTCCCTGCTGACTAATGATGTTGGACAATTCTTTTTCAGATGCCCACTGGCAATTTGCATGTTCTTTGGGAGACCTATTTGTGCATAGTCCTTGCCAGTTTTTCAACTGGATCATTTACCTCTGTGTTATTGAATTCTTTATATATTCTGGATACAATTCACTTATGCAAGAGTGATTTACAATTACTTTCTATGTTAATTTTTCTTTCCTCTTTTTCTTTCTTTCTTTCTTTCTTTCTTTTTTTTTTTTTTTTTTTTTTTTTTGAGGATGTCTCTTGAAACTTGAATTTATCTTTTCTTTAGCCCGTTTACTTTCGGTGTGTCTTAAGGAGGCTTTGCCTATCTCAGGGTCATGAAGACTGACCCATTTTCCTTCTAAGAATTTTATGTTTTAGTTTTTGTATTTAGGTATTAAGGAGCCATTATTAGTTTAAAATTTTAAGACATTTCATTAAAAATTTTAAAGATTCGTTTTATTATTTATTTATGTTCTGTAGTGGGGGAGGGTGGGTACCTCAGGATGACAGAAGAGGGCATCAGATAACTCCTGTAGCTGGAGTTACAGATGGTTGTTGAATTGCCACATGGATACTGGAAACTGAATACAGATCCTTTGCAAGAGCAGCAAGTGCTCTTAACCACTGAGCCATTTTTAAGGGGCAGATCAGCAGTGTTAAGAACGTTCTCTTCATGGTTGCACTCCCTCTCTAGAACAGTTTAACCTGTGAGTCACGACCCTTTTGGGGGCCAAATGACCCTTTCACAGAGGTCGCCTAACATCATCCTGCACATCAGAAATTTACATTACAATTAATAGCAGTAGCAAATAGCAACAAAAATAATTTTATGGTTGGGTTCGCCACAACATGAGGAACCGTATTAAAGGGTCACAGCATTAGGAAGGGTGAGAACCTCTGCTCCAGAACTTTGCATCTTGCAAAACATACAACTCTAGACCCATTAAAAAAAAACAAAACTCTCTACCCCAACCCTACTCAATTCTCACACAATGTAAGAAAGGGGTCCAGTCTCATTCCTTTGCGTGTGGGTCTGGAATCAGTAGCTGAAAGGACTCCCATTTGTCCCACACATTGTCTGGCTCCCCTCGTCAAACATCAATTACCCATCATTCCTCCTGCATCAGGCACCTCACTGGACATGTGTGATACCCCTTCGTCAATTTTCCTTTACATTTGCTGAACAATGGTATGTTTCATGTAATTATTGTGTGTCTTTATACAGTGTCTATTTATATCTTTTGTTGAGCTTTCTTGATGCTGAGCCATAGACACTTTAGGTTCTAGATACAAATCTTTCTCAAACTAGGCCTGGCAGTGTCAGCATTTGGGAGGCTGAGGCAGGAGGACCCTTGGGCTTCAAGTCCTACCTGGGTGATGAAGCAAGTTCAAGGCTAGGAAGGCAGCTCAGAAAGACCCTGTTTCCACATTTACAGATTAGAAAGGTCCAAAGCTATAGCTGGGCGGCAGAGCTGTTGCCTGGAATGAGCAAGACCACATTCATGTGCTAGCACCACACACAGTCTCCTGTGTCAGAGAGACAGAGGTATGTGCAGTGGTCCCAGTCTCCTCCTATGTACTTCCTTAACGGTGTCTCTGCTGGGCAGAGCTCTATATTTTGGTGAATTCCATCTTGGTTTTCCTTCTATGCTTCTCATTGTCTAGGTTCTGTCTGAGGAGCCTTGGCCTTCCCACAGGTCATGCCCATTGTCTGTGCGTCCTGCCAGAGACTGTCCCCATAGCTTGTCCCCAGCCTTGTTTGCTGAGTAGGCATCTCCGTCCATATTGAACTGCTCTGGCCTTTGGATGAAAATCAATGGGCTACTTTGTATTTCTAGACTAACAATTCAGTCCAGTCGATCTCATTTTTCCAGACAATGCCAGTCACACATTCTCTTGATTTCTGTGTCATTGTTGCAAGTTTGGAGACTAAGTAATGAAAGCTTTTCACTGTCCTAGTTTAAAATATTCTAGGCTGGGTGGTGGTGGCACATGGCCTTAATCCCAGCACTCGGGGCAGAGGCAGGTGAATCAGCCTGGTCTACAGAGTGAGTTCCGGGATAGCCAGAGTTACAACAGAGAAACCCTGTCTCAAAAAAACCAAAAAACAAAAAAAAAAGAAAAAGAAAGAAAAGAAAAAGAAATTTATTCTAGATCATTTACATTCTTATGTAATTTTCAGAGCCTATGATTTTTCTTTTTTATGTGTGTATATGTATGGTGTGCACGTGAATGCACGTTTGCATGTGTGTGTAGGGTGAGTATGCACATGCATGAGTGTGCATGTGGAGTTTGAGACAGATGTCCAGAAGCATCCCCTATCACTCTTCTACCTTGTTCAGTGACGCAGGCTCTCTCAATCAACCCCAGAGTTTATCAATAGTGAGCCAGGCCTGGGGACCCTTGTCTCTGACTTCCGAGGCTGGATTTACAGGAGGGCCACCATGCCGACTTGGCATCCACATGGGTTCTGGGGATCTGCGATCCGGTTCTCAGACTTCTGCAGCAAGGGCTTAGACAGCTGAGCCATCTCCTCAGAGTCCACTGTCAGTTTCTATTGGAAATTGGTTGGCATTTTCCAATCTATCCATTTGGTCAGACGTGCCAAGCATTCTTTCAACCTTGAGCACGGTAGAGTGAACCATTAAGTATTTCCGCTTCTTTCACAGATGTTTTAAAATTCTTAGTGGCAATGTCTTAGTTTATTCAAGTTATCACTAAATATTTTATGCTTTTAAGCTGCTGTAAACGTCAAAGCTTTTCTTTTCCCGTTGCTCACTGCTATCATGCAAGCGGCTCTAGGGGAGTAATGTGTCTCTGTACACAATTGTGTTCTCTGAAATGCAGCTGCGCTTCTTCCAACCGAGTCTAACTGTCTTTTAGTGACTTTTCTTTTGTCCTATCAAATGATGACAAGCTCCAGCAATGTAGACGTGAACGGATGACGGCAAATGACATTGCCTTGTTCCCGAACATTCCAGGAGGGAGCTCAGCATTTCACCGTAACGTGATATATGAGATCCAGATCTAATAGATCCCAGGTATCAGATCAGTGTGCTCTCTCCCATTCTTGATTCTTAGTAAGTTTTTTTCCCCTCAAATATAGGTGTTAAATCTTATAAAACTGTTTATCCTCCACATGCAACTGGATGGGTTTCCTGTGTCTCTGAGCTCCTTAGTCTACATACATCGCTCAGGTCCAGCTGGAAGGGAACCTTTTAACTCTTAGTGTACCATTGTACTGACACCCCTCCCCCCCCTTTTACCGTCTCTTGGCTCACTTCTATTGTTAAAGACCGGATACTTTAGACAATTCGTTCTAGCACCTTTGAAATGGATTTCTGCTCTGGTTGTCTGGCTGTTATTTGTCGGTAACTAGATTGGACTAAATTTGAAGTCTGCAGGGTGGAATCGATGTTTCTTATGCTTCTGTTGTTTTCTCTTTTATTTTTAAATTTGTATCTTTCTTTTTTTTCTTTCTTTCTTGGATGTGCATGAGGTATGTATGCCCGTGTGTGTGCATGAATGTGTTTGCGAAGGGGTAGAGGCTGCGAGTGCACGTGGAGGCCAGAAGATGATACGGGGCGTTGTCGTCTATCACTTTCCGCCTTCTTTGTTGGGCAGGATCTCTCAATCGAACCCAGAGCTCACACATACAAGTACCCAGCCATCTCACTCCGGGGGGTCTTGATCCCCTTTTCCAAGTGCTGGGATTACAGGCTGCTGCCATGTTCACTTGGATTACATAGGTGTTAGGGATCCAAAGCCTGCCCCTCACATTTGCTCTGCAAAGCACTTTACCCACCAAGTCATCTCACCAACCACTGTAGCAGTTCACCTACTGTGTAGGCTTACCAAAGAAGACACACACAGAAGCATTTTTTCATAGGTGCAAACCCTGCCAGACCTCAGCAGAGGGAACCAACATTCTCCTGGCCAGTGCCATACCGGACAGTGAAACCTCGAGCATCTGAGCCCAGGTGTCTTTATTGACTCAGAACTTCTCAGGTGTTCTACTGACAGCACATGCAGATCATTAGCAATCAACTTCCCCCACATAAATCCAACACCTGCAGACAATTCAAAACTCCAAGACCTAGGCAGACCCTTACCCAACAGTGCACAAAACAATATCTATACACAACTAAGAATAACCTTCTACAACAAACCATATTGTCTTTCTTTTTCAAGCTTGCTTCCCAGGGATTGTACACCTGTCCTCATCGCCTGGTAGGACACCAGTGACATCAGAGGTTTCACTCAAACACTCTATACTACAAAGACCTCCACATTCTGTGACGCTTCTGTCAGAACCTTGTGAACTGAGGAAATCCAGGAGTTAGGTCTGCCCCAGCTCTCACTTCCTGTTGGGCCCTCTCATGCTTCCTCTGTCTGCCTCAGATTCTACCAAGAGCACGTGGACAGCTGAGTCTGTCTCCACTCTTCCTGCATGTGTATGTTGCCAGGATGTGTGAGGGCTACAACTGTAGCTCCGTGTCCCTAGTGTCCACAGGACTCAGCCCCAGGCTAGCTGAGTCTCCCCAGTGCTCTGGCACTGACATCGGTGTCTCTTGTGTGTGTCCCAAGCTCAGCTCGAAGTCGAGTGAGCTCCTCCTCACAGTAAACTTCAGGTTTTCAAAAGGTGCCACTCCAGGGCAGTGTGGTGGAGCTCCGGGCCAGGGCCACACAGAATCCCACAGTTCTTGTGCTCAGTAGTGTCTCATGAATAAATGCTTCTTAATTTGTTGTAGGCCTTTGGGCATGTCTTTGTTTTTATCAGTTTTAACTTTGGGGCTTAGTTGTTTTGTTTTAGAAGAGGGCTGTGATGTTTTAGAAGCTCAAACCAAACTTACTCGCTCATTCTCTCAAGTAAGCCCCACGGGATCTGCCTGTTTCTGCATCCCAAATGCTTGGCATTACAAACGCATGCCACCAAGCCTAGCTTTTTTTTTGTTTGTTTGTTTGTTTGTTTTTTAAATGTGTGTTCTGAGAATTGATCTCAGGCCCTCTGTTACAAGTCCCTACCAAGTAGTTTGTGACGTCACATCAAGCATTATAACAGCACACTGGACTTAGATATGCTAGCCACACATTAGCAAGCCAGCTTTCGGCCCACTACATTTGTCTTCCGCAGTCCACACATTATCTTTTGCTACTGAACATAGCACCCAAGGCAGCTAGATACCTCTCAAATTCACCAAATAACATCTCAAGAATGTCGTTTTTCCACAGAGTCTGTCACCAACCCATGTAACTTGGAACTGAATTTTGGGTTCTACTTGGGCAGCCATCTTTTGTCCAGAAGCACTGCTGTGTGATTTGCACTATCTTTTGAAGAAGTGAACAGAACAGGAAAACATCGTTAATGCTTACCATATATGGGACATGTGCAGGATCTTCATTCACGCATGTAACTGGGTCTCCACCTGGCATCATGTCCCTCCAGCCTGCAGAACTTCCTTCCGCATTTCCCACAGCACAGCCCAGGGGCGACAAGTCCTCTCAGCTTTTGTTTGCTTGCAATGTCTTGTCTTTAGTAATTTTTAATTGTGTGTGCATGCATGTAAGGGCAGGTGCCCGTGAAGGTCAGAAGGCACCATATCCCATGGAACTGGATATAGGTGGGTATCGAGCTCACCAACCTGGGTACTGGGAACTGAACTTGGGTCCTTTGTAACACCAGTGTCTTTTAACTGCTGGGCCATTTCTCCAGCCCCTGCCTTAATTTTTGAAGTTGTTTTTATCTGGATACAGAATTGTGGATTTTTCTCTCTTTTATCACCATGTTGTGTTATTTTATCCTATTGTCTGCTAGTTTGCAGTTCCATTGTCTGCCTGTACATTATTTTTCATTCTGTGGCGGCTTTCTATCATGTATTTGTTTGCAAAAATTTATTGTCTGATACTCAGCTTCAAATCCGGGGCCTTGAGCATGCCAGGGAATTAGCCCTTTACGCCTTTTGAGACACGATCTTGCTACATTGCCCCAACTGGTCTAGAACTTATGACCCTCCTGCCTTAGCTTCCTGAGTGCTGAGATTGTAATAAGCATGTAACATGGTGCCCAAGCATATAGTAAATCTTAAATAGTGTGTCAGTTCTGTGACTTTACTCTTGTTTTTCAATCTTGTATTGGGGCACCTGAGGTCTTTTGATTCTCCGTATAGACTTTGAAACCAGTTTATTATGTCTACAAAATAACTTCCTGGGGTTAAAAAGTCACGGCCGCATGCAATATGTGTGCACGCGTGTGTGGTAGGAGCGCACTATAGAGATCAGGGACAACTCTGTGGAACTGGATCTACTACCTTTCTATGGGCTCCAGATAGCAAACTCAGTCATCAGAGTTACATGGTAACGCTTTTACCCACTGAGCCATCGCCCTGGCCCTTTCTGGTGTGTGTGTGTGTGTGTGTGTGTGTGTTATGTGTGTGTGTATGTGTGTGGTGTGTGTAGTGTGTGTGTGGTGTGTCTGATGTGTGTGGTGTGTGTGTGTCGTGTATGTGATGTGTGTATGGTGTGTGTGTGTGTGTGGTGTGTGTGTGGTATGTGTGTGTGTATGTGATGTGTGTATGGTGTGTGTGTGTGTGGTGTGGTGTGTGTAGTGTGTGTGTGTGGTGTGTGTGTGTGTTTGTGTGTGTGGTGTCTGTGTGTGTGGTGTATGTGATGTATGTGTGTATGTGTGTGGTATGTGTGTGTGGTGTGTGTGTGTGTGTGTGTGGTGTATGTGTGGGTGTTCGTAGAGGTGGTGGAACCCAGAATCTCACACATGCTGGGCAAGTACTCTACCACTGAGCTACACCCACAGTCCATTTTCCGGGATTTTGATTGGGATTGCATTGAATCTATAGATCAAGGGATGGGTTTTTAAACATATTTTTCAAATTTTAAATTTATTTTTTTATGATTTTTATTTCATCACTGAAACCTTTCACTCTCATTTTGTTTATCCCTTTCCCTAAAAGAGAGAATATTTATAGGGGCCGGGAGACAGACAGCTCAGCAAGTAAAGGCACTTGTTACCAACCCTGATGATCTGAGTTTGACCCCTGGGGCCCACGTGGTAGATAGAAAAGACTGATTCCCACAAGTTGTCCTCTGACCTCCACATGTGAGCTGCCACACCCCAAAATAAACTATTAAGTTAAAGAGGTATATTTATATATTTTTAACTATTTTAAACTCCTTATGCTCTGCATCCAGGCTTGGTGCCCCTGTGGGTCTATTCCCATCGGAGGGTTTGTCTTCTGACCACAGGTGACATTTCCAGCATCTTTGCATGTCTACTAATATACCCTAAGCTGGACATTACGGACGCTGCGTTTTGGGTCTGGGCTTGCTGTCTTCCTTGATGGACTGTTGAGGTTTGCTCTGGCAGACGGCTTACCTGCAGATGAGCTTCACTCACTTGGAGCTGATTTGTAAGTTTTGTTAGGGAGGGTCTAGAACGGCCTTCATACTCACTTGACCTCACTGCTACAGCCTGGCCTTCCTCACAGCTGCCCTGGTGCTCAGGGGGACTCTCAGAGAGCTCTACATTCTGGTTACTTCTAATGCAAACATGTCTCAGTTCTCTGCACTGAGTGGTCTTGTTTAGCTCCATGTTCTCCAGGCTTTCGGGTCTTAAAAGGGCCTAGTTTCCAATACCAACTGCATTATTTGACCTTATGTCAAATTCATAATATTGTCTGTGTCAGGGCATAGTATATGCCTTGCAGGGTTGTTCTGAATTAAAAGACTATATATGGAAAAAAAAAAAAAAAAAGAAAGAAAAGTCTGATACGGAGCTGAGGGGCAGGCTCAGCGGGTGAAGTGCCTGCTGGAGGACCTGAGTCTCCAGAGCCCACATCAAAAGCCTGAAGTAGTAGTGTGCCCTTGTGATCTCAGCACTGGGGGACAGACAGGATGATCTCGGGGGACTTGCTGTTCGGTAAGATACCCTGTCTCAAAAAATAAAGTGGAGAGCAATGGAGGATTCCACCCAGTGTTGGCCTCCGGCGTCCGTATGCATGAGCATGGGCATACACATGCATGCGCACTTGTGCACCACACACACCATCTTGATTTACAGCTTACGCTCCACTGCTAATAGTAGCTCTGTCATCTATTCTATTACTCACCTGTCCAGGATTTCTTATGCCCCACAAGGCGAAATTCAAACTTCTGGACATGGCTTACGAGACTGACCGTGACCCACTTCCCTCGCCCTCCGCAGCTTTGACTCTTGTCACTCTGAGTCGCCTTGGTTTCGCTTCAGCCCCCACTAAATGGCGTTCTTAATCTATCCAGGCCTTTCTGCTACCTTAATCTCATACGGAACATATGGCCTGCTATTTCACACATCACTTTATCCATCCATTCTTTTGTTCAGTCCTTGATCAAATGCTGATGGAGAGGCCGCCATGCGCTGAGTACTCAGAATTACCAGGAACTCAGATACGGTCCCTGCCCTCACCGGCGTTCACGCTTCAGCCACATCATACTGACCAAGCCGGGACTGGAGCCCTTGCCAACGGCTTCATGCACCCAGCTTTCCCCTCTCCTAGCCCTTAGTTTACATCACTTACCTACTGGCAACCCTCACTAGATTATAAGCTCTGAGGGGCATGAACCATACTGTCTAATCCTCAACTCCCACAGCCTGGCGCAAACAAGTAACTGTCAGGGCAACAACAAATTGCTGGTGTAGCTTGGCTCTGAAGCATACACAGAGGACCCACTCTGTTAGGCAATGCATTGTGGGAGATCAAAAAGCAAGTGTTACATCATTCCTAGAGACAAGGCAAGGGTGAAGTGACAACCACAGGCTCTGGGTTGTGCTAACGTGGCGTGCTCTAGTCCATTGTGAGCCTTGACCACTGCTCTTCCCAACTCAGCCGCTCAGTCTTCTCGATTCTTAAGGACTGTGTGTGTGTGTGTGTGTACCCGCGCTCATGCGTGCACGTGTGCACATATGAATGTATGGGTGTATGTGTCCATGCATGCAACTGCATGTCTAGGCCAGAACATCAAATAAATGTTTTCCTCTCGTCGTTTTACCATATTGAGACAGGGCTGTTGGTGGAAGTTTAGTTTTAGTTGTGTATGAAATAATTGTTTTGTGCACTATTGGGGTGAGGGGCGGCCTAGGTCTTGGTGTTTTGTATTGTCTGCAGGTGTTGGGTTTATGTGGGGGATGTTTGATTGCTAATGACCTGCACGTGTTATCAATAGAAAACCTGAGGAGTCCTGAATCAATAAAAACACCTGAGCTTGGACCCTCCGGGTTCCACTGTCCAGCATGGTGCTTGTCGTGATGGTGGTTCCCTCTGCTGAGGTCTGGCAGAGTTTGCACATATGAATATGCCTCTGTCTCTTCCTTGCTGAGCTTCAGCAGCAACTGCTACACAGGGCCTCTCACTAAACCGGAAGCTCATCATTTCAGCTAAGCTAAGTGAGAATTCTGTCAGTTTTAGGGACCCGCAAGTCTCCAGGAAGCACTTCATCTTCTGAGTGATAGCTGCACATACAAGATGGTCACACCCTCCCTGTGATGTCTACCCTCTGGGGGCTGAAGAGACGGCTCAGAGGTTAAGAGCACTGGCTGCTCTTCCTGAGGACTCAGGTTCGATTCCCAGCACCCACCCCACAGTGGCTCACAACCAGCTGTAACTCTAGTCTCATGAGATTTGATGCCCTCTGCTGGCCTCTGAGGGCCCCAGGCACACGCTTAGTACAGACATACATGCAGGCAAAACACCTATACACAATATATATATATATTAATATATATATTATATATATATATATATATATATATATATATATATACCTTTACACAAGTAAAGGGCTTTGAATGTCTACGCTTTGAGCCTTTGACGAGTAAGTCTAAGAATCTGTCCTAAGGATGATCTAAAATGCTTTCAGGGTTTGGTTGTAGCTTCCCAAAGCGTGAGCTCTGTGCTCAGGAAGAATCTGCCAACCAGATTTGCTAATGAGACAGTTTTCCTAGTATACGGTCCAATATGTAGTGGTCTGGAGGGCAGGAAGGTGGTCAGACTCCCATCCTCACGCTTACGCAGCAAGCACTGTGTTAACTAAGCCCTCTCCCCAGTGGTGGCTGAGGATTCCTTTATGAATGTATACATACTTGATTGCTTCTCTTTCAAAACTTCACGTGGGCAAGTTCTGTTTCTGACTTTGTCATTAACTGCGTCTTTAAGGCTTGGCACAATGTTCAGCACGGAGACACGGGGTAATTTCTTGAATATTCTTTTTTCTTTGAGATAGGGTCTCATGTATCTCAGACTTGTTTTGAATTTGCTATGTAGCTGAGTGTGACATTGAACTTCTGGTCCTCCTATCTCCACCTTACAAGTCCCAGGATTACAGGAATGTGCCAAAATGCCGTTTTATGTGGTGTCAAGGACTGAATCAGGGGCTTCGTACATACTAGACAAGTACTCTACCAACATCGCCAGCCCCTCTTGAATACACTCTTAAAGCCTCAGTGTACCAGGGAGAGATCTAAAGCCTTTGTTTTAGAGTTGACAAAACTGAGCCCAAAGAAGATAAATGACTTTCCTAGAATCAAAGAAGCAGTTTGGAACTCATTCATTCATTCTTTCTAAGTTCCTGCTTTGTTCCAGGCACCGTCCCTGCATCAGAGAAGGAATGAAGGACAAGACAGGCCCTGACTTCCTGAAAAAGTCATGTTGTGGTTCAGACAGCTCATTAGCAGATAACCAAACAGATGCTAACAGCTGGGCTAGTGATAAGTGTTATGAAGAAAATAGTGCTTCGCAGACCCTGGCTTTGGCAAGGCTCTTTTCACTACACCATGCTGTCTGACCGAAGTAAACAAACAAAGCCATAATTTATGAGGCTCCCTCAGCTGCCTGTGTGTGCACTTGGTGGGGTGACACACCCCATGCTGTCCTGAAAGAGGGCCAACATCATCAGAAGCAGCAGCTGACTGGCTTGCCCGCTAGAGCAGGTGTCCCGGCGCTGGCCAACCTGGCCTCTGTTGCCTTGAAACTTCACATCTGGTGCCCACAGAGAGACGGAGGGTGTTTGAATAAGACAGCTATTGAAGCGGAGGACTGCAGGCTGGAGTTGGCTGTTCTGGAGAATGAGGCAAACCACAAGGGGCCAGTACTCCGGAGTGACCAGGGAAAACAGATGGGCTTGAACTGCGGCCGTGACTACTGCCCGAGCACCCCACGCATCACTTGGGAGGCCTCGCAACTGCTGGGGATCTGTTTATTTTTTTTGTCAGTCATGACATCCTCTGATGTCTGTGCCTAGGGAAACAGAATGTGCGCTTGAGACCGCTGCCCTCCTCCGCACTGTCTCGGGTAGGGCTGTGGCAGAAGCGACTGTTTTCTACATCCACGCAGAAAGGGCCACGGCCTACCTAGAAGGCAGGGGTGCTGGTGAGTCAGAGGGAGCCATGGGATCGACAACTGGGCACTAGCCCAAGGACACCCACTCAAACACTGGGCCGCACTCCCTCCTCACTTGGTTATGTTATGACGTCAGCTTTGAGGCTGACACGCTGTTTTGTAATAGAAAGTGGGCACTTGAATAAAACTGAATTGGAAAAAAAATTAATGAAGTATGACAACTCATTTTTCTTACGGTGGTAAGATTAATGGCCAGAGCATTACTCTAAAAATAATAATAGCACTTGTTGACCAACCACTGGGAACATTTATTACCTCCAGTCTCACGGTAACCTTTAGGTAGCTATTAGCTTTGGAAAGTAGGTGAGCACTGAAGACTCAGAAATGGGTCTCTGAAGTCACAGTGAGGCTGGGAACACAGCTCTGGTTGTAGCCTGCTTGTGTAGCATGCATGAAGCCTGCGTGAAGCACAGCACTTGGGAGGTAGAGGCAGGAGGTCGTTCGTAAGTTCAAAGTCACCCCTGACTACTTAGCGAGTAGCCTGGGATTCAAGAGACCTGCCTCAAAACAATCCACACTGATGACAAGTGGGCACTGAGCTCCGATAATGCAACTCAGAAGGCCAAGTACTTTCTATAAAACACAAACTGTCCATCTCTAGGTGCTCTGCGGCTTCTAAAGAGTGGAGGCTGGAATCCACCTAACTCATACTATGAATCTGGCTACGACCCCAGTTAGGATGTGGAAGTTAATACAGTTTCCATGTTTTAGGGGTAAAATTTGGGGTTCATGGCCAAGACAGCCCTCACTGCTGGAGAAGCGTTCTATCATGGTACTGTCCTAGTCTGATGGCTGTTCAGTGGATGGCTAACACGAACACCCAACTCTGACATGCAGAACAGCTTCCTGCACTTCCCATCACTGTGGAGAACTGACATCAAGAATCAGAGGATACTCGGCCTACCTCTCAACTCCCAGGCCCACCATGTCCCAGGCGGGCAGCCTCTAGGTTTCTGCATTCATAAAACTGGGCTGACCACACTTCATAAAGATGATATCAAGTATATAGAAGCACCTGGCCACCCAGTAGTTAGGTGGTAAACAGAACTTGGGCTGTGCTTAGTTGAATGGTCTGAGAATATGGGTCACTTTGGCCCAAAGAATTCCAGAGGGCTGCTGTCATTGCAGGTCTAAATCCGAGTGTGTGCATGTGCGTCAGAGAAGGGCCTCCATGAGTCCTGAGAGGGACTGTGGAACCAATCCCATGTCCATGCTTTAACCAGGACCATGGCTCAGGCAAGAGCCAAAGGATTTCCAAGCAGGAGGTGACCCAACAAAGGCTAATCACTCCACACTGAAGTCACTCCTAATGTTCTCCTGTCCTGAGTTTCCAGCAGGATCAAGAGAGCCATCTGTTGAAAGCGGAACAAAATCCAACTTCAAATTCTTTCCCTGTTTCTTCTCTCAAGAAGCAGATGCAGCTTGGCTGACTTCATACTGTAGCTCACAGCTCTCTTCAGGTCATTAAGGGTGATTTTTCTAATGTACAAATCTGACACATTAAAATTTTTTGCATAGTGCAAAGTCTAAACTATTTAGCAAAGACCCTGATTATTTGACGTCATATCCCACTGTTCTGCCTCTCACTAAGCCAACGCGACACTGAGCACTACTCTCTCAGGCCCCTGCTCTTCCTGCCTGCCATGTGCAGAACCTTTCCCACCTGGCAAACTCCAGTCTGCTCAAGATGTCAACTCTAATGCTTCTTCCTGCGCATCTCTCCCCTTAATCTCTCAGGCAGGCACATCAAAGAAAAGTTCAGGCTTCAAGTCAGAAAGCCCAAGTTCCACCTTTGGCCCTTCCTCCAGGCCAGCCAGAATATTAGCCAAAGGAAAGGACAGTCTCCAGCTCACCAGTGCAGTTTTCCAGGTAGGGAGACAGAACGGGGGAATTATGACCAAAAGGCTCAGGGTCCTGAACCACCACCTCTCAAGCACGATCAGCAATTTTAAAGGTGTAATGTTTTGTTCCTTATGTGGAGTCAGAATCCATACTGTTTTTTCTAGCTGTTCATTTAAAATTTATTATTAAAAGTAAATTTCTCACTTTATCTACTATTTGTAAATACCTTAAACTTGAGTGTTCCTGTTTTTATTTGTAAATAAGTTTTGTAAGGATGAGAGAAAAGGTATTTAAATATCTTACAAAAACTTTTGGTTTACATTACATTGGTAAACATTCTTATAATTACTGCATATATCTAATTCACTAGAAAGTAAACTCATCAAAAGCAAAAGATTCATGGTTTTATATAGCATACCAGTTGTAGGCACATAGCAAGCTTATGTTGTGTGTGCATGTGTAAACATGTTTGCGTGTATGTGGATGCAAGTAAATGTGTGAGAGCACACATGTGGAGGCCCTAAGAAGATGCCAAGTGTCTTCCTTGATCACCCTCCACTTTAGCTTATTGAATCAAGTCTTTTGATTGAACGCAGAGATCACTGATTGACTGGTACCCGGTCTTTGCCTCTTGTTAGATGGAGACCAAATACGTTAACACCGTATGGGTGAGTGCAGACTCTACCTGAGAGGGACGAGGGAAGCGCTACAATCTGGCGTTATAGTCTGATAGTTTGTTTGCTGAGCATCCCACCCCAGGACAGACTAAAACAGCACTCTACTGGTGTCATGCTATTTGAGCTATCTTCATTTACCTTTTAAGATGAAGGGATAACCTCCAAGTCAAGAGTTTTGTTGTTTTGCATGTGTGGGCACACAGGTGCCTATGTGTGGAAGCCTGAGGTTGATGTCAGTGTACTCTTCCATTCTCTACTTCAGTGGATCTCACCCTTCCCAAAGCTGCGACCCTTTAATATAGTTCCTCATGTTTTGGTGACCCCCAACCATAAAATTATTTTCATTGTTACTTTGTAACTGCAATTTTGCTACTGTTATGAATTTTAATGTAAATGTTTGATATACAAATGGTCTTAGGAGACCCCCGTGAAAGGGTCGTTCAACAATAAAGCTGTTGCAACCCACAGGTTGAGAACTGCTGTTCTGCTTTATTTATTGAAATGGTATCTTGCTGAGCCTAAAGGTTGACCATTAGGCTAGTCCAGCTAGCTAACTTGCCCCAGGGAATCCTGGTCTACCTTCTGATTACAGACTGGCCAATATGCCCACCTGCTTTTACTTGGGTGTTGGGAATCTGAACTGGTTCTCGGACTGAGCCCCAGCCCCAGGGTCTGGTCCTTTGGATGGAGACTATCACTATGGTCTCACCTATTTGCAACCATGGGCGACAACTGTCCCTGGACCATTTTCTACCTATGAGCCTATGACATGGCTTACTTAGGGCAAAAGTACCGGATTTCCTTTGTTTTTCTTACAAAGGTTATGTCAAAAGCAAAGCCAAGAATTGGATGAACTTTTCAAGGCAAACAGTGTCCTTGACTTCAACTAAAACCAACTAGATGGATTTAATTTACAGGAGTTTCCTGGTGACCTAAAACAATTGGAAAACTATTTCTAGCTAAACTTCTAAATTCGTCTTAAAATTCTTTGTAGCATTTATTAGTCTACTTATCTAACTTTGTACATTAGTTAAGTATGGTATACCAAACATAACTGGCTGTTTGTTTATAGATTCAA
Organism: Cricetomys ansorgei; assembly: GCA_026225945.1. Taxonomy (NCBI): domain Eukaryota; kingdom Metazoa; phylum Chordata; class Mammalia; order Rodentia; family Nesomyidae; genus Cricetomys; species Cricetomys ansorgei. Next base: position 5,462,455 of record JAMJFZ010003206.1, read on the forward strand.
GAGCACTTGGCAGGGAGGACTTGGGCATCAGATGGATGGCTGATAAACATGGAGACAGGCTTCAAATGAGAGCATATGGGATCTGAACAAGCCAGTGTCCTTTCTCTTACAGAAATGAGCATCTCCAGTTGGGCTGGTGAGATGGCACAGCAGTAAAGAGTAATGGCTGCTCTTCAAGAGCACTTGGGTTCAACTCCCAGTACCTACATGGTGGCTCACAACTACTTTTGCTTATAGTTCCGGGGGATTTGATACCCTCTTCTGACCTCTATAGACACTAGGCACACTCATGGACATACATACAAGCAAAACACCCACACACACAAAAAAAGAATAAGCATCAGTCATTGGACAGCATGGACTGATAAACTAAGGCAATGGAGTCAGCAGTCATGATGTATATATCCTGCCTCTGCCTCTTCCGAATTCTGTGATCAGGAGCAAACTGCCTCAGTTTCCCCATGCGGATGGGAATAAATGTGTCTGTGGCCTAGAGACACAGCTGTTGTAGAGTGCTTGCCTAGTGTGTATACAGCCTTGGGTTCCATCCCAATACCACATAGACTGGGAGTGATAGTATATGCCGATAGTCCCACCACTCGGGAGGTGGTAAGGTTATCATTGGCCACACAGTGAGTTTGAGGCTAGTCTGGGATATAGGAGTACTGTCTCAAAAGTACTCATCTCAGAATGTTAGGAGCAAAAGTTAATTGTGTACACACACACACACACACACATACATTGCATGCAACAGTGCTTGGCACATAGCAGATACTAAAAAATGAGTTCTTTTCTCCTATTTCATGTGTCAAAATATAATGCACTGCCTATGCATTATCTCACTAATGGTCTGCAGCAAGGCAGGAGCTGAAGTCAGAGGGTGGAGCCTGGCCTACTATGGTCAACGCTGAACAAAGAAAGGTCCTCTTGCTTCAACCCTGAGTTTCATTGGAGCACCCTGTTATCTAGATGTCAAAAATGTTGGGGCTCTACATAACCAAGCTGAACCTGCAGAGAACCACTGCACAAACTGCCTTTCAAAATAATCCTGGTTATCTGCTCAAAGTTTGTCCTAACTTTTCAACCTCAGAGTGCACGGGAACTATGTTAAAGACCCCAACTCATACTTTCCTTACGTAGTGTCTAAATGGCGAGTGGAGTTCTGACGCTGAGCGAGCCCACTCAGTTGGTACCCGGGTCCTTTGATGCTCTTTGCAGGGACTAGGAAGCCTGTCCCACTGTGCTCGTGCAGGCTCTCTGCTCAGCTAAGCACTGCCACTGTTATGGACGGGACAGTGTGTATGTGACTCATCTCCAAACAATAATTTCCAGGCTCTTACAAATGCCAGAGTCTCCTGTCCAGGACTAACGTGACCATCACTCAACTGCTTGGGGTGCTGCATCTGAAGGATTCAGAGTAGATACTAGACAAGGTGGTTTTTCCGTCCTTCAAGCTCAGTCCAGGAAAAGACATGCCACATGGAGGAAGAACCTTGAGAAAGCCCAAGAGACCAAAGGAAAAGCTGAAGAAGGGCTAGCCACAGAGAACTCTGAGCATTAGAAAAGAAGGCGGCGAGAGCCAAGGGCAGGCCTCAAGAATGAGGAGCCTGGCACGATCCAGGAGAAAAACAGAGGAGGAGGGGTGTGTGGCAACTTAGGCTTGAAATGGAAGGGCAATTCTGGAGTTACGGTGGCTTCTGATCCAATGGAAAATTAGACCAGAAGTCTTACCAAGCTTCTAAGGAGCCTGGGTGGTCATCTGTGGGTGGCCCACACTTAAGCGCGCACACACACACACACACACACACACACACACACACACACACTCACCCTGGACAGACACACAAGAGAGGAGAAGAGTCATGCAGTGGGGAGTGGGGAGAGCTGATCTAAATGCAGTTATTTGGGTACAATGTGCCCTTCAGAGAGGGCATGGTGACAGCATGGGCTAATTTACAGAGCCGCCAGGGTAATAACTCAGAGAGCAATACTGCCTTCTCACAACAAAATGAGGCAGCCCCTGAAGGTTTCACGGTGGTAAAAGCTGCATTACAGCATGCTGAGATCCCGGAACCAATGAAAGGAGAGACAAGTTTACCAAAACGAGTCTGACACTGAGTGCCTTTCTGGCAAATCCATTATCAGGCACTCGTTCTACCCAGCCCTCAAGAAACAATTTTACTTCCTTATAAGGCTTTTCTCTTCAGCTCTCCCCTATATAACAATCTCTGTCTTCTTAAAGGAACAAAGCTAGAAGAGGGAACCTCCCCCGTCCTGCCCCTGCCCCACGCCCTGTGTTTTTAAGGAGCTGAGTAGAAGGCCCTATCATTGAGGGTTTCGGGGAACCACCAGCTTTTGAAATCACTTCTTAAAAACAGATTCTGCCACAGAAATCCAAGCTCGAGAGGAAAGTCTGGGGAACAATGGAACTGTCCAGGCCAGCTGCCTGAATGAAGCACTTTAGCTCCGACAGTTCCCTTCAGTTCCATCAGTGCTCTCCCAGCACTGGACCTCGGACACGATGTGCACTTACAGATGTACTCTCACAGCATCTGGGAGCACAGGCACAACCATTGTCATTCACCACAGAGAAGCGACTTTTAATGAAACTTCAAAAAACCCTTTCAACATTTTCTACTTGGTCTCCATTATCTACAAGTAAAATCCAAACTACTTAGCAATACCTCAACTTCAATTCTCAATGTATTCCCCCTTCTTTAAAATTCTACAGTCTGGGGCCCAAGACATGGCTCAGTGGGTAAAGGACACACACGATGTACATACATATATACATACATACATGCAGGCAAAACACTGATACACAAAAGAAAAAAAATTCTGCAGTCTATTCCTTCACCCCCAAAGCCATGCTCTTCTGCCTGGGAAATCCTTCCCATTCTCCTTTCTTGGTGAAACCATACATGTCCTTCAGAGAACTGTGTGGCACTCTCTCCTCCCAGAACTTACTTTGAGACCCACCTTCTTGAGAATGCTGGGAGACCCTGACTCATCTACCACCGCACTCACAGTCCTGCAGTTCCATTTTACTGTCTCATGTCCACCTGATCCTGAAGACAAGAAAACAAACTCTACAGCTTCTATTGTATCCTCTCCTGTTCCGGTCAGAGGCCTGGCACATGTTAGATACAATAAATGTTTTAATGAATAGTAAATACTGCCATCTATAAACCTTTCTTTCAATAAAAAGAAAATTCTACTCTTTAAAACTTGTCATAAAACAGGATAACCATCTTCCCCTTTTGATCAGATGTACTGCCAAGAGGCCTCTAAGAGGACACCATTTGGGTCGTGTGCTGGGTAATATTTCAAGAAGCTGGTAGCTGCCTGCATCCACCATTGGAGAGAAGCAGCTCCCTGTGCCTGCCACTGTGGGTGACTTTCATCACAGACGTCAGCTTGGCCTGGGCACACAGAGGGGCTCATTTTAGTTAGACTCTGTTAAGGAACCCGAGGCTCAGAAATTTGCCCAACATCACCCAGCCAGCAAGGGATGAAGCCAAACCAATACAGAATGCAAGATCAGGACTAGATTTTCTTAATGAACTGAAAAATAAGGTTGGCTAAAACTAAGATTTCCCACAGGACTGAAAAGATGATGAAGACAGCAAATAACTTGTCCATTTCAGACTATGGGTATGCACTTTTAACATCAGAAACTGAAAACCAGCCTGTTCCTGGTCAGAGTTTAGATGACTGCACTCCCTGCCGCCAAGCTGTCAAGTAAGAGACTCATCAGACATTCAGTTTGAAGCACTGTTTCAAAACAGCTTCTCTAATTTATTTAACTCGTGTGTAACTTGGTTGAGTACTATATACATGAAGAGAAAAAGCCACCACTCGATGCTTGCTTAGCTTTTGAGGCCGCTCAGAACTCAGGTGGCACGCTGGGTACAGAGATTAGAGACCTGCACCTCCAACTTGCACCAGAGGTCCAGTTCAAATTTGCTTTTATTAGAAATCCCACCACAATCAGACTTTTTTTAAAGACTGGATTGTTGCCTTTTACTTTTCCATTCCCATTTAGAAAAAGGACTAGAGGCAGTGACAAAAATAACCAATTAAAACAAGGGATTTTCCTCCAGAAGTTTTTTGTCAAGCTTAAGTCCGGGCATTCCACTCCTTTCCACTTAAAAAAAAAGAAAAAAAAAGTTTTGGAATACGCCAACCTTTACTCAGCTTGATGTGCAAAGCCTCTGCTCTCAAGTACGCAAGGCCAGGACTCATCTCCCAGGCTGCTGGTCTTAATCAAGTCCATGCCTGGTTGCTAAAGCAGTGTTAATCCCAAAGTTAGTCCCAACCCTAACCTTCAACAGTAGGCGGCTGATTACATCTCTTATGACACAAGCCAGGCTCTAGTGGAAGAGTCAGGTCAGACACCCTTCATCTGCCATGGGTGAATCACACAGGCAGTCACATCTATGTTCCCTTCCCCATACCACCTGGGTGGGTCTCACCTCCTGCCCAGCCATAACGGAAAGCACTTGAAAGTTATTATCGGAACAGACAAAAGTACAAAAACAAATGTTTTAATTACCATCTAGATCTATAAAGAATCAGCCCCCACCCCCATCTCTTCCTGGGGAGCCTGTACTGCTGGGCAAATGGAGGACTTGAAAATACGAAGGGGCAACATCTGTGTAGAATGCATACCTTAAGTTCTCCATTCCTTCCTGAGAAATTCTATCTGGTGGATAGCAAATATTTGTCTTTTCACTCTTCATCTCACTGTATGGGTTCCACTCTCTAGGTATCAAGAATGGAAAATGTGGGAGAAAGAAACCACGAACGTAAGAGTATGCTGTGTACCCTGTATTGGCAACACAACAGCTCCATTAGTGCCCATTAGCTGACCCGAGGCTGTTTCTGGTGAGGTTGGGTACACTATTAAGTTTCTATTTGTGCTCTGCCCTAACCACTGAGTGTGAGAAGTTCTAGTGAGTAGGGAGTAAGCTGGCCTGGAGCCTGTGTCACTTACTACATGATGGAGACAGGACTACGGGAAGATTTTAGTTTTAGCTTTTCCTTCTGATCAAGATGTAAAAAATTTAGAGAAAATAGATTTGGGGGTTAGGGCAGTAGGGAGAGGAAAATGGAGAAGTGGTAACACATCCAGTAGAATTCGTAAAATAAAAGCATTGTCACATGTTCACAGAATACACATGACCCAAATCAGAAGACACGGCACAGGGTGAATAGGGCCCAGCAGGTAATTCTGGAATGAATTCTCCTCGGTGTGTCAAAGATTGTGCTTTATATAAACTCATCACAATGTAACAGCTTTTAAAATATTCTTTTGCTTCCTGCTTCCACGTGACTCCTTTTTGGTTGAGAAAAACCAGAAACAGTACAAGTGTCACATGATGGCAGAGCAGCATTTTGATACAGGTGAGGCACGGAGCTAGGCGAACTTACATAGTAAGTGACAGTCTATACTTCTTGGTCTTCTCCCTTGACCACCCCAAGTCCTGCCAGAGTCAGCATTTACTTCTTCTGGAAGAAGCCGGTAATGGATGCTTGTCTGTTGGCTTTGCCCAGAGCAGCGGTCCCTTTCTTGGGGCCCCTTCGTTCCTCTTTGGGCTCTTTTTTCACAGTGGCAGCAGGGGGTTTGTGCACCTCGGATGGCTTTACCTTAAGCTCCTCTTCACTGTCTGTGCAGGACTCACTCTCGTAGAATTTTTCAGTCACTGGAATAAGGAAAAAACATGGACATGGGTGGCTTGAGTAATTTTCCAGTGGGTAAGTTGTCCTGCTCATTGGTCCTGAGCCTTTCTTTTAACTGGGAGAGCACATCTATCCTCAGCTACAGAGTCCCCTTCGGTCACAGGGCTTCTAGCTGAGGCCAGGAACCCAAAGTGCCCAAAGTCTTCCTCAGCCGTTCTAGATGCAGCAAGGGATGGAAAGCAGTGAAGGGAAGCAACCCTTCACTGAAAAAGTAACCTCTATGCATCAAAGTGCTCGAAGCAATAAGTCAAAGCTCTACTTTCCCAATCAAAGAACAGAGATGGCTTCACTCTTACTCACTGATAATTCTTTCTAATTAAAATACACTAGTTAAACTGTTTCAGAGGCACAGGCACGGGGGTTCAATTATCCAGACAGCCTGGGCTGTCCCAGTGTGAACATGCTCATGGGACACTGCTGGATTCCAGCTCCCAAGCCCTGCACTCAGCAGTAGACTATGGTGAACTTGAGAACTTGTTTTTAAGCACATGCCTAGGTGACACAAACATTACTGGTCTGGGTGACATTTGTGGTCCCCTCTCCACTAAAATGGGGAGCACACTGACCCTCAACATGTATGGATGTATATGGCAGTCTTTGGGAAATACTTTCAATGCTCCTTTTTCCCCACAGTATATGTCATGAGAGGCCAAGTGGCTCCTTTCTCTGCAGCACATCCTTCACCATACCCACCTAACCCAACAGGCTGTAAAAAACCACCAAACATTTTTCCAAGGAGTCTATCTTTACTTTTCAGTGGAAAACCCACTTTGATGACTCCTGCCCACTTAGAGGGCCAAGAACACTTTGACTCTAACCGTGCTCCTCAGACAGAGGACTTGGACTCTCTGGTGAGCTAACTGGAAATGCAGCATCTTAGTCAGGTGTGGTGGCCAACACCTGAGGTCTGCGCACTTGGAGGCTGGCAAGAGACGCTGATGACCTTTATCTTAGCTAACATGACACTTTCCTTTGCTGTCATTCCAAGAAGCTGCTCTGTGTAGACAACATTCCATTTAGCTTCTTTGCTCTTAGAAACCCTTGATAAGAAACTCCTCCCAACCTAGCTCAGGCCCAACCCCACAGTCCCTGCTACAAACCCACAGAACAAAGTATAACCTAGCAAGGGCAGGGCAATGCCCTGTGCTGCACCTCTGGCACGGTCTCAGCAGAGTGGGAAAAGCACAACCTTTGTTGGTAACCAGAGCCAAGATTCATTAGGTTGCACTTGGACTAAAAACCTTACAAAAAAGTGCTATGTGAGCAGTTCTCAGCACTGCCTCCAAGCCGTTAACAGCCCGTGTGGAGAAAGGCTTGCAAACAAGCTAAAGTTCCACACCTGGTCAGAACTTGAGGGCTTTGTTTTGAACAGAGCAATAAATAATTAATTAGCCACTGATTCCTAATGAACGCTCATAAAGATATCCTTTATTTCTCTCAGAGTAAAAGGAGAGGGAAAAAAAGGCACTGATGCTTTTACCTCCTAATTTAAAATATTCAGTTATAGCGTGTGTGTGTTTATCTCCTCCAATGCCCAAAGCATCAAAGCCTACTAATTATATTCAAATACTAAAAGCAAACCTCAAACAAAAAAAAAAAATCATAAAAAACACCGAAGTTCAAAACTCACAGATTCTCAGAATGCAGGGGACTGCCACAAATAAAGAATGTTATCCCCCAATTCTATAGACAGTGGTAGGGGCCTGTCAGAAGACTGGAGGGTGGGGATAATAGGACCGTGCCTGTAACCAACACAGTGTCTTCATGAGCTTTAATAAGCACCCTGTTGAGGAAGAGCTTCGGAGCCAATCAATCTTTTAAAGACAGAAGTTTGAACAAGAAAAGGAAAGTCAAGAAAGGCAGGCATTAAAACCTTTCTAAGGGATCTACTTCATAGAAGGTGCCATAAGAAAGAGAAAGAATTATCTGTGATCCAACAGAGCAGAGGTTTACAAGCCTAAATCCATAACTGCTTCCAGACATGAGAGCATGGTTTGGGATCTGAGCATCTCAACAGGCTTCAAATGCGGACTCTCAAAAGCCCCACCAAAGACACTTCAACTGTGGAAAGGTCCTGACCTGGCACAAAGAGGAAACACAGGAAGCAAGGAGGTCAACTCGTACTCTCCTAAGAATGAATGGCACTGGACACCAAGACCCGACTCTCTCCAGAGTCATCTGTGGGAAGCTCTACACTACTGAAATGTATGACACAATCACCCTTTAAAAAACAAGTGTTTCTCAATGTTTGAGACTGTGTTTACAACTACCTCATCTGAATCTTCACAAAATAAATACTTCTCTTCCATTCCACAGATCAGGAACATCCCAACTGAGATGACATGACTCCGACGCCACACTCGCATTCATTTCATGGTGTAGGCCCACACAAAGGCCCAGTGTTCTGACTCTGCTGCAGTGTTCTTTGTACTCTGACACGCCAAGTGTGGGTTACACACCAGAAGCAGCTAAGTCGCATGTGCATTCACTTCTGAGACAGACTGCTCTGCAGAGGACTGCAGTGCCTGGCTATGGTAAGGACTCAAGTCTGAAGCCAAACATTTATTTGTCTCACCTATGCAGCCTTCTTCATCCACAAAGGTTTTAGATTTCAGTACACGCTTTCGTTTTCTTCTGGTTTCTCCGCTTGAAGTCTAAAAAAAAAAAAACCACAGTAACAATATTAGGTTGGCCAGTGAAGCTATAGAGAAAATATCTATAAAAATCACCCCCTAACATGCCATTATGATAAAAGGTAGAAAGGAATTCTACAATTTAAGTGAAGCAGCCCACACAGGCATGTAATGCTTATAGTATGCATGCACAGGCCTGGGGCTTTGCATGCATGAGAAAATTTTGTGTTCTTGATGAAAAGACAGACAAGTTAAGGGCCTTAGTGGAAGAGCATAGTGGAAACCTTAGTGCAAGCACGCCACTGCAATATGCTGTGTTATACAGGCCTTTGGGGAAAGCTGGGGCAGAGGTGCCCCTACACAGACCAGGGGATCTCAGTGCACACCTCTGCAGAACATACTTGCTATGTTCAGCCTTGGCCTTTGAACATTATGCCCAACTAGTTTAGCCAGAAGAATGTGTTACCACCGTCAGTTTCCATTTATCTCCACTCTCTTTCGTGCCATTTCTTTGGCTGTGATATAATAGTATGACATTTACATAAGTCTTTATTTTTTCTTTTTCCGAGACAGGGTTCCTCTGTTGTAACTCTGGCTGTCCTGGAACTCACTCTGCAGACCAGGCTGGCCTCGAACTCAGAGATCCACCTGCCTCTGCCTCCCAAGTGCTGGGACTAAAGGCCTGTGCCACCACTGCCGAGCTCATAAATCTTGGCAGAATGAATTAAAGAGAGCTAATGGTTATGAAGAAAAGGAGGCTTATCAGCACTCGTCCTCTCGACACTTCCCCATCCGTATTAACAGACTACACTAAAAGACTAGGCTGCAGCTAGAGAGCATTCAACTGCTCGCCCTGTTTGCTGTGGTTTTCTCATCCAGCCCTCTCCCTGAAGAGTATTTGAGCTTTTCTCCTTTATCTCCCCAATTCCCCCGGTGCGGGCAGGGCCCCATTCTGCGCATTTCCAGTTGCAGCTGTGTAGCACAGCAGCTGATGGTGGGTCACAAACCCAAACAGCTGCCCACTGCTACCCTGCAATCCCCTAAGGCTAGCGTCCCTCAGGGAAGAGAGGCGTGTCCGTCTGGCCAACCTGCAGGAGAGCAGGGTGAGACGAGACCCAGCTACCGCACTGAAGTACAGAGAACATCACACACAGATCCACACAGTGATGCAGGTTCCCGAGGGAATGGAGCATTCTGCTGCGTTTACCTTGACAGGAGGGGGCCCAGGTTCTGGCACAGAATCAGGAGATGGAGATACAGGAGGAGGTGGAGATGGTGACTCTGCTTCGTACATCTCAGGAGAGTCTGGGAAGACTAGAAAAACGGACAACCTTACTGGAGAGAACTACAGGCTTTAACTGGCACAAGGCCTTCTCCACGGCGCCTGTCTGGAGACTTCTGGTTATCAAAGGGTATTCTGCAAGCAGTAATATATGACAACCGAGAACTTTCAGTTAGAAATGTAACTTTAAAACACACATTAATTTTACATAACCACGATTGGAGAAACAAGAATTTCTGAGGTTGGCAATACCTTAGGGATCACCTTAGCCAAGTGCTTTATTGTGCAGCAAAGCCAGAGTGTGAAGGTGGTTTACATATACCAATCACTTACCACATGTCAGGAGTTTCACCTTATCCTCACCACAACCCATAATACAGATGAGTAAACAGAGGTTCCAAAAGACTCCTTCACTTGACAAAGGCTCATGACTCAAAACAGATTTTAAACCCAAGTCAGTGTGATTCCACAACCTTCCTAACCCAAATAACTTGCAAGCACCCAAGACGGTTGTAAGACCTAGACCGCCCAGCTGCCACTAAGCGCACAACTTTGGGAAGAATCACCTTTGAAAGCTGATCTCCATTAAAGATCCAACAACCAAACCAGCTTATAGGGTTTTTTTTTTTATATTTTTTTCTATATTTTTCTATATTTGTATATTTCTAGTGACTCTATGAACTCCAAATGCTCCAAAATCAGAACTTTTTTGTGAGACAAGGTCTTTCTGTGTAGCTTAGGATAGCTTCAAGCTGATATCCTTGTTTTGCCACAGAGTGGGTAGGAAAAGGGAAAGAATGCTGTGGAAATGGTATGACAGAGCACCCTGGGGCTTGGTGTCAGAGAGGAAGAAAGGAACATCAGCAGATATACTTTTGTCTTTTTAAAATTTTATCTTCTTCCCCAACCCCCAAAGCTGGGGATCCAAACCCAGGGTCTGGCACTTGCTAGGTAAGCACTCTACCACTGAGCTAAATCCCTAACCCCTGACCTACTGCTTAATCACCGCAAAGAAAGTGCTGGTCGTGGGCCTGGGTAGCTGCTTAGCCTCACCTGCTCCCTGAATCTCCTGGCTACATTCAAATTCTCTGCACGAATGCTGGATCTGAATTTCTCCCAACTGATTAGGTCAGTATTAAAAATTATGACAGTGGAGGGTTCATGGCCAAATGACCTAAAGAGGTGAAGCAGAATAAGAGCCAGAATAAGGCAATAAATTAGACACTTCATGTATGAAATGGGCCCCTAACTTTATAAGCTCAGTGAAGCAAGAGGCAGAAACCAAACAAAAGCAGTGCAGCTTCAGTCTAGCTATTAACCCAGCTCCATGAAGCCAGGGCATGATGGGAGCCTGAGCAAGAGAAGTGTCATACAACAGAACCAAGAACTCAATGTTCTGAAGTAATGATTAATTAGAAAGCTGGGCCATGGTGGTCAGAGGAAAGTCTAGGCAGTAAGGAAACCATACAAAAGGCGTTCTGAATACTCGGTGGCAAGCCTGGGTATCTCCTGCTTTCAGTTTCTTCTACACTATGTTTCACCCAAGGAAAACAATTCCAATGGCGCCCTCTCAGACCACCCTCCCGGCACTGCACGAGACTGTTACTTATGTCTTCCTCATACTCTAAAGAGGCAGGGAGGCCACAGTTGTCCTGGTGCTGAACAGAGAGCAACAGTAACTGTGCTTTAAATCAAGGAGAATAAGCATTTCCTGAATGAAATCTGGGGTAAGGAATATCCAGGTCAAGGGAAGACAGCAGACAGTGCCCATTTCCCAAAAAAATCATACAATAGTAAAGTGTCATAATCTCCCTGGAAGAGAAGAGAGCAGAGGAAAAAAGAGATTTTAGCACAGCCTGAGACATAGAAAGCAAATGGAGGATACTAGCAAGTCAGTTCAGGGATTCAGATGGAGGGATTATTATAAACTTCCTTTTATCTGGTTTAAAAACTGTGTATAAGTAGTACTATGTTTAAACTTAAAAATATTTTAGGGAAGGGTAAACAACCAACATTTTCTACTTTATAAACATTAATCATTCATTCTTCTAATAACTACACAAATTATTATTTGTCTCACATAACCAAGGTTCAAACATTCAAGTGGTGAAGCATCTCCTCAGGAAAATAACTTTTGCTTGAGCAGAATAAGAACTTGGGAAGCCAGGTGGTGTGGCACACGCCTTTAATCCCAGCACTCGGGAGGCAGAGGCAGGCCTCTGTGAGTTTGAGGCCAGCCTGGACTACAGAGTGAGTTCCAGGACAGTCAGATTTACAACAGAGAAACCCTATCTCAAAAAACAAAAACAAAAAACAAAAAAACACCCCCCCCCCAAAAAAAAACTGTGGAAAAACTAATTTCAGAGACCAGCAATGTAATCCTTGTTTGTCAAGAGCCCTCTGGCAGAGACTACTAATTCCAATTCCTGGAAAGCAATCACCACTTCTTAAAACTCAATATATATTTTTATAATACCTATCCTTACCTAAAAAACAAAACCAAAAAAACTGTGTGTGTCTGATGTGCTTAACATTCTCAACAACCTGCAAGGACTGAAAACGTAAGCAGGTACTTGACACAGCCATAAAAGCTATTTCTTCCTAGCAACATGGATTTTAATGTTATTTCTTTCCCAGCCTGGCATTCTGTTGTTTTATTTAGTATGTAAACCACTCAGGTGTTTTGGACACTTCCAGGTGAAGGAGGGCCTCTCCAATATGGAGGGAAGGGAATTTGCTGAGGAGGTTCTTACAAGGATCTGTCACAGCTGAACACACTGAACACGCGATGTGACAAGCTACTGTGCGCACTGTGCGAAGCTCTCTCGGCATTTCGGATGTGTTGCCTTAATGCCCACAAGAAGCTATCGTTTGCAGTAACATTGCAGTTTTGGAGGAATAAACAAGGACCGGGAGTGAAGTCATCCCCCTACCACCAGCCAGCTAGTAAGCAGTGCAGGAAGATTTAACCCAGGCCTGCCTGACTCCGCCCTGTGCCATCTCCTGCACACCTGCTGCGCATCAGCTAATGACTAGCCTGAGATGGCAGATCAGGCTACTATAATCAGTGGAACACAAAAAGTTAGAGACTGTGTAAAGGTTCAAAATAAATCCTGCTGGCTTTCAGACATAGAAATTTTAGAATACAATGGTAGAAGTTTCTAAGTTCAGTCAGATGCCAAAAATTATCTTTGCTAGAGAAAAGAACTCGAGGGCCTCTGCTCTCTGTCATCTGCTGCTCACCTCTTCTTTATCCTCCTTTCCCAACTGAGCAACCCCAGTCACACTTCTAATAGCCCGTGGGTATTGTTTTGTGGGCTATGAACAACAGAACATTCAGAAGTATGTGATTGGTGTGTCAAGAATACTCACATGAAGGTAGCCGAAGGACACTAGCCTTAAAGAGAATAGGTCTTGGACAGTATGTGTAATAGTATTCACTCAATTTCTATTTTGTATATCTTTCACAAGGTACCAAATGATCGCTCCTCTGATCAAGAGTGAAGTAGATTTCAATGAGAAATATTCTCTCATCATAAGGACTACTGCTCTCATTGTAGTTTATTGTGACATTTTTAGGTACTTGAGCATGAACCAAGAAATGATCCCCCCAACAAAAATTAATAGCAATGTCTACCTTCATCTTCACTGCTATCAGACTGAGGAAGCTTGATTCTTCTCCTCTTTTTCTTCAGGTTTTCGGTTTCCTTTGCTTCCTCATCAGAGAAGTCTACTCGTTTCCCCCTGTTGCCATCCAGGAATAAATTAAACACGTTACAAAGAACAAAACTTTAAGTATGCAGATGTTCCTGCGCAGTTTCTTTTAGAGCTCAGAGTCTTAATTCCAGAGAGTGGAAAAAGACAATGAAGATAAAGACTCATTTGTGTTTGTTTGAGACAAGGTTTCTATGTAGTGCTGGCTGTCTTGGAGCTCGCTATGTAGACCAAGGTGGCCTCAAACTCAGAGAGCTCTCCTGCCTCTGCCTCCTGCGTGGTATACCACCATGCCCAGTGGAAAGAGTGATTCTTTGGAGATATATACTGTTAGCCATTCACAACTCTATCACTTTATAGGGCGCCCAGAATAAAGGACTTCTCCAGTTCTCTATGGACTAATTATCTAGAGTCCTCTCGATGCCTTTTCCCCACTACTGGTCTTTCACTCATTTAACACACAATGAACAAACAGCTAAACAACCATAATGCAAAGACCAGAAAGAAATGTTGCTCTCAAGAAGCTCTGGCAGGCCAGACATGTTGGCCTACGCCTATAATTTCAGCACAGAGACAGGAGGATTCTAACACTGTGGCCAGCCTGGGCCACACAGTGAAACCTTGCCTCAAAAGATGAACACTCTGGCCAACTGCACTGGTTGTTACACATGATAAAATTTAATGGACAAACAACATTGTGGGACACAACTGTTAAAAGCTAACTAGATATTCAACAGGTAGGAAGGGGAGATAAGAATTCAAAAGTGAAAGGACGAGAACAAAGGCATAGATAAGATCATAAAGACTCTCTAATGATGTCATAAAAACCTAGACTCTGCTTGACAGTATTTAGCTTCTGTCTGTTTTCTCCATTTCAGCATTCATTTAATCAACAAAATAATTTAAGGGCCTATTGTGTGTTAGACACAAATACATGTAAACCATAGTCTTTTTGTCATTGAGTATCTATGTCTTATTTAATTTTGAACATCAACTTTTTTTTCAACTTTAGCTAGGAAAAGAATGAAATAAACACAAAATAAGCCAAAGGAAATAAACATAAGAGCAGAAAGCAACGCCAATAGAAAAGAAAGAAAATTAACAAAGCCTAAAATTGTTATATTAAGAGATTAGTAAGCCTTCTACAAGAGGGGAAACATATATATTCAACGAGGAATTAAGAGAATAAAATTTGTAGTCATAACTATGGAGTCTACAAATACTCCAAGAACAAGGCTAGATTATGAACAACTTTAATAATCTCAAGCACTTAGAGGAAATAAATTCCTTTAAAAGCACAACTTCATCAAAAATTAACCCAAAAAGAACTAGAAAATTTGATTAACAATAATTTTTGTTTGTTTTGTTTTTTCAAGACGGGATTCCTCTATTGTAACTGGCTATCCTGGAATTCACTTTGTAGACCAGGCTGGCCTTAAATTCACAGAGATCCACCTGCCTCTGACTCTCAAATGGTGAGATTAAAGGTACATACCACACCCACCCCCCCCAAAGGCTGATTAACATTATTTTAAAAAGCTCTCCCCCCACCCCAGCCCTACACACAGAGGCATGCACACACCCTTCCTATAGAAAAATATAGTCCAGGATTCACTGATAGATTTTCATCATATATTTAAATGTATTAGAAATATAGGACCAGAAATAACAAATCAAGGTGCTTAATGGCAAACCTCATCAACCAAGTACTATCCCAAGGCCCCACGTGGTAGAAGTAGAAAACTGACTCCCACAAGTATGTCCTCTGTGCCATGGTATGTACACAGACGTACACACACGATAGATAGATAGACAGACAGACAGATAGATAGATAGATGCGAAAAACAAAATAAAATTCACAAACTCCTTTGGAAAACAAGAAATCCCTCTTAACTTAAAAGTTAACACAAGTTTGATACTAAACTAGATTATAAGGAAAGAAAACAGCTGACCTATAATCCTCAAAAATAACGAAACAACCCCCACCCCCAAGGTAATGTTAAATGATCTAGCTGTGCATAAAAACAGTAAATATGACCAGGGAGCAAATCCTGAGAATGCAAGGCTGGACTACCATTTTCATGTCAATCAGTATGGTCCACCATATTAGCAGAAAAACTGTATGAGCCACCTCAATAAATGCATAAAAGCATGTTAAATTTTAAAACCAATGAATAAAAGCCTCTCAGCAAACTTGGAATAGAAAAACATTCTTAACCTGGTAAAGGACATGTACTAAAAACCGACACTTAACTGGTGGTGCAATGCTGAGCACATGCCTGTAAAGCCTCCAACAGTGAGTGTTGTGATCTTGACTGGGGACATTTCAATCCACGTATATCATATGCTCCTGGGAGGTAAGGCCCACTGGACAGACAGAGCCTTACCCCTCTGAAATGTCACCATTTTGTTGCTCCAACTTTACCACAAAAGTTGGTTCTTTGTGGGCCTATCAGTGCTGACAGTGTCCTTTAGAATTTCTTTCAACAGACTAATTCCTACCAGCTATGAGGTAGTGTCTCAAACTCCTGGATCCATTTTTAACAGCTTGTGTGCTTTTTATTTTCTTTTCTAATTACATTTTACCACTTGAAAAATAAACTCATTGATATAAAAAGAAAACAAAGAACTTCTTCTCTTAAACTGGACTCGAAACAGTAACTTCTCATTGGGTAATTTGATGTGAAACACACACACACACACACACACACACACACACACACACACTTAAACTGAAGTCTGGGGGCAAAGACAATCAATTTCATCAATGGGGACAAAATGTGGCCTTGGATCTTAAATCACTCAAACCGCTGCCTACGGTCCTGCTTCACTAGATGAGCTGTGGGGCTTCTCTTCATAAAGCTGTGTGGTTACATCCCTAAGGAATTAAGTAGAGCTGAAAACTGCCTGCTGTAGGCCAAACAGACCTTCTCACCTCCACAAGACACTCCTCCTCCCCCACAAGGGACAAAATTTTCCTACCATTTTTTCTCCTTCTGCTGCATCTTCCCAGGCCCCGCCTTCCTGCTGGATCTCTTCGGGGCTGTGGGAGCTGCCAGCTTTGGTTCAGGGACAGACACTGGAGGCTGCTCCACTGTTTTCTCTTCTTTCACTGCTTGTTCTGAATCCAAATTGACTTTAAGTTTATCTACAAATAAAGTACAGCAGACGGTGCAATATTAATCCGTCATTCCTGACGGTCCACTATGTGCCAGGTAACATGTTAGGAGCAAGGGATAAAAAAGTCCCTGTCCTAAAAGAGAGCACAGCTGATTGAGAAAACATCTATAATCTTCATTTCTGCTTCTCACTAATCTCTCATTTCATCACAGCCCTAAAAGACAGCAAACATAAGGCTTAAAAATACCAAATTCAGCTTTTGAGGTGGTTTTTTTAAAAAAAAATTATGTCTGTTTGTTTGTTTGTTTGTTTGTTTATTTATTTGTTTATTTATTGTGTGCATGTTGGGAGTGTGTATGCCATGGTCCATGTGTTTTATTTATTTATTTATTGATTGATTGATTGATTGATTGTGTGTATGTTGGGAGTGTGTATGCCATGGTCCATGTGTGGAGGTCAGGAGTATGTTCTTCCCCACCATGCAGGTCCCAGAGATCAAACTCAAGTCATAGGGCCTGGCAGCCCCTAAATTCAACTTTATAAAGTATTATCTTATTTTCAAATGAGGAAAACAGAGCTGCAGGTAATCATGCAGTCTCAAGAGTACAGCTTAAAAATGAGGTTTCAGCTAAGTTCATAGCAATACCTTTTCTATTTTACCTTTAAAATATATATGTATATATTTATTTTGTTTGTAAGGGTACTTTGTCTGCATGTATGTCTGTGTACCACATGTGTGCCTCTAGCCTGTGGAGGCCAGAAGAGGGCACTGGATCCCCTGGGACTGCAGTTACAGATGGCTGTGAGCCATCATGTAAGTATTGGGAATTGAACCCAGGTCTTTAGACGAATAGCCAGTACTTCTAACCATTGGGCCATCTCTCCAAGCCATGTAACCTACCTTTTAATGCCATGATACTCCTACCTCACTACCACTTTCAATGATAAAACTGAATTAATTCAAATCCTGCTACTCTCTGGGCAAATCTAAAAGTCATTTTTCTCTGTGAGAACTGGGATATTTACACGACTACCACCATGGGCATATGTTAATTGAATTACCCAAGGTATCACTGACAGAAAAAGTAAGCACTAGATGTTAGCTTCAGTCAGTTCAACTCCTGACCCAGGCTCTCTACACGTAAGTCACTGCTGCAGATGACAGGAAGGGCCCAGCCATCTGAGAAATGCAGACGTATATAATCTAGCCTCGCATATACCCAATGATTGCTTTTTATAGGCAAAGTCACAATATACAATTAGATAGCTAAATACATCGGGTTGTTCTTCAAGTAGTTTGGGTTACCTGCTCTGTAACAGCTTAATCCAGCTACCATGCAGAAAACCACCAATTTTAGTCTTGGCTGATATGTACAGGTTAGTACAATAGTTTTTAAAAGCATGTATATTCTTTGATAGTGTAGATAATGGGTCAAAATGCAAAATGCAATCTATTCATATTTTTGAGAGTTTATATGGGAAACTCTCTAAATGGTGAACTCCATTAGTCCAATGGTGGTACCATTGCTTCAGTTTTCAATTCTGTTGTTCTTATCTGTACTCTTCAAACTTTCCCACTAAAATATCCCAAACTGACTAGGAAAGTGAATATTTTGCAAGTAACAGAATTTCATTCTTTTTAAGGCTAAGTAATCTTTCATTGTATCTATATATGGGCGAAGTTTTGTGTCTTATTTTCCAATCTCTCACCAGCGTGCAACAGTGATAAGCACAAAGTAGCTATTCAATCTCATTTACATAATTTGGCATTTCTTACTATTAACAAATATTCACATTTCTTATGTGTTTTCAAACGATAAACAAAAGATTCTTCAGTGGGAACTAGAGTGGTTCAGCGGTTCTGAGCATGCTCTATATACTCTTCCCAGAACCCACATCATGCAGCTCACAACAGCCAGCTCCAGGGGAACTACACACCTTCTTCTGGCTTCCATGGGAAATTGCACTCATGTGAACATATCTCCACAGATAAACACGCATACAAACAATCAAAACAAGTTTTAAATAATTAATTAAAATTCTTCACTGGATCTTAAGGTTACAAACACATTTTAAAAAATAAAACTGACAAGAAACATTATCAGACTGAGTACAGTGTGCTAGTACCCGCCATGCAGGCTAATGACAGGATGATGAGTGTTCTCAGAAAGAAGAACCTCCTGTACACCGTTCCTGCCCCATCACAAAAGCACGTCTCTGGATAACTTCCAAGTGCCACAGTTTCTATACTTCTACAACACAAAAACATTTTTTTCTCCACAGCAAATAGAACACTACCACTCCAATTCCCCTCGAGTTCCAATCTGACCATCATGGAAAAGAAGAATTTTCAGACTAATTTTGCTTGGATAGGCATGCAACAAAAGGCCACAGATCTCTGTAAGACTTGACGCTCCAAGACAGTGTGTGGTGAGTACCCTGCGGCTCCTACATTCCTCTTGGTATTCTGCCACACACCCCTGGGGATGTGTATTTGATATGAGAAGTATAAAAATATTTAACTGTTGGCTTTTTCCATTAAGAAAGAATTCTTATTTAAATAAAAGAGATCTTTCCTTTCCCCCAAAAAAGATGCATTTAAATGGCCTGCTCATTACTGCCTATATTCATATTGACATTAAATTCAGTGTCATAAGTAATCTTAAAAACTAACTTAAGAAAAGCAAAATATTTGTTTTTGTGGTCTCTGGAGAGACAGTAGTAGTTAGGGTCACACCAAGCAAACCAAACATCCAAGGTATTAAGTGCAACTCTATACAGGCAACCACTCTCTCATTTTAGTTACCCATTTGCAAAAGCTCCATTAAGTGATTATTTTATTTTCTTCCTAAGGCAGGAAGTAGAAGCAGAAATAGTATAAATTATCCTCCAGAAGCTCTCAAGTACACCTAGAAAGTCACCTGAGTGGTTGGTTACTTTCATCAATACACTGTGAATTTGTTAGGAAACAGAATGCCTGAACAGGCAAAACAAGATCAGTGGCCTTCACCCCGGGCATATGTTACTACAGTAACATTCATCTGTGAGTTCACAGAAATTAAGAGCATGCTTACTCATAGCAGCTTTTCCAAAAAAGTTGCTCATCACATTGCCTTTTCCTGGTGCTTTGCCCCCAGCTGAAGATGCCTAAAAAAGAAAATACAATTTTTAATTTTGTCTAAAATTTAGGTTGCTCTTGAAGTACCATAGCCTCAATCTCCAGCTATACAGCTCACTAAAAGCCCGGCACGGTGGTATAAGATCCAGGGCATGTGAAGTGGAACTTGGAGGATCAGGAGTTCAAGGCCATCTTCAGCTACCTAACAAAATCAAGGCCAGCATGGGCCAGGTGAACTACCACAAAAACAAAGCATTCCTTGACAGCACCAACTCTGCATATCATGGCAAAATGTGCACCCATTAGCTGTAAGAACCTAGAATAGGAATCCAGACCACCAGACAGTATCAGATGTTAATTCCCAAAGCTTGCTTTCTGTTTTTACAAATTATTAATGAACAAATCTGAGCTTTTCTTGATCACATTTAAAAACTATTTATCTTAAAAGAATTAAATCAGAAGAGGTACGGTAAACAATGGGTAAGATGATAAAGTATTTTTTAATTATCAGAAGTGAATCTGAATCCTGGGCCTACCATTTACTAGCAGTGTGACCTGCAGGCAAATTATTTTATAAGTCTGGGCTCTAGTTTTACCATATAACAAAATAAAAAAACAGTAAGATTCTAACAGAGTTGATAAGAGGCTGTACACAAAGCTCAGACTGTTGGTGTGAAGAAGGAATTCAATGTTCACTTGTTGCCCACCTTGTCTCTTCTCTCCCAATGTAGAAACTTGAAAAGGACAATGACAGAAGAATTATAATGACAACATTAACTGTACTCTTCTGCAGTTTTAAAGCACTATCTTATATTTTCTTTTTACTTTCTTTTTGAGATAGGGTCTCATCATATAGCCTCAACTTCCTGAATACTGGGATTACAGGTATGTACCACCAAAATGATAGTTATTTTTCTCAATGTCGTAAGTTCAGATTACTGAACAATAAAAACCAAAGAGAAACAAATGAAGAATGAAGACAAGGAAAAAAAAAAAGCACAGAACAGAACAGGAAATGTTAAATATGCCAGGAAGGAAGACACCTACGGCAAAACCCCGGCTAGATATTCTCAAATGTCACATTACTAATGTATGATTCCTCAAACTTGCAATTTTTCAGGATGATTTTTTTACATATATTATATCAATGGCTATCACAACAACCTTAGTGCACAAGCCAAAGATCTTTTTTTCTTTTTCAAACAGAAAAAGAATCCAATGTAGGTAAGAAGTATTATGGTGGAGAAAAAACTATTTGAGAGGAAAGCATTAAGCATTAGCTAAATGTGGTTCACACCCGTGCCTCTTCCCAACACTGGGGAGGCAGAGAAGGAAGAGAAGCCTGAGTGTGAGGCCAGCCTGGACCTGGTATCAAGACCTCAAACAAATAATCCTAAGTGTTCAAACTACGCTGGGCAGTGGTGGTGCACGGCTTTCATTTCAGCAATTGGGAAGCAAAGGCAGGTGGATCTCTGTGAGTTCTCTGTGAGCCTGGTCTACAGAGTGAGTTCCAGGACAGCCCGAGTTACAACAGAGTAACCCTGTCTCGAAACAAAACAAAAAATTGTTCCAATTAAAGTAGAAAACTCAGAACTGCTTATGGGACCTTATATAAGCTAGCATGAAAGCTATGGAGGCTTTCCTGGATTCTCATTTGTTACTGTAAAGAAAACTTACATTTGTTACTTCTTTAGCCTCTACTTTGGTTTCTTTGTTGGTGTCTTGAGTTTTAATAGCAGCTTTAGAGACCAACATTCCCATAATTCCTTTGGGCTGCTGGGAAGTCTGTTTGGAGGCAGGTAGGCCATGGCCATTGGTAGTCAGCTCATTGGCTTGAGCCTCACTTGCTGCCTGAAGATTTGATTGCTCAAACTTCCTGGAAGACAAGGATTCTGCAGGAGCTCTGGGCACCGCAGCTGCACACTGTATGGCACTAAACCTAAGGACAGAAGTGGGTATAAGATTAACGTCACTATCAAACCTCATCTTCAAACTGTCCTTCCATATATCTGTTCACAGTAATATAAAACTAAGGAATTTAAAAACTAGACTGGATCGCAGAAAAACTTTCATATAAAACTCTCATTTGGATAAAGAAATAGGCAGTGGGGTTCTCACTTTGTAACTTTGCCTACAAATAGCACTTACCTGGTTATGGATCTAGGACTACCACCACATCATATGGAACACACTGCTTTTTTATTTGCATTTTTGTTCTTTTGGTTTTGTTTTAGACAGGATCTCTCTACACAGCCCTGGCTGTCCTAGAACTCACTATGTAGACCAGGCTGGTGGTGAACTCATAGAGATCTGCCAGCCTTTGCCTGTGGAATGTGCCACCACACCCAACTTCCACACTTGTTTTTATTCACCTCCTACTCTCCAGCAAACAGTAAATATTGCTATCCTTGGGGAAGCAGATGGTCCTCTTATTTAAAGATGCATCTCTGATCAAGCTCAGAGATCAGTAACCATCAACTGAATCAAAAGCTAAAAGCTAGACATTATCAACCAGTTTCTTGGCAACTCTCCTAGCCACAGCGTGCCATGCTTTAAAACATGAAGTAGGGGTAGAGCCACTGGGTCCCATAACTCATGCTCCTTTATATCCATTTGTTCCTTCTTTCTAAAAATACCAACTTAAACCAGGAGAGGCAGAGAGAAAAGAGGAGCCTGAGGCCAGCCTGGACCAGACTGGCTACACACTGAAGGCTCAGTGACATCTGGTGAGCGGTCCGCATGGTGTGTTACAGGGAATAGTCATTGCCAATGTGCTTGTTTCACATGACTCTGTAATGCAATAGTCCACAATGTGAATGGGAACTTATTCAGCCTTCTCAGGGGTTAGACATAAAGCAGAGTTCCCCAGCTTTTCCTAATAAAGAAAACATTTTACTTTGCTTGCTTATTTGGGGATAGGTGAAAGTTCCCTGGAGGCCCTCTTCGTTCTTTGTGTTGCAAGCACTCGGCATAAGACCTGGTAGACAGCAAGGATCGGGAAGAATGGCTGGAGGTGTCTGGCTTCCCTTTCTTCTTCAGTGCATCACCTTGAGTTGGAATGGGAGATGGGAAGACACAGAAACTGTGATGATAGGAGCTACTCAAAACTAACTAGAATAACTGTCTACACAAATGCTCCCTGACAGTATTTCACTTCAGAAAGAAGTTTAGTCTAAGTAGCTCCAGAGCAACACAATCTTCCAGAGTCATTATGGTCCATTCAGAACACCTTTGGATGAGAGAGCTAAGAATAAACAGAACCCATTTACTATTACCCTCTGGTCTTCCTCTCTGGCATTTCAGTGCTTCCAGGTACAATGGAAAATGTTTTATTTCATTGTCAGCATCTAAAGTTGGCCCTAAGACAACTCTTTATTTGGTCTGCATTCCACACCTTAGGATCAGGACCAGCAACTGGCAACAGGAAAAGACCAAGTTAGGCTGGAGAAGTCCTAAGAGTAAAGACTGCTCAACCTGAAACTTCACCTGCCTTGCTTTCATAACATCTCCTAAAACACAACATCAGATCTCAGGAGACTCACAATTCTCAGGAACAAGCATAAGCTTCTTTATTGGAGATAAACTAGCCTCTTTCTCTCTCCTACTGCATCTCACACTCCACCCCAGATAAGATGAGATGATGGTTAATCTCAATTGTCAATTTGATGATCTAGCAATCACCTGGGCGGCCGGCCTCTGGGCACACCTGTGAGGGAATAGCTTGATCTGGTTAATCAAAGTGGGAAGACCCACTTTGGTGGTCTTCTACCCACTGTGCGTGGTATCCCCTGGAATGGGATCCTGGATTATATAAAAAGGAGAAAGTGAGCTGGACAAGCTTTCAATGCTCTCTGCTTTTTGATTGAGACTGTGATGTAACCAGGTGCTTCAAGCTTCTACAGCCTTGACTTCCTCCCCAAGATGGACTGTGCCACTGAATTATAAACCAGAATAAACCCTTTCTCCTTTAATATGCTTTTTATCAGCAACGGAAAGAGAAACCATGATTTGGGATACATAACCGAGGAAGACATTGAACTACAATCTTGCCTCCCCCTCCCAACTGCTGGGGTCGAAGGGTGTACCATGAGGCCTGGCTAGTATCAAATTCTACAGAGGATATGTTAAGTACTAGTGAAGTTCACTGCGATGCTTTATTAACCACATTTTTATTTGCCCTGGTTATTTTTGTGCACCGAAAGATTGTGCTTTAAACTTTTAAGCAACTTTTATTCTTGATTGTTTACTTACTGGATGCTAACAGAACTGGTTTTATCTGGTATCAGACATAATGAATCATGGCTTGATGTGCCACAAGATTTTAATATTTTTTTAAATAAAATTAAATGTTTTACATAAATTAGCAAAGTGCTATTTTTTTCTTGAGATCCTTCCCTTAGACAGTGACTTGTAAATTATTCTCTGGCTGTATATTTATTTAGTAAATATTCAAATGCTCATTATATTCAAAGTTTTGAAATAAAGGGACCAAAAACCAAACAAAAAGCCCACCCTAATGCCCATCAACAATAACACAATCAACTTTATTTATTGGACATGTTCACTGTGTACCAGGCACCATTGTGGAAAAGCAGTTAACTGACAGGAACCCTAAGCAGGAGGTGTTTAAAGAAAACGCAGTTGGTAATCCTGTGCCAACCTCTCCAAGGATTGTTCGTGTCAGCTATCACATCCCCTCTGTTGTCTCCAACCACCATCTCTGACTCTCCCCTAACAGTACAAGTCTTCACTTGCTGTGTGGCCTGGCTAGTGTGGTACTGTAGCAAGCTGGCGTGGAATTCAGCAATCCCCTGCCTCAGCACCAGTCCTGTGATTATTTCTGTGGTTGGGGTTTATTTTGCAGTGCTGGGGCGGAACTTGGGGCCTTATGAATAAGCAAGCTCTACCACTGAACCACATCCCTTCAGCTCTAAAATCAAATCTTTATCTTTCAAAGTTTCAGTTTCTCCTTAGCTTTTGTCCTCCTTTCCCTCCATTTCAGTCATATTTTCTGGAAAGTGCCCATGGCCGTCTCACTTCGTGTCCATCAGTCTGGCCCCTGCGCTGAAGCACTCGAAGGCCACCTCCAGATCCAACGGACCCCTTCCGTTCCTATCTGACTTGCTTCTCCGCAGCATGTGGCAGTCCCATCAGTCCTCTTTTGTGAATCTCTGCCTTCAGCTTCTGAAACCCCATATATTTTCATGATTCCCCATTTCACTGGGTGCTTCCTCTTTGACCCCTCTTTGTCTGTCCATTCATTACAATAAAAAGCTACCATTAAATAGCCCTTACTATGTGTCGAATACAGCTCTAAGAGTGCTATGTATCTGAATTCACTTTCCTCTACTGCATATGAGGTTGGCACTATTGTAGGCTCTACTTTAAGAAAGTTGAATCACAAAGAGGCTAAATAATTTGTCCAAAGTCATACAGCTGGTAATAACTGTACTCGAGTTTAATTTTCTATCCTTCTTTCATTCTACACACACCCTCTTCATGGCTGTGTCTGCTGCCCTGAACCAGCAGCTTACCATGTTCTGAATCCAAAACCATTCTGCTTACCTCAATACATCTATTGCAATGGATATCCTTCCTTGAGATTTTCCAGAAATTCCACACTCCAAAACCCAACAGCTCTTCTCAGAGTAAAGTCTAAGCTCTATGGAAGTACTCAAAAAGGAATCTGACTGCAGCCTTCTGGTTATTTCCTACCTGTCACCCTTGTTCTAGCCACAGACAATAGTGACTATCCAATGCCCGTTTCCCTCTCAGCTCCACCTTTTCATCCAGCAGTTTCTATTGGACCTTTGAATCTCAACCTAGATGCCAGGAAAGCCACCTCATTCCACCCATCCGGAAGTTGGTAATAAACGTCTGTCTCCAAAATCTTCTCACATCATCCTCTTACATACTGTATATATACAGCACTATACTGTAACCTCTCTAGCCTCCAAATTTAAATTTTTATTAAATCAAAGTAGTAGATACCCACGTCTATTTTTAGAGAAATGACTTGAGCCCTCAGTACAAGCTCATAAAGTAAGAATTATCACAACTGATTTAAAGGAAGAAACCAAAGCTAGAGAGTATTAAGTAATTTGTCCAAAGCCAATAAGCTATTAAGTAGCAAAACACAACTAAACCTATGATCATCAGTTTCTAAAATGCACACATTATAGTCTGTCACTATCCAGTGCCCTGAAGAACACAAAAGATTTACAAGATCTAACTTGGCTTGAAGCTTTGGGGCCAAGTTACTTTTGGCTGGAAGGAATGGGGACTTCAAATTTAGGAACAGTTTTTTGAAGAGTAACATTTGAACTAGCTCCTAAAGGATGGGTAAGATTTAGACAAGCAGAGACTGGGGCAAGGGGGGAGTGAGGGGACACAACAAACATTTCTGGTGGTGATGACAGGATAAATATATGAGAAATAGATTTATGGGGAGTCCACTGGGGTTTTCAATATGGGTTGTGGCTGCTATTTTTCACCTTATGATGTACTAATAAAACTAGGCATGTGTCTTACTGCAAGATAAATGGGGTTTTACTAGACTTGGCACTCACTCTTAAGAGGCAGCCACTGTGTAAACACCTTACAAAATCAATTCGTAAAGAAGCCCACAAGAACATTAAGGAGCTTACTTGCTGCAGTTCTGCAAATTGCTTTTAAGGATGTCATAGTCAGTGTTGAACAGAGGCCCACTGTCCTTTAGCATAGCTTTCTGGATGCTGTACACATGGATGCTGGCAGTCACAGCTAGCTTGGACTTCACTGCTACAAGTCAACAGGAAAAGCAGTCTGTTAATACACAACTTCATAGCTTGTGGGGACTTCAACAAGAAACTCTTCTACACTAAAACCATTTGTAATCTATGGTGGTCCCAAAACTCTAAAAGGCCAAACAGTATATTATATAATATAATATATATGTGTATATATATACATGTGTATATATATAATATACATATATATGTGTATATATATATATTACATATACGGTATAACATCAAGCCTGTCTGCAATGGGAACATGATGGTGCTGAGTCATACCTACATAGAGCACCTGTGAGGGTTTAATTCATCCAGTGGACACTCAACAAATAGTAATTAATGAGTAATGATGGTCATGATGCTTTGTTTTCCATCAGTTAAAGGTAATCTCTACTTGAGAAGATTTATCTCTACCAAGAAGACTTAGTTATATGCTCCAATTTCAGTTTCGAGAAAGCAACCACATAGTATTATTACTAATGAGCTGAGTCTATAAGCAAAATCAAAAGACCATCACAGGAGCAAACGGTAGATTCTACAAGGGAAGGCACTGTGCCTAATTTGTTCCCTGTCCCCAGTGCCTAGCACAGAGCTTGGGACATGTTAGCCATTACATATGGCAGAATTTCTTAACACTTTCTTTTTCACCAGAGAAATTTTTATGCAAGCTTATATATAAAAAATAGGTATACAATTCAAATATTTACTGATAGTAAGTCATAAAGAATTTTATTTTAAAACAATTCTTTGGCATATATATAATTTTAGTATTTATTAAAGATGAAAATGAATTTAACATACTAATGAAATAAGCGAGTGTCTTTATTTTTATATAAAGAATTGAAATCTTGGTTGAATATTTGAAACTTAAGAATGCAGAGAACATCAATGTTTTTAGCTAATCAATATTTGCATTTACAATCATGAGTGCTGACAATGCCACTGCTTTGAGGAAATACATAGCACAAAATAGAACAAGTATATTTAGGCCATTTCGGATTGTTGGAATATTTTAACATAAATACAAACCCCAAACATACTAATTTAATACTTACACGTTATGGAACGATAGAGGGAAAGTATTCTTTGCTTTTCATAATGAAACATTATGTTCCTATAAAAGCACAGACTTTTGTATATACAGTAAAAAGGTTGCAACTGGGAGCATCCAACACAGCATGTGTCACACACAGGCTCGTCTGAGCCAAGGTGGTTCGGGTTGTGTTCTTTGGTGATGCACGGCAGGATGGCATACACTGCAAAGAGCACTCACTGCGCTCTCAGAAAGAAGACTGCAGTGAAGTTACATGAAGCAACATGGGTAAGCACTGCCACAAAACCCTCAGATTCATCACATTTGATTTTGAATTAAGTTTTGTTTGCATGAGCTCAGTTTGGTAATCTTTTTGCAAGCTCTAGATATGGTTATTCAACCCTACATGGGGTCACGACCCACAGTTTAAGGAGCTGTAACATATGCAGACTGTACCTAATCAATGCCATAAGAGGAAAAGTGAAAAGCCTGCTCAGCTGCTCAAATTCTTACCTTCCAATTTATCTTCTCTCACTACTGCAACCTTGTGGCACTGCAAGGAACAACACTTCATCAGTGGTGAAGTTACAGAACTTGGAATTCGTTTCCTTGACAATAACACAGCTGTGCTTAGCTCTGAAATTGGAAAATCACTGCACACCCTGAAGACATACTACACTATAGAGCAGTCTGACTTATTTTTAATTTGCATATTTTACAACTTCTCCAAAAAAGAAATTAAGGAAAATGAGAGGCTAGTCTCAGTACTTTTATGAAATAAAACTGCACCTGACATCAGTAATAAGAACAATTTTTAGTAAATGATTTAACGACAATTACTATATAATCTGCGGAACTAGATAAAAGTTAGATCTGTCTCGTACTAGATGCCAACATAAGTTCTAGGTGTATTAGATTTAAATGTAAATAAAACATCTATCTATGGAACAGAAGAAAAACTGTCCTAAGTTTAATTCAACATCCAAGAATAACTGAAATAACCTTAAAAGAAAAGAAAGCCTTTTAAAATGGAAACAAAAAACTTAAAGCTACAAAGAAAAATGAAAAAAAAAACCTAAAACTTGTATCACAAAGGGCAATACAGCTTCAAAATAGAAAGACAAAGGTGAACTTTTAAGATGAAAATGGAGTTTTTAGAGAAACAGACAGGAGGTTGTTGTGGAAGTTGACTTTAGTTATGTATAAAATACTTCTTTTGCATACTGTTGGGTGAGGGACTGTTTAGGTCTTGGCAGGTGTTGGATTTATGTGGGGATGTTTGATTGGTCATGATCTGCTCAGGCTATCAGTAGAACACCTGAGAAATTCTCAATCAATAAAAACACCTGAGTTCAGACGCTCGTGGTTCCATTGTCCAGGATGGCGCTGGCCATGATGGTGGTTCCCTCTGTTGAAATCTGAACCCATTCGAATGTATGAAAGTGCACTGTGTCTCTCTCAGGGAGCCCACATAGTGGCTAACTACTACAGGAAATGTGAGCAAACAGTTCACAGCCAAAGGAGCAGCAATGGTCCTGACCTATGACCACAGGTGCTGCATGGAGCTGCGGAGCTTCACTGACTGTTGGTGAGAATGAGAGCAGAAATATCTGCTAAGTCCCATTTAGCCCTTGGCCCAGCAATGTTGCCTCCAGGAATGTAGCCCTAAAACACTAGCAAAAACAGAGAAGCCATATATATGAAGCTGCTTACTGTGGCACCATCTGTAACACCTAAGAAGATCAATAACTCAGAGACACTGCTGAATCAACTTACATTATCAATGCAGCTCTTACGTGACTACAAAACATTTCTATCACTAAATGATTAGGGTCTACACTTTAAAAAGCTGAGTTCAAAATAGGATGTAAAAATGTAAGAATGTTTATCTAAGAAAAGGGAAATATAACTGTTTTGATTAAAAGCATATACAAGAACTACAAAAACAGAAAGGGAAAGCAACCTGATCGAACAGTCACCTACTTTGGGACAGGAGGGAACCAACAAATTGAAAGCAAAGAAAAAAAACTGAGTTTAAATATATCTTGAATTGGTAAATTGCCACATGAACTGTGAGAGTTAAGCAGGACATATCCTACAGAAAAAAACCTGCAAAAAACTCGAACAATTTTGAGGGATTTTTAATTAAAAATATTAATTTTCTCCTATAAATCTCATATTGAGCTAAAACAACATATATTTACGTCAATGTTAGGAACTGTCAAAATCCACAATGTAGAAGAGCAATATAAAGATCAAGCATGGTTTTTGTTTGTTTGGTTTCTGGGAAACAGAAACTCACATTGTGCTCAGGCTGGCTCCAAAATCAGTAATCCTCCTGCCTCAGTTTCCCAAGTGTTATGATTACAGGTATGAGCTACCATGCTTGGCATCAAAGTCAATTTTTGTTTTAGTGCTGAAGGTCAAACCCAGAACCTTGCACATGCTAGGCAAGCTCTCTGCCACTGAACTATCCGTTAAAAAAGATTTTCAAAAATGTAGTCATAAATTTGAATTAAGAAAATTTGTGGGTTTTTTTCTGTTTAAAAAAATGAAGTGGGGCTGGGAGGTGGTGTTGCACACCTTAAATCTCAGCACTCCGGAGGCAGAGGCAGATGGATCTCTGTGAGTTTGAGGCCAGCCTGGTCTCAGAGTGAGTCCCAGGACAGCCAGAGTCACAACAGAAAAACCCTGACTCGAAAAACAAAAACAAACAAAAATGAAAAAATGTGGGGCAATAGTTCAGGTGGTAAAATATTTGCCATGCAAGTGTGAGGATCTGAGTTCAATTCCCAGCATCCATGTAAAAAGATGGGCATGGTAGCACCAGTTATAATCCCAGTGCTGGGAGATGAAGGCTATCCTGAGGCTACTAGCCAGCCAGACTAGCCAGGTCCCAGTGAGAGACACTGTCTCAAAAAGCAGAGTGGAAAGCTCCTGAGGAATAATACCCAAGATTGGCCTCTGGCCTTCACATAATCATGCTCACATGGAAAGCATTCCCCACACACATATGCAGGCATGCACGCACACATACATGTGTCTGCATACACCTGTATGATCATATATACAAACCAGACATTCCCAAAAATGTCATATTCTGCAAAACAGCACGCTAAACACAGGGCTTATAGGGGGGCGGGGGAAGCATTAGGAACTAACCATTAAAACAATGCAGATTTGTAGTACTGCCTTAGGGGCAGTAATTAATTCATGCCTAAGGAAATAATCTAGACAGCCAGACAGTTCAGTGTGCTAAGTGCTCCTCTGCTTGGGACTACTGAAAATGCACAGGCACAACAGTTTTTGCACAACTTTACTGGTGCAAAAAAACCCAGTGCAGATCAGAATGGAGCTGACCACTGCAGTGGCTCCTGTCAAGATGAAGGCCCCAGTTAAGTGCAGCCTCACAAACCTCAAACTTCAGATCTTTGTTAGTTTTAAGAATTTTACTTTATATTTTGAGAGGTCCTGCCCAGGTTCGTATCAAAATCTTGACTCTCTTGAATCAGCCTCCCAAATGCTAGAATTATAAGCATGTACAACCACACTCAACTTCAGTAAAGTTGTTCATAGAGACCAGGTATGATGGTTTACACCTTTAATCCAACACTGGAAACAGAGAATTCTGTGAATTCTGTGAATATGGAGGTCAGTCTAGTGTACTAGCCAGGCTACATAGTGACACCCATCCTTAAAAAGTTCTTCACCGAGGTGGTGGCGCACACCTTTAATCCCATCGCTTGGGAGGCAGAGGCAGACGGATCTCGGTAGTTCGATGCCAGCCTGGTCTACAGAGTGAGTTCCAGGACAGCCAGAGTTACAACAGAGAAACCCTGTCTTGAAAACACAAAAATAAAGAAATAAATACATAAATAAAGTCAGTTGATTATTCTTTTTTCCTTTAACACCTGAGTTTGTGTCTTGGAACTTAAGATGAAAATTATTAAGTACCAGTGTCCTCAATGCATATTCAAGAGTAAAAAAAGGTCCCCAGGGAGTCATTCTCTAATGTCTCATTGCCTAGAAGGCTGTCTAATGACAGTCTCTTCATCACAGCTAAGATATCACCTAAATTTTTCCAAGTTTCAGATTTAGTTTAAAATTTCAAAATACTCATTCTCTTCAAGTGGTACTTTAAAACTTTCATACCACTCAATCTTACTTCCTTCTTCTGTTATTTCTAATATTAATTAATTAATTTATTTATTTTTATGTGCTTTGGTATTTTTGCTTGCATGTATGTCTCTGTGAAGGCAACAGATCCCCTGGAACTAGAGTTACAGACAGTTGTAAACTGCCATGTAAGTGCTGGGAATTGAACAGGGTTCTCTGGAAGAGTAGTCAGCGCTCTTAATCACTGAGCCACCTCTCCAGCCCCCATCTCCTGTTATTTCTAATATTGCTTATATCTCATGCACATGTAGGCTCAAGAGAACTTACAGAAAGTCCGTTCTGTATAAGACTGCCAGACACCAAGTAGGTAACATGCAGCTGAGCTCCTGAATTTTCCTTCCGTTTCCTTTCAACATATTCATAGAGCATCCTGTTCCAAACAAGACAGAAGTGATTCATTAGTATTCACCTTCACCTCATCAACTCTTAATTCATGACTTATTAGTCACACATAGGAAATCTGACAGTTTTCTAAATAGCACAACTTTTTACTTTCTGAATAGATTTTTGAAGAAGCCAAAAGACTGACTTTAGATAGAGCAGGGGATTGGAGCCAATTTGTTTGAGTTGGCTCAGTGACCCAGGAAGTAGAAATATGACAATAGAAACAGAACCCATAGTCAAATAGTGGCCATGGTAAATAGTGGATACAAGAGAGTCACTATTTAGTTATGGGATCCAGAATTAAGTTTTTTAGACTTCTGATCTTGAAGGGTAAAACAGAAGTGCCATTACTACATGAATAATTCTCATACATTGTCTACAAGCCTCTTCTCTCAAGTATCTGAGAGTCTATATGTGCTTTTTGGCCACGGAGATGATGTGGAGTTTTCACTATTTTAAGAGATCATTGCTCCAAAACATTTCAAGCTATCATACACACGATGACAAATATATCCAGCTCTGATATTACCGAGTTGACTTAGAATCAGATGTTTCCTGACTACACAATGTAGCAGGTGCTTACACCATCCAGCACCCAACACAACCATACACTAACTGCAGCAGAACGTTGCTTAGAGTAAAAATCCTTACTCACTTTTACCCCAACCACCCAAAAAATACTAGTTGACTCCTCCTCGTCGATAATCTAGAGTTTAACAACAATAAAAAGACACACATCATTGTTTTTATTTCAAGAAATATTTAGCAAGCTTCTACAACCTGTCACACTTCAGTTCAGAATAGCCAGAAACTCAGAAGTCCTGAGCGTTAGGTGTGGTGGCACATGCCTTTAACCCTAAGAGGCAGGAAGATCTCTTGTGAGTTCAAGGCCATCCTGGTCTACATAGCAAGCTCCAGGTCAACCAGTGCTATGTAGTAAGACATTGTCTCAAAAAAAAAAAAAAAAAAAAAAAAAAAAAAAAAAAAAAAAACCACAATGGAAAAAAGTCTCAACCTCAGGGTTGATCACTCTCCTCCCTAGATGCCCTGTTAGCTGCCATGACATTATGCCCAGAGAGTGTCCTGTTACAAAGGCCCCAGTTGTTTCCTGTAGTTTCTGTACCTCTCTTTCCTTAGCTGCTGGTGTTGTCTTTAGCTGTCTTTTACTTCATATGTTAGAATGACCAGTCACCTATTTGCCTGAGTCTGAGAGTTTCCTGGGATATGGGATATGGTTAGTAACCCATGGTATTCTCCCTAGTTTATTCAACTCCATTGCTTCATTTTTCCCTGATGACATCATCATTTGTTCAAACTACCTTACCCAGAAATCTGGGAGTCATTACCCTTTAGTTCTCCCTATGTAGTGAACGGCCAAGTCTCATTCGCTCTCCTTCCCAACTAATTCTACTCCAAGCCCTCCAAGCCTCTTGACCAGACCATTCCAAGTATCAACTGTATTCTCCTCTCACCATCATTAGCTGTGAGGCTGCCAGAGTGAAGTTTTAAAATGCAAATCAGTTAAAAAAAAGAGAGAAAAAAAACTTTACTGAGTGGCCACTTGTGTTCTAAACAGTGAACAAAGGAGTCAAAGCTCCTACCCATTTGGGACCAGCCATCTCTTTCCTAGATTGTAAGCTTGAAATGGGTTGGAACTTGAATCACAGGTCTACTTGCCTTTAATCCTAGCTTGGGAGGCAGTGTGGCAAGCAGATCTCTGTTGAGTTCAAGGCCAGCATGGCTTACATAGAGAATTCCAAGCAGCCAGGGCTATATAGGTCTCATCTACGTAATTCCTCATCAAGACAAAACCTCAAGTTACCGCGTCCTACTTGAAGCCTCCTCTCACAGCAGCCCAGCAGAGCACCTCTGCTTCTGAGTGCTAACAGCGTCTATCCCATACCAAGTACTCTTGACACCTACACTACATCTACACTGCATGCTAACTGCCTTCCCACTACACCAATCAGCTCTTTAAGTACAAGTGTCCCATGTGCCAGCTTTGTGGATCCTTCTACCTTGTTCTCTCGTGTCTCCTCACTGCAGTGATTAGGCAGGGATTATTATGAAGGAAGGGTGGGGTGGTGGACTCTTGACTATTTATGCTAATCAGGACCATGCTAGAAGATGACCAAATAGGCAAGTCTGTGGCCAAGATGCTGAGCATGTTGGCCAAATGCAGTCTTTTCTCCACAACTCTGATCTTCCCTGGTCAACAGTCACTGTCTCTTACACAGGTCTCCCCAAATAAACCCTAGTTTTTCTCTTATTAGTTTCTTTTCTCACTTTTTTTTTTTTTTTTTTTTAGAGACAGGGTTTCTGTTGCAACTCTGACTGTCCTAGAACTCACTCTGTAGACCAGGCTGGCCTTGAACTCACAGAGATCCACCTGCCTCTGCCTCCAGAGTCCTGGGATTAAAGGTGTGCACTACCATGGTCCAGCAGATCAATACATTTTAACATTAATTTAAAAGTCATCTTTTCTCTTTTGGCCTCAAATCAGACCTCAGTTTTAACAACAGAAATGCTGTGGCAGAATGCAAGAGGGCAGGGCTCTGGCACCCTAAGCACTCACTTTCAGCTAAACACGCTTGTTTCTTTTTATCACTTAATTTGTGAGTGTGCAGGTGTGCCCGCACACACAGCTCAAGGGCAGAGATCAGAAGACCGCCTGTGAGAGTCTGTTCTCTTTCTGACGCCTAAGTCCTCAGAGCTGAACTCAGATCATCAGGTTTAAGAGCAAGCACCTCCGCCCACTTGAGCCATCTTACAGGTGCTAGTTCTCATCCCTCTGCTATCAGACAGCTGATGTCAAGAACACGCTGACCTCTGTCAACTCATTAGCTTCAGTGGTCAGGTTGACACACTCAGGAATAGGGAACCTGAACTGAGGAACTGCCTCCCCTGGAAAGGCCTGTGGGCATGTCTGTGGGGCATTTTCTTTTCTTTTTTATAATCATTTTATTAATAAATTGAGTTTAATAAAATGTATCTTGATAACACCCTCTTTCCATTTTTCCCTGTTCCACCCTCCCACCCCCGTTCCCCCAAAAAAAAAAAGAAGAAAGAAAAAAGGGAAAAAATCGAAGATAATTAAGTCGAGCTCGTGTGGCAGGAGCATGGGTCACGGGCATCACCATGGCCTTTGGAGCAGTAGGCTGTGGGGCATTTTCTTAACTGTTAATTGATGTAGTAGGGCCCAGCCCACTGGGACTATCATCCATGGGCAGGTAATCTTGAGCTATATAAGGCAGGTAGATGACAAGCCAGAGAGGGCAAGCTGTGCTCCTTCATGGTCTCTGCTTCAGTTCCAGTTTCTAATAAAGCCTTTCCTCCCCACATTGGTTCTGGTAAGAAACTAAATTTGGGCAACCTCATCATAAAAACATAGGCCAAAGTTAGACCCAACAAACATGTGAAAACATGAAGATTTAAGACAACAAACATATAAATTTGAGCTATAAACAGGACTGGTTAGCCCATTTACTAAAACTGAAATAGCAAAGTGTATTGCTTTTCTGTTGCTGTGATAAAAGTCCATGGCAAAAGCAACCTATGGAATAGAGTTTATTTGGGCATACAGTCCAGAGGAATGAAAGTCCATCATGGGAGGAGATGAGATAGGCAAGGGAGATTGAGCAGGAAGCTGAGAGCTCCCATCTTCAAATGCAAGCATAAGCACACAGCAGATTGAACATGGAGTGAGGCAAACTATGAACAATCAAAGCCTGCCTCCATGAAGCACTTCCTCCAGCAAGGCTGCAGTTCCTAAACCTCCCCCAACACTAACTGGGGACCAAAAGTTCAAATATATGTGGGTGGGGTTTGGGGAAGAGTGTGTCCATTCTCATTCAAATCACTATACAAAATGATGTTACCCAGAGGCCAAGGCTACAAATAAATCCAGCATATGTTTCGCAACACATTTGTAGACAAGTCCACTGACCTGCACGGGGCTGGGGAAATGGCTAAGTGGGTCAAGCGTACTGTGCTTGCAATGAGGACCTGAGTTCAGATCCCAGAACCCAGATAAAGCTGACTGAAGTATTATATTTCTGTAATTCCAGCTCTCCGACAGTGAGAGGGAGGCAGAGACAGAAAAATCCTCAGAAGCTTACAGGCCAATCAGTCTGGTGTACAAAGCAGAGAATAACACAAGATCCATCTCAAACAAGTTGGAAAGGGAGGAATGAGACCCAAGATTGTCCTCTGGCCTTTCCATGTGCTCTGTGGCCTATGTGCATCCAAATACATGAAGACAAGAACAAACACACAAACACACACACACACACACACACACACACACACACACTCTCGGGATGGGGGTGGGGGCAGTTCTAACCTAAGAGTTCTATAAAAATTAAAAACAAAGTGAAAGAAAAAAATCCCAACATCATTTAAATTAGCAGTAAATTGGACTTACTGTTTGGCCTGGTTAACATGAACCCCTAATGTATAGCTTAACCACTTGTAAGTCACCTGAAAGAAAAAAAAAAATTTTTTTAAAGTTTTTATCAGATGATTCCAGAGTACAAATAAGTTCCAAGAGCCTGCTCCTATAGATTATTATTCTTGGATGATGGTGTCCTGTAAACTACAATCCACATCAGTTAGAAAAACCAGATACTTATCTTTACAAACACTAAGATGTTTCACAAACTGATCAATGCAAAAGAATCTACAAAGGTGGGTCAAAGAGATGTCTCAGTGGGTAAAGGGACTTGCTGCCATTCCCTTAAGAACCTGAGTTTGGCCCCTTGGAATCATGTGGTGAAATGGGAGAACTGCTTAACTGGTCCTCTGACACCCCCACGAGTGCCATGGCATGTATGCGTGTGCGGGCACAAAATCGGAAGAAAAAAAAAGGGTTTTAAGAATCTACAAAGTCAAGCCAAATACATGCAAAGATTCGTTTTGCTTGCATTCCTTGTTTTACTTATGCTATTTGGACTCTTGTCTTTGAGAAACCACCACCTAAAACTATCCTAATACTTATCTAAAAGTTAGAGTATTTAAAGTATACAAAGTATACAACCCAGAACCTTCTCAGAAAACTCGCAGCTATACAAACGTTAACAGGGACAGGTGGTGTGAGACCAGAAAATGAGTAAAATGGATAAATGTGGTACCAGGGGTTATTTTGAGAACTAGTGGCATCAAGCCTCCATCCTTCCTTGACCCAGCATGTCTGTTCTGTTTCAATTCTTCCCCCCCCCCCTTTGAATGGGGGTTGGTTTTTTGTTTTGTTTCGAGACAGTTTCTGTAGTATAACTCTGGCTGTCCTGAAACTCACTTTGTAGACCAGGCTGGCCTCGAACTCAAAGATACGCCTCTGCCTGTGCCTGTGCCTGTGCCTCCCAAGTGCTGGGATTAAAGGCATGCACCACCACCACCCTGCTTCTGCTCCAATTCTAAATGATGCATTCCCAGTAAGTAGACTAATAAAGATTGGGCAGAGGCAGGATGGCACAAGAGGAAGAGACAGACCTGGGATTCAAGAATTATTTATCCCTTACTAACGGCCCATAAACAAACCATGTGTCCCTTGGCTTCAAATTCCACTTCTAGGGATAACACCAGCAGCCCGGAGCGCGTGGGAGATCGGGTCATTTAACAATCGAGTACCGAACTGTATCCATGAGCTCGCAATGGCAAAGTTCCTTTACATCTAGGTCTCTCCTGATTTTTACACCAGCCCAGAGAGGCGGGGCAAGCTGCTTTCAATATTTAAATTTCCAGGAAGAGGAAACGGTCCCCGGAGTAGCCCAGATACGACAGTCTGTCTCCTCCACCGCACACTGGAGACCCGAGAGGCCCACCACCAGCCAGGGCTTGCGGGAGGAGGCCTCGCGAGCCTGCCTGCCTCCGCGGCTCCGCGGCTCCGCGGCTCCGCGGCTCCGCGCCCCAGCGCTCCGCACGCCCGCCAAGGCCCGCGGGCTCCGGCGCACGCCGGGAGCTCTGCCCGCAGGCCGGGCTCCACCGGGGGCGTGACGCGGCCGGCCCCGACGAGGCCACAAGCACCGGGGTCGAGATCCCCCGCCGCCCTGGCAGGCCCAGGACCCCTTGCACGCCCGCGCCCCCAGTCCTAGCTCCTCACGATCTTGTTCTGGTCCGTGACGAACTCGTCTATGTTTTCTAGATAGAGCTGTTCCGCCATGGTGGTGCGACTGCTAGCCCTTTGCTCAGCCTCAGCCGCAGCTCCCGCCGGCGGGAAACGGCTTCGCTCGCTGCCAGGTCGCGGGTCGTTTCCCACGGCAACCGAGGCGACGCACTACGGCGGCGGGTGAGGGCCAAACTGCTTTGCGTCAGGCAGGCTGACGTAGAGGGAGGCTGGATTGACACCGGAAGTAGGAGGGAGCTCTTGGTTCTTTCCCAGTCTCTCCTCCGCCGCGAGTAGACTGACTCAAGACCATCTATTTAAATACACCGCTGTGAGCAAGGACCTCTCCACTAGGTTCTTCAGCAACCTCTTGCTGTCTAGCACTGGAACTCAATGGTGGCTCATTTTCCTAGCCTGGATTTCATTCCCAGTGCCTAGGATGGTGGTGTGAACTAAACTCTTGGAAAGAAGCCAAGTCTACAGTGACTGATTGGTTAGAATTTTAGTATTGTGGAGGGACTGGAAAGCTGCAGATCCAGAGGCTAATTACCTTATCTCGGGCTAGTTCTAGCCCTCTGGAACAGCACTTCCTTACCCACTTCGATATCTGAAGTAACACCTACTGACTTAATGGATAGAAAACTTTTGAAATCTATTAACTTAGCAAACTAGCTTCCACCAACGCCAATGCTAAGAATGCCATCAGACAGCATTTTGCCTGTAGGAAAGCTTCCCACATCTCGATATACCTGCCTCTCTGGGTATATTCTAAACTTGTCTTGATTTATGACTTTTCTTGGTCTGTAAAACTATTTAAAAAAAAAAAAAACCCTTCATGAAATTGCTTCCAAATTGGAACATGAAATTTGGGATAATCTAAATCTGTATTGCCAACCCATGGTCACTCAAAATAGCTCCAGAAAAACCAACAGAAAAGGAATATGGTACGGATAGTGAAAACTCAAAAGACTTCATGATTTAGGTTTCCTTTTAGAACCAGTGCAGACAAAGTCGCCAGTACATAGAAGACAGGAAGCACGGAGAGCGACTAGGTTACGGAACTAATCTCTAGGTCAACTGGAATTTTCTTGGAAGATATGAAAATACTGGAAGAAAGAGCAGAGGAGGCATCAAATAATTCTATTCTATTAAGTTGTAAATGAAATAATACACATGAAGTCTTCAAATTGTGCCCACCACAATCACACTAATAATAGTTGTCAGCTGTTATTACATAACAGGCATAGCAGGTACTTTTAAAATGATATTTCATTTAGCCCTCATAGAAACCCAGCAAATGGATTGTGTGAGTTTTATAGAGAACCATATCTTGCAAATGCCAGTAAATAAACCTAGGACCATGTCAAAGAGATTAGAGATTTGTCTACAAATTTAGTGAAATATTTTAGGATAAAAACTAAACCAGAAACCAGTATTCCTTAGAAATTTCCCTCCCACAAATTAAATACGAAGAAAGCCTCTTCGTTCATATATATTCCTCAGATAGTAATTATTTATTGAGTACCTCTTATGCTGTTGGTATCACTAGTAATGACCCTACACCTCAAGTAGCCTTGTTAGGTTTTATCATCCCTTCACACATGCACATACAAAAGGTGAGGTCCAGATTTCAAATCATCTTTATTTTGTTAATGGGAAGAATGACTAGGAAACAAACCATATGGATTTTGAGGCAAGGTTTGCTTAAACAAAAAGCAATTTTAAATGAGATTTTGGGGCCAGTGAGGTGGCTCAGCAGGTACAGTGCTTGTGTCACAAGCCTGATGACCTGGGTTCAGTCCTGAGAAGCCACATAAAGATGGAAGGAGAGAACTGACTTCACAGAGTCGTCCTCTGACCTCCACACACCGTGGTACACTCAGACCTCCACACACGCACACAATGATTAATGAAAATATAAAGGTACTGTCTTCATAATGTCATAACACCCCCATGTTATAGCTTCTCTATAAATGTATTTTGATCTAAGTTTAGTTACAATGAAGGCAGTGACATTTAGGAGGAAAATACAGTTGAGAAACAAAGAGAGCCGAGATATGTTCACTGTGGCTTACCATTCATTGAATGGGCAGGTGTTGTGATAGACTTTGTGCTTAAATATTCTCACTTAATCTCTGCAATAATCTAGGATGTAAATATCACTTGCATACTAGTATACATAGCTACATGCCACATGCTTAAATCTCTGTCTCAGTTTTATAGAAATTGTTCAGTTAAGTAGTTTTCTCCAAACCACATAGGTAGAAAGGGGTGGAGACATGTTTCTATCCCAGATGGGCCCAAAGCCCACTTCTCAAGGCCGAGCTTGCTCTAGTAAGAGCATTGGGCTGCCTTTTGTTCTCTTCCTTGTTTTGTTTTGTTTTGTTTTTCTTATAACTGACTCTTTACGGACCTATATCATTTTTATGATCAGAAAGAATAGAAAAAGTGAAGCAATTATAGCAGTGTAAAATTAATTCATTGTCTTATTCCAGATATCTGAAGTGTCTTCTGTATTTGTATTTGAGTCATAAAATGCAAATCTTCACAAAGGAATGGACCTACAGCTTCTGCCTGCACCTTCTATGTCATGCCTTCAAATACAAACAGAACCTTTACTTCCTCTGCCTTTTGGATAAAGCTTAATACCGATGTCAGTTCTCTAGAAACCAGGACCAGCAATCAGCCTAAGAACCAAAGACAACTTAGGCACGTCATTGTCAGGTGACACCAGCAGTGGGAGCCATAGGATCAAGACTCAGCCTAAGGTAGACATCAGCTAAAGAAGGCTGACCCTCCTTTCTCTTCCTTTTAATCCCTAGAATGATCGACAGCAGTGGGAACTGTGACTCTGCCAGGGCCCTGAGTGGGAATGCAGACAGTTCAGCAGACGAAGAGCACTCTGCCCACATCAGTCAGGATCAGAACAGACCCAGTTCTGGGGAAGGGGCAGGCCTTTGGGAGTGAGGAGAGGCCGGGAGGAGCAATTCAGGAACCCTGGGGTCTAGGACTGACACAGGTCTGGAGATAGCAGGGTAACAGACCCAAACCAGGAAGTACAAGATTAATAATTATGATTCAAGGACTACATAATTTACCTAAGGGGTATTCCAGAATGCCAAGGACACAGGCCTTGTTGACACAAAAATATCCAGAAGATATTAATGTATTCAATACCTGTTTTCTGTATACCAGACCTCAAATAACTAATAGGGGCACAGCATGAATTTCTTTTGTGGAAGTTTATTTTTAGCTATGTATAAAATAATTGTTTTATGCACCATTAGGTGAGGGGCTGCCTAGGTCTTGGCGTTTTGTATTGTCTGCAGGTGTTGGATTTCTGTGGGGGATGTTTGATTGCTCAGGATCTGCACATGCTGTCAGTAAAACACCTGAGGAGTTCCGAATCAATAAAAACACCTGAACTCAGACTCTTGGGTTCCACTGTCCAGGATGGTGCTTGCCATGGTGGTGGTTCTCTCTGCTGAGGTTTGGCAAGGCTTGCAACAATGAGAATGCCTCCTTGACTTCTTGGGTGAGCCTACACAGTAGGTGTACAACTACAGGCTTCATCTTAGAGAGCCTGGGTTACAACTAGATGTAATGTTAGAGCATTACATGGTGCCACGGAGGTGACTATACAAGCTTAAAAATAAGAAACAGGAAGCCGGGAGTTGGTGACACATGCCTTTAATCCCAGCACTCTGGGAGAAGAGGCAGACAGATCTCTGTGAGTTTTGTCTGGTCTACAGAGTGAGTTTCAGGACAGCCAGAGTTACAACAAAGAAAAATACAACAAGAAAAAAACCAAACAAACAAAAAAAAAAGAAATGAGGAGACAACTTTGAACTTGAGTATCTGAGGCTAGATACCATGTCCTTTCACTGTAGGCAAAATACATAAAGAAATAAACTCAGACTATTGTCTTTATTATGCCTCTTAACAACACATAAACACGTAATTTCCTCTTTCCAAAAAGGTTCTTCTAGAAGCTGGAGAGAAGGATTGGCAGTGAAGAGCACTGTCTGTCTTTCCAGAGGACCTGGGTTAGATTCTCAACACCCTCACGGTAACTCTCAGCTGTCTATAATTCTAGTTCCAGCAACCTGACGCCCTCTTCTGGCCTTGTGGGCGCTGCACAGAAGTGATGCACAGACATACATGCAAGCAAAGCACCCACACACATAAAATAATATAAAATAAAATAAAATAAAATAAAAACTTAAAAAAACAGTTCTTCTATGACAACATGTATAACATGCATAAGGATGGTCGTGGCATATAAAGCCACCAAGGCCTGGACACATCAACTTCTGGACAGGAGGCCAAGGGACAGTGAGATAGCTAAACACCCTTATCAGCGTAGTACAGCATGACATGACGAAAACCAATGTAAAAATCTGTTACAAAACTAAGCGTGTGAGCCAAGAGGATGCACACCCGCACTACCCGTCCTGATTCTGATTGCACCCACACCAGCCTGCCTCTTCCTTAGTTCAATCTCCAGAAGTTCCTGTGTCTTGTTTTTTTGTTTGTTTGAGGCAGTGTCTCACTATATAACTTTAGCTGGACTGGAAGTCCCTTTGTAGTCCAGGCTACCCTGAACTCAGAGATCAACCTGCCTTTGTCTCCAAGTGTAGGAATTAAAGGTATGTGCCCTTATTTTATATGTCATTTCATTTTTAATTGTATGTATATGTGTATGCATGCACATGAGTGTGGGTACCCACAGAAGCCAGAAGAAGGCATTGGATCCCCTGAAGCTAGAGCTACAGGCAATGGGTTCTGGGAACCAAATTCGGTGCTCTGAGTCATCTCTCCAACCCTGAATATGTCTATTTTTAATAACTTAGATATTTGGTGGGGAGCCCGTGGACCCCATTCCTGTCTTGCATGTGCTTTGAAGTTTTGCTTTTCTCTTGCTCCTTTCACTGGTCGGGGGGAGGCAGGAAAAGAGCACATGATAAGAGAAGATGTTCAGGTATCCCCATTTGCAAATGATTGGTAGGCTTTGGAATATGCTTGTCCTTAGAGGCAGGATTGGACCAGTGACCCGAGGGTTATACGGGGTGATGGGAAATGAGGATTGGACCACTCGGGGTGCTAACAACTGCACCTCAGGAAACACTAGCAGTAAAGGGACAATGAAGAAGATGTCTAAAAAGAGAACTAAAAGGTAGTAGGAACCCTGGGCGGGCTGGCATGAAAACAGAAGAAGTTAAGTTTGAAACAGTCACCAAAAGTACTAGCATCCACCCCACCCCCCACGTCACTGGGCAGCGTCTGAGAGGAATGCACTGGGTTCAGTAATAAGAAGACTTCTGGGGACAGCAACCAGAAAGCCGAGGCTCAATAGTTGGGGCTCTGCGAGGTAAGAGGTGAGGAAGAGGGGGAAGACCAGAAGACAGCATGGAGACAACTCTGGCCAGTTAGCCAGGTGGAAATGAAGAGCCGTGGGTCATTCAGTTTCTAGCACATCTGTTCCTCCCCTAGAGGAAGTGTCTGTATTAGAAATGGTCATGATGAGCATTCTGGGGTACCTCCATGTGAGGGTGAGGTGCCCAACTATTTGACATTATGACACATGTTCATGATCTAGTTAAGACAAGAAAAATACATACACACACACACACACACACACACACACACACACACACACACACACCAAGCAAACACCTCAGGATGTTTTAAGTAAGTTCATGAGTTTGTGCTGGGCTACATTTGTGGCTATCCTTGGCTGCATGCCTGATGGTG
The DNA here is from genome assembly GCA_026225945.1 of Cricetomys ansorgei. Lineage (NCBI taxonomy): Eukaryota > Metazoa > Chordata > Mammalia > Rodentia > Nesomyidae > Cricetomys > Cricetomys ansorgei. The sequence goes on from JAMJFZ010003206.1 coordinate 5,506,288, forward strand.
GGGTCTCAGTTAGAGACTCTGGCTGCCTGAATCTGCAGGAAGGTGGCCTGAAGCACAGCCTCAGTTCCCATGGAGTGGGACATCTTTAAAAGGCCTTTTCATTCCAATCCGCAGCCCCCACTTGGCCATAGATGGGGTAGGCTCTTAGCAAATGTTTGTTGACAGATAACTGAATGGATGGAAGGATGAAATTGAATCACATATTGTTCTGTTCTATAATTCTTTTTTTTTTTTTTTTTTTTGTTGAACTATAGAATGTTGTTTGTGGAGGGCGTTGTTTCCTTTTTCTTTCACCACTGAAATTCTTTTATGGTCTGTTATCAGAGTAAGCATTATTGATAAGCTAACCGGGGAAATCCAGCTTACTTCAAAGGCCCGGTGATCAGAAATGCAGGGAGATGACTGGCCAAGAGGAACAACACTTGGGACAGAGGCCAGGTCCTAACTTGGCTTGAGTACTACAAGGCACACTGCTGTTAGACACCCCAGGGATGGCTTCTAAAGCCCCTTACACACACATGGTGAGAAGCACACCATGGGGGCAGGAGAAGACTTGGAGGTCAACAGCATGCACTGCTCTCCCAGAGAACCCAGGTTTGGGTCACAGCAGCCACATCAGATGGCAGTTCCAGCTCCAGGAGATCCAGTGCTGTCTTCTAGCCTCCACAGATAGCTGCACTCACATGCACATTCTCACACACAGGTGAATACATAAACACTGTGGGGCTGTCCTAGAGCTAAGAGGGGGTTGAAGCATGCTTTGAATCCCAGAATTCTCATCCTGAGAGCAGAAGGCATTTGGCTGCTCCCCTCTCTTACTCTGACAAATCCCAGCCAGCTCCTATGCTGCCTGCCTTCACAGCCGGCAGGGCACTGCCACTTCAAAGCCGAGCAGCTAGGTTTATGTTTACCTGAGCTGTGGCTGGAAGGCAGGTCAGGCCTTCTCCCTATATGACCTTATAAGGTCCCTTCCTCTGGTCCCTGTGAGCCCTCTGCCTATGTTAAAGAGGCTATCCCAGGATTTTGGCCCCAGCCAATGACAATAGACCATTTAGGCTGGGTTACAGACCTTTTCCCTCTCCCCTGTAAATGTGACCACCCTTGTTTCAATAAACTGAGCTGTTCCACTGACAACAGTTTCCCAGGAATTTTATCTCCCATGGCTCTCAGCCTCTAACTGGAGTCCTGCCCAGACCCATGCAGACTCAACCTCTTCTTCCCCAGAGCTGTGCCAGTGGCCACAGCTTAGCTACTTTCAGGGGAGAAGAGTGAACAAAGGAATCTACAAGACATGTCATTTAAAAAAAAAATTTTTTTTTTAAAAAAAGAAGTATACCATGTACTTTAGGCTGACTTATTGAAATGTCTTACCTTTCCACAGTTTCCTCTAAGACTCTGAAGTAAAAGAAACAAAATCAGATGAAAGCCTTTCCTCTACTCCCGGTTTCCCCTTCGCTGCACCTCAGGGGCATGCGCATCCCACCAGGGTCTCCTTGTGCCTGCTGTTTCATCCTCTCTACCATCAGTCTGTTTTCTTCTTGAGAAGAAAATCCGTGCTCACTGTCCTCCAACTTCATCTCTGTTCCCCATCTGCCCTGTCCTGGTCCATCTTCAACAATAATCTCAGGATGATCCTGTTGCTCCTTGCGAGTCCCTCAGTGGTTCCTATTGGCTCTCAGGATAAAGTCTCAATTTATTAACAGAGAAGAGAGTGCTCTGGGTTCTCAAACCTCGCCCCTCTTCAGCAATGTCAGACTGCCATGGGCTTTGATTATGTGCCCATAGCAGAGCATATTATCATAGATTGTCCTAGTCACATCTTGGAAGATTTTTTTCTTCCCTTTTTCTTTTGTCCCCACTAATGTTTAAAGTATCCATCCATACCTTACACTTACATACATACTCTGTCCCTGAGGGGTACCTGTCGTGTCTGGCTCATCTCAGTCTAGCTGGGCCTCCATTGCTGTGGCTAGGCTACAAGTGAGCTGCCAGACGTGGTGTGGCCAGTGAGAGGTAGGAGGCCAGTGAGGGACAGTCTCAGTGTGCAGTGGGGCGTTTCTGGCTGCTTACCGCTCCCCCTTGTTCTTAGAGCTGATCCATTCCCAGACACTATGGCCAGCCTCTGCCGACAGTTTCTGCCCCTTAGAACCCTGCTAATCCAGAGAAAGGGACCATCCATCTTCTGGGCACATTGATGAGACATTTCTTTCTCTGGGAAGCTAGCCCCCGACCTGGCAATCCACAGGAGCCACATTTCCCACGGATCACCTGTCTTAAGGGCACGGCCAGGTGGCTCTCCTCCTTTAGTTCATCCCTGAGCAAAGCTCACCTCAGCCTCCCCATGGTTGGTCCAGCTCTCTGTAATTCCACCTCCACATTCACAGCCACAGTCCTCACCCCACATGAGATACTTCAGAGATCCCACTGGGAGGGGGAGTCACATATCATACACTGCACCCATTATAGTATGAGTTAGATGAGTTTCAAAAAATTTATACAGTTATTGAAATATCAAAATCCAATCTTAAAAGATTTCTCACACACACACACACACACACACACACACACACACACACACCCCAATTCCCCTGTGGCCTCATTTCCTGACTCTGCAGTCATTCCCTGTTCCCCAACCCCCAGGCACAGGCAACCACTCATCTCTTTCCTGTCTCTAGAATTTTGCCTTTTCTAGAAATTTCTATACCGTATGATATGTAGGGGGTTTTGTTTGTTTGTTTGTTTGGTGTGTGTGTATGGTTGCTGTTATGGACTGAATTATGCTAATCCCTATGCTATCAAGATTGATATGTGGAAATCTGAACCCTGAGTTCACCAGAACATGACTGTATTTAGAGATCATCTTCTAACAGGGCCCAGACCTTAGTGGCCCCTGAGACCTTAGCACAACTGACTCCATGATGGAAGTGCCATTCAGGGTGTAAGACTCAGCACATAAACAGCACCACCTGCCAAAACTAAAACAAAGACCTAATTCCATCAAAGTTTAGACTGCTTTGGGAAAGTCTCAAAATGTACTAACCTTGCCTTTTAGTTTCTGTAGTTCTGCTTCTGGCTAACTGTTCACGTTAGCTGAAGCATATCCACCCAGAATGTGTGTGTGTGTGTGTGTGTGTGTGTGTGTGTGTGTGTGTGTGTGTTTTCTTAAAAACTCATCCTGGGACAGGCTTAGGGCTACACTAGGATCCCAAATACCCAGTGTAGTCACCAGCCAGATGATAAAGGCTTTCTATTGGCTTAGACCTATGTCTGAGCAGTCTTCTCTGGGGGATACCCCACAACAATCTTAGTTATAAATGAAGTCGGGGGGTGGGGCTAACCTAATAGGATGCAGGACCTATAAAGAAGAAGAGGCCACTTCTACACACAAAGGGAGGGCACATGGAGACACTGGGAGGTCATAAACTACATCCCAAGAAGAGAGGATCAGAAATCAACTTTTCAAATCCTTGACCTCTGAATTCTATCAAGAAAATAAATTCCTATTGTTTAAGGCACCTAATCTGTGGTGCTTCATTTATGTAGCCCAAATGAGTGAATATAGCTCCTTACCTATTAGTACACACACCAGGTATGCTGGTCAGATGTCCACCACTGTGAGAACACATCTGTGGATCATCAGGCAGAACGGTTTAACTTGGCTCACCATTTTAGGACTTTCAGTCAGTTGCTTAGTTCCATTGCATTGAACACAGCTGCTCATCTCATGGTGACCAGGTAGCAGAGAGAGGAAGGGGCTGAGGACAAAATATACCCTTTATGAGCACTCTCCAGACAACCTACTTTCTACAATGCTACCTCAGCCCTACCTCTCAATAGCCCATTAAGTCATGAATCCATGTGTGGATCAATCCAGCCATGAGGTTAGGTTCTTCACAATCCAATCAGATCCCAAAGCCCCACCTCTGAACATTGCTGCACTGGTGATACCAAGCCTTCAACACATGAGCCTTTGGACAAACTTGACATCCAACCAGTGTCCTCAGTAGTTCACTGATTTGTATTGCCAAGTAGTATCCCATTGAATGGCTGTAACATATTCTGTTTACTCAGTGGGAGAAGGACTTTTGGATTGTTTCCAGTTTAGACGCTAAAAATTTGCACGCTGGTCTTGGTTTGAAGGTGTTTTCAGTTGTCTTGGGTGGATTTTAGGATTGAATGTTTAAGATTAAATCTTCTTATCCCATCCCTGAGAACTTAGTGTGTCTTACCTGTGCTCCACCAACACAAATTGATGTGAAGTCCTTGAGACTTTGCTTGGTTAGTTGGTTTACTTTATTCATTTATTTGCTGCAATGCTGGAGATCAAAACCAAGTGTTTCCTGCACGGTAGGAAGCTGGTTTTTAAATACAATGTATTTTTGTTGTGGTGGTGGTTGTTTTGGGTTTGGTTTCTTTTATCTTTGTTTCTTAGGCTGGAGTTAATGAGTGATCAAATTAAACCTTTACGACAAGCCATCAGTAGCACAAAGCGCAAGTCACTGCCAGGTGCTGGCCGTCTCAGTCCTTTCTTTTCTGGATCTTATCTGAGTCTGGTGTTCTTTCTGTACTGGCTTTTTAATACCACCCGTGTGTGTGTGTGTGTGTGTGTGTGTGTGTGTGTGTGTGTGTGTGTGAGAGAGAGAGAGAGAGAGAGAGAGAGAGAGAGAGAGAGGGAAAGTATGTAGCCCAGGCTGTCCTAAAACTAGCAATTGTAGCAGATTGCTGGCGTGTGGCTCATCAAAGAACACAAAGAGTCTTATTCATTGGCGCCAACCCTTCCAGAGCTCAACAGAAGGATGCAGCTAGCGTGGTGTCGTGTGCTTCTTTACTTTCTGCCTACCGTGTTGGGCATCATTTGTAGTTTTTCACCTACTGTGGCAGCTCATCAAAGAAGACACAGAGGCATAATCATAGATACAAACTCTGCCTGACCTCAGCAGATGGAATCACTGTCGTGGCCAGTGCCATACTAGACAGTGGAACCCTGAACGTCTCAGCTCAGGTATTTTTACTGATTCAGAACTCCTTAGGTGTTCTACTGATAGCACAAACAGATCATCAAACAACCTCCACATAAATCCAATCCTGCAAACATTACAAAACACCAAGACCTAGTCAGATCCTCCCCTAATAGTACACAAAACAATTATTTTATACGTAAGTAAAAATAAACATCCACAACAAGCAATCCTCTTACGTCACACACACCCCTACACACAGTGCTGATTTCAGTCATTGCCCACCATGCTGGGCAACTTTCTGTTTACTCATCTCAGCCATCATCCCTTTCCTGGAGGTCTGCTGTGGCCTCCAAACTCTTCTGGTGTCTTCTATTGCGTTATTTCTCCTCTCTGCAACCTCAGCCACGCTTTTGCCCTAAGCTAGACATGTGCCTGATGCTCAGCAGTGCATGGATTTTGCTCCCGGGTCTACATAGGTACTGGTTATGTGGGTTCTGGGTGTTGAGATGTAAGATCTCTTTAGGTCCTTCATATTTGCCGACTATGAAATGAGGGTATTGAGTAGATGTCCCACGACAAGGCCTTGCAGAGCTGACTCAGGCTGGAGCCTGCTCCCTCTTAAAGAGCTGGAAGGTACACAGGACAATGGGCAGCAGATCGCAGAGGCATCTGTCTTCGGCCATCTCCCAAGAGAAGGTTCTGTCTTCCTTTTTCTAGAAAGAGCAGACTTCATCAGCCAATTAGAAAATGCTCTGTGTGGCAAACTTTAATTGAATGGATTACCTAGATTTAAAGAAAAGGGGATTTTGTATTAAAATAGCATTTTTAGGGGCAGGAGAGATGGCTCAGTATTTAAAAACACTGGCAGCTCTTTCAGAGGACCTGGCTTCAATTCCTAACATGGGGGCTCATAATTGCCTGTAGATCCATTTCCAGCGAATCTGATACCCTCTACTGGCCTCCATGGGCACCAGACACACAAGTGGTGCACATACATAAATGCAAATAAAAAACCCATACACAGAAAGTAAAAGAAAATACATTTAAAAAAATGGTTTCTAAGTGGACAGAAAACAAAATGTGTATACAGGAACTTGTATACAAGTGTTCATAGTGATAGTTTTTCATCATGGGAAATGTGTAGAAATAACTCGCATGGCTATCACACGATGAGCAATCTATGGCACACGATGAAATATTATTCAACTAGAAAAAGAAATGAAATACAGATACACGTTACAACATAGATGAACCTTATAAGCAAGCTAAATGAAATCAGCTAGCCGTGACTTTGCATTACATGATTCCATTCATGTGAAAGTACAGAACAGGGAAATAATGCAAACAGAAGCAGGTCAATAGTCAGGTGCTACCCAAGGCTGGAGAGATGGGAGTTGTGGGAAGTCTTATTTCAAGGGCATACGTGGGGTTTCAAAGATAACTAAAATGTTTGAAAACTGACTATGATAAGATGAAGTAGAACACTTGGGAGAAGTTTTTGTTATTCCGGTTTCTGTAAATATGCAAAATGGCATTTGGATTAGGTTTGTGTTTCCACCCCAGGTGTGGTATAGTTGTTTACAAGTTGGGTTTGGAATGCTTGATACAGGTGGCTATAATTTGGTTGGATGCAGTCATTCTAGCACCTCTATTTTGGGATTGGGTGCCGCATGGGTATATGGGAACTTTTGGCTTAGGATATTAAAAAGTCTGAAGCCCTGAGAGTCGGGGTGGGTGTTGCTTGGTGATTTGTTGGATAGGTTGTTGTCATTAGTTTGATAATTCCTAAAAGAACAAAGGTTGGAAATATTGAGATTATAAACCCTGAGCTGAGATGCTAGTCTGATTCACTATCAATCAGCTAGTCCTCTTCAAGCTTAGGACAGCCTAAAAAGAGGCTGTGAAGATTTCTACCTTTCTCTCATTCTATATCAAAGCTGCTTGTAAAAGCAGTGAAGATTTCTTTCTATATTGCCACAGTAGGAGTGTCAGTGTTTTTCCAACACAAGGACACTTTGAGGAGCTAAGGTGTAAGTTTTACAATTCTGTGGGGGGAAGGTGTCCCCAGTAGAAGTGTTACAGCTCTGAGGCGAAGAATGTATCCCCAGCAGAGCTGAAATGTTACAGATCTGGAAGGAAAGGTATCCTGGCGGCAGGGAGGCAAGCAACCACAAAGTCCCAGGGTACAACAAATCTCACACAAGAGCTTTATTGGAAGGGGAAAAAAACCTGGAGAATGGCTACCTGGTCTCAGGGAGAAGCAGCAGGGAACTGATCAAGATTGGGGCCCTATATATGATGGAGGAGATTTCCTACTGCAATTTTTCAGAATGGGCATTAGGGGAATTCAAGTCCTAAATTTGGGCAAGCTCAGGGATTGGTGGGCTTCCGGCTCAGGGATTGGTGGGCTTCCGGCTCAGGGATTGGTGGGCTTCCGGCTCAGGGTTTCTGAGTTCAGTGACTGACTGCTCAGTGATTGGTGAGTTTTTCAAAATCCGGAAGAGAGTTCAAACTTTCTGGTAATCTTGGACTTTTCACCCTATAAAGAGTTTCACACATCTGTGACTAAATGAAGTTGTTGAAATGTACATTTTAATGGGCAAATTATACGGCATGTAAAAAACTGTGGTTCAACAGAACTTTCCTTAAAATGTCACACACAAACACGGTGGTGCACACCCATAATCCCAACATTTGAGAGGCAGAGGCAGGAGGATCTTCACAAGTTTGTAGTCGATCAGGACAGCACAGTGAGATCCTGTCTAACAACAACAACAACACAAACAATATACTCGCAGGTATATGCGAGCCTAAATCATACAGAACCAGTTCAGTAGGGCAATTGCTGCTGCTTCTATCCCGGCCCAAAATACCAGATCTAGAGGCCACCCCTAATCTGCTGGTTTTACCATACCCCAACTAGAAATTACTGCTATTCCTCCCGCAACGGGTAAAAAGAACCCCAGTCTTCCGGCTTCTTGATTTTTATTTTGATCTCATCCTGGGTTTTTGCAGTGCTGAGACTGAAGCTCAGTTTCACAAATGGTAACACTATCGCTGAGCCACGCCCCCAGCAGACAACTTTTGCAGGCAACCCCCGGCCCCCCCACCCCCCACCCCCGCCCTTTTCTCATTTTTCAGTTGTAAAATAACTGATGAATGGCCATAGATAAACATCACACTCAGCCTGGAAACACTGAGTACATCTTCAAAACACAGTGAGCAGTGCTGACTAGCGGGCAAACAGTACGATTTTCCCCCTTCAGTGTCCTCAGCTCTCCTGTTTACAAGATAGTATTCCTTCCACTCCTTCCACGGCCATAGTGATGTCATCGCTCCCAATAATTTTCTGGGAAAGAAGCTTGGAGCTTCTGATGAGCAATTACCTCCACTAACAAGATCTTAGAAAGCCCCCGAGTCTTCCAGCAGGAGTCAGGCTGGGAAATCCAGCTTCTCGCTGACTTCCCTCCAAACCACAGATGCCTCAACATGATAAGGGGGACTGGAAGGGACCTGGTGTGAAAGGGTTAGCCTGGACACTGAAGAGCAGAAAGTAGGGAAAGTCACTCAAAAGAAGCCTTTGAACATTAGCAACATAAAAACACAACTCAGGGAGCTAAAAAGGAGGTTGTTTTCTCCAAAAGATAGTATTCATTTTGTTGAAGCAAAAACACAGCTCTCACCTCAAGGGAAATAAAAGATAGTTTATTCTAGAGCCGAATATGAGTTACAATGGCCTGGGGGTACAGACTTAAGTCACCTGGAATTTCATGTTTCAATGCTCAGGTTTCATGAAGTTTTTTATTTTTATTTTTGTTTTTTGGGTTTTGTTTTTGTTTTATAGGAACAAAACAAAGAAAACCGTAAATCAAGACACTTTTCAAATATACTGGTGGGTGCATCCAATCTGCAGGTCACTGGATGTTAGGTCCAACACAGAAGTGAGCAAGGAACGGCTCTTTAGGAAGTTGAGCATAATTCAAGATAAATTGTCATTAGACTCTGGACCTGCAACATTCCAACTTCCCCACATCGCTGACGTTTCAAACAAGCAGCCTTTGCAGACACAGCTCCTTTCCAGAAATTCTTCTTCACAAGTTTATTACACTGTCACTGAAAGTACAGGTTTTCAACCTAACAGATTGATTTAAGTACATAGTAATAGCTGCTTCTCCACCCCTCTTCCTCCTCCTCCTCCTCTTTCTCCTCCTCCTCTCCTTCTTACTATTTGTTTGTTCAAAACAGGGTCTTACTATACAGCTCTGGTTGTCCTGGAACTCACTATGTAGATCAGGCTGGCCTCGAACTCACAGAGATATGCCTGCCTCTGCCTCCCAAGTGTTGGGATTAAAGGAGTGTGCCACCATATATAAGAGCGAAAGTTATGCTTTAAATTTTAGTTACTGTGGCTAAGATTCTCTAAAAGAAAAAGACAACTTCCTGGAGTGCTAGGTGGGGCTGTTCAGGTGAGATAGTCCAGAATCTCCCTTGCCTAAGGACACAGCCTCTTGGATTGTTGGGTAGGGAGTGTCTAGATCCCAAGTTGACACTACTACACCAGATATGCTTCAAATGCATCAGATGTGCTTGGTCACTTGTAGGCAGGAGGTAACACAGGCAGGAAGTACAGGATAGATGCCTGCCACTGATTGGACCTGATGAAAAGTAAGTAGCTTTATGGGTTCTGCCTTTTTAAGCACCTGTGCCACATGACTTGTCATTCTGTGGGAGCTCTGTAGATGACAGGTTCAGACCATGGATACCTCAGGATGGAGGTCAGAGTCCAACTTCCTGGCCAGAGTTTAATTAATTTAATCAAAGCTTGCTTGCTTCAAATTTGTTCCAATTGTGGTAGTCTTATTCTGGACCAGATTTGGGATTTACACATGCCTATTAGATTTTTCTTCTTAAAAGAACATTTCAAACAAAATACAAACTATACCACATCCCAGAGGCAATAAAATGTCATTATGTTAAAACTTGTACAAACTGAGGCTTACACTGGCACACGACAGTTTTGAAATTATGTTGGAACATTCCTGACAAATCACATATAAGAACTGAAGCAATTAAGAGCATGTGTTGGGACACATGCCTTCAGAGGCAGGAGCGTTGCCTTAAGCTTAGGAACTATGTGCTGAGTTCTAGGCCAGGCAGGGAGACCTTGACTCAAAAAGAGAAAAACAAAGCCAGACACTGTGGTCCATGCCAATGAAAAGTGCAGCGCCCCTAGTGGTAAAGGCACTAACCTCCATTTACTAGAAGTACTCATTATAGTACTCACTATCCCATAAACCTCTCTGTTTTCCCAGAACTCCTTGTTGCCAACAAGCCAATCCAGTGCCTGGATTCTGACTAGTCAGAGAGATTCCCTGCTCCCTTTTAAAAAGTCTAGCCGGAAGATCCTCGGGGTCATTTTCTCCTATTCTGACTTCCAGGTTACATGAGAGATGACCCCAATGCATTGGATAATAAAAGCCTCATGTTTTTTACATCGATCTGTAGTCTTGGTTCCTTGAGGTCACCCCTTACCCTGAGACCCCGGGAGGGCAGAAGCCCAGACGGTCCTTTCACCTCATATTCCAGCACTTGGGAGTTAGAAGTAGAAAGAGACCCAGGAGTTCAAGGCCAGTCTCAACTACACAGGGAGTTTGAGGCTAGCCTTGGCTTCATTAGACCCTATCTCAATAAATAAACAAAAATTCTCATCAATTATTTAGTATCAGGGGCTCAGTTCAAATGAATAAGGGTTATGTGTCCTTGTATTCCAGCTAACAGCTAGCTGGGGTAAAGAGGGTGATGGTTAACCTTCCTCAAGATCAGGCCAGTTGAGAGGCAGGGTTTTAAAGCATTAAAGAGACAGCTGAATTTCAATTTGGCCTTTGCTACTGTTGCAATATCCAAGAAGGACAACGGGGGGAGGGGAGGGTTATATTTTATTTTTATTGAGACAGGAGTTCATATATTCCCAGTCTGGTCTGGAACTCACTGTGTATCTGAGGATAATGCTGAACTTCAGATTCTCCGGTCCTGACCTCTCAAGGGCTGGGGTTACCAACTGCATCACCGGTCCTGGCTTTTCTTTTGCTTTTGTGTGGCTCATGTTTCTTAAATTTTTGAGAAAATGTTCTTGTTTGATTGAGCCTGGATCATCTGTCTAGACGTATGCGCATATGTGAACGCAAGCTTCGAGGGGGTTCGGGAAACCAAATATCTGGCTTTTTTCACTTCTATTAAGAGAGACAAGACCCGCCTTCTTCCAAGACAAAGGGGTTTGGAGGTTAGCCTCCCAACCAATGAGTAAGCCAGCTAAACAAATCCTCAAAGGTTTTAAACCCTGGAGTCTGCGTCTGTAAGACCCCAGTTAAATGTGAAGATTTAACCTAGCCTTCAGACACACGCCTAGTCGTGTATGCCAGCAGTCACTGGAAGAATTTATTAAGTCCCTACAAACTCCAGGCCCATCGCAAAGCCACAGGGAACTAGAAACAAAACACACTCTGTGAAGCCTTCCCCTTCTCTGCAGACATGCCAACATTTAAGGCGCTCAGGGCTGAGTAGTCACAGCAGTTCAGAGGACCCAGCCAAAAGCACAGAAAGCACAAAAGAGTGGCCTGTCCTTTTTGCTTGGGGGTGGGGTGGGGTTAGAAAGTTTTTACAGGGATGACCTTGAATAGTGTCGTAAAAATGGGGCTGGTACTTTGTTCGGCATGAAAGAGTCAAAGACAAACAGGGCAAAGATGTGGGCAAAATGGGCAGGAAGTTCTTAGAAAGGAGCCACGCAATCCTCTGAGCCTTTGGCAAGATAGTTAACTGTGAAAACTTCAGAGACTGTGGGGAGGTAGGAATGCTGCAGGTTCAGAGCTTAATTACAATGCATCTTGGGCTGTCTTCAGCCCCTTTAACAGCCAATTCCTTCCTCCACCTCTGTGTCTGACCTAACACATCTTGTGGCTAACAGATGAAACCTTTTAGAAGGTACTAACCCACCCAAGGGCTAAGATCATCAGGTAGCATCTGAGGCTATAGCAGGGTCTCCCCACCTTGCTGTGATCCGTCCTCCTGATGTCTCCACTGACGTGTTTGAAATGTCTTTGGTCTGTTATTCCAAAAGTTTCATAAACTGTTGCTCTTTGGAACATGGTATTTGGGGTAACTTAAATCTCTCTTCCTGGGCCATGGTCACTCATACTTGTCTCTAGAATAAATAACCATATATCCCCTTTCCAGATAAGTGTTGACACCATCCTCATCCAACTAAGGCATGACATATGCCAGGCTACAGTGTTATGAGAGCCACACAGTAGACACGGCTGTGCTGGGTGGATTCAGAGTAGAACCATATGGCAGGCCAGGTTGCAGAATCGATGTGAGATGGCTGGCGACAGAGTCTGGGGCCTGCCTTCACCACTGCCCTGGTACCTATGGAAACGTATGTCTGAGCAGTGGCTGTCATGTGTGTTGTGGGGTGTCCACCAGAGAAGACTGCTCAGACATGGATTTAAGTCAATAGGAAGTCTTTATCAGTCAGTCGGCTACTGCACTGGGTGTTCTGGATCCCATTGTAGCCCCGAGTCTGTCTCAGGATGAGCTTTTAAGCACAAAATCCATATTCTGTGTGGACATACTTCAGTTACCAAGAACAGTTAGCCAGAAGCAGAACTACAGAAGCTAAAAAACAAGGTTAGTACATTTTGAGACTTTCCCAGAACTATATGGACTTTGATGGATTAGGCCTTTGTTTTAGTTTTGGAAGGTGGTGCTGTTTATGTTCTGAGTCTTACAGCCTAAGTGGCACTTCCATCATGGAGTCAGTTGTGCTAAGGTCTCAGGACCTACTAAGGTCTGGGGCCCTGTTACAATGTGGGTGTGTGTGGGGGGGGTTGGGACCCTCGCCCCGGGCCTAAGATTCAGGTCCCTAGTATAGAAAAAAAAAGACCAAAACAGCCAAACTTTAGTCAGGCTTCTAAGAGCACCAAAATTGTATAGGCCCAAGCCAGGTGCACCGTGACCCTGGAGAGTTCCCAGAGTTAAAGAAAAAAACCTTTTCTTGGACAAACGAGACAGCCTTGGGCTGGAGAGCTCCCCCTTCCCTCGTAGACCGCCCATGGCCTTGGGCAAAAGAGTTTCCTCCACCCAGTTGCCCAGAACCTTGAGCTCCTTTTAGGAGCCCGCGACCTTGCTATATGCTAGCGCCAATCAGTTTAGAGGTTAACTGGCCCCTACCTATCAAAATGGGAAAGCAATTTGGGTACCAATCAACTTGTACCAACTTGGTCTGTGCCTAGCAACGGTACAGCCCCCTAGCAACCAGTTCAACGGTAAATAAAAAGGCTTGCTTTCTGCCCCCTTGGGACTGCTTCTATCCTGCATATTAGAGCGGTCCCAGTATACTGGAATAAAAATCCTCCTGCTATTTGCATCGATATCCCGTCTGTGAGTCTCTGTGGGGGTGTGGCGTCCTGGTTTGGGCCCATGGGGTCCAACATGGGCACTGGACCAGTTCTATATGGAAAATTCAGGAGCTGATTCCATGGTTCCAGAAGATGCAGAACTGACTGCTAGCTTTTCTTTCTCCTCTTCAATCAGCCGGTTTCCGTTTCTGCTGCTTGCAGTAGAATTACAGTGTACAAAATTGCTGTACAGAAGTACAGCTTACAGTGATGAGGAATTGGTGCTAACAACAGCTGGGCAGACTAGGATGAAGAAAGTCTAAGACTGAGAATCAGGCCCAAGGAGATGGCTCAGTTAGTAAGGTGCTTACTAGGCAGGCATGAGGGCCTGGGTTTACATTCAGCATCCAGGTAAAAGCCAAGTGGGCCCCACAAATGTGCACCCACACCTGGATTCAAACATGCTCTTAACCACACAAACATGTGGATTTCTTTGTTGGCTTTCCTCCCCGGGGGGGTAGCTAAGCCAATAAGCTTCCTGGAAGAAAGCGTAGGGTGGGCCTATGCTGGGTCTGGACATGTCTTTGGTTGGAGGTTGAGAGCAGCACAAACAGAATTCCTGGGAGACTGTTGTCAGTGGAACATCTCAGTTTATTGAAGCAGAGGTGGTTACATTTATAGGGAAAAAGGCAGGGGAGGGTCCTTGGAACCCAGGAATGGGGGCCATTGGTTAAGACAGGGCTACTGGAGTATCCATTTGCATGTGGGGGGCTCATTGGCTAAGGGTCAAGTCCTGGAAAAGTACCTTCTGCATAAGGTGTGGTTCCACAGGGGAAAGAGGAAGACACCTTATCAGAAAATGGGCTCAGCTACAGTGTTCAGGTAAGCACCAACCAGGTCACATTCCCTTGTCAGTGACCTGCTCTGAAGCAGGCAGCATTTAGAATTTAACTGGGTTATGTCAGGGCTAAGAAAAGGGAGGAGCAGCCAAACACCTTCCGATCTCTGGGTGAGAATTCGAGGGTTCAAAGCATGCTTCAAACCCGTCTTAGCTCTAGGACAGCCACACACAAACATGTACACATACACACACAAATGAAAAACTTAAAAAGTAAGAATATGTTATTACACAACAGTCCTTAAGCTCAGGAACCAAAATGTTTACATTTGCACCTTAGCTCCTTGCTTGTGTCTTTGTCTGCTTGCACTACTATGATAAAATACCACAGGCTGGATATTTCTTTCTCATAATTTTTGAGGGTGAGAGGGTTAAGATCAAGATGCTGGTAGAGTCCCTGTTTGCTGAAGGTTATCTTCCTCGTTTGTACACAACTGCTCTCTTAAGGTCTCTCATGGCAGAGACAGTGAGCTCTGATCTCTCCGGGCTCTGATCTCATCATGAGAACGCCACCCCCACGATGTCATGTAAACTGAATTACTTCACGAAGTCCTCTCTTCCAAATGCTATCCTGTTGGAAGGAAGAGAGTCCTGCGCACATTTGGAGGATACACAAGCATCCTATCTGGAGCAACACATTAGCTCAGTGACCTTGAACAAGTCCCTCACCACCAACTGTCTCACCTATAAAATGTGGACATTCAAATGGGGATTCCTCCGTAGGGCTGTTGTAAAGATGACATGAGATCATGGGGCAGACGATGCTTTGTACACTTGTGCTGGTCTGAATGAGGTTGGCCCCCATAGACTTGTGTATTTGCATGCTTGGTGCCCAGTTTTTGGAGAGTTTAATCTCACCAGTTGAGAATAAGACTATCATCACAATTTTGAAACAAATTTGAAGCAAGCTTTAATTAAATTAATCAAATACTGGCCAGTAATGGTGGACTCTGACCAGGACCATTTTGGGGTTCCCACAAAACGGTGACAAGTCTCACTTTGCAGGGTCTGGGGCAAGCATATATCCTGATGTACTTCCTGTCTGGGCATCTCCCACCTACAAGTGATTGAGCACATCCAGTGTCATTGGATTATCCAAGCTGGCTTAGGGAATGGAAAACGTGCGGCCTGTTATCACACATGAACAACAGCTCCCAACATTCCAGGAAGTTATCTGTCCTTGGGCAAGTGAGTATTATGGGATTCTTTGTCTTTTTGATTTGTTTTATAGATTTCTTAGACACCGTAATTAAAACTTAAAACATAACTTTAGCTCTTACAGGAACTGTTGGGAAGGATTAGGAGGTGTGGCCTTGCTAGAGTAGGTGTGTCACTACGGATGGCTCTGCTGTTTCAAAACTCACACCACTGCCTGTGAATCATAATGCAAAGCTCTCAGCTACCTCTGCAGCACCACGCCTTCCTGCTTGCCATCATGCTCCCCACCCTGTGATAATGGACTAAGCCTCTGAAACCGTAAGCAAGCCCCCAGTTACATGCTTTCTTTATAAGCGTTGCCGCTGTCATGGCGTCTGTCTCCTCACAGCAACAGAACAGAGACTAAGACAACGCTATAATGTAAGCCTACTGCATCTATCTATACTTTATCTTTTTTATGCTTGATGTGGCTTTAATTTTTTGAGGAATCTCCATTCTAACGTCCACAGTGGCTGTACCCATTTCATTGCCAGCGACAGTGTGGAAGGGCTCCTTCCTCCACAGTCCTTACCGGCACTTGTTGGCATTTGTTTTCTTGATGAACAGTGCCTAACACAAAGTATGGCAGACAGAACATGCTCCATCAGCATTTGAGGCAGGAAGAAAGGATAATAATTACTTATGAAATAATGGCTATCTTCCAAGGACTGTGACAATTGCTTTGTCAACATTATCTTACCAATATCCTGAGGTGACAGCCGTTGTCTGCCCCCTCCCAAACTCCTGATAAAATGTGATCCCCAAGGCAAATACTGCAGGTGGAGGGATGGTAAGAAGTCGTTATGTTTGAGAGGTGATTGGGGAATTAAGAGAGATTAGGGCTTGAGAGATTAGATTAATTTCAAACAGGTGGGGCGACATAAAAGTGAGTTTGGCTTTCTCAGCTCCTCCACTGCTGACTCTCCTGCTTGTGCCTGTTTGTCCTTTCCATTTTCCACCATACAAGTCACCGCACAAGATCCTCATCAGAAGCTGAGGGATGGCAGTCAGATAAACTCCTTTCCTTTATAGATTTTGTTAAAGCAATAGGAAACACACTTAGACCATCACCAATGTTCCCGGTTTGCCAGGGACTCCATGGGTACTGGCACTGAGCCTCACACCTTGGCAGTCTCCTCGGATGAGGGCAAAGGTCTGTCATGCTTATCTTACAAAAGAGAACACTGAGGCTTAGAGAGATCTTACAATGCACTCCAGGTCACATTTAGTGACAGAGTCAAAATGTGACCCTGGATCAATCAAGATATATATATACACACACATGAATATATGTGATGGCAGGCTAGGAGATGTTGGAATATGTGAAACCCCTCTTCTCCTAGCCTCACACCCAGCTTGATCTGGGGAGCAATGCTGGGAGAGGACCCAGATTGCACTCCATCTCCCTCAAGGGCAAGTCTCTCGAAGGACGTGATGCCTGCTCCATAGAAACTGTCATTTCTGTGGAGTGATTTAAGCCTCTCCTGCTTGATCCTGTTTAGAGTTTGCCTTAGTGTTTGTTTTCTTTAAACACGAAGGAACAATTTAGCTCTTCTAGTTCCAATTGCCTAATCCCCAAAGCAGGTGGCCTTGAGTCTTGAGCAATAGAATTGCAACAATGACATAGATGGGGATGGGAAATTCTGTGCCCAGCCTGCATCAGAACCAGGTACTTCTTCAATGCTAATGAGTAAGTCCTGCATGGAGTCTGGAAGGACAATAGCTAGGAGAGAGAGACAGCCTGGTTAGCTTCAGGATCAATACACCCGGTTTCCCCAATTAACTCCCAGTAGTTTGCTCTCATGCTGGAGAAACCGGAGTCTGGTGGTTAGCCTGTGGTCCCTGGCTCAGGTCTTTGGAAAGTGTGAGATCTAAGGACTGTGTGAACTCTCTCTGAGCTTAGTTTTCTCATCTGCCATATGAAGGAGTCACAAGATCCGGTCACGTGCTTCCCTAGCAGACCTTTCAAGATTGACACTCTAGGGCTCTTTAAGGACACCCATAATCCAACCACAGCTGGAGGGTCTCTGGGCAAGGTGTGAGGGTGTGACCGTGCAAGAGTGTGAGTATTGGATCTGAGTGTGAGCCAGGTGTGTGACTGTGTGTGGACATGCATCAGACCATTCACTAAAAGGCTCTCTCTAGGGCTCGCTTGAGATCCCTGCTATGGCGAGGCCCCCTCAGCCCCTCCCTGACTCCCCACAACTGCCCATCTACATCTCTCCTGGGTGAGAAGAAAAGACACTGACATTGGTGAGGTAGCACTGAGGACAGGACCAGCAATAGCCCCGGAGTTGGGCTTTCGTTTGAATCCTGACTCCACCGGCACATTGTTCACATAACCCTGAATTTCCT
Organism: Cricetomys ansorgei; assembly: GCA_026225945.1. Classification (NCBI taxonomy): domain Eukaryota; kingdom Metazoa; phylum Chordata; class Mammalia; order Rodentia; family Nesomyidae; genus Cricetomys; species Cricetomys ansorgei. The sequence continues at coordinate 5,524,092 of JAMJFZ010003206.1, forward strand.
CTGGGAGGTCGGGGTTCCTAGCTCAGCACAGCTGTGGTCTCAGAATGAGAGGAGAGTGTGCAGCACCTAACAGAACTGAACTCTGAGGATGCTCTTAGTCAGGACTGGCCATTGCAGGGCCTGGAGCAAAACAAGACATGGGTTCTCTCATTTAAAAAAAATTTTTTTTGAATTGCATTAATCTATCTATCTGTCTGTTGGTGTGTGTGTGTGCGTGTTTGAGAGAGAGAGAGAGAGAGAGAGAGAGAGAGAGAGAGAGAGAGAGAGAGAGAGAGAATGTGTTATGCACGGGCTCAGCGATTAAGACTGTATACTGCTCTCCCAGAGAACCAAGTTCGGTTCCTAGCACCCACATCAGGCAGCTCGCAACCACCTGCAATTCCATCTTTAGGGGATTCAAGGTTCTTCTTTTGGGCCCATGGGCACCTGCATTCATGTGTATATACCCCGCACAGATGCGCACCCAATGAACATAATTTTTTTAGTCTTTAAAAATAAAAGAAAATTCTTATTTTCCTCCCCAGGGGCACCTTCAGACGCATGAGCTCCCTTCAGTCACGTCTGGGCCCCAGGTGTAATTTAGTCAGCTTTGCTGTTCCTATAAATAAATGAGGAAATTCATGGCTTAGCTGTGGCGTCCCAGTGCTCCCCGGCATGCTTGAGTCTTTGGCTTTGATTCTCCAGCTCCACGTACGATAAGTTTAATTATGAAAATGCTACCATGTGGGTGGACTGGAGAGCGCAATTCCTTGGGCAGAAAGCTGATTGGGAAGGTTACTGGGCTAGGAGAGAGAAAGACAGAGAGACAGGGAGAGAGAGAGAGAGAGAGAGAGAGAGAGACACGTGGTGCTTGGGATTTAACCAAGTACCTGTGCACACTCATGAGCAAGCACACTACCACTGAGTCACATATCTCGCCCTCTCTTGCATATTGTTTGTTTGTTGATTGGTTTGTTTTGTTTTTTACTTTCTTATTAGCATATTAATTGTATCCTGCTGACTCAGGGATGTTGACTACACTATTGGGAGAAAGGTGAGGGATGGAAGGGAGTGCCATGGGTAAGGGTCCCCAAGGAATCCAACAAACAGGCTTGGAAATCTCTTCCATCCCTAGCCTCTTTCTGGAGTGGCCAGATGAAGGTCAGAGCAGGTGAGTCACTGGCTTCCCTAACACTATTTCCCCACTGCATTCCTTCGTCCTCCCTCCCAGATGCCCAGGCTTAAGTGAGGGTAAGGACATCACACATCCTTTCTCAGAGACTCGGTCATCCTTTCGTTTACCTCTCTTGCGTCATCTAAGTCCTTCTGGATCCCCAGGAAAGGAACGGAAGGCCTGGGGCCCAGTGGCAAGGAAGGCGCTTCCGAGGAAGGTCAGTACCATCGGGTAGAAGGGATGGATGCTTCAGGCCAGAGTACGGCTGAGTGCTTGGAGCTGGGAAGTCAGCCAGTGTTTCATCTTTTGTTTTTTCCTCCTAGGGCTTCCTGTCTCAGAGGTGGTTGGAGAGGGGTCATGGGGACTTCCTGGCCTCTACAAATAAATCTTTCCGTTGTTGTTGGTCAGGCTACTTCCAGGCTAGACAGACCAGGTTGGTGGGCAGTAACAGACAGCCATGTAGCCCTCAGAGGAAATGTCCTCCAGACCCCATCAAAGACCCCTACAAGAGGAGGCTAGGCATTGCTGCCCCAGATTAGAGGCCAGGACTCATCAGTGGCCCACAGTGCAGGGTGAGCGGTAACTGGACAAGAATCAGAGGTTACCAGTTTCTTCTCTGATGAGTCCCACACCTACAAAGGTCCCTGAGCTTAGAAGCTCAGTGGGCTTCCAAGTAAGTAGGTGGTAACTCAGCCCAACACCTGCTCCTCGCTGAGCCGGGGGAGACAGACCCAGAATGGAAGAGCTTCTGAAGGACACACGTGAGTTCTTATCAGAGCCCGGATGAGAGCTGCATTCATTATTGTCCCCACTGTCAGGGTACCTGATGAAAGCAACGGCAGGAAAGAAGGGTTTGTTCTGCTCACAGTGGGAGGTGACAGCAGCATGAGGCAGCTGGTCACTCTGAGCCCACAGGCAGGAAGCAGAGAGAGGTGACTGTCAGCATGCAGCTTGCTTTCCCCTTTTTAGTCAATCTAGGTCTCCAGCCCTTGAGTGGCACCGCCCACAGTTAAGGCGTGTCTCCCCGCCTCAGTTAACCTAATCTAGATAACCCCTCACAGGCTTGCCAGAGACTTGTCTCCTAGGTGATTCCAGATGCTGTTGTGTTAATGACCCAATATCAACTATTGCAAGAGCTCATAGTCCCTAAATCCCTAGGTCCCTACACCAGCGTGCTCCTTCTCTAAGTTAACAGAGGTGGGAAACGACCATGAAGCCACCCAGGGAGCTTGACATCTGAGGACACTGCTTGGGAATCACTGTCATAAGATAGTGAGTTGAGAATACGCTTGAGGAATTTAAAGATGAGAGACTGGATGGAACCTTTAGGACGAGGGGTGAACTAGTTGTGCCAAGAGCAAATTGTTCTCCCAGGGCGATGGGGCAATAATGAGGATTTTCTGGGGACTAGTGTGGACCTGGATGAAGGGTCTTAAAAGTGACCCTCCAGCAAGTGTGGTTGCACACACCCATAATCCCAGGCTAATAAGGGAAAAAGCAGACAAAAAAATCTTTATGTGATACAAAGGGCTTCCTTAGGAAGTAATACCCACTCACCCCCTTTGTTAAATCTCTGTTTCGGGTGCTAATGAAGAAGTAGGTGTCTATAGAGAAGTATTAGTGCATGGAAGTATCCATGGTGATATGCTGGGGGATGTATCAAGGCCCATTTGTTCAGATTCTCTTCTGCAGCCATTGGTCCTCAGAGGTAAGGATGCTCTTTTCCCTTAGACGCTGCAAGAAGGGTGCCTTTCCACCGAGGATCTCAAAGTCTGCGTTAGAGTGAGGTCAGAAACTCTCTCCTAGCTTTCATGACCTGATTCAGAGAAGATGGTCAGGAAGAATGTGAGAGGGACTGTCCTGTCTCTGTTGTCTTCTCAAATGCCAAGGTGCTGTATTTGGGGGCAGCAGGTTCTGAAACCCACTATTATGGAGTGAAGAAGTGAATGGCATTCCCCACTGTTGGTGAAGACATAGCATAATACTATAACCTATCTGAAAAGTATTCTGGAACACTCCATTACGCTTTAAAACATTTGTACCGTCAAGCCAGGCATATCTCCTTTAAGACCGTATTACCAGAACAAAAGTATCATTACCTAAAAATAAAGGTACAAGAGTATTTATACCATTGCTTATGGTGATAAAATTGGAAATGATCCCGGCATCCAACAGCAAGGACATGTTTAGAATAGACGTTGGTGCATTTGTTTTACATAGTGGACTATGACATAATCATCCATAAGACAAATCAAACCTTCTTCGACGTGTCTTAAATAAACTAAATAAGTGGAATCTAGGAACCATAACTGTGACGATGTAACAGGTGAAATTGAATTTGCCCAGTAATGGGTTCTGCAGCCTGACTTGCTAAGACAGCAACAACAAAGAGAACACTTTCTGGGTGTTTAGTGTATAGTTCTGTATTACCCAGTGTGGCAGGCCACAAAACACAGTGCTGATGCTGACTGTACCCACAGTGGGGAACAGCGGGGAACAGCAGGGATCAGCGGGGAGAGTGCCGAAGGTGCTGGAAGAAGGGGAAATGGCTAACATGTTTAATGTGATAGCTTCGTGTTTGACATATTAAAAGAATATATTACACACTTAATTTTTTAAGTTGTAGTTTTATTTATGTGTACGCGTTTATGTGAGTGTATGCTACGTGTGCAGGTGCCCAAGGAGGCCAGAAGAGGGCACCTGATCTCCTGGGACTAAGATTATAGGCAGTTGTGAGCCACCTAACATGGGTGCTAGGAACTGACCTCGGGTCTTTTGGAAAACCAGCAAGCTCCCATTTTTCTAATTTTGAAAGCATGCTTAAAGGAAAAAAAAAAAGGGAAGAGAAAAGGCATAGTTCCGACAGTTAGGAAAAACCAATGTTACACTCCTGTCCTATTGCTCACTCGTTGGGTAAGCACAGACTACTTATTCAAACATCTCTGAGTCCCAGGTTTTCTTATCTGATAACATGGAGGTAACACCTAATCCTCAGGGATTAAATGAGGGCTGGGGATGCAGCTCATGGGTAGAGCACTTACCAAGCTAGCGTGCACGGGCACTGAGCTTGCACTCCAGCACTGGAATAAAGAAAATAAAAGCAATTTGTGAGATAGGCATGGTAGTACATGCCTATAATCCCACCAGAAGGCAGGATCATGCGTTTGAGGCCAACCTGAACTACAAAACAAGACCTAGTCTCAAAAAGATTATAAAAGGTAACACATTCAAGCGTTGAGTGCTTAGTGGGCACTCAACATAAAAATAGTCACTAGATCCTGTCAGTTGGAGTGAGTTGGGGAACCTGGGTAGGTTTATTATTTTGCATCAGCTATGTCCTTCAGGAAAACAGAATTCACACTGCTCACTTTAACAGAGAGAGTTTAAGTTAGGGATTTAGTTCAAGGGGTAGTAGAGAACTGCTAAAAGAGAACCAAGAGGTAATAGAATAACTGAATTATATTAGTCACTTTTCTGTTCCTGTGATAAAATCTCTTTGACCCAAAGCAACTTACGGAGGAAAGAGTTTATTTGGGCTTACGGTTCCAGAGTCCATCAGGCAGGGAGGTATGGTGATACGAGAAAGAAGCTGGCTGATCACATCCTCATCTACAAACACAAAGCAGACCAAGCAACCTGGAAGGCAAGCTTATAAACTCTCAAAGCCAGCCCTCAGTGACACTTCTTCCAGCAAGAATGCATCACCTAAACCTCCCAAAACAGTACCACCAACTAGGAGCCACATGTTCAAATATTGGAGCCTATGGTAGACATTCTCATTCAAAACACTACACGAGTTAAGCAGCCACCTCTGTGGCATTGGGGACGGTAACAATAGACACAGTACTCAACATAAGTGAATCTACTTGGTTTCCAGTCAGTTCACCAATACACTGATTACACTTTGGAACATCTTTGTCTGCAGACATTCTAGCCTTACAAAACGTATTCAGCCTAGCTTAGGAGCCTCCAGGACGCTTTCCTTCTTTTCTTTTCACGATATGTATTGACACACCTAACATTGTCCCTTCATTTGATGTGCACTGTTACTTTACCATGCTTCTAGATGCTTCCTAATGTTGAGTTTGCTTATCAACGAAATCAAGAACACCCCCCTCACACACACACCAACCTCGTGTTATGGTTCCATTAATCAAGACTCCTCAGAACCCAGACCTACATGCACTCTACTCCTGCTAATAAAATGGACCGTTAGAACTTCCCCAACACTAAATTCATTGCACCAGCTGGTGTATTCTTCTCCAGAGCTATTCTATATAAACCCATCACATTTAGAGTACTCATGACTGGATCTCCACCTTTTAAGAGGCATTGTCTTTGTGTCACCTGTCAACAGTGTTATGGTCCTCATTGTCAACCAGGTGATGAATGGTTCAGCTCAAACATCTTTCTATTATTTTAAAAGTTTGCTTCATTTTGTATATGTCTCTGTATGTTGGCTCACACTTGTAATCCCAGTAGAGTTGAACATTGCTGCTGGGGCAGCTCAGCAAGGAAGACAAGGGGGCATTTTCATAGCTTCAAACCCTGCCAGACCTCACCAAAAGGAACCACCATCACAGCCAGTGCCATACTGACAGAGGAACCCCAAGTGTCTGAGCTCAGGTGTTTTTATTCTTTCGGAACTCCTCAGGTATTCTACTGATAGCACATGAAGATCATCAGCAATTAGTCTTCCCCCACATGAACCCAACACCTGCAAGCAATACAAAATGCCAAGACCTAGGACATCCCCTCACCCAACAGTGCACAAAACAATATTTTAAACACAACTAAAAATAAACTTCTATAACATTTCCCCTTCTCTGTATAAAAAAGATTGCTTTGTCTCTACAACACAACACCAGCAAAACCATTTACAAGAACAACCATGAGGGTTGCTAATGCACAGAACCGAATAAAACCAAACTCTATCAAGTTTTCACAATGTCTTGGGACAGCAGACAAACATTAACAATCTTTGGAATTCACTCATGACCTTCTGGGCTCCTCCAAAGGGCTTGGGTCAATTCTTTGGCTCTGCCCTTTGCAGCACATATAGCTTGTCCTCCAAGCTCTGGCTGGCTCTACTCCACTGCTCCTGCTGCTCTTGGTGGTTATCCAATTGTATTGGCATCTCAAAAATTGCTAGGGCCCCTTGCTGCAGCTGGGCTGCATTTTCACCAATAGCCTCTACTGGGCTCTGTTTATGGTGCCAAGCCTCAACTTCTTCACATGACCCCATCAGTCTGGGCCTTCAACTGCTACTGAGGCTGCGTTTTTACCAATAGCCTCTCCTGACCTCTCACAGTGCCAAATCTCAGCTGTTCTCCAAAGACCCCTTCCTGCCTTCAAAACCAGTACCACCTGGGTAAATCTTATAGTATCGAGTTTGGCTGTCAGTACGAGATAAACCTCAGCCAAGTCTGTAGGACGATTCTGTTCTGATCCTTAGGAAGTGCTTTCCAGGCTTTAAGATAGAGTCTAGTTTGCTGGAAAAACAGCTGGTCAGTTTGTCTGCAGTAAACGTCCCCTCATGGGTGGAGTTCTCATCACCATCACCCATATCTGGACTGTTTGTAGTCAGAAAAAAAATACTGTTCAGTTTAACTAATTGGCTTTTTGGCTCTAAGCCTCAGCTTCCACAACAGCAGGGGGTCCTGGGCCAGTGGAAAGAATCTCCAGTTGAAACAGTCTGGCAGTTTGGCGTTCTTTTTTACCACCACTACGGGTAAACATACACCCATCTTCATAGACCTTAATCACAGAAGACCCACTTGGGCTTCACGCATATACCACAGCTATCAGAAAACTCAGTTTGTGAAATACTTCATTACCATCAGCAGCAGGAGGGAGCATCAGCTCCATGATCAGGAAGAGCGGTTAGAACCTAGCTTTTTCCTGCTCACAGTTGAATTCTTTATTTCTAAAGGCCTCCATTCTGTGGCTCTCACCTCGGAGCTTTTTTCCTCATTTACTTATTAATTTCACAGCCTTTTCTCTTCATTGAGGCTTATTCCTTTCTCTCTCTTCTTCCTTCAGGGGCCTTCAATTAATACCTTAATCTCTATCCTCTGGTAGCTTCCCTGAGTGTACTTTACCAGACTCTGTGAGGTCTGGAGTTTCTTTCTCTTTTTCTTGTATCCACATTGGAATGGCTGGCATGATGTCCTGCCCTACATTGGTGTGCCATTTGTAGTTGTTAAGCTGTGGCTGACCAAGGAAGACATGAAGGCATTTTCATAGGTGGAAGCCCTGCCAGACTTCAGCAGAGGGAACCAACATCATGGCCATCGCCATACTGGAAGGAGAGTGGAACCCTGAGCATCTGAGCTTAGGTGTTTTTACTGATTCAGAACTCTTCAGGTGCAAATCATAAGCAATCTAACATCCCTCACAGAAATCCAATACTCACAGACAATGCAAAATGTCAAGGCCTATGTATCCTTTTTTCCAACAGTGTACAAAAACAATTATTTTAAACACAACTAAAAATAAACTTCCACAACATCTCAGCATTTGAAAGGTTGAGGCAGGAGGATCACTGCAAGTTCAATGGAGCCTTGTGCTACAGAGTGAGACCCTGTCTCAACAAACCCCACCCAAAAGAGAAGCAAATTCCAGTGGCTGAGAGCAAATCAAAGCTGACATATAAGAGGCAGGAGAACACAACTCAGAGTAAGGAGAACTGAATGGAAATTGATCCAAAATAGACACAGATAACAGAATGAACATAGAAATACAGCAAGCCAACTATAACTGGATACTGACTGCCCAAAAGTAAAATAGAAACATGGAAAATGCAAAAGAGATTAAAAAAAAAAAACCACTAAAAACATTACCAAAGAGCAAGACAAGGAGCTATAGGCAATATAATTGAATAATAAGACATTTAACTGTACAAAAAAGTAGGGGAAGGAGACTCACCTCTCTCATAAAAACATAAGCAATATTCAGGCTTTGTCCGAGCATGTATGTGGTAGGCTGTGTTTTCTCTATCCATTTCCTCCTTTCTTGCTAATTCGTGAGTGCCGTACAACAGCAAGTGTAAGCCCAGGAGCGCCCTGCAGCCAGAAGCGCCTTTCACCACAAGGCTCATGCGGTCACCATGGCTACAGCTTTAAAAGGGTAGAATATTAAGATTGGCGGGACTTCTTCAAACATCCATTTCCAACATGTTCTCGCCCCATTTTGCAGACAGAGTCTGTGTGGCCCAGAGAGTGGAAGTGATTTGTCAAATCAAACAGCACAGTAACAGGACAAGAATTAGAGTTCAAGCTTCCTAAGTCTATTCAATTCCATTCAATGTAACAAATGCCTAAGGAGGCCCTGGGGACCCAGCCAGGGAGAAGGTGTGGGTGACTTCACTGGGTGGAAGCTCACAGCCGGGGAACACTTGATTGTTCCCTAGATAGCTGACAAGCCTTCCTCACCCCCAATGGGTGTGTTCTGAGTAAAACCACTCCAAGTGTTGCAACTCTAGATGAATTTCTGTAGTCCTGAGGCCATATTCATTCATACTAGGGCTATGATAACCTCAGGAGAGCTGAGCTATCTGCCTGTGCTCATTCAGTCTAGTCAAAGACAGTGGAAAATAAAATCGCTGACCTCATGAAACATAAAAATTTTCAGTGCCATACACCAAAGGCATAGTTTGAGAAAGATTTTTATTTTTAAGTAAGCATATATGGGAAAGAGAAGTTACAAATTGGTGCGCGTGAGTGCAGAGCTCATGGAGGCCAGAAGAGGGCGCCAGAGGCATTGAAACTGGAGTAACTGGCTGTTGATGAGCTGCCAAACGTGGGTGCTGGAAACTGAACTCTGGTCCTCAGCAAGCTTTTAACCACTGAGCCATCACTCCAGCCCAAGAAAGCATTGTTTTGCTGAAAGAAAAATTTCTGAGTACAGACTGCTTTGGCTCAAGTATTTTGAAGTTTACACATCCATAGCCCTGCGTATGTCAGGAAGTTCCCATCATGCAACAGCAGGGGTTTGACTTTCACTTGGCATAGAAGCACCGTACAGATCATGTCCACCTCCTGATGCTATCCCAGTTAACAAGGCACTACTATCTGGCACCAAAATACTCACAAACACAAAGGCAACACGGAGGTGCCAGAGCAGGTGGGCATCTTCCCAACGGCAGGTTAGCGTTCATTTATTGGCACTATTATAAAAATGATAGAACATTAAAAGGTTTCTGTGGATAAGTTCAGGCCCCTAAAGGGGTTTCTATAAACCAGGCTCTGAGAAACTCTGGTCTAGTCATTTCCAGAACCCCGTGCTGTCTTTATCTGAAAGGTTGCTATAAAGCAGGGCCCTGGTGCTGTGGGATCAGGTGACTGCGGTACTGAAGCAACTGCGAATGCTGTGCGGCTGTTTCCCCATTATCTGCCGGCAAACTTCTCCTTACCCTTGGAGGAGATTTTTCTGGAAACCTTTTTTTTGACTTCCACAAGCTGAGTGGGTCTTAACCTCCTCTGCACCCCTCTCTACACTGCACACTTGGTCCCCAGGTCATGGGCACGATTATCCCACTTCCTGTCTGGTCCCTAAGTCATCTCCTCTGTACCCTAAACCGCAAAAATAAAGGCAAGGGCTGAGTCTGTTCCTTTGCCAGATCCTCACTCCCCTAGGTCTCAAGGAGGGACAGGAATGAATGAATGAAGGAGTGAGCGAATGAGTGAGCTAGATGTCCCTTCAGTTCCTCTATCAGGTCTTGAACATTCAGCTCCATCACCCAGGCTAGCATTTTCCTTCCTGTCTCTGACTTCCAGTTTGGTCTCTGCAAGGGCTGGAAAAGAGCATCTCACAGCAAACTTGCTCTGCACCAGTGAGGAAAGCACCCTTTAGGTCATGAAAGCTCCCCACTCTGCTCTTGAATGAGCAGAAGTGCAAACAGGGAAAGTCACCTGCCTCAGCGCACCCCCAGCTCAGATATAGTTGCATCAACCCAGAAGCTGTGTGATAACCACTTCTGTTTCTTCCAGGGCATTCACTGTCTGTTACTTATTCATTTAGATGTTTTTGGTCAGGGCTGCCATGGGGAAAAGTAATGTTCCCTGTGACCTCACCTCTGAGGTGGCACTGTTTTGAGAACAAACTGGATTCTCACGGTTCTCCCAATGGTGGCAGGGTGCCCATGTCAGGCAAGGTATTTTTCATACTGAAAAGAAACAAAGATAGCGTCAGCCCTCATTTGTAATTTCCCCCGAGCAGCTGGAATCTAACATCTCTTTGTTTCCCTTCTCAGCTTATAACACTGCCTTTTGTCCCTGGTAAAGAGGAGCAGAAAGGTGGAGTGGGGGGGAGGGAGCAAAAACAAAATCTCACGTATATATTTATTTCTAGACACATTTATTTTTGCAACATGGGCCAAAATGGACATCCTGAAACCCCACCCACTTTACTTCCTTAATATAGATACCTCACTTCTCTCCCATGGCCAAAAGCACCATGTCATCGCTGACCCCGGACATCCTTCTTCCTTCCAGACCGGGAGGCAGCTGGCCTCCTCATGCCTGGCTTTTCCAGGGGGCCATCCTGGCTCTGACCTCACAGACACCAGACCCTCGTTCAACATTTAATCACTTCCGCTCTCAACACCCTGCCAGTTCTCCCTCACCCTGGAACCCAGCGGGAGAGAAATCTAGAAGGGCAGATGAGGAGAATGCAGCCTCACAGTTAATATTAATGTATTAGTAGAAATGCACCATAAAAATACAGAACACACGATATTTATACGTTGAAAAGTTTCTATGAAAATTACACAGATAATAAATTCTACTTTTGTTTCACCGTTGAAATCACTACCCCTTTGTCTTTGTTAGGTTTCTATTGCTGTGATAAAACACCATGACCAAAAGTGATTCGGGGACAGAGTGTCGAGGCATCATGGAAATGATGATCCGAAGATACAGACCAATCACGTTCAAGTAGCCCTTGGCGCTTTCCACGTCTGGTCTCATTTCCCAGCAGTAAGGGCCCCCTTTCCTAATTTCTTCAGTCAGTGTACCCCGCTCTTCACACAGGCTCTTCTCTCTGCCTGGGGTGTTTCTTGGTCAACCCCAGTTTGGCCTTGAGCCCCGCTCAGAGCGACCTCTCTGTGGACGTTGTCTCAGATTACCTCACAGTTTCCTCTTTATCACCATCCTTGCTGAGCGATCTGATTGTCAACGGATTGATTACTGAGCTATCCGTCTTAGCCCAGAGAGGCAGGGACTGTCATGGTCATTATCTTCAAGTGTCTGTTCCACTGCCTGCACAAAGAACTTAACACATTTTGTCAGAAAGACAAACGGTGTCACAGACAGCCATGGGGTTTTGAAAGGTCTCTGGCCTCACTGTAGGAGTGAAGGAAGTAACTGAGAACAAGCTAGAGGGAGGGAGTTGCCATCAATTCTGGGTTGTTAAAAGCCTACGATTAAAAAAAGAAAGATCAAGTGGGGCTGGAGAGATGGCTCAGTGGTCAAGAGCGTGTATTGCTCTTCCAGAGGACTTGAGTTCTATTCCGAGGACCCACATCAGGTGACTCACAACATTCAGGAACCCCAGCTCCAGGGGAGTCTAACTCCTATTGCCCTAGGGCACCTGCAGTCAGGTGCACATGTATACACACCTATAATTAAATATAACAAAAATAAATCTTTCTTAAATGAAGCAATGAGACTAGATAGCTGGCTCATCAGTTAAGAGCCCTTGCAGAGAACTGGGGTTTGGTTCCCAGCACCCACATGATGGCTTCTAACCATCTGTAACTCCAGTTCCAGAGTATCAATACCCTCTTCTGACTTCTGTGGGCATCAGACATGCACTGGTGCACACACACACAAAACATTCATACATGTAAAATAATGTAAATGAATCTGAATTATTTTGCAGTCAGGCAAGTTTAATAAAAGCTGACTTGAAGGCTGACACAGAGAGGAAGAGGCTAAGAAGGTGATCTTCTGAATGCCCTTCCCGTACTTCAAACAGCCATCAGCTTTAGGTGAACGACTGGATTGGGAGATGGCCCGTTACTACAAACACATTTCAGATCTTCTTCAGGAAAGAACACCAGAGGCCCAGAAGAGCTGATGGAATCTATACAGTGAGGTCGTTCCAGCTTTAGTCCTTGTTAGCGCAGACCTGTGCTTCCTTAGAGCCTGAGGGTAGGGCAAACTACACTGAAGACTAGGAGGATGAAGTCCTAGCCAACTTACCGAATGCCTCAGGCAGCTGGGATGTGCTACTAAAAGTCCATAGTTGGTTTTTGCAAGGTATTTATTAATTACAAGCCATAAGAAGTCTCAGGGATTCAATACCCGGGCGGGCTAGGCAGATCTTTTACCCCATCACTTTCTCACACCTGTCTCTCCCGATTCTCATGTTGCCGCTCCTCCCAGCTCCTTTAATCTTTTTCCCAAGCCCCCTCTCCACTACAGGCCTTTATTACAAAACAGTGGTATCTCTGGGTCTGTCAGCATACTCAGCTGGGGTGATCAGAGTCTTCTCTGATCACTTGGTGGCAGACCTTTGATTGTGTTCGGTCACCTTCAACTGTAAACAATTGGCCTTCTCATGTGGAGACCTGAGTGGCTAGCCCAGAGATGTAAATGGGTAGGAAGCAAGGCTGCAAGGCATCAGGAAAACAGCACACAGGAGTAAAATATCCCACAACAGTGACGGGTAGTGTTATGGTCAGAATCCACGGAGTAGGGGTAGGATTCAACTTAGGGGCGCGGTAGCCAGGAAGAACGACAGGATTCAGACCACAGACAACTCAGGAGCCCGACAGTAGGACTACAGCCAGCAGCTAAGAGGACAAGTTGCTCTGCCTCTTCACTGTAGGCTAGGATCGGGATGGACCTCCAGATAAATCTGTCCTGTTGATGAAGACATGTTTCCTGACCCTTTGGGGTACCGTTCATGGTTCCTCTTCTGTGTGTTGCATTGCTGTTGTGTGCGTTATTGTCTATCTCTGCCCTAAGATTGGCAGCTTCTCAAACATAAGGACAAAAAGCACATTTTATTTTATTTTGTAGGGTTGGTTAATACAGAATTTCATGTAGCTCAGCTAGCCTCAAATTAGTTATGTAACCCCAAGTGACCTTGGGGCTCCTGATTCTCCTACCTAAACTTTCCAAGTGCTAAGATTACAGGCATGAACCGCTATGTGTAGCAAAATACGTTTATCCTTTGTCACCCATTATAAGATGGCAAAGAATGGGGGTAGGGCAGTATTTCATTGGGTGGATGCACAAACTTACTAATGGGAAAGGCTCAACAGGCACGAAGGAACTCAACAACTCCAGACACTCAGCTTCACAGTTACTATTTATTCACTTGCCCAGAAAATATTTTCTGCCTGTTGCATGCTAAACAAGGGGTGGGCATGATAGGATATTTAAAGATCAAAGAGAGAGGGTTAAAGCCACAGGTTCTGGCACCTGACCACCTAGATTTGACCACCTAGATCTTCCCCTTGCAACCTTTTTGTAACTGATGGTAAACAAGTAACTCAGATACAAGAAACTTCTGTTTCTTCAACTGCTGTTATATGAGGACAATAACAGTATCTACTTTAAATAGATTGTTACTGAATGAGAAAAGAGATAAAAAGGAAAGGGCATGTCTGCTCCCATGTATGGTGGAGGAGAAAGAAGAGAAAATGTATTGTATATGTGAGAGAGAACATAGCCAGAGGCAGAAACATCTGGGAGGGTGCAGGGTAGACATGACCAGACTGAGCTGCTGGGCCATGTTGGGAGGAGAGGAGAGAGAAGGGAAAGGGAGGGTGGGGGGGGGGAACCTGGAGATTAAGAGGCCAGGAGGCCAAAGAGGCCAAAAGAAAGAGGTAAGCAAAATGGCTGTATCATATAGGGAAAGGCAGCTCAGCCCCCTGGCTAGAGAGTTCAGGTTAAAGGGTGGGGTATGCTAGCCGAGGACCCTGTAACAGGTAGGCACTGAGGGATGCTGGGAGAACCTGGCAGCCAGGTTCACTTTGATATGTTAAATAGATATCTCAGCCAGCAGACTGGGTAAATTATTTACCTGTCTGTGACTTGTGGGTGGAGCCAGACCGATGGAGTTATTTAAATGCCTAACAAGGGCAGAGTCATCCTGCCTCTGTTTGCAATCAAAATGAAATCAAATGTTGCTTGTAAAATGGAGCCTCTCAGGGCAAGGAACTGGCTGAAGAATGACTGTTTTACACAATTTATTCCTAAAAGTAAAACGGGTGCCACGCTATAAACTTATTAATAAAAATATTAAAGTAAATTTGTGCTACTGGAAAACATGATACATTAAAATTGTCCCAGGAAAACTAGACCCGAGAACTTACCAAACACACCAAATAGAGCAAAGGGTGCAACACCATTCCCTGGACCCCACGAAGGGGCGACATCCAACACTGATGGCAACCTGTCTTCTGCCTACCTGGTGTATGCATAAAAAAAACACAGGCAGAACCCCCAACTTCCTGCCAACTTCCGCTTGAGTCGGTCCCTACTGACTGTCATCTATCTGTGTCTGCCCATTCATCTGTCTTGACCTGGTCTTTCACTTCACCTTGATGACCTCCATAGTCCGATACCTGGCCTGAATGGCTCATCTTGACCCTGAGGTTAGGGTTGACTCAGCTACCGGTGACCTGTGCTGGGCTCATTGATATCTAAACTCCCTCAGGAACTCTCTTTGGAACCTCTTGACTGCCACTGTGCCCACTTTAATCCTTTGTAGCCATTCGGTAGCCCACATGTATACATACTTACACATATATTTACTGTGCGATATGTAATGTGTGATCTGAGAGCTAAGACTAGTAGTTAAGGCTGAAATAAAAGAACCTGTGTTTGCCTTGGCCAGCTATCAAGGGAAACTGGGAATACAAGTAGCAGCCAATGAAACAAATACAGTTTCTGAATTTATTGTTATTTCATAAATTCTGACACATGGAAAGACATAAATGTGTCCATCTATCTATATTTCGGACATAGCATTCTCATGGCAGCTAAAATGCATTGACGCTTTTAAAGTTTTTAGAGTGTTCAACACACGGCAAAATAGTACTTAGGTGCTAGTACTTCTCTGTGCTCCAGGGTCACAGGACTGACAGGGGGACAGGCAACAACTCCAACTCAGGATAACCCTAGGTAGATTTGAGGCATCAAAGGTTCAGACAAAGCGTTGAAGGGAGGAGGAGAAGAGGCATGATGGAGGAGGCAGACTCTGAGCTGAGCCTGGTGGGTGTAGACCGGATTGCGCATGCTGCAGAGTGACACTTTTTACAATGATGAGAGCCTTAAGTCAGGAAACCTTGGGATCATTCAGGGGCTTGGAAGCTGCCAGGACTGCTGCGGAAAGGTCTCGGCTGATGTGCAAGGCAAATTATTTAACCAATTGTTCCTTCATTCTGCAAACATTTACTGAGGCCCCATAGGTGCCAGACATTAGGCTAGGTGAGGACTCAAGAATCAAATTCTGTATTAGCTTCCCCAAAAGAGCACACATAAGCAGACACAGAGACAGAGACGAACCCAGATCGCGGCTGTCCCGCTGCACACCAGGACATGGACTAGGCAGGAACACTGAGTTCATCTTCTACAGGGACCAAATCATGGCAGTTACTTTCCCCACCCTACTCATAATTATTTATGAGCTGTAGGTGCTCTGAAACAGGGCCTTAGGAAATCTCATTTCCCGATTTCTCCCTTCTCCCAGAGCCTGGGGCTATCTAAACCTCATGTTTATTTTTTAAACCACATCCCTACCATTGATGACTCACACTAACTTTTGTCATCTGCTATGAAACCTACTATTATATGTGTTTGCCCATGCCAGTCTGTCCACCTTGCTAATTCTTGGCGTTGAGCCTCATTCTGGTCGTTATTCTGTTCTTTCTCCTTCCATTTCCTGTCATACCCACACCCAGCGTACTGGAGCTATTAAGAGTCAAATCTATCCCAGCACTTGGAAAGATCTCTGTGTGTTCGAGGCCAGCCTGGTCTTACATAGTGAGTTCTAGGACAGCCAGAGAAAGCAGTGACTCTGCCTCAAAAACAACAAACAAAACAGAAAAAACAAAACCTTCCACCAACAACTATAAAAAGAGTCAAATCCTGAGCCCTGACAGCTCTAATAAGGCTTGGCCACTGTCCTCAATAGGTCAACCAGACAGTCACGTGAACCTGAAAAGCAAAGAAAAGATGTATAATGTTGTCATATGGGTAAGAAGTGGAGAAGCCCAATGACCTACCTCTACCTCCACACGCCCAGCTCTATCTCTCAGGTCCTGACATGAGGTTTCCATTAAACAGAGAGCAGTTCTGGGCAGTTCCACCCACCATTGACCCAGCATTGTTTGGAATCTAATTTCTCCTGCAAGGTGGTCTGACAAAAGTCAAGTCTCTTGTAGGGAGACAGACACCTCCGTCGGCCTTTTCCTTCTCTTAGCACGAGACTCTGAGAAATCCAGTATCTCAGGCTACTACTTCAGTAGTCTAATAGCCAAAGGGAGGGCACAAGTGTCTCTTCACGTATTTTCATTCCTCCCAGGATAATCACAGCAAGAATAGTTCACAACTACATAAGGAGTCATATTTATGCTTGGGAGACTCCACCCCTAGTCTCACACATTGCATACTGACTCTAACCACACATCTTGTTATGGGATCTGCTTTTTTGTCTAGAAAGGGGGCCAGGGAGAAGGAGACTACTTTCACTATGTCTCTTTCTCTCTGGTATTAGTCCCACTACTCACAGAGATCTTGTAGCCATTAGGCCCAGCATCTGAAGTGACAAGACTTTCAAGAGCCCAGAAAAACCTGTTAACAGCCCCCTTGCCCCTTCTGAGGGCTGTATTAGCTCAGCTTCACAGTAGATGCTGTGGTCCAGGTCCTTTCATGGGTTACCAGGGAAATCGGGGTTCCTTCTTTCGGGTTCTTAGTCTCCTTAATACAATAATTTAAAAACAAATTGAATAGAATTTTATTAGAACTTGGGAGAAAAACAAACCAGACAAGCACAGTGAAAATCTGTACAACTGCCAAGTGGGAGGGGGAGCTATGCCTCTTGATGGAGGTGGGCAGATAGCTGCATGGAGGAGGGGTATTGGGGTGGTGGCTTC
This sequence comes from Cricetomys ansorgei, assembly GCA_026225945.1. NCBI lineage: Eukaryota > Metazoa > Chordata > Mammalia > Rodentia > Nesomyidae > Cricetomys > Cricetomys ansorgei. Next base: position 5,541,356 of record JAMJFZ010003206.1, read on the forward strand.
AGAGAAAGAGTGGGAGAGCCCAGCATGCCTCAGGATCCTTTATAGGAGCTTTACATGACACGTGACTCTCCAAATTGTAGTTCTAGGGGCTTTTCTGGCACATGCTTTGTTGTATGAAGCTCAGGTGGAGAAGGGTTTCTGAGCCAAGTGGCTTCTTTCACGAATTTTGATGTTTTGGTCTCCAGTGCCATCCTTCCTTTAGCTTCTGGGAATGGGCTGCTGCTGATTCACACGGAGTTCCCCTCAGAACTCAGCCCTCCATGTGGAAGTAACCTCTACAAAGGTACAGTGCCTTCCCAGGGGTAGTCTGCTTCTGCATACATTTCTGCCCATTTGCTTTAATCTGGAATAATTCTAATGGGTCAGGCCAGACTCAGAGCATTCCTGGGGAATAGCTAAAGGAAGGACTCTAATGCAATTGTTTCTCTGCTGAGCTACAGCCTCTGCCTAATCCTGCTTCTATCACATATTATATATCTTGAAATACCTCCTACATCTCACACCAACCCGCAATAAACCTCCTTGCACTCTAGTCTCCCTTTCAGTTTTCGAGGAACCCAGTATACTACTGAGTTCTGTTTATCTTTCCATCACCATAAAACTTTAACATTAGCTCGTCAGCTGTGAACACCTAAGCTCCTAGGCCTGGATCTTCGTTTCTCATACACAGTGCACTGCAGTGTCACGCTCCTAGGACTGGTCCTTCAGAACATAGAGCACACTAAAGATCGACTATTGTAATGAATAGGTGGATAAGGCCAATCCTGCTGGGTCACATAGGCGGGCGGGAATTGGAGTCCACTCAGACGCTGTGGCTTGAGGGCGTGGCCCCGAGTCCCCGCCCCGAGACCCGGCAGAGGGCGGGGCCAGGGCATGCCGTAGGCCGCGCGATGCGGCTGCCCGCGGTCCGGCTGGTGTGGCTCGGGCGGCTGCACTACTCGGAGCTGCTAGCGCTACAGGAGCATTGGCTGCGGCAGCTACAAGCCGACCCTGGCCCGGGGGCCCCTTCGGGGACCGAGGCCGGCGCGCTCTTGCTCTGCGAGCCAGCGGGGCCCGTGTACACGGGAGGGCTACGCGGCGGCCTGACGCCCGAGGAGACCACGCGGCTGAAGGCCTTGGGCGCCGAAGTGCGCGCTACCGGCCGCGGCGGCCTGGCCACTTTCCACGGCCCAGGCCAGCTGCTCTGCCACCCCGTCCTTGACCTGCGGCGTCTAGGCCTGCGCCTGCGCACTCACGTGGCGGCGCTGGAGGCGTGCGCCGTGCGCCTGTGCGAGCTCCGGGGTCTGCGAGGTGCTCGCGCGCGGCCGCCGCCCTACACCGGTGTCTGGCTGGGCGACCGCAAGATCTGCGCGGTCGGTGAGCGCGGGGGGCGAGGCCAACCCGGGCAGGGGCGGGGCCAACTCTGGAAGCTCTAGTTTCTCTTACACTGTGCACTGCAGTGTCAACCTCTTAGGACCGGACCTGCAGAACACAGCGCATACTGAAGACTGGTTATTGGAATGAATGGGTAGATAAGGCCGATCCAAATGACATTGACATGCCTCACGATTATTTATTTTTCGAGACAGAAGGGTCCTCTAGTTCAGCTCTCATGCTGGAGAAACGTCCGGTGTGAATTGCCAGTTTATTCCTGTATATCACAAGGGGAGGACAGGACGCCAGATTTCAAACTTGCAAAGCAATGCAATCCGTGTGTTAAAGGAATCTTGATAATAACGGCTGCTGACCACAGCTCCCTGACCCACTATGTGTTCCACCCAGGCTCCTAGGGCCCCCCAGGCCTACCTACCTTTCAGCACTAGAAGGATCCCAAGGCCCCAAGGGAGGGGAGTATAGCCATTTCTAAGACACTTTTGGCTTGCCTTGCAGGAGTCCGCTGTGGAAGGCACGTCACATCCCACGGTCTGGCTCTGAACTGTTGTACAGACCTCACGTGGTTTGAGCACATTGTGCCCTGTGGACTGGTTGGGACAGGAGTCACTTCGCTGAGTGAGGCACTTCAGAGACTCGTAACTGTGGATGAAGTAATGCCATCTTTTCTTGAGGCCTTCAAAGAGACCTTCAAGTGCACGTTGGTCTCCGACGACAGCCCCAGCTGAAGGGCACTAATTCACCTTAGCCCTTCGATAGAAAGCTCCTAGTCCAACTTGAGTCACCAGAACCCGATTCTAGAACTGCTCTGTGATTTACTGACCGTGACTAAGGACAAATCCTGAGCTCTTGAGCTCCCCATCTACCTCAGGGATGGATGTGAAAACATTTATGAAAAGCCACATGCTGCATAAAGCATCCATGTGACCTAACACCCACTTCTCGGTTTGGAGACACTCCAGTGTTATAAACTGCCATTTCTTAGTTACTTGCTAGTTTCTCAATATATCTAACCGTGATTTTGGTTTCTAAGTTTTTTGAGTTTTGTGGGAATCGAATCTTCGCATGGCCCAGGTGAAAGTGATGCGATGAAGTTATTTCATTCTCAAAAGTCTTTCTTCAATAAAGGGGAAAGCCTCTTCAAAATATGAGATTTTTGTCTTTCTGTGTTGAATCCCTCTCGAGTGTGATAATTTACCTGTGTTTGCTTGGGGTCCACAGAGATGGGCTAGAGGGCTAGATGGGCTGTGGAAAAGACAAGAATAATTCCTCCTTCCACACAACAAAATGCTATAAAGAATAGGTTTTCCTGCCTGGGATTCCCTGGGTTTATAAAAATGTCAGCCCTTGCTGAGTAACGCAACAGAAACCTGTGATTCAACAGGACAAGGAACACATTACCTCATTTTTTGTGGATCGGGAATTTGGGAGAAACTTATCTAGGCTGGAGTCTTACCAGAGCTTACATTAAAGGTGTCAGTTATCACTGGAAGGCTTAACTGGTGCTGGAGGTCAGTGTCCAAGATGGAGCACTCCATTGTGCTTGGGTGCTTCTTGTCGGCAAGAAGCCTCAGTTCATTACCGAGTGGGCTCTACTGAAGGGGAGCAGGCTTCTCAGCGAGCGATGTTAGGAGGCAGGCTAGGAGATTCCATGTCTTATTACCTAGCTTTGGGAGTCACACAGTCCTTTCTGTATCCTCGTGAACGAGCCACATTAGCTGTGAGAGGTGAGGCTTTTTAGGGGCCGTCTTGGAGACTGGTCTCCTTGGCTTGTGAGAAGTGGACAGAACCTTGTCTGAGACTCTAGTGCCAGACTTGGTGCTATGGAAGTTACTTCCTCTATTTCCTCTCTCTAGGTTTTAGTGTTGATTAGAAATGCAGTAAGAGCCAAATTGTAATTTGACATTTTCTAGGAGCCTTATTTAAAAGGCTTTTTTTAAAAAGGTGGTTAGTTTTAATACATTTGTCCCAATTCATTAAAAAAATCTTTCTGAAGCAATATAACATTAATATTTTTTAATTATCATACTAAGTCTAAAATTTGGTGCATCCTTTGTACCTTTAAGAAGCCTCACTTGACTAATAGGTGCTCATTGGTCCCGTGGGGATAGCCTTGAAACTGACTTTTTTTTTTTTGAGACAGACTCTTATATAGTTCAGGCTGGTCTTGAACTACTGATTCACCTGTCTCTACCTCCTGAGTGTGGAGATTATAAGTACGTGCTTGAAACTATGCCTGCCTTTGTTTGCTTGATTTTTGATAATGGTCTCATGTAGCCCAGGTTGACCTAGAACTTGTCAAGTAGCCCAGAATGACCTTTCTGAGAACCTGTACAGTTCTCCCGGATCGTAGAAAATAGCTGGATGGTAGTGGATTGAGTTGGCCTTCAGAGCCAAACTTTCACAGTATGAAACAGTGTGATGGTGTCTGCTAGGCATGAGAGGGGTTAAGTTCCTTGACGAAGGTAAAACACTGAGAATAGTGTCGGCACAGGCCCAATGCTCAGTCTCATTATGATACATTCTGTTCTCCATTGCTTTTCTTGAGGAACTCTTCCCACATCCTGGAGCTTCCCCTCATGGCAGTAGCGTCCTCAAGAATAGAGCCGTGACTGTCTTGTTACCTTCATACCTCTGGCAAAAACTACTGCCTGGCATACAGAAGACCAGTCATACATAAACAGAGTAGAATTCAACTCTTTAAAAAGTCTCCTATCTTGGACTTGGGGAGGCTCAGTGGAAAAAGTGCTTGTTGGAGAAATGTGAGAACCTGAATTCACATGGCCAGAACCCACAGGGAAACTGGCACAGTGTTTGTTCTGGCTAGTTTCATGTCAACTTGACACAAGCTAGAGTCATCTGAGAGGAGGGCATCTCAACTGAGAAAATGTCTCCCTAAGGTCGGGCTGTAGGCAAGCCTGTATAACATTTTCTTAGAGATTGATGAGGGAGGGCTCAGCCTGTTGTGAGCAATGCCATTCCTCCTTGGGCTGGTGGTCCTTGTTCTATAAGAAAGAAGGCTGAGTAAGCCATGAGGAGCAAGTCAATAAGCAGCACCCCTCCATGGCTTCTGCATCAGCTCCTGCCTCCAGGTTCCTGCCCTGTTTGAGTTCCTGTCCTGACTTCCTTCAGTGATAAACTACAGTGGGGAAGTGTGAGAGCGATGAACCCTTTCCTCCCCAGCTTGCCTTTGATTCTGGTGTTTCATTGCAGTGACAGAGACCATAAATAAGACAGTAGTACACATCTGTAGACCCAGTGCTCCTGTGGTGATACGGGAAGCAGAGACAGGAGAGATGCCAGGAACCTACAGGCCGGCTGGCCTGGCAAATGCAGTGGTGGCAGCAGAAGAGAAGGTGGAGGGTGTTCTCTGACCTCCGCACACATACCATGGCATGTGAATGCCTGTACTGACACACATGAATGCATGCGCTCACACAGAGACACAGGCACACACACACACTCTCTCATGGTGCCCATCTGTGACCAGCCGTCCCTTTAGATATATGTCAGTAGCTAAGCACACACCTTCGGTGTGGACAGACAGACTCAGAGTACAGCAAAATGTTATTCCCTGTACCGGACTTGAGTGGCACAAACTGACACTCATGAGTTACTGCTGGCTGCAGGTGTGTTCTCTTCGGCTCACAGGGCTTGTGCATGTATGTGTGTATGTAAATATATTCATTGCCAACATTCAGAAAATTACATTGTAGCTCCAGGACCACCTCTCAGTTCTCAACACGCCCATTCGCTGACATTGGCTTCCTGACTGCCAGAGGCATTTGAGTTGGTGAAGCCTGGTCTAGATAATCCAGAGGTCCAAGATGCAGCAGAGTAGGAACTCTGAGGTCACAGCACCAGTTCTGTGCTGCAGACATGGAGAGCCCTTTAAGAAGGGACCAGAGAGCCAGGTAGCAGTGGTGCACATCTTTAGTCCCAGCACTCTAGAGGCAGAGGCAGAGGCAGGCGGATCTTGGGAGGACCAGTGCACCCTAGCGGTGACAGCGCTGACCTCGGCTCTCTGCTTCCTTGTAAGATCCTCGATTTCCCATGAGATACTTGCTCTCCCTCAGTGAGATCTCCGCTCCTCTGCTTATAATGAGCCAATCCTGTGCTCAGGTCCTGACCAATCAGAAAGGTCTCTTAGCCACTGCCTGTTTGGTTTAAAAGGCCCACACGGCCACATTTTGGCGCTGCCATGTTCTTTTAATTGGTTAGCCCTGACATATATATATACATCAGTGTCTTCTTGAGCTATTTGGCAGACCCAACAATCTCTGTGAGTTCAAGTCCAGACTGGTCTACAGAGTGAGATCCAGGACAGCCAGAGTTACACAAAGAAACCCTGTCTCGAAACCTTACACACACAAAAAAAAGAGAGAAAGAGAAAGAGAGAAAGAGAGAAGGGGGGGGACCAGGATTTCCGCAGCTATGTGGAAAAACACTAGTTACCAGTGAAACACAAAGCAAAACTACAGTGAGGTCCTACCTCAGTCCAGCCACATAGCTAGTATCAAAACAGCAAAGGATAACAAAAGTTGTGAGAACATAGAGAAAAGGGGGCCTTAAATACTGTTGGTGAGAATGTAGATTACAATAGCCATTATACAAAAGAGAGAGTAGAAATTGGAGAACTTCCATCTGATTCAGCAATCTCACAATTACTGTGTTAGTTACTTTTCTATCTGGCATGTGATAAAACACCATGCCAGAAGGAACCACTAGAGAGTTTGTTTGGTCTTATGGCTCCAGAAGGGATGAGTCTGTCATGGTGGGGCGCATGGTGGGCAGGCATGGCAGAGGAGCAAAAAGCTGAGAGCTCCCACCTCAGCCATAAACAGGAAATAATCAAACTGGAAGTGGCTTGAGGATTTTGGTCTCAAGGCCTGCCCCAGAGGCATACTTCCTGCCTCAAGGCCCACCTTCTAAACCTCCCCAATGCTACCGCCACCTGGGGACTAAGTGTTTAATTACTGGAGCCCATGGGGGACTTTTCGGATTCAAACCACTACATGTACTATGCAAAATAAATGAAATCAGTATGCCATAGAGGTGTGTTCACTCTCATCTCACACCAGCGCTATTCTCAAAAGCCAAGAAATGGAATGGGAGCAACCAGAGTGACCATAAGCTGATTAACGGATGAAGTAAATGTGATACCTGTATAATGGAATACTATGCAGCTTTATAAGCAGGGAGGGATCCTGTTATTTGAATGAATCTGAAGGACATCCGTGAATGAAACAAATTAGATTCAGAAAAACGAATGCTGTGTGATCTCACTTATATTTATGTCTTGGTTAGGTTTCTATTGCTGTAATAAAACACCATGACCAAGGCAACTTTGTGGACAGAGGGGTTTATTTGGGGCTTTTGGTTTCAGAGGGATAAGAGTCTATCACATCATGGTGGAGCTGTTGCAGCAAGCACCAGGCATGGTGGCAGGAACAGCTGAGAGCTCACATCTCCAACTAAAACCAGGGAGCAGAGAGAGTACGAACTAGCACAAGCCTTTAAGTTCGCAAAACCTGCTCCAGTGACATACTTCCTCCAACAAAGCCTAAGCTTGCCCAAACAGCCACCAATAGGGAACAAAGTATTCAAATGCCTGAGACCGTGGGGGACATCTCATTCAAACCACCGCAATGTGGAATCTTGAGGAGTCATTCTCATGGTGGTGGAGACTAAAATAACGATTACCATAGGCAAGAGAAGATGGCAGAAGGGAGGGTGTGGTAAGTCCCCAGATGCAGGAAGAGTCCTGGTGTTTTTATTGCATGTGGAGTGATTACAGTTAATGTAGTGTATGTTTCAAAATTGCCAGGAGAGAGGATTTAGGGTGGTCTCACCACAGAGAAACAATATTTAAGGTAATTAATGTTTTTCATCCTGATCAGATCTATATAGATATAGATATATAGATATATAGATATTGGTTTCTCTCTTTTCCCGAGGGGTTCTGCTTCCCTCCCCAGAAGGTGGCTAAAGCTATCCACCTAGCGTTCTCCCCCCCCCCCCCAGGAAAGTGCATGGTGTGGGTCAATGCATCCAGGGACTAAGAGCCAAAGAGAGTGAATTAGATTCTTGGGAGAGGTTATCAGAGGAACGTCTCTCTGTTTATTAAAGCAAGGGTGATTACATTTATAGGGTAAAGGTAAGGGAGGGTCTTTGGTACCCAGGGATGGGAGCCATTGATTAAGACAGGGATACTGGAATAGCCCCATTTGCATCCTGGAGTGCTTTGAACATATTCTGAGGAACAGGAGTTTACTTGCAACTCTAGGTAAACAGTTCTGCTGGATCTTGGCCCACCTTTGGGAGGGGGTGAAGTTTTGCTGTGGCTTGTGGTCTGTCAGTGACTGGAGAGAGGAGGGGCCAGATTCCTGCCAGCTCCTCATATTGAGATCCTGGGGTTGTAAGCATCCTTGACCCATAGCTGCGTGACCATTCCATGACAGCACCACATATGTATATGTATATGTATATGTGTATGTTTATGTGTATGTGTATGTATATGTATATACATATATATGTGTGTATTTATATTTTTATATATGTATACATACACATATATATCAAATATCATATCATACCCCATAGAGAGGTACAATTATTCCAGTCAAACACAAAGGTTATTTACACACATGTGCGCACACACACACCATACACCTTCAGACCCAGCACTCGGGAGGCAGAGGCAGGCAGAAGTCTATGAGTTCAAAGTCAACCTGTTAATACTTGTCTCAATTAATAATGATTGAATAATAAATGAATAAAACTTAAAAAATAAGAGGGTCATGATTTACTTGTCCCTGGTCCCTAGCTCAGAGCCAGGTGCAGAACAGATTATAGGAAGTGTATGATAGTTATTAATGTTCTCCATATTTTTGGCTCCCTGCCTCTGGACGCAGGACAGGAATGTACTTCCTGACACCCTCGGAGTTGGGTAGAGCCAGGTTATTTGTTCTAGCAAATGAGTTATAAATGGGGGTGACATCTCATTTCTCAGCGGGAGCACAGGGTAGCTGGTGCCAGACTTCAGGGTTCTTTCCTTATAGAATAGGAACCAGCGCCATCAAAGAGTGTGGTTGCTTCCTGGGGGACTGCAGAGACCAGAGCCTCCTCCACTGCCGAGCACAGACAGCTTGCCTGAATGGGGAGGTTGTCAGTTGCCACAGCAGACGCACATCTATCTCCACTGCCATGATACATTTCTGTTACTCAGGACACTCGCATCTAAAAGTGTAGGACCCACTATAACAGAAGCAAAAACAAAATAAAACATCTGGACACAGCAGCACTCAGGGGTAGAGGCAGCTGGATCTCTGTGAGCTCAAGGCCAGCCAGGGTTTCATAGTGAGACCCTGTCTCACAAAAACAAAAAATTGAGGGGTTACTTGGAAAGGATCTGGAATCTTAACAGTCTAAGAGTAGTTTAGCAGCAAGGCTCAAGAATAGGGCCAGAGCAGAACACAAAATTTCTTTGTGAACAAAAATCCCTAGAAATTGTCTGGAAAGATGAAGCAGCTGATTGAATTCTAGTGATGTAGAGAGGTTGGGATGTTGGAGGTCCAGAGCCTAATGGCAATTTGTCTTGAGTAGGTAGGTTTAGCCCCCTAAAGAGCCATTCCTTACCCATCTCTGTGTTGGACCTAACGTCCTGTGACCTACAGATAAAGCCAGACCTCACGTCCTGACCAACAGGTATTAACAAATCCCCGTCCTCCATCAATCAGAAGGGTAAGTGATATCAGACAGCATCTGAGGCCTGTAGCTGAACCTTCTCAGCCTGGCTGGCCTACCTAACCTACCTTGCTGGTGTTTCTTGATATATGGCTTTCTTTGTTCTGTTACCATAAAATGTCATGAAACTACTTGCATGTTGGAACATGTATTTCGAGGTGACCTAAATCGTGTCTCCAGGCCACGGCCACTCATATTTGGCTCTAGAATAAGCTATCTCTATGGAGGGTTGAGCAGGTAAGAGGGTGAACACTCGAGGTACTGCTGGGAGAGTGGATGAGAACCAAGTTTGGAGAGGAAAGATGCTAAATGTTTGATGCAGTCATGGGAGATGAACATGGAGGAAGGTAAGAGATAGCAGATGTGCAGCTTGGTGCATGGGTGTGATGAGCGATGGTTCAGATCTGCGAGCCAGGAGGGAGGGAGGCTGTTACATATGAGGCCCGGGCTGAGGAGGAGGCCAGGGAGGCTGACAGCAGATGGCAGAGGAATAGTACAAGGTGTAGAAACAGATAATGCTTCTTTTGTTTGTCCTGCGGTCGCCAAGAAAGGACTATTTTATGGTTGGAAAACATAAGGGTAGGATGAGGCTGGAGAGATGGTTCAGCAGTTAAGAGCCCTTGCTGCTCTTGTAGAGGGCCTAGGTTTGGTTCCTAGCACACACATGGTGATTCACAACCATCTGCAACTCCAGTTCAGGAGATTCAACACCCTCTTCTGGGTTCCTTGGGCACTGCAAGAATGTGCACATGCATACATACAGGCAAAACTCCACACATAAAATACACTAAACAGCTCATTTTTAAAAAATGTCTCTGAGAGGCTAAGTGATTTGAACGAGGTCATACAGTTGGTCAGGAGCAGAAGGCTCTGAAGACAGTGGAGCTGGCGTCCTGAAGGAAAGGAGCCTCCACAGCAGGTGGGCAGAGCCAGGGACACAGAGCAGAACACTAGAGTTTAGCAGAAATTGGACCGGTGGCATCAGGTCAGGCCACTGGTGCACATTCCTGACTCTCCTTCCTGCCTGGATAGATCTCACCTCCGGCTTCCCATCGGGACCTTCCTCCAGGAAGGAAGCTGAGCAAGAGGAGGATATGTAGCACCCTGGCTTCTGCCTGGAGAAATCCTCCTCTTGTTTGTTCAGAAGCCTTTCCTCATACGTAAACAGACTGTCCGGGGTCTGGTGGGCCAGAACCGGGGGTACGGACATGACTGGCTGCAGTTAATGGTCCAGTCCATCTTCCATGAAGATGACTAGGAAATCAGACAGAACTGGCTCTGGGAGTATGACCAGATATATCTTGCTCCACACAAAACACTTCTCTTAAGCAAAGCTTAATACCAGTGTTCCATGTTGTTATAATTACATATATTTATATAATTTATAGTTACATACATTTTGGTTTGTTTGTTCCTTTGTTCTGTTGTTTTTTGCAAATATGTAGCCCAGGTTGGTCTTAAACTCAATAAAGTTCTCCCGCCCTAGCCTCCCAAGTATTGGGATTATGAGTGCGTACAACCACACTTGGCATGAATGATTTGATTTTGTTTTAGTAAAAACTTTTATTAGTTTTTTGTTTGTCCCAAGTTTGCTATGTAGCTGTAGATGAACTTGAACTCTTGATCTCCTGCCTTCACTTCCTAAGTGCTTGGATTATAGGAGTCCACCATCAGGTCCGACCTTCTTCAGCTTTTTAATAATGCATGTAACCAGAATAAAAATGTAAGGGTACGACATGTTGAAATGTAGGTCTTGTACCAGTTCCTCAGCCCTTTAGACTCTGTCCCCTTCCCTGGAAGCTTACAAGGCAGCGTGTATTACTTACGTGTTTTAGAGATATTTGTGCATGTGTAAATGTACATATATGTACATATGTACGTGTATGTATGTGTACTTGAATGCATATATGTGCTATGCACACCCTTTCTCACATAGTAGCACATCATGTGTTAATCCTGCTTTGGGTATTACTTCAGATCAGTGCATAAAGAACATTTTGTTCTTTTAAAGGACCATTTAGTATTCCATTGAATGATTTGCTGTGCCATTGCTTATTTAGCTAGTTTCTAGTGAGACTTTAAGGTCATGTCCAGTCTTTTGCTTTTAAAAATGAGGCTGTGGGGCCGGAGGTGTCACTTAGTGGGTAGAGTGCTTGCCTGCGTGCACGAAGCTCTGTGTTCAATTCCCACCACTTCAGAAAACGAGCTGTGGTGGGGTGTGCTTGTCATCCTGGCATTCACGAGGTGGAGGCAGGAGGATCAGAAGTTTAAGAGTTTAAGGTCATTCTCCAATACATGCCAAGTTCAAGGACATCCTGGGCTACATGAGACCCTGTCTCAAAAGAACAGCAAAGAGACATGCAACTAAGGCCACAGTGTTTAACTTCCCTAATACCCTGAACTATGACCTTTTCCATACGAGAGACTGATTCTGGTGGTTTGTGTGAGCAGCCTTACCCCGTAGCTCTGCCTGCCTCTGCTTCCTGGATGCTGACATTAAAGCTATCTGCCAACACGCCACTGCTTTCTGTTCTTGTTTTATGTCCTTGGGATATATCCATGGGAGGAAGTGGGGGGTGACAGCCTGCATGATGAGTCTTAACATTTGTCCTTCTGCTGATTCACATCAGGGTTCATCCTGTGACGTGGGCTTCCCAGCCTTACTCACACACCTCCAGGTGGAGAGCCCTTCTCCTGAGCCAGCCTTTTGCCCATTTCTGTTAGCACTGGGATTGAGTCAAGGGTTCGATGCACGGTGAGCAAACGCTCAACCACAAAGCTGTGTGCCAGCCCCCCTTTCACTTTTCGTTTTGTTTTTGAGACAGGGTCTCACACAGCCTTGAATTTCTCCTCTTGCATCCATATCCCAGGTGTGGATGTCAGGCCAACACAATTACGCCTGCCCACCCCCACCCCCCAACACACACACACACACACACACACACACACACACACACACACACACATCTTTTTGGCTTCTTACTAAGTTGTCCATGCTGGCTTTCAACTCATTTTGTAGCTCAAGCTGGCTTTGAACTCGGATTTTTCTGACTTCTACCTCCTGAGTGTCACCAGGCCCAAGGCATTATTGTATGATCTGATTGTTAGAAAGTTAGTCTTAGGAGCTGGAGAGACGACTTAGCAGTTAAGAGCAATTACTGCTCTTTCAAAGGACCCAGGTTTGGTTCCCAGCATCCACGCAACGGTTCATAACTACCTGTGCCTCTATTTCTGATGCCGTCTTCTGGCTCAGAGGGCTCCTGCATGAATACATGTACACATGCACTTATGCAGGCTCACACACATGTACATAAATTTAATATTATTATTATTGGTTTTTTGAGACAGTGTCTCATCACATAGACTTGGCTATGCTGGAGTTTGCTGGGTAGATCAGGTTGGCCACCAGTACACAAAAAAATTTGCTTGCCTCTGTCTCCTGGGATTAAAGTTGTAAGTCACCATGCCCAGCCAAACACACAACATTTAAAAAGTAATAAATCCTTAAAAAAGAAATTTATTTTTGTCCTAACAGATTTCATTATGTTATCAACATAATTGTTTGGCCCTGCAGTGTCTTCTCCGAGGCCTTTCCTGGGCGCATCCTCATGCCTCCTGGTGGCCCTGACCACACTGACCACACTGTGTCATGGTTCCTTATTTGTGTGTCCAGCACCATCCAGACTGTGAGCTCTGCTGCTGGGATGGGAGCTGTGCGCCAGTGGCTTACCCATCCCTAGCCCAAGGCCTGCCACAGAAGAGATGCTCAGAAACAGTCTGCAAAATCAGCAGGAGGGTTCTCAGAAGTGTTCTCTTTAAGTAACACACTCCTGGTTCTTCTGTTTTCACATAAAACAGACCCCACAAAACTCTTCATCAGGCTTTCATTGGCCAGTGTGTCCTAATCTCTGTTGCCTGCAATTGAAGATAACATGTCTGGCACTATCCTGCACAAGGTGTCTCAGCCTCCCCTGTACTCTGAGGACACACAGATGGGTCAGTTCCAGCCCTTTCTAGGAGTCACCGCTTTGCAGCAGAGACACATCTGTAAACAAAACGAGCAATCAGGTGTTAAGTGGACTGCAAGTCGTGTGAACGGAAACTTCGAGAACAGTGATAGTCTCAAAAGGGAGAAGAGGTAAAACCGAGTGGGTTTGGATTCTGGTTGTAAATTAGAAACAAACACTCTTCTCGTAGGAGCTTCAATCCAAGAGAATATTTTTAGCCATGTGAGCTGTAACCTCAGCATCAAGAGGCAGGAGTAGAGGGGCATTGCTACAAGTTTGCCTGGTCTACAAAGTGAGTTCCAGCCAGCCAGAGTTAAATAGTGAAATTATGGTCAGACATGGTGAAATATACCTTTAGTCTCAGAAAGCAGACGCAGGTGGACTCTGTGAGTACAAGACCAGCCTAATCTACAGCCTTAATCTAATTAAGACCCTGTTGTGAAAGAGAGGGAGAGAGAGAGACAAGAGACAGAGATGGAGAGACAGAGACAGAGAAGAAAGAAGGAAGAAGGAAGGAAGGAAGGAAGGAAGGAAGGAAGGAAGGAAGAAAGGATGGAAGGAAGGAATAGTGAGACTGTCTTTTAAAGAAATAGTGAGACTGTCTTTTTAAAAACATAGTCTGGTCAGGTGGTGGTGGTGCACACCTTTAATCTCAGCACTGGGGAGGCAGAGGCAGGCGGATCTCTGTGAGTTCGAGGCCGCCTGGTTTACAGAGTTCCAGAACAGTCAGAGTTACATAGAGAAATTCTGTCTCAAAAAACAAAACATAACAAAAGTAGCCTGGGATAGATATTAGGCATGATTATCAGAGTCTCAAATAACAGCATCATGACTAGATCTTCCTTCTCCTGATAGCTCTATTGACCTTGGAACTTTCTTCACTCTGCCCTGTGTGGTACCAAAGATGACTCCTGGGTATACCACATTTAGACTCCATAGCTTACCACCCTTGTGTTCATAAGTGCTCAGCCTATAGCCCAGAAAGGATTTTGAGTAAATCTTTGTGCCAAGGACTTGTCATGGCCCCTGGGAAGCCATCAAAGTAGAGCTCAGCTCCACCCAAACCAGATAGGCTTGGAGCAAGGGAAAGAGGATGATTCCCCAAAATCAAGAAAGAAGTTCAATTCCTAAAGGAAGAAATTCAGGGCAAGTGAAGTTATGATGCGTCCACAATGGCCTCAGAAGATCACAAGCAATTCCAGGGGAGGCAAGACGACAAAGTGAGAAGTGGACATGTCTCCGAGGTGTGAACTCAAGTGCCTGTCTCATTCCAGACGGTTCCTTAGGTGTCTCAAGTACATTCCCCTACCTGTCCCATTTCCCTTCCACAGGTGTGCTCCTGAGAACTGTCCACATCAGCACCTCCTGTTGAGGTCTTAGGAGAGACAGAAGTTATGGAGCCAGGCCAGGCTGACATGCTGGAGAATGAGTGAATAGCCCTGCCTCTAGTGAGGGATAACTCTGAGGGCTGAGCATCTATAAAGGCATCTATGGGTCTCTAGCAGGGCCAAGCTTGTTAAGGCTACACTTTATATGACCTTATATACTAGCCCTCACGCCATATTACTTCCCCACTTTCCTAAAGCACCTTTTCGCACATGACTCATTTGTGATCAGGTTCTAGTCTCCTGGTCTTTCCTGGGAGACCTACTTGCTTCTGACACACTCAATCTAGTACAATGTTTCTCATCCTTCCTAATGCTGTGACCCCTAAGTACAGTTCCTCATGTTGTGGTGACCCCTAACCATAAAATTATTGTCATTGCTACTTTATAACTGTCATTTTGCTGCTGAGTGATGTCTCAGCTCCTATGACCACGGAAAATGTGTGTCTTCCGATGGTTGCGATCCACAGGAGTCTTGAGAAGTCAGGGCAATTCTTCTCACGCCAAATCATACTGTCCCCGAGAGCAGGGATTTTAATCAGGATGATAAAGCAAAGAAAGGGGACTAGATGGAAATGGAGTCTAGAGAGATAGAAGAAGGCATCTGACTTAGAGTGCAGGAGACCTTTCTGGGAGGAAGCGCATCCGGGCAGAGGGAATAGCGTCTGGAGAGACAGAGAGCACACAGGTACTTTTGAAACTGAAGGTGTTGTCTTCCACTCTCCCAGGAAAATCACACCCTCCTCCTACAGGCCTAACTTCTCTTACTGCCTCCCCCCTGCATCCCTTACCCCCAGACCCAGGGCTAGAAGGGAACAGGAGAGGAGCCATTCACCCTGGCAGTGTCACTGCCTGTGCTAGGTCCTCTGCTTGTCCCTCCAGGTGCCAGCGTTCTCTGTCCAGCACAGGCCTCGTTGCTCTGAAGCTTGCATCTGGGTTGAACCAACAGGAGGCAGTGGTAGACCAATGGCAGGAGGGGAGAGGAAACTAGTATTTATTCCAGCATGGCTGGTTGTAGCCTTTAGCAAATGTCGCAGCTCCAGCCCAGGTGCCCTCCCCACAACTGTCCCTTGCCAGATTCTTGGAACTCCCCCACCCCCTCTACCCTTCACGCTCCTGCTGGTTTCCCTTCCTGCCTGCCAACCAGGTGTACTGCCCAGCTCCTGTTGACCTCCGAAGCCCTTGTCACACTTTCTCCAAACTGCCCAGTGTCAGGTGCCGCCTGTTTTCTGCTGGGCCCTTGTGTGACACATGGCTCTACTCCACAGTCAGGATGGACAGAGTCCTCTGGGAAGCTGAGCAAACGTCAAGAGTTGCTGGTGCTCAGATCATTTCATTAACCGTTCGCCTCTTCCCAGCCCAACACACCGGGGCTCAGGATATCTGAGATACCTTTCACACAGAATTTTAAAAAACAAATGTTTTATCGTTGACCCTGTTTTTGGAAGAGGAAATTGAGTCTCAGAAGAAGTTGCCTAACCTCTACCCATGAGCTCCACCTCTAGTTGATTGGAGTCATAGATTGAAAATATTCAGGAAAGAAAATGCCTTTGTCTTGATTTTGTTTTTAAAATTTTTTTTTGAGACAAGATCTCATGTATTCCATTCTGACCCCAAATTTGCTTTATAGTCAAGGATGTCCTTGAACTTCTGGTCCTCCCTAGCTCTCCAGTGCTGGGATTACAGGTTTGTACTGCCATGCTCAGTTTATGTGGTGTTGGCATCGAACCCAGAGCTTTCTGCATGCTATCAAAGCACTCTACCGAGTGAGCTATATCCCAAGTTTGTCCGGATTATAAACAAACTTTTTGTCATTATTCCCTAAGTAATACTACACAAAGACCATTTACATAGCATTTACATTGTATTGTGTATTGTAAATTACATAGAGATGATTTAAGGTATGCAGGAGGATGTGACAGACTACATACAAACACTACAGCATTTTAATGCAAAAGACTTGAGAATTATTGGCTTGTGGTGTGCACAGGGTTTTTGCGACCAGTCCTCCACAGACACTGCGGGTTGGCTGTCATTACAGGCAGGTCCACTGGTTAACTCAAGTCTGGACTCATGAAGAATGGGTATCAATAACCTGATGCAGTCACTAAATCTCCTCTGATTCATTCTCCATCTGCCCTGGCAAAGCACCAGGCTCCTGAACTGTTGATAGAACCCACCCATGCTCACCCTACCTCTCCAGCCCTCGCTCTTACCTACTAGCCATTCTGGGAACACTATGGTGAAGAACACAGCTGCCTTCTGCTCAGAGCTTACAGTCTAATGGGGAAGGTGGACCTCAAATCAGCACGCAGATAAACTGAAAGTTGGATTGAGGTCCATGAAGAAAAGAGACCTGGATGGATAACAGTGCCTTTACTGAGAGACAGAGATTGAGGGGAGCCAATCTCTGCAAAGATATGCCGAGTTCCAGTCTCAGCATGTCACTTAGAGTTGAGTGGGTTGTTAGGGACCAGAGTCTGATGCTAGAGGATCAGCCTAGAAGCTGAAAAGCACCCTGCTGTCTGTCCTCCCAGGCTTTCTTAGTTCTATCTTTTCTTGGAGGTTTTTCCTTGAGAACACAGTGCCTAGTGATTTCTGTGTCCATAACCACCAAGCAATCAACCAATCAATCATTCACATTCATTTGCTCATCTTACCAGCTACTCTGCTAGACTTGGTTCTGGGAATAACTCGGTACCCTCAAAGAATTCTGTCCCAGGGTTGGAGCTGACAAATAGGCAATCAAAACTGAGAATGGAAAGCGCTGTGTTAAAGCAGGCGCTGCAGAAACACCAAATGGGCCTCAGAAGCAGCCAGATTTAATCCCAGTAATAGAGAAGGCTCTGGTTTAGGGACAGTCAAGGGAGTAGGCAACTGTAAGGGGGTTAAAGTATCCTGGGACTTGAAACACCTGGGCATCACTGTCACCCGTAGGCCTGATGGGAAAGATCAGGGAGGGTCAGCGAGGAGCCTCGGCTGAGGATGTAGCCAGAACACTAGCAACAAATTAGAAAATGAAGCAAGAAGGCCAGCAAGACGGCTCCTCAGGAACGGTCACTCTTCACCAAATCTGACGACCTGAGTTCAATCTCTGGAGCCCACGTGGTAGAAAGTGCTATTGACAAGCACAACGGAGGAGGGTATTAGGGAGTAGGAGAAGGAAGGAATTTGAACTTGGAGATAGGGTGGTTAAGAAAGAACACCACAAGAAGGTGGCATCTAAGCTAAGGCTTGAAGGTGGTGTCTCCCTAGTGCGTCTTCCCCCGTCCTGAAGTCAGTGCACCTCCATCTCCACTCCTCCCTCCACCCTCCCCGTCCTAATATGAAGACTTGGTCTCTGTCTCAGGCTCCTCGAGGGCAGAAACTCTCTTCCTCCTTCCCTTTCTCATCCAAAGAACAACGCCTTTACTGCACATGTCCGAATGCCAAGCAGCTCCGGGCACTGCACGGTATTCCATCTAGCTTCAAGAAACCTGCGAAGCACAGTTGGGGGAAATGAGGCAGCTCCGACCATTTTCCAACAGCTCCTTGGTCAGCTGCTTTCTCTAACAAGGCTCCAGTCTGTCCAGACAAGGGATAGTGGAGGGTATATCTTAAATCTTGGAGGACGAAGAAAGGAAAGAAAGATTAGGCTAACATTTTGTGTGTCCAGTGGGTGCAAAGGCAGAAGGAGGCAGCTTGAGACTAGGATGTATCCTGACAGTCGGAGCCACTTTTCTGCTTTGGAGGCAATGGGCTCCCTCTCTTCCTGTTATTAGAGAAGCCTGACAGCTTCACGTCAAACATGAAACATAGAGGATTCGCTAGGTTAGGGACCACTAGAAAACCGTGAGTCCTTCTGAGGTAGACTCTATGGCTGAATGATTCTAGAACTCTAAGATGTTGTGGGTCAGAATCTCTGATTCTAAAATGTTATTGCAACAGGAGATTATCTGTGTCCTCAGAGCACTAACAACCTGACTGCTCAGCTGATGTGGAGAGTTAGTTGCTCTCAATAACTATAATAAGCAGTCCTATGTCACGAGGAATGCAAGGCTCGTCACAAACTGGGGTGAGGAAGCTAGAGATGGGGAGACAACACACCTTGACTGAACCAAGGCTGTTTAGCCAAGGCTAGTCTTTTATTTTCCCCTTTCCATCTCCTATTTATTTATTTACTTATTTTTAAGGCTAGTCTTTTAAATTATTTTTTTGGATTTATTTTTTTATGTCTATGATTGTTTTACCCACCTGTATGCCTGTGCACCACATGTATACCTGGTACCTGGGGTCAGAAGAGACCATTAAATCCCTTAGAACTGGAGTTACAGGTGATTGTGAGATACCATGTGGGCGCTAGTGATCTTAACTGCTAAACCTTTTTTTTTTTTTTTTTTTTTTTTTATTGCATGTGTGTGTCTGTGTGTTTTATGTCTGTGCCTTCAAGGCTAGTTTTAAGCATCACTGGGAGTCTTGTGTTTAAATATGTTGATTTCTGGTGCTCATTCCAGATCCTTCTGAATCAGAACCTCTGGGGAGGAGCCCAAAGTCTACTTGACTGAAACAAGCTCGTCCTCCGTTTGTAGACTGGAAACTGAGAGTGCTTATCTAGGTGGCGGGGTGACTTCTCTCTGAGAGGCGATCTCCAACGTAAGCTGGAATGTCTAGGTAGAGACATGTGGCACAGAAACAACACAGCAATGATGTATTTATAAGGAGATTAGCAATTACACACAACATGCCTATCACATAGCAGGCATTTTTCCCCTAAGCACTTTTTTAGATAATCATGTCCTAAAATTCTGAGATTGAAATTATGCGCCTCAGAAATACTGTAGTAGGTCTTTGCAATGGTGTGAGAGAGCTCAGGTAGATGTATTAATTGTGTGGTCCTTTGCTGGTAAAGAGAGCTTGGACAAGTGGTCCGTCCCTACAGAGTCCTTGAGAGGCTTGTCTGTTTTTCTGACATTTTCCTGTTGATGGCCTCGCAATCCCGGTTTCTCAGCTTTCCTCGGCTTCCTCTCTTCTATGTAACCTGTGATACCATCGATCTGAATGAGGCTCACTGGCTGGAAAAAGAGTGTTCTGGGGCAAACACCGGTTAAGATGTGGCTGGACACGAGTTGGTCAGTCATTGAAAGAACTACGAGGAAGCGAATGCATGCTGGGGTGTAGAGGATTATGAATCTGGCTGGGCTCTGCCACTAACTTGCTTGGTGAGTGTGGGTAAGGCACCTCCCCAATTTGGGTGGCCAACTGGAAAACAAGGCTTGTGTTAGAATGAGATGTTCTCTGGAGATTCTGGTTTTAGTATCTTGGATTCTAGAAACACTTTTGACCCTACCATAAGCCTGTGAAGACTGTGTGTCGGAATGATGGTACCCATTGTGAGGGAGCCACACAGCTCCTGCCACACAGTCACACAGGTGCCATGCCAGACTCAACCAACGCCTAGTGCTTGGTCTGGCTTTCTGGAGATCTGCTTTTTGCTTGGTTGGCTGAGACACAGAGACACAAACGAGAATTCGGCCTCAGGTCCAGGAAGCAGGCGGTTCCCCACAACCGGGTGAGGCCAAGGAGTTGGGCGGTTGCCAGAAGCCAGCCAGCGCTGAAGCTGGTGTGCTGGAGCAGGGCGGAGCCAGAGGAGGGGACACCCTGGGAAGGGAAAAGGGAGCCGGGAGCCGGGACCCAGTAGGAGCGAAGAGCTGCGAGGGGACTGAGCGCGGCTGGGCATCATCACTGCTCCCGTGTGGCTCACCGGAGACAGATCGCAGAGGCAAGTAAGACGCACCCACAGGGTTGGAAAAGCTCATTACACTCTGGTCAAAAAGTGCAAGGGCTTCCGTGAGGGTTCAGGGTGTGTTTTCCTTGAGAGGGAGGACCCGACGTGGGGTACAGCTAAAATACGGAGTGGGTCCTCCCCAGGGAGAAGAGCAGGGCTTCCCAGGCAGCACAAGGGAGTCCGGAGCTGGACTGTGCAGGGCAATCGTGGGAGGTTTGCACACGTGCTCCCAGGCTCCCTCCAGGCAGCAAAAGCTCCTCCACACCTCCACACAGGCAAGCGAACACCTACAGGGCTGCAGCGGGCACTCGACTAACATTTCAGGAGCCAGTCTTGCACCAAAGTTGCAGGCTCTGCAGAACTGCCAGGTCCATTCTCCTCCACTGTGATTAGAGCTCTGTGACCAGTTCCTAGGAAAGCTTGGAACTCCCCAAGGCATCTTCTGTTACTAGTAGCAAATCTAAGTTGGAAGTCAGGAGTTTAGGGTTCTAGTTTTCAGGTGTGTACATCTGTGCTTGTCAACCATGGCTCTGTGCCTGGTGCTCTCTTTTCTTAGGTGGCCACCAGTTAAAATGGGTCTCTTGCTCCAGTTGACCCACATAATCCGTCTCAGGGCAAAGGGGACTGACTGACCCTGAAGTCTCCCCATCTCAGTCAGTGTGTGAGAGCCCAGGGAGCGATGTCTTCCTAGTCCTTGTTTCCTACTCCTCATTCATTTACATGTAGGGAAACTGAGGGGCCAAATTGAATTAGAGCCAGTGTTTCCTCATCATTAGCCAAGGATTCTTTTTCACTTACAGATAATGAATAAACTCTTGTTCTCTTCTGGCACCCAGCTACTTTGTCAATTCCAAATGGAGGGATGCTACGCTGGAGGCATTAAAAACTGCCTTTAAAGTCTGTTGACTCCCTAAATTGAAAACCAACAAGCAGCTTCCTTCACTTCTCATGGTACATTTCTATCTGTAACCGGGGAGTGCTTGAAACACCTTGGTGGGAACAAGACAAGACCAAGAAACTCCAGCCTGCCCAGGGCTACATATACTGAATAGCAGGGGCAGAAACCCAGGTCTCCCCATTCTCATTCTACAGAATGGCACTTTTAAATGGCAAGGGCGACTGGGTTCATCAGAGAGGGTGGGGAACAAGGAAGAGTTCTGAAGGAGGTCAACATCTCTTAGATTCACGAAGAGTGATAAGAACCTCCTGTTTTCTTTGGAGGGCCAAGGCAGGGAGCAGACATGTAGGATGGTTGTTCTTGGTAGTAAGGGGCGAACTCAGTGTGAGGCAGCTAGGGGAACAACGTGAGCAGGCGTCCCAATAATGCTCTCTTGTGTTTGCTGTTTCTGCAACGTTTCCCCATCTATTGTTCTTATGAGGTAACCCGGCATGGGTGATTGCCTCCATCTTACAGAAGGGGTTCAAAGGAAATAAAGGCAAAATTCAAGGTTGCACAGCTGGACACACAGCCAGGATGTGGATCATGAAAGGTACTCTTGAAAGGCAAGATCACAGGCCGAGACTTGGACTGTGTGTGTGTGCAGTTTGTGGGTGTGGATGGCCACACCTTAAGTAGATACACAAGAAAGAGGGTTGCAAAACCATTTACTGGTGTTTGGGGGCCAAGAATGTTTGCACTGTGGATTAAATGGGTTCAGAGCAGATGCAGGAAGTGTCTGGGCTTCCAAAGGAGGCTCAGAATTCCCCTCCCCAACCCCTACGCTGCCTGATCAAGGAGTCTTTCCTTTCCCTACAGCTGGCTGTCTTGATCTCCCATGGACTTGCTCCTATTTTGTTTGTTTCTTAAAGTATTGAAAGCTGTTTCCACGAATCTGTTGGGAAAAGAGTTGGGGAGACTCTCTTATAGAAGAGGTACTGATTCACTCGTTCTCTTATTCTTCGGTGCTTGCTACGTAAACGAGCCCAGAGAATATAGGAATTCACAAGGCACAAGTCCCCGCCTTGAGACCTCCGAGCATATGTGCATGAGCACACAGGGCCCACATGCACATCCACCAACAGGTTCTGAATAGCAGTTTTCTAATGAGGCTGTTTTCAAAGCACTCTGGTAACAAGCAAGAGGAGAAGCTAACTAGTTATTGAGTAGGGGAGGAGGTGTCTCAGGAAAGGATCGAAACAGGTGACATAGAGCAGGGTCTTGAAGAATGAATGAGCTTGCTGGGCAGATGGAAAGTGCTAAGGAATTCCTGCTTGGAAAAACAGTATGAGCAAAGGCAAGAGATATGGGAGCGTGTGGAATGTCTGCTGAACTCATGGCCTGGAGCTCACTGCCGTGAGTACAGACATTGGGAGAACCATAGGAAGACGGAGCCAGTGGCAGGGTCATATCCAGAAGAGCTTGCCAGCCGTTAGTTTTTTTCAGCTTGCACAGAAGCAGTTGATCTTCCTTCCAAGCTAGCCCGTTGCCTATTTCAAGCAAAGGCCCCTATAGAACAGGAGCTCAGCCTCTCCGTCCTGGAAGCTTGGCAATCAGTGACTCTCCAGGGAGCCAAGGGACTCCAGGAAGAGAAGCAAAATGCCCAGCATTTCTGTGTGTGCTCACTTGGAACCCAGAGGCAGGTCCCAGGGAGCCAGTCTGTCCCTCCTTCGGCTCTCTGCTTCTCCTTATCCCAACAGGATGCCCAGTACCTAGCACCTTATCCCCCACCCAAACCCAGCACCTAAGGATATATAACATTGCCTCTTCATTCCTCTGGTCAGAACTCCAAACATCCCAAGAGCCCCTGACAGGAATGTCCAGTGGGTGAGAGTGTCTTGACTTAGTGACTCAGCACTCAGTGAATGCTACCTGTCCTTCCCTTGCCTCTTATTCCCACTTTCCACACAACCTGTTCTTCTTCCCACACAGACCACCCTTGCAGGGAAGCTGCTAGAAGGAAGGAGACAAGTCAATCAAGTTGGCCCTTAGCTTCCGTAGGCTTAATGTCAGATGGAAGCCAGTCCTGGGGCGCACGAATGTGAACCTGCTAGGAAGACTCTGCAGCCTTCTTTGTCTTGGACTTTGAAGGCCTCCGGGAGGCTCCCTAAGGCTGCCTCCACCAGCCAATCCAGTCTCCCAAGACCTCACGGCATGGTTCTGTGATTCATACAGTCACAGGATGTTTGAGCTGACCGTGACCTCTCCATTTTACAGATACAGATAGAAGTTGAGGTCCAAAAAACGGAAATCACATGCCCAGAGTCACACAAGTAGCAGCTGGACCATGACAGCTGCTGGGTTTTCACTTCCTTTACCGTAAACGAGGACACTTAGTGTTAATGACCTCCGAAGGCCCTTCCAGCTCCTGCGCTACACAAGCCACCACAGCCACCTGTGGCATTTGCAGCCAAGCCTTACGTATCGCCCTTTAATTTTCACAACAAACTACGCTACAGAGAGTTAATTCTGAGACACATTCATTTCAATTATTTTATTACATTTATTGGGGGAGGGGTGCACATGAGGAGGTCAGAGGACAACTTTCAGGAGCTGGTTCTCTCTGTCTACCGTGTAGATTCCAGGATCAAATGCAGGCCATCAGGTTTAACAGCATGTGCCTTTACTCACTGAGCCACTGGGACACATCCATATGCTGTGTCCCCAAACAGATTTGATTAGTAATGCGTCCTTTATTTCTATGACACTGAAGACTGCCGTTTTACCACTCACACCACTCCCCTGAGATTCTCCAAGGCTCCTACTAAGGTACCAGCACCCTTGGGAAGGAGAAGAGTTTTAGGTTGTGCCATTGTCTGGTCCACGTGTTAAATAGAGGTTTCTCACAAAGTCACCCAGTTAAGATGTTGAGAGCCTGGAACTGGAAGGCAGCAATCAGATGTCCCTTGGCCACTGCATAGTTCCTGTAGCTACAATTCTAGGCTGGCTCGAGCCCGCTGCTGCAGAAAGGGGAGAGGAACAGGAGTAGGCTCAGAACCTACAGAAAGGTGATTGCACAACCTTTAGGGCCTGACCTTGGTTGGTCCACTCTTGGTTCTGAGATTTGTGTGTCTGCCTTCTTTCTCTTCCTCCTCTTCTGCCTCCTCCCCAGTTTCTAGCTCTGGGCCCTCCCTGTGAACACCAGGACTCTAGGTGTGTGCAGATGCAGACTGTTGAGGCCAAGGAGCCAAGGAGCCGGGGGACAGCTACAGGGAGATTCTCAAAGATGTCGATGTCTCAGAGCCAGCAGAATTTCCGTCCTGTTTGGTGAGTTCTCCAGATCCTCACTGCCCTTCCTGTGCCCTGCCAGTTAAAACTCCTTTCCAAGGAAGGATACCTGAGAAAACCGACCAGGAATAGGGCAATTTCACCTCCATTGTATGGATGCTTCAAGTTTTAAAAACTGAGTGTGTGTATTTGCTTCTCAAAATGAAAAGCACATTAATCATCTTCAGTAAAAGAGTGCATACCTACAGCAAGCCCAGGAAGCAGGGCAGGAATGACAAATATTTTAGTCATAGCTAGAAATACATAACCCCAAATCTGCCCTCTTAACCATCTGAGTGCATAACTGGGTAGTGTTAACTGTCTTCACATTGCTGTGGCATAAATCTCTAGAACTTTCCATCCTGCAGCAGAAACTTTATACTCATTGTCCAGCAACTCCCACTGATGATCTTTTTTTGACAGATAAGGAAACCATGCCTGTCACAAAAACTAACTTCCCTTTGAGTGGGCTTTTCTAGATCTATATTGTTTGTGTCTGTCTTTAAATTTGTCTGGGGCTTCTCCTTCAACCCTCGTGTTAGTGATTCCCTTCCCCAAATCCCTCTTAAGTCTCACATCTGCTCCCACTTTGTCGCGCCTTCTGCCTTGATCGGAACGCAGCATCCTGTTCCAAACATCTTAAGACCCTTGTCTCTGGCCTGCCTCAACTCTCAGCTCTCCCAGGTCACATGGCAGCTACAGGATTGTTTCTAAGCACAGATCCGCTCGTTTTACCCTCTTAAATTGCCGTGGTGTCTGTAGGGCCAACTGCAGGATCGAGTTCCAACACAAGCGTGGCACCCACAGTCCCCCATGATCTGGGCCCATTGATTTCTTCTGCCCACATCCTGTCTTCTCTTTCTGTCCCTCTTATAGTCCAACCTCTTTATGCTATCTTCCATTCTTCTAGACATTTTATGTACCGTCTTGTTGATGCACCTTTGCTCATCCCTTTCCCACCCTCGCCTTCTCTACTTCTTGGAACAGTTCAAGGTCCAGTTCAAATATCTCCATTCCAGTGAGCATTCTAAGCCCTAGTCAGGTTGATCATTTTAAGTAGGTGTTTTAGGTCGCTCCTGGGTTGTCACTTGCATCCTATTAGACTGGCAGTGAGCCCTTGAGTGTGGGGTTTGGGTTTGAGCCTCCTCAAGGCCCCAGCACAGACTCTGGACCAGGTAAATAATGATTGGCTGAGTGATTCATTGGCTCACTAATTTCACTGTGGTGTTCCTGTTTGTCACTGGCCCGCGTGAAGGAAAATACAGATTTCTTGCCTCTTTCATCTTAATTCAGGAAATCCATGTTCTTTTCCTTCCTTCATCCAGACAAGAAGCGCAAGTACTGGATGGCCGAGAACCTCAAAGGCCTTTCATGGAATGTAGGCCGGTCCTGAGTAGCAGTAGGATGCTGCTGCATTATTTAGATTCTGTTCCCCAAACTCTACATAGAGCCATCATGAATATGTACCATGGTCAGAACTATCTTTTCTAGGGGAGAGACCTGATAGGTAATAAGCATGTTTAGTACATATAGGTAATAACAATGTTTGTTGACAGTTCTACCTAGATGAAAAAGTGCTGTGGGCTCAGTCATTGTGGGTACTTGGCCTATTAGAGAGTCCTGAAAATAGACACCATTTACTATTCCCTGATCATGAACATAAACATCATTTACTACTCCCTGATCATGAACACGCTACTTTTTTTGTTTGGGGGGAACTCAGTTTCCCTGTGCATAAAATGGAAGGAGTTAGATTAAATGACCTCTAAAGTTCTGGTAGCCTAAAGTCTAGTGTATTTATACAATCCAAGGAAAAGAAAGAGTAATATAGCTTTCAATGGCCAGGAAAGACTATTCCACAAGCACTCTGGGATGCTTCCATGCATACTAATATACAGCAGTGAGAAAAGCAGATTTTTACTTCCGTCACTTCCCATCACTGAGCCCGAGGCCTAGCAGAGAAGACAGACAGGTAAGGGAGAGTGGAGAAGGGACCATGGTATCCAGGCTGTGGTCTGCACAGTGGGGAAGTCCTTCAAGCTGAGAGTAACAGAGCCAACCCTTCTCCCCTTTTCTCTCACCGTCAGATCACATTCCATTTCTTCCTGTACCTCAATTTTTGTTGCTATGGAGACTTCCAATGGGACTGAGACCTGGTACAAGAGCCTCCATGCTGTGCTGAAGGCTCTGAATACCACCCTTCACAGTCACTTGCTCTGCCGGCCATGGCCAGGACCAGGGCCAGAGCCTGACAATCAGACTGAGGAGCGTCGGGTTAACCTTCCTGGCCGTAATGACAACTCCTACATGTATATTCTCTTTGTCATGATCCTATTTGCTGTCACTGTGGGCAGCCTCATCCTGGGATACACCCGCTCGCGCAAAGTGGACAAGCGTAGTGACCCCTATCACGTGTACATCAAGAACCGCGTGTCCATGATCTGATGTGAGGTGCCCGGATGTGATGGAAGGTTATGATGCCTGAGGATTTTGCGCCCCCAGAACTCAGCTTTGGATGTTATCAAGCTTTGAGTTTCTGTCTATATAAGATCAACAAGAAATTGGCAAAAGAGGTTATCACTGGGACCAGAGAAGAGGAGCTGGTAGGCCTGGCCTTGTGGATAAGACATTTTTCAAGATGAAGATAGACATTATAAACGGGGAGCCCACGAACAAAGATATAGAGGTATGAATGACCAGTGAGCAAACAGGAAGTAGCGCTGAAGGGCGATAGAGCAGGAAGACGCTCTAGATATTGTAATCTTTTAATGTATGATCTTCAACACGAGGAACATTGATAAAACTGAGCGATGCTACTTATTTTTATTAATTCATGTCTTATTTTCTTAAACACACTTTACATTTGTGGGTTTTGCATCACCTACCAAGAAAGCAGAGCAAGCACCATGACTGGAATCCAGGAGGCCTGGTCTCTTTGTTCTTTTCAATGGCACATGGGGTAAGATCCAGGCCTGGAGAACTTGAGTCTGAGCATGGTACTACATGTCTGCAATCCTAGCACTCCAGAGTCTGAATTAGGAGGATCAGTAGAGTTCCGGAGTTCAAGACTGGCCTGGGCAAGCCTCAGTTTAGAAGGGCATTAGGGTAGGGGTGAGAAATGACTTACTTTTACAAATATTACCGAGGACATGCCGCTGTGTTAATGTGTTGCTCAGGAATTCCCGGCATCTTAAGACAGAGACTGCACAGCACAGGGTCCCGACCATCGCTCATTAGTGACATGGCCGGGTGCCTCTTGAACCACGTCACTGTGCCCTTCCCAATCTCGTCTGCAATTCCAGGGTCTTCACTACCTCAGGTATCTAATTTTGTGAGAAATGTTCTAATAGCAACTTGAAATTTGCTTCTAGGAGATTATTATTACACCTAGACAACCATGTTAAAAGACGCAGTGTGTAAAAGGCTTGGTTCAGTGGGAGAACCACCAGCCCGCATCTTTCTTTCAGTGTGGTAATAACTGCAGCCGGCTGCGCTGGTTAGCTGGCTTTTGTTTTTTGTCAACTTGACACGACTTACAGTCAGCTGAGAGCAGGAAACTCAGCGGAGAAAATGCCCCATCAGACTGGCCTGTAGGTAAGCCCGTGGTTATTTTATTGATTGGTGATTGATGTGGAAGGGCCCACCCAGCTCAGAGTGAGTCATGCCATCTTTGGGCAGTGGTCCTAGCATATATAGGAAAGCAAACTGAAAGAGCCAAGAGGAGGAAGCCAGTACATAGCTTTCCCCATAGATTCTGCTTCAGTTCCTGTCTCCAGGTTCCTGCTCCAGCTTTCCTCGGTGATGGAATGTGACCTGGGAGATATAAGATGGGATAAACCCTTTTCTCCCCAAGCTTCTCTTGGTTATGATGTTTATCACAGCACTAAAACACTCTTAACTACAACAACTGGCAACTTCTCTTTCTGGCTCTTTTTTTCTCTTCAGTATAATAGAATATTTAAACTTGAAAGTTCAAATGACTTACCAATTCTGATCTGACATTTACATACATTAGACAGAAACATGTAACATTGCTATTTGTAGGTCAAAAGCAAGTGAATATCATAGTTTCACATGATTCTATCTGATGTATAATGTGCTGAATGAATTCTTCACCAGCTGTTTGCTCCAGGTCTCAGACCAGAACCATTCGCTGTTGTGTCTGATTTGAATCTGAGGGATCTCTTTGTGCTTCCCAGAAGGCCTCGCTGAAACATACATGTTTATATTCAGCAACCTTCCAAAAGATTTTGAGAGCAGTTATCTCAGGGCATAGGATTATAGATGATCTTCCCATCCTGCTTCAGCAGCGTGTGTGTGAGACTTGACTTACATGAGCCAACATATGATACTTGCTTTACAAAGGGCAGCAAGTGGCTTCTACCCTGAAACAGCAAAACCAAATGCTTCTCAGTTAAAAGCACAGGCTGCTCTTGCAGAGGACCCCAGTTTGGTTCCCAGCTCTCATGTTGTGGCTCACAATCACCTAATGCCAGTTCCAAGAGATCCAATGCCCTCTTCTGGTCTCTGAGGACACCAGGCTTGCATATGGTACACAGGCATACATGAAGGCAAAATACAAATAAATAAATAATACACAAAATAAAAATAGATACAAATGCTTCTGTGTTTCTTGAATGGGGGAGCAAAAGCGCACATCCTCCCATGAGCAACTTTGTTGGAGCCCTGCAAAAGTGTTCTGAGTTCTTTATCTCCTCTTGAGAGGGGAGAGGTGACTTCTTTAAGGACATATGACTAGGCAAGACAACAGATTCTGAAGTCTACAGCCAATGGCACTTTAGAGGCCGTGTACTCTGAAGGGCTGAGTAGAAGGTGGACTGCGGTCAAGCTCAGCAACGAGTGGACAGGTGGTAAAAGATGTAAACATTTTTTGAGAAATGAGATTAACTTGATCTGTATGATTCAGAGAATGATAGAACAGGAACTGAGATTTGAAATGTAGGATAAATGGGAAGGTTGGATGGATAAAATAAGACAAGGTGGGCTTAGGGCAGGGGATTTCGAACACACTGTCCTTGGGACCTGGGGAAAAGGAGCAGAAGGTGCCCCAGATGGCTGCTCTATGGCTCCAATGTCCCCATCTGCAGAGAAGGCTCGGCACATCCTTATACTCAGCAGGAGACTTAATTCTAATTCCTTTACTTGCAAGTTATGGAAACATGACGTATCTTAACGCGAGTACAGGGGAGATTATGAGAGGTGCAGCACAGCTCCTGGGTTCAGACAGGAGCTGCAGATCCTGAGGCATCTCGAGGGATCTCAGGACTAGCAACTGTTAGGTCTGAATTCAGAGCATAGGAGAGTGCAATGTGTTTCACCACTGAGGGTTGGATTAAACAAAATTCTGGAATTTTAAGGGGTAGAATCAAGATTCTGATATGCTCTGATGAGAGCATTCTTAGCTCTCTGTCAGTTTGGTCCCAGATCAGCTGTGCGGGAACAACCTCAAGATAGACACCACTCAGCCCATCCTATCTTTGTCTGTATCCGTTCTGCCCTCTGCTGGCCATGCCTAAGAACATCGTTCTGAATTTCAGCATAATTTCAGTCTCATTTAGTCAACAAGTATTTATTGTGTGCATACTTTACAGTAGGCACCACCCAGGCACGGTTGTCATACATAAGTAAATAAAGCAATACATAAGGGCATTTGCTACATAGCACTGACCTATGAATTTACATGTCTTTAACTCAGATTTTAAAATCCCCACAGTGATATAAGTTACAGGTATTTCCTGTAAAAAGGTCACTTATTTTTGACCCAGTGCCTTCAGAACAAGCCAATCACGCCCATGGCATGCACAAGCTGGATCCCAAGTAGTCTGGAAAGAGGAGAGTAAAGGATTGACACTAGAAAGAGAACCCAGGGCAGATGTTTCCTGGGGAGGAATGCTTGGCAAGGAAACGTGCAAGGGACAGAAGTGAAGTAGACGGGGAGGAAAAGAGCAGAACAAAGTGTCTCAGGCTATGTCTAGCCTTGGTGCGATGCTCACGGAACTGCCTTATGAGGGTGGGACATAAACTACATGGCAGGACGTACTCTCTTTTGAGGTACGGGAACCTTTTACACCCCTGCCCTGGTCTGTCCATCATTGTAAGTCACCTTGCTCAGATGTGAGACTAGAGAAGGGTGCCAGAGGGTTCTGGTCAGCGGAGAACAGTTCTGTGGAGAAGGTTGGCAGCCATGAGCTGTTGCAGGGAACACAATGGAAGCGAGCTAAGCAGGATGTGCTCTTGGTTGGTTGGATTAGCAACAGTATAGTTCCTGGAGAAGGTTCTGGAGTTTGCCACCAAGTTGGTCCCATCTTTGTGGCTCCCTGCTTCTATACCGTGTTGGTTAGAGGGATGCTTGACCCCCGAGGCATGCTCACATTTGCTTAGGGCCATGTCTGGGGAAGGTGCAGCACCAAGCTGATAATAGCTTCACTCCCCGCAGGTGAGGATTTCTACATAGGACCTCCTCAGCATTCACCACAGCTGGGCTAGCTGGGAAACAGGAGAAGAAGAGAATATTCCATCTTGATAGAGCCTTCAAGTTTAAGAGAGGAGATGGGAATTGGGCGGGATGGTACATGCTTGCTATCCCAGCACCTGGGAGGTGAGGTAGAAAGATCAGGAGTTCAAAGCCATCCTCAGCTACACAGTGAGTTCACAGCAGGCCTTGGCTATAGAAACAAGAATTCTAGGAAAGCAGGGGTGAGGACACATGAAATTAAGAACACAAAATTAAGTACTGTGTACTTAATAGTACTAAATAGAAGCAAGTGGTAAACAAAAAAGTTAAGCACCAAAAGCAGGAGGGACAGATGCTAATGTGAAGGTCAGAAAGACTAAAAGGGACAGCTGGAGTGATTGCTCAGTGGGTAATGTGCTTGTCTTTAAAAGAAGCTGGGCATGGTGACACATATTTACAGTCTCAGCTCTGGGGAAGTGGAGGTGGGTACATCCGTGAGACCCACTGGCCCGCCAGTCTACCTAGAGAGTCCCAGGCCAACGAGAGATCCTGTCTCACAAAACAAGATGGATGGCACCACCAGAGAAAAACAGCGGCAGAAGTTGTCCTCTGGCCTCCAAGTGCACACAGATACATATGTACCTGGACATACACAAACATATATGTGCACATACCAAAAAAAAGGGGGATAGGAAAAGGAAGCATTTGTGGATGTTTCTGGAGGTGGAGTCAAAGATCAGGCGGTGAGTTTGGTCAACAGGTGGTGAGTAGGCTGGTGGCGCTGCTCTGCTCTGTTATTCAGTGACCCGGGACAATGACGCCAACCAACTTTAACCTGTATTACTCAGTCATTCTGTTTGAAGCATTTCTGCTTAGTGAGGAGAAACAGAAAGAAGTCCAAGGCGAGAGGTTTGCTCTTAAGCACACATGGCGAAGCTGCGTGTATCTCTTTTGCTCAGGCCCATTCATGAGTACTTAGCCCAGCATAAGCTGCAAGAGAGCTGGCAATGAGATCTCTCTGGCTACTCATGTCCAGGCCGATGTCTGTTACTATTGAAGGAGGATGTAACTTAGTGGACAGCTCGCAGCCTTGAGTCTACCCTTCTCTCCCTTGACGTAACTGGCCAAGATCAAAACGCTTACAACACTGTCAAAAAAAGAAAAAATGTTGCTACTTGAATTGGTCTTCTCAGAAGGGCAATTATGGAAACCTTAGAGGCATAAATAACTAAGTCTGCCTTGTGAATGTGACTGTGCAACTTTTGATCTTTTCCCCGCTGGCACCACTGAGTCTAGTCTCCGTTTTCATTGGGATGGTAATATTAACGTATCCGTTTAAGCACGGAGGACACAGACAAAGCAAGGCTTTCAGAGCCAACCCTGTATAGAAAAAGAATCTTCTTTCAAGTGCTACTGAGAATCCTGAACATGATCTGCCTGATGAAATCAGAACCATTTGTAGCAGTGGCTAGCCTGTGACAGAGTGAGCCTCTGAAGGTAAGTGAGTCACGAGTTAGTGAAGACACAAGAAAGGGGGAAGAAAGGTAGCAGTGGGTGAACAACTGCATCTTTTACTACACACTGCCAGGAGCCAAAGGCTGCACCTCTCCCTGGGGGCTGCTGACAGCCAATGATGGGCTGATACAGATAAGATGCTCTGATCTCGTCACTTCAACTTGGGATAACCCCGAGTGGCCATCTCAGGTCCAGAACTCCAGGGTCAGCAGAGGCTTCCATTGCAACCGTACCCTGAGTTAGCTCTTGTCCTCTGCCTACTCCCGCTTCTTTACTTCTTTACCCCCTAACTTCCCAGAGGGCTCCCTAAGAAAACTTCTGTACATAACTCTGTTTCCGAAGAGTCAATTTCTTTTCAAGAATTACCTCAACACTGAGCCTATTCCAAAGTTGGCGTCAACTGGGACAGAGGAATGCGATGATAATAGAGAAGGAGGCAGTTACTAATTCTAGCAAACTGAAATAAAATGAAAACCCCCAAACAAAAGATTAGTAATGTTAAGCTTGCAATCATGGAATAGAAAGAACTAGCCACTAGGTGGCGCAGCACCGTAGTGCTACAGCTCCTTCACAGCATGGACCTTTTGCCTTAGATACGGCACTAAGATGATTGTCTCTAGTAAGGGGGAACTATTAGCTCATTATTTCCTCCTCCCTCCTCCTCCTCCTCCCCCTCCTCCCCCTCCCCCTCCGTCTTTTTTCTTTTTAACATATTCTAGGGACACAAGTGACCTAGCCCGTTCTAATACCTTGGCACCACGCCCCCTGTATCATTACATATACTCCCCAAGTCTGTTTGTTTTTCTAGCTGTCACCGCCCTAGTTGCTGAGGGGTACTAAAGATAGAACATGCGGAATTCCAAACAGTTGCTATGATCCTCACATAAAAATGACGAGAACTGGCAACATAATCTGTCGCCATCTCTCTGCCTCCCTGTTTGCACGAGGATCTGCCACACAGGATGAGCTGTGAAATAGAGTGGCTCAGGGAAAGTAGGTATGCGGACCGTCTCATAAGATGAAGAATCTGAGAAAATGGTATAATTGAGTCAACCATTCAATTCTCTGTTGTGGAGTTAATAAAAACACTTAAGTCTTTTCAAGGTTGGATGTCTTTCCTTACCCCAGGGAAAATATACATGGAGGTCTTTTTCCAATGTATAAATTTCTAAAGGAATTGAGTTTGGCCATCTAGGGAAGGAACACTCCAAGGACTGCAGGGAAGAGAATTGGATTCTACAAAGGTCGTAGATGGATGGGTAATGGGGCATGTATTTGGCCCCCTCCCTGCCTCCTCCCCTTCCCTCCCTGCCTCGTCCCAGTGTCTCTGGCAGTGATGACTACAAGGTCACCAGAGGAATGGACACCAAACCAAACGATCAACTGGAAGCTGGACACCTCTGCCTGGTCCAAACCTGCTTAGACAATGAATACCTTCAATGTGATTTCAGGGGACTGCAGACAGTCGCCAGGTTTACCAGGGCCTCTGCTGGGCAGCCCTGGAGAGTCTACATTCCCATAAGAACTCTAAGACTGGATACGCTAGCAATCTGGTAGGTGGAGGTGAAGCTAAATTTAGTTTCATCTTTAAATTTTTTTAAAAAGTTAGTCTTATTTTTCCACTTTATCAAAAATAGACTTTTTTCTCATGTAGTATATTGTGGTTACAGTTTCCCCTCCCGCTCTACTCCTCCCAATTCCTCCTCACAACTCCCATCTGGGTCCTCTCTCTTTCTGTCTCTCATTAGAAAAGAACAGGCTTCTAAAAGATAATACTAAAATATAAAATATAGTAAGACAAAACAAAAGCTCTCATATCGGAATTGGACAAAACAAATAGAAGGACAGGAGCCCAAGATAAGGCACAAGAAACAGAGACCCACTCATTCTCACACTCAGAAATCCCATAAAGACACTAAACTAGAAGCCATAATACACACACAAGGAACCTGGCACAACCCGTGCAGGCCCTGGGCATGCTGCCCCAGTCTCTGTGAGCTCATATGAGCCTTGATCATGTTGATTTAGAGGGCCTTGCTTTCCTGGTGTCCTCCATCCGCTCTGGCTCTTACACTCTTACTGCCTCCTCTTCTTCAGGGTTCCCTGAGCCTTGAGGGGAGGGATTTGATGGAGACAAATAGTTTAGGGCTGAGAGTTCCAAGGTCTCTCACTCTCTGCATAATGTCTGGCTGTGGGTCTCTGTATTTGTTATCTGCTGCAGGAGGAAGCTTCTCTGATGATGGCTGAGCAAGGCGCTGATCTATGAGTACAGCAGAATAACATTAGGAGCCATTTTTATTGCTATATTTTTTCAGTTTTTGTTTTGTCTTGTTAGCACAGTAGCATTTGGTTTTACTCTAGGTCCCTGGGCTATCTGGTCTCTGGTTCTTAGTCACCCAAGCAGTGTAGTGTATGGATTCCATCTCTTGGAGAGGGCCTTCAGTTAAATCAGATATTGGTTGGTTATTCCCACAAGCTTTATGGCACCATTGCCCTTGCATATCTTGCAGGCAGGACAGCATTGTATATTAAAGAGTTTGAGGCTGGTGTTTATGCTTCTCTTTTGGTAGCATGTAGAGTACATTCCTGTGCTGAAGGACATAGGGGTGAAGGCTCTATGTAGGCACCAGCTTGAGTTCTCCACATTCAGTGAGTTGTGTGTGTTATCTTCAGCAGTGGGGCCTTGCCTTCAGTTTGTGATGTAACCTATAGCCTGGCAACAGCCTGGGTTGTTTGGGGGTTCCCATGGAGCCTTTGGCCAACAACTCAATTAGATGTAACTCGATCCTGGAATTGGAAGCTTCATTTGATGACAAGAGATGACCAGTTAGGTCTCTGTTTTTCCTGTTTTTGGTGATTTCATTTTGATAGCCCTCATATATGGATATATTTTAGGAAGCTTCTACTGTACTAGGTTTCCACCCACACCTCAGATGGCCCTTAATTTTAGCTGTCTTTCCTGGTATTTCCTCCATTATCCCCCTCTCCTCTCTCCCTCCCTACTTGATCCTCCATAACTACCTACATTTCCCTTTTCTAGGGAGAATTCTCTGTCCCTCCTAGTCCCTTTCTTTATACCTAACCTCTTAGCCCAGTGGTGGTGGCACACACCTTAAATTCCAGCACTTGGGAGGCAGAGGCACGTGATCTCTGTGAGTTCCAGGCCAGCCTGGTCTACAGAGTGAGTTACAGGACAGCCAGAGTTACAACAGAGAAACCCTGTCTCGAAAAACCAAAATAACACAACAACAACAAAAAAAAATGTGTATATACCTAACCTCTGTGGTTCTATAGATTATAGCTTGGTTATCAATGACTTAACAGCTGATATCCATATATAATTGAATACATTACCATGCTTGTCTTTCTGGGTCAGGGTTACCTCGGAATGGATGATTTTTTTCTAGTTCCATCCATTTACCTGAAATTTTCATGATTTTCTTTTTAATGGCTAGTATTCCAATGTGTAAATGTACCATTTTCTTTATCCATTTTTCTTGAAGGACATCTAAGTTGTTTCCAGTTTCTGGCTATTATGAATAGAGCAGCAATGAACATGGTTGAGCAAGTGTCTCTGTGTTAGACTGAAGCGTCCTTTGGGTGTGGCTGGATCTTAGGTAGATCGATTCCCGTCTTTCTGGGAACTGCAGCACTGATTTCCATAGTGGCTGTACAACTCTGCCTTTTCTACATCTAATGAGACGATCATGTGGTTTTTGTCTTTTGATGTGATTATATGGTGTGTCTTGACTAGTTTTTTGTCAACTTGACACAAGCTAGAGTCATCAGAGAGGAGGAAGCCTCAATTGAGAAAATGCCTCCATAAGATCTGGCTGTAGGCAAACCTGTGGGGCATTTTTTCTTAATTAGTTATTGATGTGGGAGGGCTCAACCCATTATAGGGTACCGTCCCTGGGCTGGTGGTTCTTGGTCCTATAAGAGAGCAGGCTGAGCAAGCCATGAGGACGAAACCAATAAGCAGCATTCCTCTGTGACCTTTGCATCAGCCCTGCCTCCAGGTTCCTGCCCTGCTTGACTTCCTGTCCTGACTTCCTTTGATGATGAACTGTGAAGTAGTAGCAAAGCTGAATAAACCCTTTCCTCCCCAAGTTGCTTTGGTTATGGTGCTCATCCCAGCAATAGTAACTCTAACTAAGGCATGGTGAATTACATTTATCGATCTATATATGTTGAACCATCCCTGAAACTCTAGGATGAAGCCTACCTCATTGTGGCGGATGGTCTTTTTTATGTGTTCCTGGATTCAGTTTGCAAGTATTTTATTGAGATTATTTCATCTATGTTCATAAGGGAAATTGGTCTGTAATTACCTCTCATTATTGGGTCTTTATGTGGTTTGGGTGTCAGGATAACTGTGCCCTCATGAAATGAGTTGGGCAATGTCCTTTCTGTTTCTATTTTGTGGAATAGTTTGAGGAGCATTGGCACTAACTCTTCTTTGAAAGTCTGGCAGAATTCTGTGCTAAAACCATCTAGCTCTGGGATTTTTTTTGGTTGTAAGACTTTTCATTACTGTTTCTATTTCAGCAGGAGTCATAGATCTGTGTAAATTTCTTATCTGATCTTGATTTAACTTCGGTAAGTGGTATGCATTGAGAAAATTATCCACTTCTTTTAGATTTTCCAAATTGCTGGAGTACAGGTTTTTAAAGAATGTCCTTATGATCTCTGAATTTTTGTTTTGTTTTTATTTTATTGATTTCAGCCCTGAGTTTGATTATTTCTTGCTGTACACTCCTTTTGGATATGACTTCTTCCTGTTGTTCTAAAGTTTTCAAGTATACTGTTAAGTTACTAGTATGAGATCTCACCAATTTTTTTATGCAGGCACTTAGTGATATGAATTTGCCCTTTGAATTGCCATTGTGTCCCATAAGTTCGGGTATGTTGTATACATTTTCATTCAATTCTAGAAAGTCTTTAATTTATTTCTTAATTTCTTTTTTTGGCCCATTTTTCATTAAGTGGTGAGTTGTTCAGTTTCCATGAGTTTGTCAGCTCGCTGTTGTTTCTGTTGTTGTTGATATCCATGTTACATCCATGGTGGTTAGATAGGATTCAGGGTGTTGTTTCAATATTTTTTGTATCTGTTGAGACCTGCTTTGTGTCTGAGTATTTGGTCAGTTTTGGAGAAAGTTCCATCAGGTCCCCAGAAGAAAGTATATTCTTTTGTGTTTGAATAAAATGATCTGTAAATCTGTTAGGTGCATTTGGTTAATAACATTAATTTGCTTCAGCTCTCAGTTTAGTTTTTGTCTGGATGACCTGTTTATTGATGAGAGTGGGTCATTGAAGTCAGTGTACAAGGGCTGATATGTGATTTAAGATGTGCTAGTGTTTCTTTTACAAACTTAGGTACCTTTGTGTTTGGTCCACAAATATTAAGAATTGCAATGTCCTCTTGGTGGATTTTTCCTTTGATGAATATGTAGTGTCTTTTCCTACCTCTTCTTATTAGGTTTGTTTTGTTTTGAGACAGGGTTTCTCTGTTGTAACTCTGGCTGTCCTGGAACTCACTCTGTAGACCAGGCTGGTCTCGAACTCACAG
This sequence comes from Cricetomys ansorgei, assembly GCA_026225945.1. Classification (NCBI taxonomy): domain Eukaryota; kingdom Metazoa; phylum Chordata; class Mammalia; order Rodentia; family Nesomyidae; genus Cricetomys; species Cricetomys ansorgei. Next base: position 5,579,392 of record JAMJFZ010003206.1, read on the forward strand.
AGATCCACCTGCCTCTGCCTCCCGAGTGCTGGGATTAAAGGTGTGTGCCACCATTGCCCGGCTCTTTTGGTTTTATTTGAAATTTATTTTGTCAGATATTAAAATGGCTATATCAGCTTGCATCTTGGGTCTATTTGCTTGGAATAGCTTTTTTCATCCTTTTATCCTGAGGCGATGTCTCTTTGATGTCAAGGTGTGTTTCTTAGATGCAGCAGAATGATGTTTTCATATCCATTCTCTTAATTTGGGTCTTTTTATTGGGGGGGGGTTGCCTGGGATTATTTGTTTCTTGTGTTTTCTTGAGTGTGGCTAATCTTTTTAGGTTGGAGTTTTCCTTCTAGCACCTCCTGTAGGGCTGGATTTGTGAATAGATGTTGCTTAAATTTAGTTTTATAATGGAATGTCTTATTTTCTCCATCTATTGTGACTGAAAGTTTTGCTGTCTAGTAGTCTTGGCTGGCATCTGTGGTTGTTAGAGTCTGTATCACACCTGCCCAGGCCCTTCTGGCTTTCAGAGTCTCCTTTGGAAAGCCAGATGTTATTCTAATAGGTCTGCCTTTATATGTTACGCGGTCTTTTTCCCAGCAGCTTTTAACATTCTTTCTTTGTTTTGTAGGTTTAATGTTTTGATTACCATGGGCTGAGGGGCCTTTCTTTTTAGTCCAGTCTACTTAGTGTTCTGTATGCTTCTTGGACCTTGATAGGCACCTCCTTCTTTAAGTTAGGAAAATTTTCTTCTATGATTTTGCTAAAAATATTTTCTGTGACTTTGACCTGGATTTTTCTCTCCTTCTATTCCCAGTCTTCTTAGATTTGCTCTTATCACAGTGTCCCGGATTTTCTGGATGCTTTGTGTCAGGATTTTTTTTTTTTTTTGATTTAACATTTTTCTTTGACTGAGGTATCCCCTTCTTTCATCACATCTTCAATTCTTTATTCCATGTCTTGTATTCTGTTGGGGAGGCTCGTCTCTGAGGTTTCTGTTTGAGTTCTTACATTGTTAGTTCCCAGATTTCCCTCAGTTTGGGTTTTCTTTATTGATTATATTTCCACTTTTAGGTCTTGAACTGTTTTATTGCTTTTTTTACACTGTGTTTTCAGAGATTTCTTTAAGAGATTTGTTAATTTCCTCTTTAAGGACATCTATCATATTCATAAAGGCTTTTTTCTTTATTTCACTTGCTTGTTTTATTCTCTTACTCTGTCTAACCACAAAGCAAAATAGACATATTATAGGGAGGCAAACAGGCAAATGGACCAAATTTCATTATTTAACCTTATGGTCTTAAAATATGCTGCCTTAGCTGTTCAGTGGTGGCACATGCTTGTAATCCTAGTACTTTTGAGTAAGAGGGAGGGGGACAATTAATTCAAAGCCAGGTTGGGGTATATAGTCAGTCAGTCTCTCCTCTCTCTCTCTCTCTCTCTCTCTCTCTCTCTCTCTCTCACACACACACACACACACACACACACACACACACACACACATGACTAGGAGAATAAATTATCTTTCACTTTGTTTTCCCTGTGATAAGATGAAGACACTCACCATAACAGTATTGTCAAAGACTCATTTTGGTGCACACGGGCCCTCCTGGCACATGCAAGGATTTGGTAAACGTGAATGCTGTTGAACTCTTTCCTTTTACCTTTGCTGTAAAATGGATTATATTCTGGAAGTTCCATATGTTTATGACTTTTCTTAACCCTTCCTAATTTCAGATATTTCCTCCCTACAGCTGATTTCAAGACTTTCTTAGAAGTTTGACCTTCTTCTCTCCCCCTCTGTTTCTGCTCAGCTCCCTTTCTTGTTTTCGTGAGAATCTCTCAAGTAGCCCAAGGTGACCTTGAGTTTGCTATGTAGCCAAGGAACTTCTAATTCTCCTATTCCCACCTCCCGAGTTCTGGAATTACAGGTGTGTGCCACCACTCTGGGTTTACACAGTGCCGGGGATTTGTATTGGTTAATGCATTTAAGATAACCTCTGAGGATGAGTCTTTGTTGCATAATAAATAAAAATAAAGCTACTTCATCTTAGGTTAATTTGACTAAGAACAAACCCTACGCTTTTTGTCTGTCTATAGTTTGTGGTTACTGGCCTATTTGTGATCTGTTTGTTGTGTGAGTCTGAATCTGTGCCCTGTTAACAGTGCTTGATACCTGTGAGCTGTGCCTGTGTCTGACGATGTGTCTATTCCTCACAAAAGGCTTTGTTCTGTGTTTATTGAACAGCACAGAAAATGTAATGTGAGAAAGGAATGGGAGATTTTTTTAAAAACACAATAATTTTTATTAATTATTTGAGGATTTCATACAATATATCCAGATCACAACATTTCCTATTCCTCCCAGGTCCACCCTCCCATTCCTGTGCCCTCCTTCAGAAAAAAAAAAAAAGAACCACACAAGTCTAGTTTGTGTTGCTTGATACTCAGACTCCTAATGGCCCATAAATTTAGAAAATTGACTCCTTCCCACCCCACCTCACCCCCCACCAGAAGGGCACTGCAGCAGCCATGATCCATGTTCCCACCAGAATCCATTGACTATTTTAAGGTCTTTTTCTTGTGCTTCAGCTATGTTACAGTACTGGGGCCTGCTGTGCTAGGGTTGCTGGGCTCTAGTGGAAATATGTTGTCCTGACTGTTATTGATTGTGTCTTAACACTAGCATCTGAGCATCTGAGTTTGGGAAGATTGCAATTCTAGGTGCTGATATCTGATCTTGTCTTTGTTGGGTGGGAGTTTTGTTCCTTGGTTTCTGTTGCTCTCTCTGGTTCCTAGGAGAGCATCGTGGCTGGGAGTTGCCTGGTAGGAAATTCTTCTAGGATCCTGATAGGTATGGCCATTGAGGGTTCCGGGTAAAATGTGTTCCTAGGTATTGGGAGCTGATACTAAGGAATGGAGATGGGACTCAGCGGGGGGGGGGCCTACAGGGGTCTATAGGAGGGAGGAAAGCAGGGTGTTCCACCAGGACCTTCTTAGTCCCCTAGAAATGGCAGCAGAAAATGAGGAGAGGCCTGAGCAGGTGATCTGCTAGATGATCTGGATCTGGAGATGAGTCCAGGAGACTGGCTTTGGAGGAATGGAGGGAGAGGTGAAGTGATCTAGTTAGCCTGCTTCTCTGGCCAGAGTCAATATGTTTTCCTTAAGTAAAGAAATGTAATGTTCTTGTCCTGGCTACCAACAAATCAAATGATTTACAGTAGTTGAAATTCTAAGAGCATAATAGCAAATCTAATTTTACTACAACAAAAAAGGCAATTATAGTCTATTAAGGGATTAAAATGTATTAGACAATACATTGTTTTGTTTAATCCTCATGACATAACTATGAGGAAACACCAAGACTCAAAGAAGTTAATTGGGCTGACCATAGTCACGTGTCAGTAAATGGTGGAGTGAGGCGTGTCAGGCTTGGATGTCTAACTTCTAATCTCATCATTCTCTGACGTTTGATCTGTTATTCATTAATTCACTTAACCGTCATGTACTCTGACAGTAGGTGGGATCAATAAAACTACTTTGTCTGACAGTGAGACAGCTCTAGTAGTTTACAGAACAAAAGATTCTTAGAATTGCAGAAGTTTTCACTGGCAGCCGGCACAGTGGAAGAACAAAGCTTTAGCGACAAATGGGTTAGACTAGAAACCCGGCTCTGCTAATCACTTCTTATGTGATCCTGAGCAACTTATTTAACCAGTTAGATTCTCAACTTCCTATCCATACGTCACAAATGCATACATACACTCTCATTAGATTGATATAAATAATGATGTTGGACCTCAGAGATCCGAACTGGGACCCCCAGGGCCCAAACCGGAACGCTGCACCCCCACAGAGACTCACAGATAGGATATCGATGCAAATAGCAAGAGGATTTATTCCAGTATACTGGGGCCGTTCTAACACGCAGGATAGAAGCGACCACGAGGAGCAAATGGTGAAGCTTTTTATACAGTTGAAACGGTTGCTAGGCACAAACCGAGTTGGGACAAGTTGATTGGTCCCCAAATTGTTTTCCCATTTTGATAGGTAGGGGCCAGTTAACCTTTAAACTGATTGGTGCTGGCATATAGCAAGGTTGCGGGCTCCTAGAAAATGTAAACTTTAGGGTCTTAGTCAATGTGGGTGGGGGGAAGACCCTTAGCCCGAGGCCATGGGCTGTCTACGTGGGGAAACTCTTTTAGCCCAAGGCCGTCTTATTTGTCTTAGAAATTGTTTTTCTTTAACTCTGGGAACTGTTCTGGGTCACACTGCCCCTGACTTGGGCCTATACAATTTTGGTGCTCTTAGAAGCCTGACTAAAGTTTGGCTGCTTTGGTCTTGTCTTTTCAATGACACATAGACAAACTATGTTATTTTCATGACCAGTACAAAATAAAAATGTGGGACCCCTTTTTAAAAATCATTAAGAAGATGATAACAGCAAAGAACTAAGCCAACTGTAGGAAATTTGGTGCAGTGATATATGTCTATAATACATGTATTCTGAAGTGGTAACAGGAGAATAGAGGTCCAGACCTGGGTTATAGAGCAAGGTCCTGTCTCAAAAACAATAAATATGTGCTGGATGGATAACTCAAGGGTAACGGTGTAGCAGTAAGCTGCTGTGTGTTCACCAAGGACAACAAGGAAGAGTTCTCATATGTGCAAACTCTGCCAGACCTCAACAGAGGGAATCACCATCATGGCCAGTGTCATACTGGACAATGGACCCCCAAGCATCTGAGCTCAGGTGTTTTATTGATTCAGAACTCCTCAGGTATTCTACTGATAGCATGTGCAGATCATAAACAATTAAACATCCAACACCTGCAGACATAGGATAGCCTCTCACCAAACAGTTCATAAAACAATTTCAAACATAACTAAGAATAAACTTCCACAACATTTCCCCTTTTCTGTATAAAAAAAAATATTGGCTTGCCTTTACAACACAATTTAACACTACACCAGCAAAACCATTTACAAGAGGAACAATTATGATGCTTCTAATGGACATGACCAAATGATACCAAACATGTATCAAGCTTTTAACAATGTCTTTGGACAGCTGAAAAACATTACAGATGTCCAATTATCTGGAATTCACTCACAATCTTCTGGGCTCCTCCAAAGAGCTTGGATCTGGCTCTGCCCTCTGCAGCACACACAGCTTGTCCTCCAGACTCTGGCTGGCTCCATTCCACTGCTGCTGCTGTTCTTGATGGTCATCCCATGGTACTGGCATCTCAAAAACTGCTGGTGTCCCTTGCTGCAACTGGTCTGCACTTTCACCAATAATCTTTCTGGGGCTCTCTTCTTGGTACCAAGCCTCAACTTCTTTACATGACCCCTTCATCTGGGTCTTCAACTACTTCAACTACTACGGAGGCTGCACCCTTACAAATGGCCTCTTCTTGCCCCTCACAGTGCTAAGCCTTGCTGCTCTCCAAAGACTCTTCATGCCTTCAAAACCAGCACAAGCTGGGAGAGTCTTACAATACCAAGTTCAACTACCAGCATAAGATGTAAACCTCAGCCAGTTCTGGAAAACAGTTTCTGTGTGCTGACCCTTAGGAAAAACTTTCCAGATTTTAAGGTGGAGTCTGGTTTGCTGGAAAAATAACTGGTCCTTGTCTGCAAGAAGAGTTCCCTCATTGTGTGGAGTTACCACTTATAGACAGGTTTGCAGGGGGGAAAAACTGTTCAGTTTAACTAAGTGGCTTTTTGGTTCTAAGCCATGGCTTCCACAACAGGGAAGTTTGGCCGTTTGGCATTCTTTGTCACCACCACTAAGGAGAGAAACATCTACCTTTCTTCATAGACCTTAAACATAACATCCTGAGCTTCATACACATTCAACACAGCTATCAGAAAACTCAGTTTGTGAAACAGCACACCAGTGGCAGGAGGGAGCATCGACTCAATGATCAAGAAAATCAGTAAGAACCTTGCTTTTTCCTGCTCCCAGCTGAATTCTTTATCTCTAAAGGCCTCAATTCTGTGGCTTTCACCTTGAAGCTTTCTTTCTCATTTATTTATTAATTTCACAGCCTTTTCTCTTCATAGAGGCTTATTTCCTTTCTCTCTCTCCTCTTACTTCAGGAGCCTTCAATTAATACCTTAGTCTCTATCCTCTGGTAGCTTGCCTGAGCGTACTTTGCCAGACTCTGTGAGATCTGGAGTTTCTTTCACTTTTTCCTTGTCTTCAAGTTGGATGAAATGGTGTAATATCAGTGCCCCATGTTGGTGCAACATGTGTAGTATTACTCTGCTGTGGCAGCTCAGCAAGGAAGACAAGGAGGCACATCCATCGATTCAAACCCTTCCAGACTTCAGCAGAGGGAACCACCATCATAGCAAGTGCCACCCTTGACAGTGGAACCCCGAGCGTCCAAGCTCAGGTGTTTTATTGATTCAGAACTCTTTAGGTGTTCTACTGATAGCACATGCAGATCATAAACAATTAAACATCCCCCACAGAAATCCAACACCTGCAGACAATACAAAACACCAAGACCTAGGATAGCCCCTCACAGAACAGTGCATAAAACAACTTCAAATATGACTAAAAATAAGCAATGAGGACCTGAGTTCAGACCTCCAGAACAACATAAAAGCTGGTGAGGCAGTGTAACTCAGAGGGCAAAGACAGGTAGATCCCAGGGGCTTAATGGCTAGTCAGCCTACCTGAACTGGTAAGCTCCAGGCTCATGGAGAGACCCTGTCTCTCTAAAGAGGGGGATGGAATGAGGTAAAGAGCAGCAGAGGAAGACACCTGATGCTGTGTCTAGCTTCTACATGCATATTCCAGGCAAGTGCATCTCACACGCATGCATAACACCCCACACACAGATAAAATAAACAAGTGAATAAACAGATAAGTGAAGTATAAGGCTTTTCTAAGTACAGATACCTGACGGCATAACCACGTCTTGCATGGAGCGGGTATGTATAAATTATAATCATTTCCCCTCTCTAGACCATGGATTCTGATTCTCTTATTTTGCAGATGAAGAAATTGAAGTTCAAAGAAAAGCAAAAGTACAAATGTTTGGCAGAGCCAGGACCACAGCAGAGACCTGCTTTGTCCCCGGCATTTGCCGAATGTGTTTTGGGTGTGAATACAGATACTCTTTGAACATAAGTTAAGTCTCTAAACATTGGGTAGGTGAAAGAGACAACAGTGTGAGAGCTTTTCAGAGACATTTTTCTCTCTGCAACCCGAATCCCAAAGATTCATAGAACACTGCCCAAGAGTATTTGACATGGACTTTTTAAAGGAGCATGCTAAATATCTTTTAACTGTCTCTCAAAAATACTGTTCTGGAGACTGCTTTAGGGCAGTAGAAGTTTCCATGGGCTTTGATCTGTGTGCTGGGGTTGCTCTTATTATGTTAGGAGCAAACAGATTCCTTCCATTAGGCAGTTCTGTCGGTATCCTCGTCCCAGCTGACTTGTAGGCCTGAGGACATAAAAATAATGAAAACCAGATTCTAGGAAAAGCGTACTTGTTTAGAGTCACTCAGTTGCACCCAAAAGGCAAATCTAATATGCCATTCTCCCGGGAGTAAGAATACAGAGACAAAACATGCATCACGATCCCCAAATTCTTTCCATTCTGGGTTGCTCACAGCCAACACACTACAGAAGTAATAGCTAAAGTCCAAAATAAAAAAAGTTACACAAACAAGAAAATCAGGATTTTCACCTTAGTTACTCCACTTATCAGTCATTTAACCAACATTAATTCATCTGTTCACATTTTTACCCTCTAACATCAAATTCAATCACCTCTGCCTTCTCTGAACTACCACACATTTAGGTTTCACATGAAAGCCTCTGCCCCAGGCCCAAGAAGACCTCTATGAAACACAGTTTGGAAAACAGCAGATTGGATGATCTCTGTGGCTCCTTTTAGCTCCAGTGGTCTGTGATTCAAAACATCTTGCTGTGGCTTGTGTGTGTGTGTGTGTGTGTGTGTGTCTGTGTGTGTGTGTACAGGTACCTTCAGAGGCATCACATTCCCCTGGAACTGGGATTACAGGTGAGCCACCTGACAAGGGTGCTGGGAAGCAAACTCCAGTCTTTCAAAGAGTGGCATATGCTATTAACTTCTGGGCCATCTCTTGTAGCAGTACACTGCTGTGGGAGCTCAGCAAACAGGACAAGGAGGCGTATTTATATCTGCAATCCCTGCCAGACCTCAGCAGAGGGAACCACCATCATGGCCAGTGCCAGACTGCACAGTCAAACCCCGAGTGTCTGTACTCAGGTGTTTGATTGATTCAGAACTCCTCAGGTGTTCTACTGTTATCATGTGCAGATCATAAGCAATCAAACATCCCCCAAAGAAATCCAACACCTGCAGACAATACAAAATGCCAAGACCTAGGGTAGCCCCTCACCCAACAGTACATAAACAATTTCAAACATAACTAAAAATAAACTTCCACAACAATCTCTCAAGCCTGCTTTTATGTCTTTTTTACACACAGAGTTTTCAGTAAAATAGCTCTATTATACTTTGATGATTCTGTACACAGCTGCAGTTCTCCTCCACAAATTATTAAACACAAGTCACTGGTGAGACAGCTAGAGAGCCACAACGGAAAAACCAAACTTGCATGATAAACCTAATGCTGAATTTGGACTTTTATTCTGAGGATTCTATTAGTGGACTCACATTGCTTAACTCCTTACTTTCCTTAGAATGATAGGAAAATTCATTTCCATAGAATGTACATTTTGGCCAGGCGGTGGTAGCACATGCCTTTAATCCCAGCTCAAGGGAGGCAGAGGCAGGCAGATCTTTGAGTTCCAGGCCAGCCTGGTCTATAGAGTGAGTTCCAGGACAGCTAGAGTTACAGCAGAGAGACCCTGTCGAAGGAGGAGAAAGAGGCGGAGGAGGAGGGGGTGGGAAGGGGAGGAGGAGGAGGAAGAAAATGCACATTCTAAAGAAATGAGCATACAAAAGTACTGTGGTCGAATGAGTCCCTCCTGTCAGAGAAATCCCCCACTACTTCTGTGTGAATTGGGCCGACTATGTTGGAGTGCCTATTTGGATCCTCCAGGGAAACAGACACCCAGGTGGAGCAAGAAAGGCAAGAAATCATACTGAGGGGGAAACCTGTGAAGGATCCAGGGACGTGGTGTCCAGAGCAGGCAGGAGAGCTTCAGATTGCAGTGCAGCTTTGACACCCATTTCAAAACGTAGAGGAAGGAAAACTGGATAGTGGGAGCCTAAGTCTTCCATCAGCTCTAAGAAAGTCTTCACTGTGCGGAGGTCGAGGAGAGACTGCCCATCTGTGGAGTTCCATGTTGGGCATGAGTGCGGCGCTCAGTCAGCAGTAGAAAGGCTAGGGAGACTGTGATGAGGGTGGGGTAGCTGCTGGGGTAACACTGTAGTAGTTTCCAGAAGGTACTGCAACCACAGGCTCACAGCTAACTGCTCTCCTCTCAGCATGTTGGGGTCTCACACACCAACATTTCAAAGCAAGATTTACATAGGGAAAGAAGAAGGGAAGGGAAGAAGGGAAGGGAAGGGAAGGGAAGGGAAGGGAAGGGAAGGGAAGGAAGGGAGGGAGGGGAGAGGAGAGAGGAGAGAAGAGGAGAGAAAAGGGACACGTACTGGTACCAGGAGCCTGGTATACACCAGGAGCAATCACATACTCATAACAAAGATGGGGTGAGAAATGGGGTCCGTGAATTTCATGCATCTTATAAAGGGAAAAACCACAAATCAGGTGGTTTCCCAGATTAGCCAAGCTTGGCGGGCAGAACAATGAAGCAGCAACTGTCTTTTATTTCTATTGGCTAGTGAGGGCCCGGGAATATGCTATGTTCCTTGTTACCTTGGCAGGTGAAGGGTAAAGAGCAGGTTATATTGTGGCTTTCTTGTCTCCATGGTAGTGGGCCTTGTTCCCTCGATAGGGGAAACATAAACCTAAGTCAGGAAACGGAAACTTAAACTCAAGCCAACTAAGATGAAGTCTGAATCTAAAATGGAGTCTGAATCTAAAGCTCTTGACAAAAGGCCTCAACAAGGAGGCTCCCCTTGATTGCCACATTGCATGTGCCTACATGATATGAATCCCCAAAATAAACACAACTGAACTCAAACCGAGGCTTCCTGCGTGTATTTATTACATACGTTATGGGTGTACAGAAGTATTGTTAGGCACTATCGGAGTCTGCCCACCCCTTCTCCAGTGGAAGTGGAGGTAAGAAGGGCTCATCTGGGATGGCTTCAGATAACGAGGTGAGGCTTTTGAGCCTGCCTTGACTTCCATGTATATTCAGACCATGTCAGGGACTGGAGAGATGGCTCAGTAGTTAAGAGCACTGGCTGCTCTTTCAGAGGACTCAGGTTCCATGTCCAGCACCCACATGACAGCTCAAACTGTCTGTAACTCCTGTTCCAGGGAATCTGACACCCTCACACAGACATATATGCAGGGAAAACACCAATGCACATAAACAAATAAATTGTTTTTTTAGAAAAGATTATGTCAGGCTTAGTAAAAAAGAAAAGAATCCTTAGGAAATCCAAGGTAAGTTTAGAAAAAGAAAAAGAAAAAAAAAAAACCCTCAGCCCGGAGAATCGTAAAGCAGACTTTCAAATACTTTATGCCAACCACTAGATTTGCCAAAAAAGGAGGAGTCTTTTACTAGAACTGTCCCTGGAGACTCCAGAGAAATCTTGAAATTGCTCTGACAGCCAATTGAGTGGTGCAAAAGCATGCTCCACCCCCTAGAGCCCCTCCAGCCAAGATTCAGTATTTGCTGAGAGGCAAGCCCAACACCTGTTGTGGCTCCTGGATTAGACTCAAATTTGGAGACAGAGAATGGAGAGACGAGGAAGGAGCTGGAAAAGGAGGGGTTGTAACCAAAAGAAGTGAGAGTAGGCTCTTTCCAGAATCATACCCGAACTCAGCAGTAATCATCTGATAAAAAACAAAACAGCAACAACAAAACCCTATGGCAGAAAGAGCACCGCTTGCGATGTCTAAGGCCTGCTTCTCAACCCCAGGCTGCCTTACCGGTGCTCTCAGTGCTCCTGGGATCTACCCTGCAGTGCTACGCCAAACACCTCTTAAGTTTCTTCCATGGAGCAGCCTAGGGGTTTCTTGTTGGTTGTTTGTCTTTCTTTTTTTGAGACAGAGTCTCATATAGAGACTGGCCTTGAACTCCTGATCTTCCCTCCTGATCTCTGCCTCTTGAGTGTGCCACACTCAAGATGTGTGCCACCTTGCACTGACAACTAAGACTCAACAACTTCCTTAAAATGAGAGAGAGAGAGAGAGAGAGAGAGAGAAGGGAGGAGAGAGAATAGAATGAAAATGTCAAACACAGCATAAAGTCGCATCGCAACTTAACACCACCTAAGCTGGCAGGCATTGTGATGGGGGTGGAGTCTGGGAACGAGGGACAGTAATATCTCTGAAGCGGAACTAATTTTGTGATCAGGATATACAGACGCTGAAATATGACTCTGTCCTATCTTTACACAGAGGTGCAGATGGTGAGAGGAGAAGAATTCCACTTGACAGTCAGTTCTCAGAAGTCTGATCTTCACAAGCACGTGCGCCTGCAATGTGATGAAGGCTTCTTACAGAAGATGAAGCTGTTCTTGTCTTCACAGAACCTGCTCCGGTTTTCCCTCGGGAAAGCAAACTGTGTATACTCCCTTTAAATCTGCACCAGCTGTTACCCTCACATAGACGCCCTGAGGCTTAGAATTTTAGGATTCTAAAAACAAGAATGTCCACGCTCCCTTATGTATTTCTCCCACTGAGGGAAAAAAACAAGTCACAAAACAAAAAACTGCAGTCAAGGGCATAAAATAGTTAGTAGCCAATCATGAAACGGCCATAGGATCCTCAGGTTTCAGACACCCAGCCAGGCTAGGCCCTCCCAGGGCAGATCAGGTTTTCTCCTGTTTTGAATTAAACATCATTGAGGGCTACAGCTGAAAACACTTGATCTAATCCCTGACAGACAAACTTCAAAGAGAGTGGAAGACCAGCAGGGAGAGAGCGATGTGGGCTCCGTGGGAGACAGACTGGAGAGAGGGGAGAAGGGACTGTGGCTGCGTTCTGCTCTATAAATAATGGCACGTTGGGAAGCTCACCTAGTTCTTAGACATGCCTGGGCCTACAGGCTGCAGCCTGCTAATTCACACTGGCTCTCAGTCCTCAATCTAAAGGTTATTTCCTCAGGAAGGCAGAGCGAATAGGCACACAGTTGTGCTAGCTACAGGCCGCACACTCTGAGGATGTGCTGAACATAATATAGTCCCAGTAAGCTTTTACATTAATTTTTTTTAAATTTTATGTATATGGGTGTTTTGTCACATGTCTACCATGTGTATGTAGCTCAGTGTCCACAGAAGCAGAAGAGGTCACCAGAGCCCCCGGAACTGGAGTTACAACGGTGGTTAGCCACCATGTGGGAGCTGGGAAGAGCTCTGGTCCTCCAGAAGAGCAGCCGCCATTCTTAACTGCTAAGCTATCTCTGCAGCCCCAAATTTATCCATTTTAGAAACAATTTAGACAGCTGGACCTCGAGGGTTTTGAGGAGAGGCGGTAGTCCGGCTGAGCACCCTTCCCTATTGTCTTAGTGCTCCGCTCCCAGATCCACTTCAGAACTCTTGCCATCACTTCCTGTAAATTCCCGTCCACCAGTCTGTTACACATGCTGGATTGTCAGTGTTGGGGAAACTATCCCGTCCAACACTACCTAAGATGGCATTTGGCCCTAGAACAGACTCAGTGGTGTCTGTTGACTAAATTAGCAAAATATCCTGAGCCACTCTAACGCTGAAGTGGACAAAGAACTCTGTATCAGGAGACAGTGACAGCCACGTCCTGCGTTCAGGACCTTGCTTCACCCACTGTGTGATTTTGGATCCTAGTATTTAAATTATTTGTCTATTTATTTATTTACTTTCTTATTTTCTTTGGGGGTGTATACACAAGCTATGGCACATGGGTGTAAGTTAGAAGACAACCTTCCAGAGTCAGTTCTCTCCCTCCTCTATACGGGCCCCAGGGATGGAATTCGGGTCATCAAGCTTGCCAGGAGAACACTTCACCTACTGAATCATCTTGCCCCAGTATTCTTGATACAAAATAGAAATAAGCCTGCCTTGTCTAACTCAGAGAAGCGACTCAGAGGAACCACCTGATAAGTTACCCCCAGCTGAAAATAAAGGACTTGTGGGTCAGGCCACACTTTTGGGGGGTGGGGGGTGGGGTTCTAGAGACAGAAACTTCAAAATGTGAAAGATCAAGCTTATTTCCCACATTAGCAAGGCAAGTGTTGTACCTGGAAATACAACAGTTTCACAAGATAATTTTTTTTGTTGTTTGTTTTGAGATAGAGTCTCATATAGCTCAGGATGGCCCCAAACTTGCTATGTAGTCAAGGATGGCTTGAACTCCTGATCCTCCTGCATCAGCTTCGTGAGCACTGGGGTTACGGGTGTGTACCACTCTCAACAACTGTATTTTTATTCTTGCCTCCTTCCCACATGTCTGTCCCCTACCATCCCACCTGCCCCTCCTTCCTGAGTGTCAGCCTACAGTTGCAGACTGGCTTCTTCAGCCTTGAAAGGGGCATGACTACTAGTCACTTCTGGTTTCATCTTGAAGTTTTGCCATCGAAGAAAGACTGGTCCCTTTCTTTACTTCCAACTGACAGAAATCTCTCTTCCTCCTGGCTTGAAGATTCCGTCCTCTTGCCAAGGGTGAGAGGATGGCAGGATTAATGTGGCGGAATCAGTGTTATAATGAAGTTGGAGGTGCTGCTTAAAGCAGAGAGGATGGCCATTATGCTGACGTGATTAACGTTCACTGCTGTATTGTGAAGATCATGCTCCGGCTAGTTACTGAAATGCCACCATTTACAACCAACTGTGTTTGTTTTTGGCCTTGCTTCTATAAGATAACTTTGTATGTCTTCCTAGAGTTCCCTATGACAGAAAAGCAGAAGGCAGACAGGAAACCACATGAAATCACACCACGTTTTCCTCTGCAAGCCTTCAGGAAGGCTTGAGATGTACATCTAGAAAAGGTAGTGCCCCTTCTAGAACTGGTAGGTAGCTAGTGAGTTCCTCTGCTCAGCATCGGTTACTACATCACTCTGGGCTTTGGTCAGTCTGGTTCAGTGTTGCTGAACCGCAGGCCTAGGCTATTCGATGCTATGTGTCTACCTGCTTTGATTCCCAGGCCATAGCAGCCCTTTGTTGTCTTCTTTCAAACAGTTCAACCCACACAGCTTACACTTGGAGAGATCAGGGTCTCTGAGAGTGAAATTCATATTCCAAATTGCCTAACAAGAAGGAGCTTGTGGCTTAAGGCAAGATCAGACTCCAGGTTATAGGGCACTTGATTTTCCCATCATCCTTCCATTTGGTTTTCTTCACTTCTATGAACTGAGGCATGAACAAACCCTTAACCTCACGCCTTCCCATTCCTCTGTCTCTCCGGGTCATTTCATGATGTGCTAGTCATTCACCCCAAGGCTCTGGTCCACTAGCCTTTGACTTATTTTCTGTCGGAAATGAAATCCCAGTACCAGAGGCCCTTCCTACTCCCGCAGACTTAACAATCATCATTACCGTGCAACAAGCGTGAACCATTTAGGCAAGCTAGTCTTGACTTGTACATAATGTCAGGCATCGTCCCGGCTAACTCCTACTTACTTCCCAGATATTCTATAGTACTTTACTTCAGGAGGAAAATGGTATTTGACTTGGTCTAGTTCCTCAGTTTGGGTTTAAAGAAGTTAAAGAAGTTTGCAAGAACACTTCCTGTAAGTTAGCCTGCAGTGCCCCGTAACCCCCACAACAAGATTTTCCTTGCTTTACAAGCTCATTTGCTTTGTGTCTCTTTTCTTCACACTACTGAAATTTCTATTTCCTCTTTCCGCTGTTTCCTCCAGAGCCCAGCAAAGAGCCCAGCACATGTCAAGTGTTGCGTAACTATTTGTTGAATAAAAGACAAGGTCTTTGACTCCCGGACTCCTGATTATTTACGATAGTAGATTGCAGTGGCACTGAAACAACAATTAAAAAGGTGAACTACTTGGTGAATATATAATGTGAACGCTGAAGACTTTTTATTCTAAAAGCACTGTAAGATAAGCTTCCTCTGCTTCTGACAGAAAGACAACAGAAAATATTGTAGTGTAGGGAGAGAAGGAAGCCATGAATGAATGAGCTCCTTAATGAATGTGTGCTGTTGACATGGCCCTGCCATGTTAAGGACCCAAGAGCCTCAGGTACATGGAGGAATGGCAAAGCCTTTCCCCAGGGGTGTGGATCAGAGGGAAATGGCAAAGCCTTCCTCTGGCCCACGTGTGGGTGTGGATAACATGTGTGCATAGAAAGTGTCCACCATAGCTCTTTCCTTCCACTATGCTTATGTCCTGCAGACTGCTCCCCTGCAGGGACTGCGCCGATGAGATGAGCTAAATCTGCCTCCTTTATTCAGCTGTATACCATAAACCTGCCTCCTTGTTAATCTGTATAAAATAAGCTGCCTCCTTGTTCAGCTGTGTGCAATAATCCTGCCTTCCTGTTCAACTAAATGGCTGAGCTTTCAGGGGTCTGTGGCTTTTCCAGCTGAGAGCCTAATCCCCCCACCCTAGTTTTTCTGTGTGCCCATGTGTTCATCTGTCTTTTTTCATTCAGGTCCTGTCCCTGCAGGCTGTACATAGTCTCTTAATCTCAGGGTTGTGGGTTTGAGCCCCACATTGGGCCCCAGTTGTGGGTTGTTTTTCTCTCTCTTCTCTGCCCACGGGGTCTCACTTCCCTCCTATGGCAGGTGGCTTAAACTATCAGCTCTTTAGTTTACCTCTCCCCTGACCCAAGGAAGCATAGGGCGTGGATCAACGTGTCCAGACAAATCCCAGATTGGAGGACTAAGAGCCGACAGAACTCAGGGAGTTTCGAAAGAGTATTATCAGTAGAAAATCTCTCAGTTTAATGTAAGGGTCATTACATTTATGCAGTGGGGGTGATGGAGGGTCTTTGGTACCCTGGGATGGAGGCTATTGGTTAAGACAAGGATACTAGGTAAGCAACTCTGACAAATTGCAGCCATGCCTGTCTTTGGGAGTGGGCAGAGTTTTGCTGTGGCTTGTGGTCTTCAGAGGCTGCAAAGGGGAGGGGTTACGATCCTGCCAGTTCCTCATAGCGAGGGCTGGGATCTAAGCGACCTAGACCCATAGTATCTGAGTGACCATTTCACAAATCCACGATGGTACCACAGCTCCCATTTGTTTTTTATTTAAAAGGCCAATAATAATTGTTTTATTTCTAAGGGGAGATAAGAATAATTTGATCGGTAGCAATTTTGGTAGCATTGTTTACTTGTTGCTGTAACAACTGGATTTAAGCAATTAGGTTGTTTGAATATCAAGGCATATAGGCATTGGGGGTGTAGCGGGCATGTAGATCCCACTGGAGGTTTTTGGGGGTACATATATATCTCATTTTTCCAGAGTCATTAGCATAAAATGGCGTCCCTCCCACAGGTTTCCCTCTGTCCAGTGGTTAGCAAGTCCAGCACAGTCCCAGTGACTGGGAACTCAAAACATGTTAACCTAGGACAGTAGGTCAAAAAGTGTGTGTGTGTGTGTGTGTACGTGTGTGTGTGATTTTTATTAAAATATGTAGGCTGAGTTCCTCCCTTTCCTTATCCATTGATCAACTGCAGAATGGCACAAGGTTAAGAGAGAAGTATCTGGAAAACATCCCAGTGAGAATCACCAGAGCCTTAGACTCTGGGATTATTTGGTGTAATCCACAGCTGTGAACAGCCACACGGAGGGAGCATCTTTGTCCATATTCCCATATTGTCCTGATTACTGAAGGCTTATTTTTATTAAATTAAACCTGGTTAGCATTTTCCCAAAGTGGAGTATTCCTCTCCAGGTGACATCAAAATTCAAACTGCCCTAAGCTCTCTACAGTCTACTTACAAATCCCACCTTGCCAAACTTCCTACATTTCCTTCAAGACTTTTATCCTTATTGTAGTCAACTGATTGGCGTCCTTCACATAGGTGTGTTACAGTACCTTGAAGACAGTGTAACAAATGTTGCAACCTCTAGTTGCACACAAGTCCAATCTACCCGTGACAGTTCACACAAATGGTTTGTTTATTTGTGTCCAGAACCAAAAAGTGCTTACCAAAATGTACTCAATAAGTACTTTTGGACTAACCGTATTGGAATGATTGTGATTTGGGTTATTTGTTGGGAGACTGGAGAAAAACCTCAATCCACTGTAACTCTGGCTCTTAGCAGCTCAGAGAGAAATCCCTTAAGAGAAGCAAAGAGTAAGCTTAAACCTCAGGGAGGTTGTTAACAATCTATTTTCAAGTCACGTGGGAATGTTTCATCTGTTCACTAGAAAGAGCAACACAGCCTCCAGAGTATGGGCAGACCAATGCTGCCGTGTCTATTGGTAACAACAGACACAATTGGTCATTGGTAATGATGCTGTGTTGAATACTTAAAATCTAAAGTGCTCCTAACACAGTAAACTAAGGGTACCAGAAAGGGTACTTCTGAGGGTTGGGAAAATGGTCCAGTCAGCAGGGTGCTTACTGACCAAGGATGAGGATGTGAGTTCCATCCCTAGATCCTCAATAAAAGTGCTGGTGTGCTGTTTCACGTTTGTAATCCCAGTGATGGGGAGGCACAGGTGGGTGGATCGTTGGGGCTTGATGCCTGGCTGGCTGGCCAGCCTAGCTTACTTGGTAAGCTCCAGGCCAGTAGGAGACCCTGTCTCAGAAGCCAAGATGAACAGCTCCTGAGGAACAGTACCAGAGGTTTTCCTCTGTCCTCCACAAATACACCCACACACAAGCGCCCACATACACACGAACACACACAGACGCACACACATACACACAAACCAAAATGAGCATTTTAATTTATATTAGTCTTACAGTTTACAAGATGTTTCTTGTCTCTCTGTCTCACTTGAGCCCTCCAGTAATTTTGTGAGGTAGACAAATAGCATTAGCAACATTTTACAGAAGCTAAATGGCAGCTGAGTTCAGTTTTATAAAAATAGCTTTCAGTAATCAGAATTATGTCCATGCCCAGGGTCACACAGATAAATCAGGGCAGAGCTCTGATTGGTCCCATGATCCTTCCAGAGAAAAAGGAAAAACTATTAGTTTAAGCAGGAAATTATCTACTGGCTTATGCTGCTGGTAAGCTATAGAAGACACAGTCATCTCCCTAAAATCTATTCCCTTTCCTGCTAGTAGTTCTCTTGAATTTCATTATCATCCTCGCTACTTCCCTACTGTGGAGTCCAGGTGCTTTTGGAGGTAACTTCATCCCTGACTGGAGCTCCAGAGCTTATAGCTCAGACATTAATTAGCATAACTCTACCTCCTTGCCTTGGCTACCTGCTCAAGGATAGGCATATGATACTAGCTATGTCAATGAAAAGCAAGGGAAGTTGCTAAGGGTACTGAGAATGAACACTCTGACAGAGTACCTAGAAATGAATATTTCCACTAAATATCTCCCACTAATATATATATATATATATATATATATATATATATACACACACACTATATATATATACTATATATATATTCCTAATATATACCTAATATATTTATCTATATATACATATATATCTAAATATACCTCAGTAGAGAATACCCATATAATGAGGTCTTCGATGGCTCTGTCTGAACGAACTCGGAAGTCAGCCTGTCTGCGGTACTCCACAGGCTTCCTTCCCTTCAGGCTCCCAGTGCAGGTGGAGGGAAGGAAGCCCGGGGATGAGTTCTGCATAGTTCAGCCCTCTCTGACAATGCCATCCAAAGCCTGTTTGTGTCTCTGGAGCTAGTTGTAGCCTATCTTATGCGGTTTTATAAGACATGAAATGACTCTAGCACAGCTTTCTGTTAAGTAACAGAAAGCCCAACTCAAACATTAATGGGCCTCCTGTTGCTTGCCTGTATGCCACAGCGTATACAGTTCACACTAGTAAAATGATGCCATAATCTAATAATAACCCCATGGAGTGGAAGGGAAAAGTTGCAGAAACCAGGTCCTTGGGGACTGGCATCTGGGTTTCCATGAGAACGGAAACCCATGGCTTAGTCTTTTCATCTTGCACGCCAGTAATTCTCCTCAACCTTTTTCATTATCTGCAGGAATATGATCATCTTCTACTTCAGCATATTGATGGTGGGTCTCAATAGGAAAGAGAAGTCTTTCAGAATGGATATTCTGAAATATTCTGAATATAGTATGAGGAGAATCTAAAAAAGGGACTATCTTTATATAAATCAGGGCATTGTCCCAGGGCTAGAGAGAGCCTGATAGGGAGACATGACCATTTATGAACTGACGAGAAGAGGGGAGGGAGCAGTAGCTGGAACTACAGGTGGACAAGGCTGTATAAAGGTGTCACCAGACAAGGGATAAAGGAGATGACTCCAGCCTCTGTGAACACCTCCATCCCATTTCTGCTGGTGTTCTCCATGGCTCCACCAGCACTGGGTGCTGGAAGGGAAGGAAGCCTGAGGAGGAACTCTACACACCCCAAGCTCCAGAGGCACAGAGCGGGCTGGAGGATGGGTTCAAAGGTACAAGTGGGAGAGAGCTGGCACACTAAGATGAGCCCACTGTAGAGTGAGAGCATTTCTTTTCCAGAACAATTGATGTGCCAACACTTAAAAGGATTCTGGCCCTGCCTGAAGCAATGGATCACTTCTTAGACTAGCTGTATACACATATAAACAACTTCTTACTCTCCTCAGTCTATAGAATTATCTGTGAAGTGTCTGCGGCTCAGAGGTCTTTTATAACACATGAATATCATCAAAGAATAGGTTGAATATTTAGATATTACCTAGTTTTGAAATGAAAACTGAATACTTGACGATTACAGCACAGAAACTTTGGAGATGCAATTTCCCCCTTTTCTGGAGATTTTCTGTGGCTAATTGTGGAGAACTGTAGCGATCTGTTCATTTGGTGACATTTTCAAGATATTTCTGCAGGCTGTATTCATTACTATGTATGGTCAGTGTCGCTTCTGCTCAGTTACTTCAGTGCTTGACCTAACGAAGAGGTCCTTAGATGCCTCCAGCCAAACAGAAAGAACAAAAATTACTCTTCTCTTGGTCTAAATACGTGACAGCAAAGCATGACACGTCACACAGCCAAGGGTAGCCTCATAACGTTTTGAAGCAAGGGCCTCTGACACTGCCAAAATTGGTCTGGATCTCATAGTCCTCCTGCCTCTACTTCTCAAACTACCGGGGTTGCAGTTTGCATAATTTGCTGCACTGCTCTGGTTCATTCATAATTTTAAAAATACAAATTAAAATGAAACATTTTTAAAAGGTTTACTTTTAACCTTGTAAACATGCATGTCTATGTGGGGGTGTATGCGTGTGAGTGCGTGTGCCCCCAGAGGCCAGAGGCATCTGATCCCCCTGGAGCTGGAGTTATAGGTAGTTGTGAGCTGCCTGATTGAGGGTGTTGGGAACTGAGTTTGGATCCTCTGTAAGAGCAATGCATGCTTTTAACCAGCTGAGTTATCTCTCTAGTCTCATTAACAAACATTTGATAACAAATTATATTGGTCAAGATTTGGGGTAGGAGGGATGAGCTAACTGACGAGAGCCCGGGGACACCAATCCTTACAGGCGATTATGTAGCTCACAACCATTTGGGAGCAAGAGGGACACATGGTAGGAGAAAAGCCTTGGATGAAGGGAAGACAACATGGGAGAGACAAGGACGAACTTTACCTAAGATCCATCGGTGTTAGTAGAAGTTTTCGGCCTCTCAATTGTCTTACAATAGCTTGCTCATTATTTCCAGGGCTCATCTCCTCCCTGACTACTTCCCACCTCCTCCATATGGTACAAAAATGTTTTTAAATTATAAAACATCATATGGAAAGTTATTTTTTTGGTGTAGACACTGAGTAGGAGTAATTATGATGCTTCTGTTATCTCTCTCTCTGTCTCTCTCTCTCTCTTTTTTTGCAGTACAGCAAATTATGCAAACTGCATAATTTTTTTTTAGACACGGTTCCTCAGTTATAGCTCTAGCTGTCCTGGAACTCACTCTGTAGACCAGACTGGCCTTGAACTCACAGACATCGGCCTGCCTCTGCCTCCTGAGTGCTGAGATTAAAGGAGTGAGCCACCACCACTACAATGTATCCTGCACAGCTTTACCTTGAATACATCAGATGTTTGGTCAATAAGTGAGTTTCTGTTAAAGACAGCATTTATGATGTGTAACCAGTGTTGTTGCTGCAAATAAAGCAGATGGGCTGTGGGGGAGGGGACAGAGACACAGACGACCTGGTTGCTGCACCAAGACTTAAAATATTTGCATATTAGCCGCAACAAACGTGAGTCAACGCTACTAATTCAGCAAATATGAAATAATTTTAAATAAGTCATAATGTGGTAAAAAGAAATAATGAGATATAATCAAAACGGTCCAACATACATATCCATTTTTGTTTGACTAAATGAAAACAAAGAACTAATAAGTAAAGCTGTCAGTACAATAATAGTATACCTAACTGTGAGCTAAATAAAAATGCTAGAGTCAAAAGTCACTCGTTGTGTTTTTGGTGCCCCAAATTTAATCATTTGAGTCTGTTTCTAAGTGAAATGCATTTAATCTTTTTGGAATAAAATACTTATCTCCAATGCTACTATAATAAAGTTGGAACACAACATCCTTCTCTTAGCATGTTATGAAAACAGCTTCCTTTGTGCATCCCTGTAATTCAAGCATTATAAAGAGAGCTTGCAGAACAGTCAGGTGAAAAAAATGAGAACAAGTAGAAAGGAATAAAAGTCAAGCACCACAATGCTCAAATTACACGGTGCGGAGAGCCGGAAACAAGTGCCTCTTCACGGTTCCGAATCACCACATTCCCTTTCTGCCAATGAGATTAGGGAATAAAAGGAAACGAGACAAAAGGGCAGATTTATAATAAATAAGTGACATAATTCAAGTCAGTGATTCACTGGGAAACCGTTCCTGAGCTTAAATGAGTCAGCATCAGCTTTGAGCAGCAGAAATTTCCAACCCTTATGTCAGGGAGCAAGTACACCGTTCTTCCTCTATTTAAGTCGGCACTGCAATCAATTCAAAGTAACAAAAATGTATTTCAGAAAATAGAGGCTGGCGAGACGGCGCGGTGAGTAGCAGTGTTTGCTGCCTCGCCGACAACCTGCGTTTGATCCCTGGGGCTCACATGGTGGACAGTGAGAACTGACTCCCACAGGCTGTCCTTTGAGCTCCACACGCATGCTATCAATGCTCACCACCCCTAAATTAAAAATATTCTTCAAGATATTTAAATTACATTTTTTAAAATTAAAAACATTTTTCAAAATATAAAGTGATGAATACTCTGTACTCTGTGATGAGTACAAGTCAGAACCAATTCCAAAACTGTACTTAAGCAGCGGGACCCCAGGAGGGGGCTGCACCCAGAAAGAACTGGACAGAATCAACTGCTAAGCGGCTAGTCTGTATGAGAACCAGTTTCTACCAGTGTATTGCAAATTCGGCCAGTTACAACTTGGGCAGCCACATCCCTCTTCTTTCTCTTTTCTAATTTTATTTTATTCTTATTTTATGTGATTTGGTGTTTTGTTTGTACATCTGTCTGTGTGGGCATGTCAGACCTCCTGGACCTTAAGTTACAGTTAAAGACAGTTGTGAGCTGCCATGTGGGTGCTGGGATCCCAGGTCCTCTGGGAGAGCAGCCAGTGCTCCTAACCACTGAGCCATCTCTCCAGCCCCTTCACAGTCCTCTTGTAAGTCATTCTCAGCTTGGCAGTTAGTGCCTGTCTCCAGGGCTCTAGGAGTTAAGCTAGCCTGCTATCCCACGAGTACTCTGAAAGTCAGAGACTGCAATTTCACTTCCAGGAGGGCAAATGCTGAAGCAGCCATGTTCCTGTGCTCTAACAATAGGAAGCAGAGAGCAAGGAAGGATGCACTCAAACTCATCGGATTAAGGACACCGAAATAGTGGCGAAGGGGAAAATGAAACACTGTAGCTACACAGAACTTACCTGCTTTACCAAGCACGCTCTTTCTTACTCATGTGATCTGCATCATGTTGTATTATTTAGCATAATAGCTTGTCTTTTCTGCTTCTCTAACAAAATAAGGTGAACCGCGTAGCAAACAGACACACCCACACAGACCCTAGCTGTCACTATTTCCTTGCCTAAACCCACTCCATGTTTCTACACCTGTACCCAATCCTTCCTCAAAACAATCTCTTTTCCCTAAGGCCTCTAGTTCCCATGGTAACCAAAAGACATGTACAAAGGGAAAAAATAACATAGCAAGGCTAGCTACAGAATCTGAGCTATCCCCCGCTGACTTACTGAAACTATATCCCCTTTCATCTTGAATACACATAATAAATAAACCACCATCTTTGTGGTTGCTTTTAACTATTTATTACTTTAATTTACAAGGGGAGGGGGAACTGGCTCAACCTGTTTACAAGGGCTTATTGCCAATTTTTAAGGTCATTTGCTTTCACTGCTACAGGTTTTTAAAGACTTCATGAGAATATTTCCAAAATGACTTGTGAAAGATTTAAAGAAAGTGTCAATACTCTAGACAAATAATATCACATTTCTAGAACACAGAGAATCTTCTAAACAAAAGAAGGTAGCCCACAGAGCTGTCTTGGCTTACTCTGCCCTGACTGAGATCAAATATCAAAATAATTTCTCCAAGTGTCCAGTGGGCACATAGCATAGAAGGAATTGGCTGTTCTTCGGACAGTGTTTATAATAATCATTTGAATAAGTTCTTCATGAGGCAAGAGTATCACTGCCTCTGATGTAAGAGTCCGTGTACTCAGCCTTAAGAAGTAAACACCCGTTATCGTTTCCATGAATTCGTTTCCTCTTGAGTTTCTTATGGGGATGGTATATGATGTTTTGATGCCTTTCCTAGGACTTTCCTTTTCCTTCCTTCCTTCTTTCCTTCCTTCCTTCCTTCCTTCCTTCCTTCCTTCCTTTCAAAGTAATAGAGATTGAATCCATGGTCTTGCACATGTTAGGTAGGTACTATACCACTGAATTACATGCATGGCTCCTTTTTATTTTGAGGCTAGATTTCATCACATACGCAAGCTGACATTGAACTTGCAACCTTCCTGCCACAAGCTACAAAAATAGCCAGGATTGCAGGCTTTTTCCACCATGCCTAGGCTCTCTGGGGTATTTTGATACTGCTGTGCATTCAAGAGCTTTTGTCTCTGCCTTTGGTGTGCACTTTCTGCCTCTCTCTCCTCTTTGTTGTCATTCCTGGTCCTTAACAGATACTGTAGCAGGATGCTGCAATCTTTTACCCTCAATTTAGGGAAGGAGAAAGGAAAGATAGAAATCTTCACTGCTTTTACAAGCGGCCTTAACACAGAGAGAAAGGTCAAAATCTTCACAGCCTCATTTTAGGCTGTCCAAAGCTTGAATCTCTCCAACCCTTGTTCTCTTAGGAATTATCTCCCTAACTAACCACAGCAACCCAGCCAACAAACCACTAACCAACGCCCACCCTGACTCTCAGGGCTTCAGACCTTTTATGCCCTAATCCAAAAATTCCCATAAACCCATGAGGCATGCAATCTCAAAGACAAGCTACAGGTGCCAGAACGACTGCACCTAACCAAATTACATTCACCTGCATCAGGCATTCCAATTCCAACTCGTAAACAACTATACCACAGCTGGGGTGGGAACGCGAACCTCTAGTGACTAGTCAGTTAAACCAAACAGCTTTTTTTCACATAAAAAATCCAAATGTTCCTCCACAGATACTGCTGGAGCATCTCCATATACCACTTGCTTCCTTTCCCATGCTCTCAGAACTCCATTTTTACGCAGGTTTCATCTTCCTGCCCACAACTCCCTAGCTCCAGCTCATCCGGAGGGAATCGTGTTTAAGGCATTCATGCACCTTGCCAAAAAGTCATTAAGCAGGTGTATACATTTGGCAGGGACTTCTGGAAAAAGTTTCCCATGCTAATAAAAACCACACACCACTCTTTTCTGCCACTGGGAATGTTTGGGCTCAGAAATGATGCCCGAGAATGGCATGGCTACTTACATCTATGGGGACAGAGGTGACAAAGATTTCTGAGCCACTGACTAAACTAATCCTGGAACAGGCTCAATGCAAATCTTCTTGTTTCAGGAAATACTGTGTAGTCCTATGGTTATAACCTATTGAGGTGAGGTTCCTAATTTCTTTGCAAAGATAGCCTAACAAATTTCTCATAGATGGCTGAGGAATTAATACAGAGTATTGGCTTTTCATCTAATGTGTAACAAACAAAATCGATAGAGATAATTAACACCAGAATAAAACTGATAACTAAAATTAAACATGCATCAGCTAAGCAACCTGACCTGAGAGGCTCAGCCAGTTGAGTTCCCTGGGAAGCAGTCAGCTAGGCAGCCTGGCCCTTCCTGTGAGGCCTTAAAGACTCATGGGGAGACAGTTTAAAGAAGGTCAACTGGCAGATGTGGCTACTCTTCACTTTCTTGCCTACCATGTCTACATAATGCCAAAGGTGATGGCCATCTTTGACTATGAGGATGAGAACAACATCCCAGATTGAGCCAAAAGACAAGAAGAAACAGGCTTACTTATGACTCTTCTTACCATCTACATATGCTCTGCTTTTCCAGAGACATCTGTGTGGCTTGGAAAAGAAAAATGCACGTATTATGGTGCTTAGGTTTTTTGTTTGTTTGTTCTCAAATATAGCTGAATGAAGTTATAGCTGATAAACATTTTTAGACTCATTGATTTTGTTTTTGTTTTTTTGAGACCTGGTTTCTCTGTAGTAACTCCTGGAACTCATAGAGATCCACCTGCCTCTGTGTCCCGAGTGCTGGGATTAAAGGCGTGTGCCACCACCACCTGGCTCATTGATGATTTTTAACTAAAGAATAGATAGAAAAAGTAAAGCTAAAACTCACGAGGCTGGAGAAATGGCTCAGTTGGTAAAGTGCTTGTTACCCAGATGTGAGGACTTGAGATCAGTTTCCATCTCCCGTGTGAAAGTCAGGTCTGCAGTGTGCAACTGTAATCCCAGCACTGGGGAGGCGGAGACAAGAGGATCCCTGGAGCTCGCTGACCATCCAGTCTGGCTAAACCAGTGAGCTCCAGGTTCAGTGAGAGATTCTGCCTCAGAAAATACAGTGAAGAATGACTGAGGAAGACACCTAACGCTAACCTCTGTACCCACCCCACATACATATTCACAAACACATATGCACAAAAAGGTAAACTCTGAAGTATATGGTATACAGATACTATTTACTATATATTTATAAGAATGTGTATATATGCATATAACTTGTTCAAATTTATAATTTTGTACATACATATCTTAATAACTTTATAGTTATAATTATGGGCATACCTTATTCATAAACATTTTCAAACAATAAAATCAACAGGAAATTATAGCTTTTATTCCTAACCTTAACAGTAATACATACATAGTTGGTTTTTTCCATTTCTGTTGAAAAATTAGCCATTTATCTAAGTATATCAGATTGAGGAAATACCAACATAAAACCATAGTCTCTAAACAAGAGCTGACTCCAGCAGATTCAATTTCCGTTTGTGTACATGCATTGCACGGTCCACATATTATATTAGAAGCTGTATCTTACATTTCATCAGAAAAGGAACCACTGTCATGGCTGGAAAATTAACTTCATGGATTTTAAAGTTCAGGATAACAGGTATATTAAAATGCTCTAGGTGAAGAATGCTAACATGGCACTTGAAGAGGGAACTTATTTTTGAGCTTCCAAGGATAGCAGACTTCTTGAACATTCTCTCTCAGGACCACAAAACTTTACTCACTGGTGGTATTTAGAACTGTCACAATACGGAGCTGGCAAATGCCGCTCATCAAGGGGCGAACGAGCTACACAGTGAGAGTATGGGAACCTTGGTTTTGTTTATCACTGTGTTCCTAATGTCTAGAAGACTGTACGGCACAAAATGACATACACAGTACGAAGTGGATGAATAAGTAAAAGAGAATTGGGGATTTTCAGAAAGAACTGAGAAAAGTGATTGACAGATGGTAAAAAAAAAAGAAAAGAAAAGAAAAATCGTGTAAAGTTCAGGAAGATGAATCAAATCTGTGTGGAAGGCATCTGTTTGTTTGTTTTTTTCATTTCATCTTGTTTTGTTTTAATCTGCTTGCTTTCCTTGTTCTCTGTATTCCCGTAACAACTCTGAACCTCCTTGAGAAACAGTTCTTCTTTCACTATTTTATGTGAGTTTCCAGCCTGAGTCACACTGCAGTAGTACACTGCCTGTGCAACTCAGCGAGGAGATGCAGAGGCATATTCACAGGTGTAAACTCTTCCAGACTCCCACAGAGGGGACCACTGTCACGGCCAGCACCACACTCACAGTGGCACCCCGAGTGTCTGAGCTCAGGGGTTTTTATTTATTCAGAACTCCTCAGGTGCAGATCATAAGCAATCAAACATCCTCGCCCCCCTCCCCCTCAGAAATCCAACCCCTGCAGACAATACAAAACACCAAGGCCTATGCATCCCTTTTTCCAACAGTGCACAAAACAATTATTTTAAATATAACTAAAAATAAACTTCTACAACATCATATTACATCCTCCACTCCATCACCATAGGGGTAGTCAGCACAATTTCAGCTTCTGGAGCACAGACAATTCTCTTTATTTTATGGCTGCTAGTTAGAATGGCATTTCCTAGAGAGGTGTATAGTCCTAACCGTCTTATTCTGAAAATCAAGTAGGAGCAACTGGGGAAAGTGAGAAAGTAATGAGGTCGAAGGATGGAAAGAACCTTCCTGCCAGGACACAGGGCTCCTGCAGCTAATCCATCCCTGCCCTTCTCAAGTACTTAAGCAAATAAATTCAATTAAAGAAACCTGGAGCGATATGTGAAAATAGTTACTTTAAAAACAAGTGTAACATGACATTTACGCTATTAGCCCTTTTAGTAGTTCAGTGGCATTTAAGTTCATTTGTACTATGGTAAGAAACTCAGTTTTCTGTTTAAGCTAGGAAGTTTTCTATTTTTATTACTATTATCACCATTATTTCATTTTTATTATTATGGTACAGGAATCCTGCAGATATTTGAGATACTGTTTCATCATCCGATACATATTTTGAAAGCATTTTCTCTTAATCAATAGCTTACCAAATCCTTTTTCCTCCCTTCCACCCATCCATTCTTGGAACGGAATCTAGGGTCTCACATATACTAGGCAAATGCTGTATTCTCTCCAGGTTGGTAAAATAATCTTCTTAAGGCTGACTTGCTAATTTTAATAACATAATTGATCAGGGTTTTTTTTTATTATTTGTTTGTTTTACACAGGGTCTCTCTAGCTTGGCTAGTCTAGAACTTGCTATGTAGGCCAGACTGGCCTTGAATTCATAGCGGTATGTCTTCCTTTCCCTCCTGAATGCTGAGATTAAAGGCATGTGACACTATTCCCAGCCTATAATTAATCCGTTTTACATTCCCATCCTCAATGCATTCTTTATACTAAGAAACCTTTATCTAGTCCCAAGTGACAAAGATACTCTTAGCTTTCTTCTAGAAGATTTCAGCTTCTGTGATCTATCTAAAATTAATTTTTATATATACTGTGAGGTAAGGGATTGAGGTGGATCCCCCAACCCTGGTAGATACACAGTGGTTTTGCATGGTAAAGACATTCCCCACTTTTCATTGGCTTGCTTTGGTGCTTTTGTTGGGAATCAAAGACCATATGTCTGTTTGGGGAATTTCCAGCATGTTCCATCAATATATTAATCTACCCTAGTGCTGGCAACACACACTTTTTTGACCAGTGTAGCTTACAGATGGCTTGATGCTTCCCCACCAAAGAGTTTAAACTAACTCAGCATCTTATTAGATATTATTGTCCTACTATTAGGTGAGACTATCTCTATCCAACAAAATATTGTTAATGTGTGCTAAATTATTAAGTATGTAGTTGGGATTGAAAAAGAAGACCATGTCTTCTTCACTACATTTACTCACTCAGCTGCATTCCATCCCTACCAGCACGGAGGGGCTTGCAGCTGCTCTCAGCATCCAAATATCCTGCCTATTTTGTTTCCTTTGTTTAGAATGCCTTATCCCTTTTTGACTACTCCATTGTTCAGCTATACTGGAAAACAAAACCATTTACATATACATAAAAAGTGCAAAATATTGAAGAATATATTTAAGAATTATAAGACCTATACATTGAAAACTGTGTAAATTTGCTGAGAGAAATTAAGGAAATTAAGGAAAGTCTTTAAAAAACAGATACACCATTTTTTATGAATTGGAAAACTCAGTATTTGTGTATGTGTGGTATATATGCATGTATATATTTGTGTTCTCATGTATGGGGAGTGAATATATGTACGTGTGTGTGTGGAGTCCAGATGTTAATATCACTGAACCAGGAGCTCACCAATTCAGGTAAGCTAGCTGGCCAGCGAGGCCCCGGGGACACTTCTGTGTTCACGTCCCCAGCACTGGGGTTGCAGGTCCATGCTGCTGTGCTTAGTTTTAACATGGGTGCTGGAGATCGAATTCAGGTCTCATGAAAGACAAGTACGTTAGGGACTGAGCCATCTCCCTAGCCCTGCAACCGAGTATTTTTAAGATGTCATTTATCCCTAACTAGATCTATAGATTTAACATAACTTCTATCACAATCCCAGTAGGCTCTTATTCCCCACTATATTCTAGTCTTTGTATTTTAGCCTTTCAGAAGACCCAGAAAATCCAAGCAATCTTGAAAAACAGTGACTAAGTTGGAGAACTTAAGGAACTTGGCTTCAAGACTTAACAAGTTGAGCTGTTTACTCTTCCAAGATGCCTTCTATGGCCCTTTACAGTTTGGGGTAAACGCCTATCCTCTATAGTCTCATAATATACTACTGTTACCAAAGGACTTATTATATTGTTTTTCAGTGGAGTCTACTGGCTAAAGCTTCACAAGGGCAGAGCCCTGGCTTGTCTATCTTGCTTATTCCTGAGTCCAGAATGCCCAGAAAATGGTTGTCAATTTAGGACATGCAGGTACGCATCACATCTAGTTAAACTTAGATTTATATAATAGTTATTATATTATATATGATTATATTTATATTATATTATATTATGATTTATATAATAGTTAATATTTTAAAAGAAAATTCAGAAAGTTCCATCTTCTGCTTGAGAACTACTTATTCAGGTACCCGAGATTAATTGCTTCTACTTGGTTTAAAAATGTTTCTACTACTGTGACAGGACTAAAAAGATTTTGTGGAAGGCTAAATATCCAGGAAATATATTAGCAGCACAAATTGAACTTGATGAATACATACATGCATATATACATACATACATACAAACATACATGAGGACACAAAGTTGAGTGGGTAGTAAAGGGGGTAGATCTGGGAGGGAGTGGGGGAAGGGTGAATATGATCAAAGCATATTGTATAAAATTCTCAAAAAAGTAATAAAAATATTAAAACCATGAAATTTAATTCCAAAGAAACTAGTTCAATCCTTTGAAATCAAGTTTCTGTATTTGTATATTTGTATTTTTGGTCAGTAATTGAGCCCTCAATTATTTAGATAAATGAAAAAATGCAAAAAATAAAAGTTTTATGCACAAAGGTATCCATTGTTTTTATTTATAATAAGAGAAAAATAAAGGAAAGTTAAGAATCCTAGAAAATGAGAATCAAAACAAATAAACTTGACATATTTACAACCATTAAATATTTAAGAATTAAATATCAACTTTTGGCAAATTCTTTCAAAAATCAAAAGGGGCAGGGTGTGCACCTTTTAAATGATTTTATAAGAACATTTATGAGGACATTATTACTTTGAACACAGGCACACACAACACAAAAAATTTTTTTAAATATTAAAAAATTTTAATTTAAAATATTAAAAAAATTTAATATGGTCAACAATAACTAACAAACAGAAACATAAAAAACACCACAACAGACTGAAAGGAAAGCATGACATTCCTTTTAAAGCTTTATCTTCCTATCAATATAGGAACATACATTTTTTCAGTCATAAATCTTTAGTATTTTTAACAGTGTTTCAGGGATTTCCAGAATACAAGTCTTGTGCTTATTTTGCTAAATGTATTACTAAACATTTCATTCTTTGTTATGTTATTGAAAATTGTTTTGTTAAGACTTTATTGCCACATAGTTCAAGTGTATAGACTTGATTTTACATGTTGACTTCAGCTATTGAAACCTTGTGGAACACATTTATTGATTCTAATTAAATTCACATATATGTATATATATATATATATTCATGTCACCTCTGAGTAGTGATAGTTTTATCTCTTCTTTTCCAATATGAAAGTCTTTGGCATCTTTTTGTTGTTATTCAGTTTGTAACAGAGCCCCAGATTTAGTAGGTCCTGAGACCTTAGCACAACTACTCCACAATGGATGTACCATTCAGGCTGTAAGACTCAGCACATGGACAGCACCATCTGCCAAAACTAAGGCCTAATGCATCGAAATCCATATAGTTCTAGGAAAGTCTAAAATGTACTAACCCTGCTTTTTAGCTTCTGTAGTTCTGCTTCTGTTCTTGTTAACTGAAGTATGTCAACCCAGAACATGGTTTGTTTTTTGTTTTGTTTTGTTTTTTTGTGCTCAAAAGCTCATTCTAAGAAAGGCTTTGGGGCTATACTGGGATCCTGAAACACCCAGTGTAGTTGGCAGATGGCTAATAAAGATTTTCTATTGGCTTAAACCTATGTCTGAGCAGTCTTCTCTAGAGAAGAGAAGTCCCCACAAGTTAGACACTTGTATAGTATTGAATGAAAGTGGGAACACCTGATCTTTCCTTCTTGCTCCTCATCCTAGTAGGAGCTGTACCCAGTCTTTCATTATAAGTACAGTGTTTGTTAACTGTAGGTTTCTTGTAGATGCCTTATATCAGATTGGCAAAGTTCCCCTCTGTTCCTAGTTTATTGCATGTTTTTTTTATCATGAAAGAATGATAGCTTCTATAAAATATTTTTCTGTATTTATTGAAATGCCAAGTGAAAAAGAAAGGACTGATCATACTACAAAATAGACAGACCTTTCTTTTCTTGAAACAGGGTCTCATACTGTAGCCCAGATTGGCCTGGAACTCAGTGTGTAACACAGGCTAGCCTTAAACTCATAGCAATCCTCCTATATTAGCCTCCAAAGCACTGGGATTATAGGCATAAGCCACCATGCCCAGCTAAAATGCGTGAACCTTAGAAAAATTATGCTAATTAAATAAACCAATAATAGTAGCCCATTCATGACATGACTCCGTTTAGAAGAGATGTTTTTGAACCGGGTGGCTTAGATCTGGGGGTGAAAAGACTTAAGGATTGATAGTGAGGGTTTATGGGATGGTAAAAAATGTTCTTAAATTGTTCTAAAATTCACACACATACTGTGAACACATTTTAAAAATCATTTATTTATATACTTTAAGTGAATATATTATATGGCATGTGAATCATATCTAAATATAGCCACTGAAAATGGAATGAGGCGCTCACACACAGGCTCCAACTCTACAATTCCACAAACACAAGAAGCAAGCGCCTCCTTATAATTTGCACCCTGAGTTTGTCACTTTGCTTCACTGGAACCTTGCTGTGTCTGCATCCATTTTCCTTTACACACAAATCCCCTTTTATTTGTTGTTGTTATGTCTCCTTGCATCAGAAGAGGGCTAAAAGGAGAACACTGCTTACATAATTCTTCCTTTTCACACACCTCTCTCTCCCTCTTCCTCTCCCTCTCCCCCTTTCAATCTCTCTCTCTCTCTCTCTCTCTCTCTCTCTCTCTCTCTCTCTCTCTCTCTCACACACACACACACACACACACACACTTTCTTCATACAAAGCTAACTAGGGATTATGGCAAGTATCTCTGTAAGCAACAAGAAGAAAATACGCTCTTTTTATGGTGGTCACAGAACAAAATGACAGATTTCTGCAAGATTTAATGTCTTGGTTGGCAGGCAAGATAGCTCAGCAAGTAAAGGTACTTGCCATCTAGCCTGATGACCCGAGTTCCATTCCAAGGACCCACACTGTGGAAGGAGAGAAAGCATATGATCTTTACACATATGCTCACACACACACACACACACACACACACACACACACACACACACCACATCATGTACATCACACAATAATAAGCATATGTTTAAAAATTTAAACGGGTTTAATGTCTTGTTCCTGGGTTGTATTTAGTGGTACCATCTCTAGGACCTGAGGAGGTTTTAGAGAGTAGGCTGTAATACCTAATCTTGGTTGTAAACTTGACTGCATCTGAAGTCAAATAAAGCACAAGCCATTGGGCACTCCTGTGAGAAATTTCCTTGATTAGATTACCTGAAGCAGGAAGACCCAGCCTAAATATGGGTAGCTCAGATAAAAGGACCTGGAAGAAGGAAACTTTTTTCCTTCCTTCCTTCCTTCCTTCCTTCCTTCCTTCCTTCCTTCCTTCCTTCCTTCCTTCCTTCCTTCCTTCCTTTGCACCAATATCAGAAACAACTTCTTTGGACTTCTACTGTAAATTGAAGACTAGCTATTCTCCAGGAATCCTCTAGGCCCTTGGTGCTATACTGGGGCTTCTGGATATTCAGCCGCATAGACTGAGCAATTACAGGATCCTCTGCCTCTCCAGTGGGAAATAGTCATTGTTGAACAGTCTGCACTGCATCCCGTAAGTCAATCTAATAAATAAATACATATAGATGTGAAGCATATTCATTCTATCAGCTCTGTTTCTTTAGAGAGCCCTGACTAATACAGCAGCTATATGGTAAACCTAGATGGCGGCTATAGGGTTCATGGCCACAACCAAATTTTCTGGTAATTGTTGATGATTAGGAGTCCAGGGGATACCAGTGATTGTTTCTAGAGTTGTTAGCAACCAGTAGAGCTCTAGACAATGTATGTGTTAGCAGACACCTCAATGAAATACAGCTATAGATTCTTGTGCCTCCCCCCACCCAAGTACACATAAAACTGAGAAAGGGGAACCTCCTGATACTGATAAAATTTATTTTATTTATGGTTTTTGGATTGGTAGGTGTTTTGACCTAGGATCTCATATGCATTAGGTAAGTACTCTACAACTGAGTTATACCCTTAGCTCCAAAATTTAATTTCTTGCTATGTTAACATACATAATGAGAGCTTCCAGTTTTTTAAATAGATTTTTCAAAACAAGGAAATAAATTTCTTATACATTTGAAGCTTTTTTCTATAGTTTTTTATTTAGAAATAATTGAAAAATCATAAAAATAGCACAAAGAATACCCATATTTGTTTTACCCAGATTTATTTATTAGTAACATTTTTACCCATTTGCTTTATCATTTATTATTTACCTAATTATAAGGCATGCATGCAATATATATAATAAATGTATGCATGCACACAGTAGTTTTGGAATCATTTATGTTTTGGTTTTGGTTTTGAGACAGGAGTAAAAGAGGGTCTCATGTCATCTAGGCTAATACCGAGCTCACTATGTACCAAGGATTGCCATAAATTTCAGATTCTCTTGCTTTCACTACCCAAGTGCTGTGATTATATAGCCACCATATATGGCTCTTAAGGATAAGTTTTATATACTTATATTACAACGACCTGTCACATACATATTGCTGTAAAATATATGCTAATATATAAATTTATTATTTAATAAAATTTATCATTATTATAATTAAGATTTTATATGATAATATTTTGTTTTCTTTATTATAATTCATCATTATACTTTTTACTATACCATTATATTATAAATTAGACTTCTCTACTATTCTACAAAGACCAGTCCCCAGCCCGTGGTAGGTGTAAAACCTTTAGGAGATGGGGCCTATTGGTAGGAAATCAGGACACTGGGAAGGACATATGAGACACCTGAGCCTTTTCCTGGCTCTCATTTCCTGGCCACCGTGAGTGAGCAGCTTTGCTCTACTTTGTACTCCCTGCCATAACACTCTGCCCTTTCACATGTCTAAAAGAAGAGCTAAATGACCACAGACAAAAGTCTATGAAATGGTAGGCCTAAATTAACCTTTCTTTCTGTTAAGTTGATTTGTTTTAGCATTGTGTCACAGTAATGGAAGCTACCTAACACAATGATGCAATCGTAACTCTATACGATAATATATCGCATACATATTGATTATATTATACAATTATGGACAATGTCTCGTGTGTGTCGAAGGAGAGCTGCCTGTGTAACAGTGGTCCCCTACGATGTTATCACATAGCGATGTCATAGCCATCCTGCGATGTTCACCTCATGATAAAATTGCCTCACAATTCATTTCTCAGAATGCATTTCCATTCTGAGAACCAAGAACTCACTTTCATAATCACAGAGTTGAGACACTTTCCAAATAAAGATACAGTAAAAATACAGGATGCTTTGGACGAAGCATAATAGAAAGGAAGCTTCTGAGCTTCTCCTGATTCCCCCTTCTGGACACAGTGTTCATAGATATAATGAGCTGAGGGTTTCTTTGGTTACCTGCTCAGTGTATAAACAATAAGCCTGATCTTCTAGGTAAGACTCGGGCAACTAGTTAATATCTGTTAGGACTTTGCTGATAAAAGTTAGGAAAGGCTGGTTGCAAATGGTATTAAATTAAAGTCTGTATTCTCCCTGTCTTCACTACATGTCCTTTATAATTTCATCTCTTGAAC
This sequence comes from Cricetomys ansorgei, assembly GCA_026225945.1. Lineage (NCBI taxonomy): Eukaryota > Metazoa > Chordata > Mammalia > Rodentia > Nesomyidae > Cricetomys > Cricetomys ansorgei. Next base: position 5,615,218 of record JAMJFZ010003206.1, read on the forward strand.
ATTGACTTGGCACTATTACTCAGTGTTTAAAAAGAATTGTCTCATAAAACTACTAACGATATTTAAATATAAGTTATTAGATTTGTTAAAATGCAAATCTTAGAACTTTATTGAGTACTGAAAATTTGCATTTCTTAATATGCTCCCAGAGGATGCCAAGACATTGGTCCTAATGTGTACTTTGATTATGACTATCTAGGTCACAATCGATGAATAATTTTATGGAGGTTACAAGGCCTTACCCGAATTCAGAAACTCTGGGAATGATAGCCACCAACACAAGGTATATTTTAAACATTGTCCTAGTGGGACGTGAGAATCACTGATCAATGGGTTTGCACTGCCCTCTACTTTTTTCTCAACTTGTTTTCTGTTCTTGGAATTCCGGTGCGGGTCCCCCTGTTTAATGCTTTTATTGATCACTTCGGACAAATTGCTTCCCACAGTTTGCAGCTAGCATTTGCTCTTTATCATGGACTAAACATTCTTGCACATATTCTATTTCTCCAGATTTTATTTCTTGGCACTTTGGTTGTGAGCCCAGCTTTAACAGCTGAAACGTCGCTCCAGCCCCAGATTTTATTTCTTGAAGCAAATAATTATTTACATTCTTGAGGCATCAGCTCCTCAAATAATTCTTCTCCTGCTGATTGTGAGCCTTTAATAGCTGAGCCATCTCTTGAGCCCAACTAGCATAATTCTTAATACATAGTAAATGTTTACTATTTACTACGGATAATAATGCTAATTGTAGTGGATGATTAATTTCTTTCCTGGACACATGGTTGTTTCCCAGGTCTTATGAGGTTAAAAGAAACCCCTGGCCTCTTAAAAGAAGCACTTAATTTTTAAGGCAAAAACTGCAACTCGCAACTGTGTCATATTATTTTTCAGAAATTGGCAGTACAAATTTTTTTTGCTCTAGTTGTTTGAATTTTATTATAGCAAATGGTACTTTAAAAGAATGAAAGGAATACTTTGGATTTATTATGTCTTTTATCTGTGAGCCTCAAAACACTCTAAAAGCATCTATTAAGTTACTGTACTGTCATCCTATAAATATTATACATCCCTTACAAGAGCAAAAGGCTGATGAGAGAGAGTTGTAACAAACTTGGGCCAATCATGGGCATCCTGAGAATGCCACACCAAGAAAGTCAGGGTAATTAGCAGGGTGTGGTGGTACACATATTTCATCCCAACACTCGGGGAGGCGGGTAGAGGCGGGTGGCTCTCTATGAGTTCAATGCCAGCCTGGTATATATCAAGTTCCAGGGTAGCCAGAGATACAGAGGGAGACTCTGTCTCAAAAACAAAGAAAGTTGAGTGGTCCATAGGTAAGATCTCAGTATTTCTTGGGCTTCAAGTTATGTGACCTGACATGTGCAAATTTTATAGGAGGCTAAGATGAGAAGAAAGTATTTCCATTTGGGGGAGTCCATTTTTCCCTCTATATTTCCACTTCTACTGGTTTATGTATTTTACGATGTTTGTACAGTCTTAAAATACGGTTAAATGCTGGCCCATCCTTCTGACAACATTCTTATCTATTTTCCAGGCATTTTGTTCTCCCTACCTCTACTTTGCTGTTGCAGCCGAGCACAAACAACTGCCAGCTGAGGTGATGTGACAGGTTGGAATCCTCACTCATTTTCCAGGAACACTACTGCTTAGAAAATTCGGTTCACCTGTAAGGCTCTGTGTAACGTGGGAATGGAATACACACACCACCTGCCTCACAGGACGGATGCAACGACAGACAACAACTCGTAAGATGTCAAGCACCAAACAGATACAAGTTGTTCCTAACGACCTTCTTGTTAACCTTAATCCAGGGGGACCGCCACTGCGCAGCATAACTAAGAAGCAAAGGGGCGGCGGCAGGGTGGTACTTTTCCCCTCTGAGGAAAGGGCAGGCAACGCGTGGACAGAGCTCGGAAAGGGGAAAAACTACAACTCCCGTGAGGCTTCGCGCTGGCCACCGTGGTCTCCCCGGCAAGACCAAGCCCCGAGGCGATGAGGGTGGGGCCTGCGCGCGCCGGGGACTCTCCGGGTGAACGCTAAGGCGGGCTGCTTGAGGCAACTAGAACCCCAGGTGGAGACACACGTGCGAGTGTGGGGCGGGTAACGAGGGAACGACAGCTGGGGAACGGCATTTAAAAAACAAAAAAAAAAGCCGGCTGTGCACCGTTGCCTCAGAGGATAGTAAACGCCGCTGCGGAGGCCCCGGGCGCGCGCTCCCGGGCTCGCGCCTCATGCCTCGGGCGCTCGGACCGCCAGGGGCGGGCGGGGGTGGGGCGGGAGGCGCGGGGGCGGGGCCTGAGGCGGCGCGGGCGGCGGCGGCGGCGGCGGCGGCGACCCAGACATCTGGGACTGTTGTTGTTCTCTCGCCTCACGCCCGCCTCGGTCAGTTGGAGCTGAGATCCGGAGCTGGTCTGCTGGGAGGCGGGCGGCTGTCTCCGCCCTCTCTCCCGGTTCGCTGAAGCTGCGGCAGGAGCTGGCGCTGACTGAACGCCTCGCGGTTGGTCTCCGATGCCCTTCGGCAGGGAGGGGGCGTCTGGACCCTGGTGAGCGCACCCAGAGCCCCCCCGACTCGGAGTCTTCGCCCGCCCCTCGGGCCGGCACACCCGTGTGTCTGCCATGGCTGAGAACGCAGATGGTGACCTGAACTCTAACCTGCTCCACGCCCCCTACCTCACCGGGGACCCCCAGCTAGACACGGCCATCGAGCAGTGGCTGCGCTGGGACAAGGTGGGTACCTATCACCCCGGCATCCGTCGTCTCCTCCAGCCCACCCTATCGCAGTCCGCCCTTTCCGGTACCCACCCAGGGCTCTGCAGGCTCCCGGGGAGATGGCTCCGGCCACCGCAGGGCTGGCGGAGCTGGGCGATGCCTCTCACCTATGCAGGGGCTGCCTCCCTCGGGTGGGCTGGGCTGGGCAGGGACATCTGCAGTAGCTTGCTTTGCAGTAGGCTGCACTGCAGCCCCCTCTTCTTCTCCTGTCACCCCTCCCTTCCACTGTATGCCATCTCAATCTCAAAAAATACTTCATCCTCATGATTTTAAGTTATACTCCACATACTCGCCATCCATTTCCTTTCCCCTTTCTCTCATAACTTCCTGCAGAACCTGAGAGTGGCTTCTGGTTCGTTTCTTGGACGTTATTAACCACTATCTGCTTCGGTGTTGGTCTGGTGTGTTTCCACCCTCTGTGGCTAGGTAATCGCTTGCTAGGTACTCGCTGGTCTATTTCACCCTATTCTGGTATCACCGTTTCTTTGAAAATGACAAGGGTTCTCTTATTTCATTCCTCTGATGGCAGTTATTTTCTGGAAGTATCCTGTTCAAAGATTTGTGGTCATATACATCTTGAATAGTCTAATTATACTTCTAGAGTCTGTGCCTTTACCTTTCAAACCGTAGCGTTCCAGCAGATCATCTGGGAATCTTAAAAGGCAGATTCTGTCTTTTCTGCTCTCTCCCTCTCCTAGAGCGTGATTGGTGAAAGAGTGGATTGGTGAAAGGTAGAATTAAAATGCAGCCTTTTCACTTGTAAAAGAGGCCCCTGGAGGCTCTCTTCGAGGTTGAAATGTGTTTGCTTTGTCAAGTGCATATGATACAGCTGCTAAAGTAGAGAAGGAAGCACATTTAAAACTGATTAATACTGAATTAAAGGGTTGTATTGGCAGTATGTGAGATTGTTATACAAAAAAACTATCTCAATTAGCTTTCTGAAACAGTTTTTTTTTTTCATTTTTTCCCCAGTCTTTTGTGCTTTCAAGAAGGAGAAAGAAAAACAAACAAACAAAAAACATCCAAATACTGAGTGTTCTAGGCCAGTCAGGAAATACTGGTGGTGAGAAAGATAGAAAGAGTTCCTGCCCTCAGGAGCCTTCAGTTAGTAGATAAGCCCAACAAGCAGTTACAATGAAGTATTAGGTGTCATTGGGTCATATATATCTTAAATGTTCTAACCACTCTTCTAGAGTCTGAACAAGTGTTTCTCAAACCTGAAGGTGCTAGCAGATCCTCTGGGAACCTTAAAAGGCAGTTTCTGAGCAGCCAGCTTGGGTGGGGCCGGAGAGTCAGCCTCGGTGAGCTTCCAGGTGATAACAGTATTGCTGATCTGTGGACCACACTAAAAAAATGAGACCCTTAATATTTATTAATTGTTTGTGCTATGCCCAGATACTGCTGGGATATACTGAAAGAACTGTACAGTGCGTATAAAAATAATGCTACAACAGTTACAGGAGCAATAAAAAGAGGTTGCTGACATTTGGTTCTTATGGGAGTTCAAAAGAGTGATCTGTGGAGTGGGGTGGTCAAAGAAGACTTTATAAGAAGATGGAATGCGCATAAAAAGAACAGGGAAAGCCTGTGGGAGATTAAAAGATGAAATAAATGTAGACCTCAACATAAAAGGGGAGATAAAACAAAGGCTTCCAAATAAAATACAGGGAACAAAGAATAAGTGCCTTAACAGAAGAACATTGCTTAATAACTTTATTAATTATATATTATTGATCTTTCTTAATGGGAGATAATGCTTTTATCTGAGAAGCAAAGGTTTATCTGCTGCAGATTGACACATAAGTAAGGTAGGCTAAATCCTAGGCCACTGAAATTTAGAGTACAAAATGAAATTTAAGCATTTCATTATACATTGACAGCACATACAGTCTTTTAAGGCAGAGCGTCTGAGCTCAACCCCTGACTAATACCAATGAACAAACCCCTCTAATGCTGCTGATTCTTGAAGATTGATGAGGCATGTAATAAGTTATAAGTTGGTCTCAGAATAATTTGCTATTTGCCATAGTCACCAACATTATTAATTTTAGCCTTGGTGGTTTGGTGTGCCTTGAAAAGTCTTCATGGGAAAGAAAGATGCTCTTGGTGTCCAACTTTCTCAATTAGTTAACATTCAGATTTGCTGAGATGGAGAAAGAAGACTAGAAAGATGGACGCTTGAATGTATATAGTTAGCACAATTGTGTCTCTTGGCGCTTAGGGTACATAGAAATCTTTGGAAAGGTATGTGAAGACCAGATTGTAGAAGAGCTTTAGTTTATCTTCAGTGGCCTTCAGCAAGTGAGAGTGTATGTAAGCACTAAAAAGAAAATAGTGCAAGAAGACGGACCCAGCATGGTAACTCTCGCCTCTAATCTTAGCACTGGGGAGGCCGACACAGCCTGGCTCATAGTGAGTTCCATGCCAGCCTAAACAGCTTGAGACTCTTGTTTTTTAATCAGATTTACTGAGGCTAGGGTACTCTTGTGTAGCTGCAGTAGGACAGCTGTCAGCAGATTTACCAGATTTCGATCTGACCTCCTACTTGCATCCAGGCTTTTGTTTAGTATGTTAGCTTTTCTAGTTTCAGAATGAGTTTACCCAACTCAAGGTCATAGAAACTAATGACTGATTTAAGAATACTATCTTATTAACTTATGGTTTATGATATAGATGCAGTAGCCAAGTAGATATGTTTCTAATTCTGGCATTTGGTAGATACACCACAGAGAAAGCCAAATAATCCTAAGATTTTTGATGATCCTGGAACCAAATCACAGGGAGTCAGATATACAATATTTAACAGGATCAGCTCGTAACAAGTAAACATATCCATCTCAGTATGGGGCTGCACTGCTACTGTAACCCAGAGTCCATACATCAAGGAATTCCGACTACCGGTTGTGCAGAGATAACTACCACCGATGTGCTCTCATCTGCTCTAGGATATTTCTTTCATTCAGTGTTTTCATGCATTGTCAAGTTATAGACAAACAGTCCTGACCTAAAAGCCAGGTTCTTTGACATCACCACTGTCTGTTGATTCTGTTCCTATGTGAATCTTAACTCTCTGTAAGCACTCATTTATCTAAGATATTAAGCATTGGTAAAGCAGGGGTGGGTGGCTAGGGAAGGGTACTGGGACACAGGGCAGAGCTGCTCAGCTGATTGTAGCAGCAACAGCAAAGGCCCCATGTTAACATCAATGTGGAGGCAGGAATTTGCCATGGCAATTTAAGAAATAATAAGTAGAATATTCTGGTCTCAGAATGTAGATCTGTATTAAGAAAGAGTAGACTCTGAAGTTGAAGATAGGTTAGGCTTCCAAAGAGCCTGGAAGAGGAAATAAAAGACATCAGTTTAAGCCAGTTATTTCCAGATGTTTAACAATAGAATATTTTTCAAGCAGATTGACCAGAACAAAAAGGCTGTGAATGAATTCTCCATGCCTCCGTTATTTGGCAGTCTTACATTGCTATCGTAAGCACCTGAGCCTGGGTAATGTGTAAAGACAGGAGGTTTATTTAGCTCAGTTTATATAAGATCAGTAGCCTCAGTTATTTGGCCTCGAGTTAGAGCCTCCGTGGCTGATCAAATTATGACAGAAGCATATGTGTAAGGGATTAGACAGTGAGGCAGGAAGCCAGGGAACTGGGAGGGGTGAGCCTCCCTCCTCCCCTGTCTTCTGTAAATTACAGCTTATTCTGGTTAAAACCCTTCCACAAAACCCCTAGGGAAGTGCCTCTGGTGGTGACCCAGTTACCCCCCAGTAGGACCCTCCACATTGAGGACCAAGCTTTAGGGTACAGAGCACTTTTAGGCTTTCTAAAGTGTAAAAGTCTACACTTTGTAAAATTTGATGGTTATATTATTAGTTCTTTATTCTTTTGGAAAATAAACTACTACAATCTGTATAAATAAAATCAGAACAATAACTTGGAGACATAGAAGTCCCAACTGACCATTTGAAGTAAGATGTCCACAGAAAACATACTGTGTTATAAAACAGAAAGCTCATGCCAACTTCCCAGAAAAAACCATGGATATTAATAACTATCATTCTATATGAAGAAAACAGTTTATATGAACAACAAGATAAAGCAGTAGATACATACATAAAAACAGATACATCTGGGAGCACAAACCTCTCCCAAATTAGAAATTAAAAATAGGGAATTATATACCACCAAATAAAAAAGATATTTTGAAGAAGCAGCAGGAAACAATGAGCTGTAGGAAATGAAAGGAAAAAAGTGATCCCCCTCTACCATACGCGTATATATATACACACATATACATATACACGCATATGTGTGTGTGTGAAAGTTGAAGAAACAGAAAAAAGAAAAGTTTGACATGAATAACTACTGCAGGAGTCCGTTGTAGAAAAAATCCTTGTTGTTAACTTATGTACTCGATCCACAGTGTGTGTCAAGAAATAATAGAACACAATGTCTGTGTCATAAGTAGTTTGGTTTTTTTTTTAAGTATTAGTGATGTGGTGAAGATGGCATGTCATTTCTATCAACATCAGAAAAACAGTTAAGTAGTCACCTATGAAGAAAGGAAGGAAAGAGGCAAAGTGGATGGGGCTGGCAGAAGCAGAAGGGAGGAAATAGGGCTGAGGGTGTAGCTCATTGGTATAGTGCTTGCCTAGCAGGCATGCCACCCTGAGTTTAAAAAACAAAACAACTAAGTAAATTATTGACCAAAAATGAAGAAAATTAAAACATCTAATTTTGAATAATTAATCGATGAAGTCTAAGTAAGAAACTATTTGAACTCATCTTTCCAGATGATACAGGGGTGTGCCAAAAGAGTATAAAGTGAACAATGTTTAGGGCATCTTAACCTAGTAATTTTATTATTTTCTCTTAATGATCAACCAGAAGATAAAACACAGCATTTAATTTTTTAACTGTGGTGGAAAATTCATACAATGTATCTTGGTCATTTTTAAGGGTATGCATAGTTCATTAGTTATCTTAAAAACATTCACATCGATGTAGAACAGACCTTCAGAATTTTTCATCTTGCTAAACTGAAACTCTGTGCCCATAAATAACGTTTCTGCTTTCCACTTTCCCCTGAAAACCACCATTCTCCTTTCTGGTTTACGCTAGGTACCTTACATGAGTGGAGTCATGGAGCATTTGTCTTTGTGACTAACTTATATCAGTTAGCACAATGTCCTCATTATTCATCCATGTTGCAGATAGGATTTCATTTTGACTGCACAACAAACTGTAGAGGTGTTGTGTGACAAAACTTCCTGGGGAAATGAAACACAAACTCACCCCAGCTAGGAATCCCACAACAGACCAAAGTATGGATACCACCAAAGTCCACCTTGGTGAACCAATGAGTTTTATTGGGGCTACTTACAGGAATATGGACAAGGGGTTCCTTAAAGGAACAAAAATGACTCAAAGACAGCAGCATCACAAAGCCCACCCCTGCATAGGTGACAGCCCGCAAAGCTGGGAATCTGGAGCTCTACACAGCTTGCAGACAGCTCAACAATTTGGAGAGTGTTCTTTCTAGGTGCCTCAGTTGGTCTAAACCTTTTCCAGGCTGCTTGGCTGGATTCTACTTCTCCCAGCAGTCCTTCTGATCTAGGAGTCAACTTTGGAGAGTCTTCTTTGCAGCTGGGAAGGGGCCAAAGGAATCTGGTCAGTTTCAAGGAGTATTTTTTAATTTTTTGCCCACCTGCTTAAGGAATTCCCCTGCAGGATGGAATGTTTCAATCTCAGTGGAAAAGGCTACACAACAAGAGGTCATGCAGTCATTTTGTGTTTTGGTCTGTGTGCTTTGTTTCACGTTGCCTTCCTAATGAAATTCCTAATTGAAATTGCTAGTACTGAGGCTGCTGCCCTCTGGTGTTGGGGGTTAATAGAAAGTGATGTATTCTGGTGCGAAAGAGACAGATTCAGCATGGGCTGTTGACACCAGTCCTTATAGGATCTTTTCAGTTCAGTAATTGAATAAGCACTTGTGGTAGTTACTTTTTTCATTGTTATGACAAGATGTGTGACAGAAGGAACTTAAAGGAGGAAGGGCTTATTCTGACATTTCTCATGACAAGGAAGGCATGGCAGCAGGGATATGAGGCAGCTGGCACATTATGTTTGTGGCCAAGAGATGAATGCTAGTGCTTAATTTTCCTCTTCCTTTTCACTTACTCTTCCAGTCCATGGAATGATGCCGACATTCAGAATGAAGGGTTTTCCACCCTTAGTTAAATCTCTTAGGAAATGCCCTTACAGACACAAACTGAAGTTATGTTTCCTAGGTGATTCCAAACTCCATCAAGTTGACAAGATTTGACATCACAGTACTGTATCTTACCAAAGTATGAAAATGGTCATATTTTAATGCCCCAAAGAGTAAAAAGACCATGATATTGTAAATGAAAAATATTTTCTCATATACAAAAGCATTTTAGTTTTCAGCTAAGCAGAATTTATCTTGTTAGAAAATCTCTTTGATGTGTTTTTTTCTGCTACAGAATTTCGTGTCATTTTTCTCTTTGAAATATTTCATTTTTATGCAAATAAAAAATTTTAAGACTCTGCCCATTGTGTTACATCACTATAACAAATTACTATAGATGCTCATCTTATAAAGAAAAAGATTTATTTGGGCTCAGTTTTGGAGATCTAGTTTACAATTAGTTGGCCTTGCTACTTTGGGCCTTTGGGTAAAGTAACAGATGGAGCAAAACTGGTCACCTCATGGACAAGAAGTAAAAGAAAGAGGGAGTCAGAGTCCCTCTTTCACAGGAAAACCTCAGTGACCTAAGAACCTCTCACAAGGCTACACCTCTTAACATTTGTACAACCTCTCAATAGTGCCATATTGGAGATCAAGCCTTGGACACATAGGATGTCTTTTGGAGGACATTCAAGTTGTCTACTTTTAACACCCATCAGTAGGTTAGTGGCTACATTTGACACTCTGAAGTGAAAAGAATAGCACAAATTTACATCTGTTAAAAGAACTTCTGCATAAAGATATAAATATATTGATGTATATTTCTAATTATTTTTTTACTTTGTTGTGCCACAGACTTTTAATGTGAGATTTATGGTAGTTGTATGTTTTGTGATCAATGCAGTATTGCTCTTCATAGGCACTACACTACAGTGTAGTGTTGGTTGCATGACTTTATATACTTGTTTAAATTGACTAAATTGAACACTTAAAAGGACAGAATTCACTGTTAATTGTGTAAATGTAAAGTATATTTCAGTAAGCCCAACTTATTAAAAAAAAGTATACAGAAAAGTTCTGAAAATAATGTTGAGGAAACACGGATAAATCCAGATGGATAGTGTTTTGCCTTATTATGTATGAATTAATGGTAGAAAATGCTTGGTAGTGTTCTCATTTTCTCTTTATAAAGATTCAATGCCTGCATTCTTGGTGGCTTTATAAAGCGTATTTCCCCCCATGGCATGCAAATTACAAAAATAGATTGAATGCTGGGAGTATAGTTCAGTGTAGAGCCCTTTAGCTTAGCGTGCACAGGAGCCCAGCTGCAGTCCCTAACACCAAAAGCCAGCAACGAATTCATGTTATCTGAGTTGTAGTACAGTATCAGACCTCTTATTTAAAATTTTTTGCTTACAGTTATGTAAAAGTTCTTTGATATTTGGGGGTGCAAGAATAGATCACTTATTTTGTAGAAATATGAATCTAATTTTATAAAAAGTTACAAATACAACTTACTCTTGTAAAGTATGAGATAACTGCTTAGAGAGCATGATAGGCTGTATTTGCCAAATTTTATTATTATGTTTTGTTAAGAAACTATGACTTATGAAAATCTTGTATGCTATTTGAAGTTCAGATAATAGGCACCCACATTTTCAAAAATTATGTACTAACCTCTTAAATTAGAAATAAAATGTTTTGGTTTCTTTTCTGGCATTGAAATACTTTTAAATGACTTTTTTTTTCAATAAAAGGAATTGGAGTGCTTTTAAGTTAAACAACAACAAAAATTTAGCTAAAGAAATTCAGAGAAGGTCCTACTCTTCCTAGATATGCACTGGAAGAAGAGTGGAGAATAGGATCAGAGGAGCTTAAAATGCATCTGTAATTTGTTTATTTAAAAAGATCTGATTTAAATTTAACAAAATCTTATTGTTCAACAAGATGGAAACTGCTTAGCATTTTTTGTCTTTTAAAAGCAGAGAGAAATACCCTTTTTAATATATCTCATGGTTTCTTTAATTTTCCTAAAAATTCTGTGAGCATCTTAATGTAAAAGTTGGATAACCATCTTTCTGAGTCTCTAGACTGCCCACAACAACTCCAGTCTTTTTCATCATTACACACCACGGCTAGATTTATCAACCAAGGAGCAACAGTAAGTCAAGTGTAATCTAGCTAAATACAGGGTTAGAGATGGAGGAGAAGGGAGATTGGGTACTAAAGGAAACAGCAATTCAAGCCCATTTTGGATTCAAGTACTGGCTTAATTCTGAGCCTGGGTTTGTGTATAGGTTAAAAAGAGAATTTTAAAATGAGAGTAACTACCTCTGTCAACCTTTTGATTGATTAAAACTTGGAAAATTAACACCAAGGTTTTTTTTTGTATTGTCTATTTCTCTTCTAAGATGGCTCTTTTCCTTGTGTCATCGAGCAATAATATAGGCTACATTAAAATCCTTGTATGCTAACGCGAACATTTAAATACCTTAGTGTTGGCCACTCTTGTTTTTCTTTGCTTTTAGTTACTAGCTAATTAAATACTATATTGTTGTCAGTCAACTGAGGGGTCTTTGCTTCAAATGGAAGTCATGAATAGGCAAAGTATAATTCTCTTAGTGCCAGCAACTCTGAGCTATAGTGTTAGTAGTCTTGGATCATTTGCTCTTAGGATTATAGTTCTAGACCAGCAGTTCTCAAGGGTCACCTAAGATCATCTGCATATCAGATATTTACATTATGATTCATAACAGTAGCAAAATTACAGTTATGAATTAGCAACAGAGATAATTTCATGTTTGGGGGGGGGGGTTCACCATAACACGAGGAACTGTATTAAAGAGTCGCAGCATTAGGAAGGTTGAGAACTAAAGCTCTAGACTCTTACGTGCTGCTAACCCAGAACCCAAGATTGGTGCTATTCCCTTGAACTTAATGCGTTGGCATTCTCAGTGCCCTAGTGTTTAGCTCCTTGGCAGCTGGTAACGGTGCAGTTTACTACGGCTTGTTTGGGTCTTGCTTCTTCTCTAGGTTTGGCTCTCCACAGTCCTTGACCTTCTTTGGTCTCAGCTCTTATTGTCCCTTGCCTTCTTAGCACTTCTGTAGTCATAATCTCAGCTCACAGTAGTCTCTGTGTCATCTTCTAGATGCTGCTTTTGAGTATGTCTGGGACTGAGAGCCCAGGAGTTGTCTTGCGCTTCCTCTTACAAGCTCAGCCTGTAATAAAGATCACAAGTAGATAACACTAGTCAGATGAGGCTTTATTGGGGCCAAAGATAAAGTAACAGCAGGTGAGTGGACATGAGAGATGTTTTGGGCGGCTCAGGGAGAATGAAAGGAACATTGCTTATACAGCTATACAAACATTTGCATGCAATACCTGCCATGGCGGTGCTTAGGAGGTGCTCCTTTCAGACCAAATTTAGGACATCTGGGAGGAGGTGGGACAACTATGGGTAAGGTTATGTAGAGTGACTGTAGAAACTTATCTGAAGCCATCATGACTGAAAGGAAGTCTCCTAAGGAAAAGCCTGAGTTATGGTGATTGCCATGACAATATCAGTGGTTCCTGCCATTGGAATGAAGTCTACTTGAGGCAACTGTGACTGTTTGGGCGATGTTGATGGCAGGATGGGAGTCTCCCTGAGCAGCCTTGAAGGTTTTAGTACAGCCAGGGCTGAATCTGGTTATAGTGGTGCATGTCTGTAATCCCAGTACTTAGGAGACACAGGTCTGAGCATCAGGAATCCAAGGTCATCTCAACTTGTAGCAAGTTTGAGACTAGGCTGAGCTGATCAGATATGGCTAGAGTGTACTTGGCCTTACAGGAAGCTAATGGTACATGATTTTTTATGCTATTTAAAATTCTTTTTGATAAAATATAGAAATGTGATTAGCCTTTATATGTTGATCATATATCCAGAAGCCCAACACTAGTTCCAAAACTTCTGGATTTTTATGTATGACAAATCATTTCATCTTAAAAATATGCTATTTTTAAAGTAATATATTTTTGTATCCTTTTTCTTGCTTTATACCTTAACTAGGGCTATGTTTTTTCTTTTGTATTTTCTTTTCCAATTTTAATTATGACCATCCATTATAGAACCAGGAAGTTCCTTTCTATTCTTTGTAGACTAGGATATATACATATATAGTATATGCACATATACAAAAACATACACGTTTATTGGCTTCAGATTTACTGAGATCTGGTATTATGTTATGAGAAATACATGTTTTTGTCCCTGGTTCTTAGCACAGTGTTCCTAAAACCTTTGGAATTTCCTGAGTTATTGAAATGTCCTTTGTTATTCATAACAACCCCCTTTGATCACATCTGAGTTTATGATTAGGTGGAGCCCCTGGATAACCTTAGAATAAGCTGGCCACCAGAATGACCCAGGCAGACCTTTCTGCCTCTCACTAGCCACTGACCTCTGGTGAAGCAAGGTCAGGGAGTTAGAAATTGGCTCTGTAACAACTCTTGAGCCACTGGATCCAAAGTGCTGGGAGGACTGCCAGTTATAGAACAGGTACCACATCCTCCTCTCCTCCCAGCTTCCCTACTCATCTCTTTCATTTAGCTGTTCCTGAATTGTAGCTTATAATTCATAAGCCATTAATCTAAGTAAAGTATTTTCTTAAGTTTTGTGAAGCATTCTAAAAAAGTTCTGAACAAAAGTTCTGAGGAGCTGGTCAGTGGGAAGTCCCTTTTATGGTTCTATAATTATTTGTTTAGAAGTGTGAGTACCTCAGAATTTACACTGGGCATTCCAAAGTGGGGACAGTACTATGGACTAAACCCTTTAACTTTTAAGATCTGATCTGATGCTGGGTAGATAATGGCAGAATTAAATTAAGTCACTTTATAGCCAGAGAAGTGGAGAATTGATTGATATTGGGAAAGAGACTTTAAATTGGAACTTTAAGACAAAAGCCCTGGCTTTGCCAACAGACTGGACTACTACTTGTCACAGTTCACCAATTAATGAGACAAACAATTCTGAAAAACAGAGATTTAATCAATTCATGTTGATTTTGTTGCTGTTCTATTGCTGTGGTAAAACACTATATAAGTGGCCAAGGTAACTTATAAAAGAATGTGTTTACTTTGGGCTAACAGGGTTAGAGTCAATGACCTTAATAGTGGAAAGTATGGCAGCAGGCAGGCATGGTGTTGGAGCAGTAGACGAGAGCTTACTACACCTTGAGACATTACCAGAGAAAGAGATACTAGGAATGGTGAGGGCTTTTGAAACCTCAAAACCTGCCCCCAGTGACACACCTCTTACAACAAGGCCACACCTTCTAATCCTTTGCACAGAGTTCCATCAACTATGACCAAGTATTCAAAAAGATGAGCCTATTGGCAGGAGGGATTCTCATTCACATCACCACACACATATTAACAAAAGGAATAAAGTCATGGTACTGATGGTTTTAGGTTTGAGTAGGAGAAGAATTATGCAACAGGAAAAATATGCATAATGAAGCATTCTGGTCAAGTTGTGGCCCTGCTGGTATTGTCTCAGCTTTGGTCCTGCAAATTGATTCTGGTCAGGTGAGTTGTTGTTGTCACCATTGGAAGAGACCCATCTATTTCCTAGAAAGATTGTTAATACATCTGCTCCAGGGTGTGGCCTCATGATTATATATCATTAAGCACCCTCATTTGTGGGATGATCTGTCCTGAGGAGCTTTCCTATTCCTAGAATTCAGGGTTACTGCAGGTTCAAGACAATGACTCTGTGCTTTTAGCCTTCAAGGAGGATGAGATAGTTAAGTCTCACTGGTTTTTAGACAGACACTCCTTAGTGATTATCATGCCTGTGCAAAGTCATGCCAGAGTCTGACCCAAAGTAAAAAGATACACCAAATAAAGGCAGAGATGGCAGGCTTTCATCTGGCTTTTGGGCCAGTGACGGGTCCAGTACTTTGTAGCAAAAGCATCTTCTAAGTACCTGTTACAACATCACATATTTGGTGTCAGAAGAAAAAAACTCCACATTTTTTACATAAATGATTTTATTTTGTTCTGAAGGTCATTAGATCATATTTTAATTTTTACATTGAATTGGAGCAAGTAGAGAGCTAACTTCATAAGGGTGTCATAAAACCCATTATTTAATTAAGAATACTCAGTAAACATGATGGTTTCTAGATTTTATCTCATGTTTAATATTTAAATGAATGTTAAAACTGTACTTTTTTTAAAAATGAACTATAGTCAAAGATCTGAGATCCTGTGAGTGGTACTATCTCAGTATAGAAATTTCAAAACTGATCACATTGAACCCTGCAGTTTCATTTCTGCAATCCATATTTTCATGACAGAGCTTAGTAAATACTCTGCTTTTTTTTTTTTTCAGCCAGTCTAAGTGTTCATCTACAAAAGGAAGTTTATTTTAGTATGATTGGAGTTAGTACTCATTTGGATGTTGAGGGCTTTCATTGCCTGCCTTATGACAGATGATTATGTTCAGCTTCCAGATACAGTCTGTACCTGTACCCACTAGCATCTTGTAAAAGTTTGAAAAAGAAAACAATTATTGTAATATAATGCCTGGAATGCTATCCAATACTAAATGCTCTTCAAATGTTAGAAACACAGATCTGTCCAGAAAACATGTGGCTAGACACAGATGTCCTGGAGGCTCCTCTAGACTTTACTCCCAGAAAACCTCTTTAGAAAGGGTAATGCGAACTGTGATTCTGGTTTTATTGCTGTTTTTATTTGTTTGTTTTTGCTTTGGGGACTGCGTCTCACTGTGTAGTACTGGCCTCAAACTCACAGAGATCTGCCTGCCTCTGCTCTGCCTTTGGAGTGCAGGGTTGAAAGCTTGAGTCACTATGCTGAGCAGCAAACTGATCTTGACCTTTATCCTTTACATAGCTCTGACAGTGTAGGAGAGGAAGGTAATAGATAGTATTTGGCCTCAGTGATAGCCAGATCCTTGATGTCTATAAGTATATTTGCTAAATTAATGTAAATAAGTTGAATTATAATCAGATGGCCTTAAAATATTTTTCTTTCCCATTTAGTGTTTGTCAACATGTCTATCTTATTTTTCCTTGCCTGTTAGCATAGTACACTTAATTTTTTTTCTGTTTACATTTTTCATTCTATATAGTTTTTTTGGAGACAGGGTTTTTCCACATAGCCTAAGCTGCCCTTGAACTTGATGTATAACTTGGGCTGCTCTTGCACTAGAGATCCTCTTGCCATTCCAGTGCTGAGATTACAGATGTGTGCCACCCAGCTTTCCATTCTGTAAAACTGTTACTTAAAAATAAGCCATATAATACATAGATATGAAGGTATTTGATTACTTACTGTCTGTTGGCTTCCTATAACCAATTATTTTATTTAATCCGGAAACATTGGGCAGTATTTGTTTATATTTTCATAAATACTACCTGTTAGTGAATTGATGAGCCAAATTAATTATCTAGTCTTACCTGATAGGCACTTATGTTTCTTTTCTCCTTATTTTGCTATTATCATCCCTGTAATGTTACTAACACACCATCTTCAGACACATGTATGTGTCTCTATGATATCAGTTCTCAGAAATTGGATTATTGAGTTAGGTTTCATGCAGTTAAAGTTTTGACATAAAAATTTGCCAAATCACCCTCCATAGTGGGTGATTTATTCTTCTGCCCACAATATATAAAAGTCCTTGCTCTTCTTTTTCATTAGAAATATTTATTTCTTTATTAAATCAGTAGGATGTGTGTCTACTCAGACTTTGTTAGCAGTATAAATGGCCAGTGCCATTTGAAACAATGGAGAAGCAGCCAAGTGTGGTGACCCAAGCCTGTAATCCTAGCACTGAGGACTCTTACTTTCTCAAATTCTCAACTCCACAGTCAAGTACCAAATATTTTTCTTGGCTAACATAAAAAACAAAAAATACATTTTTTGTTTTAATTTCCATTTTTCTTAAAAATGAGGCTGAGTGTTTTAATATATGTAAATCTTTACTTTCTTTTCTACAAACTCTTCATAGATTTTGTTAACTTTTCTACTGAGTCATTGATGTTTTTATTTTAATGATGAAGAAATAAGCCTCAGCAAGTATAGTACATCTATAGTTCTGGCTACTTGCAGATGGAGGCAAGAGGATCAGTTGAACTCAGTGGTTTTTGGTATCAGCCTGAGGAGCGCAGTGAAACTATCTCAAACAAGAAAAAAAGAAATAAAGGAAAAAACTCATTTATTCCACACTTTACCTCTCAGATCTTTTTAATTTATTCATATAATTTTTTATCATGGAAGATATCATTCTAACTTTACCAACAGTGTACTATTACACTTGGAAAGTCACCAGTTTTCATTGGACATCTTAAAAATATTTCTGATTTAAAACCAAAAAAAAAAAAAAAAAAACTATTTTGATGCTAGGCCTGGTAGTTCAGGCCTGTACTCTCAGCTACTTAAGAGGCTGGTCAGAAGGGGCTCAGGTTCAAGGCCAGCTGGGGCAACTTAGTGAGATCCTTCTTAAAATAAAAGATTGGGCAAGAGGGCACAGGTAGAGCACAATAGTATAAAACTTAGTTTAATCCCTAGTATTCCTACACCGCCCCCCACAAAAACCTGCCTAATTTCAATGATGCTGAACATATTTAATGTATAGCTTTTATTTAGGCTTTCCTCTATTTCTCTTTTTTTGTTAGATTTTTATTAGCTCTTTGAGGTTTTATACCATGTATTTTGATCATAATCACTTCTCCTCCCCTCTCTCCAGATCACTACCCTTCCAACTTTGTGACTTTGTATCCTTTGTTTTAATTTTACATTTTAAAACCCATCAAGACCAATTTGTGTTGCCTAAATATTTTAGGTATATGGTCTTCCACTGGAGAGTGGTCAACTTACCAGGGGCTACACTTTTAAAGAAAACTCCCTCCTCCCAGCAGCTAACAACTGCCAGCAGTTCCAAAGCTTAGGAGTGTGATTCATGCCCAGCTCCCATCTCCATGCTGGGATTTGGTCTGGCTTGGGTTTTCATAGATGTTGTGCATGTTGCTGCAACTGCTGTGAGTACGTATGTGCAGCTGAACTGCTGTGTCAAGGAGACACCATTTCCTTTTAGCTCACTGCCCTGAGCTCTTACACTTGTCCTGCTACCTCTTCTGCAACAATCCCTGGGCCTTGGGAAGAAGGGGTAAGGTTCCATTTAGGTTCCTTTTAGGGATGAGTATTCTACATTCTCTTCTTCTGGACTTTGGCTAATTATAGGTGTCTATTAATCACCAACTACTGCAAATAGACATTCCTTAGGTGAGAACTGGAAGTTGGGTTGGTCTCTGGGTATAACTGTTAAGTTACTAGAAGTTGATGTACTACTATGTCCATTTACCAGAATAATAGTATAGTAGTTTCTCCCCTAGGGCCTATGACCTGTCTAGCCATAGGTTCTTGGTCCAATAGTGGTGCTGAGTATGGGTTTAATCTTGTGGGTTTCTTGCCATTATTGCACCAGTGGGCATGTCTTGCCGTGCTAGTCATTATTATAGTTCTCAGGGCCTTCACAGCTGGGTCAGATTGTTGATTACTTTGATCCTCCAGTAGTGTTCATAGCATTTTCCATCACTTTGAAAGGTAGCCCGTAAGGGATGAAGCTTCCAGATCAGTACCAGCTTTATTTCTCCATGTTCTATGACTCAAATACGTCTTCAGCATAAAGTTATAAATAGACTTTGTTAGCTTCTGGTGTCAGTTGGGGTGATGTTGCCCTTTTTATAGGGTAACTTCATTTTAATTCTTTTTTATGTATGTCTGTTCATATAGTGTAATAAGCTTCTACAGTAGTAGGTTTCCATATAACTTTCAAGTTATTACTTCCTATATTCCCTCATTTACCCTGTGTTCTACTACATTACCCTAATTTTACTCTTCCTGTTTCATAAAATGTACTGGTGTAAAAGATTAATAGGCATTATTTTTATAATATGTATAAAAATGACGTATACATGTGATATAGAAAACATTCCTAATTATCAGTTCATAATCATAGCTTGATAACAAAAGAATATAAAAATTGTGCATAATATTTAAAAAATAAAAATATTATTGTTACTATTTTCTGTATCTGTATTCCAAAATAATGTGCTATACATCAGGCCATGAATCTATTTAGTAATTTAAGTGTAAAACTAGCTACTCTTAGTTGACAACAGCCTAAATATCACCTTGTTTAAGCTCCTGCTTAGACTAAAACTATGTTCTGTAGTATTTCTAATAGATATCTTCAGTGTCGGAACATCCTTGATACACTGGATTTTTTTCTTACTTAGGACAAACCCTTAAATGACACATGTACCTTGAGATACATGATGTTAAGTATTTAACCTTAGGTAGTAATATATGAGAGCTCACATATACTCATTCATATATATGTCGTGTATACTGGAGCACATGTGCAAAATATATTTCAGTACTAATTTGGGAAATAGGCTAAGTATCTCTCCCTCTCCACCCCCCCCTCTATATATATGATAATAAAACTATATAGTGGTGTATGTAATAGACTTCTAATAATGACAAATGAGAAAGTTTGAACATTTTCCCAACAACTAGCTAAAACAAAATACAGATTTAAATTTCTGTCAAGATGTTAAATATTCAGCAAGCTAGCCAAGAATTTCTAGGTTAAAATCTAATAGAAGAAAATTCTATCTAGACCTCAATCTGAATGTATGTAGAAATTCAGGAAGCTGAGTTTACCATTCAGGAACACTTTTACCTGAGGCATAATTTTTATTCAGGATAGGCAGTGAAAGGGCTTAGAAGTCTTTTCATCACCTTTTGATATAAACGGCAAAAATTGACTCTAGAGTCCAGTTACTGCTACATAAGAATGGTAGCTCAGAGGGCTGTCATGTTACTCATGGATTCCGTGTCAGCACTCGTAACAGACTGAATCTCGGATCTGAATCATTGAGTGGCCTGAAAATTGGGCTAAATGAGCTTAGATTGCTTTTGATTTTAGGTGCCCGAGAAAACAGAAGAAAAAAAATCTATATAAGAAGAAGTTGTTTTAAGAAAGGACCTCATGTAGCCAGCGTAGCCTTAAACTTACTTTGTAGCCAAAAATGACTGAATTGCTGATCATTCTGCCTTTAACTCATGTTCTTGGATTGAAGCTACAGTGCTTGGCTTCAGTAGGAAATACCTTCATTACAGGACTCAATTTGTTCCTATTAATAACATTTCAAATGTAATATCCAGTGTAGAGTCAGTTAACCAGACCCATAAAGAAACAGGTCAACATAAACAATTACCCACAAAAACAATTGTACTACAAACTAACTTATAGAGGTGCTTTATGCTAAATTATGACATCCAGACTTTAAAATAACTGAGAATCCCAACTCTTAAGAGGTCAAAAAGAGAAAATTAAAAGTTAGGTTGTGCAGCCAGGCATGGTAGCACATGCCTTTAATCCCAGCACACTGGAGGCAGAGGCAGGTAGATCTCTATGAGGCCAGCCTAGAATCGTCTCAAAAAAAAAAAAAAAGTACCTTTTTAGGGTTGGAGAAATGTCTCAGCAGTTAAGAGCACTGGCTATTCTTCCAGAAGACCCGAGTTCAATTCCCGGCACCCACATGGCAGCTCGCAACTGTCTCTATCTCCTGTTCCAGGGGATCTGACACCTTCATACAGGTATATATGCAGGCAAAACACTGATGTACATAAAAAATAAAAATAAATAAATTATTTTAGAAAAATTAGGCTGCAAAGTAAAAATAATGCAAAAGCTTGCGTTTTTTTTTTTAATATAAGTTCTGACTCTGAAATAATACAGTAACCAAAACTAAGAATTCAGTGAACAAATTTAGAAACATTCAGAGTTAAAGAGAGAATTAGTAGCCTACAAGATACGGCAGTGGGAAGTGGCCAGGACAACGCATGCAGTGGTAGTGATAAGAGGAAGACTAAAGAGAAAGTATGGAGTATGAGGCCTGAGATAATACAATGAAAAGTTCTCAGATCCATTTGATTAAAGTCATCCAAGGAGAAAAAAGGGAGAGTGGGCAGGCTGCAGTCTCTGAAGAGATTGTAGCTGTGAAATTTCTAAACTGATGAGTAATACCAGTTCATGGATTAACTTTGGTATCAATGTGTTCTCTAAGTTTTCTCGCTAATTACACCTAATTATATTACCCTAAACAAGGAAAGAAAAGAGTAAAACCATTAATAATAGTCACATTTTAGTTGCATTTTTATACTATATATATATATACACATATATACATATATATATCTTTTATACATCTTCAATCATTACATATACATTACATTATATGGAACATTCCTCTCTTAAGATGTCCTGAGTATCTCATATATCATTAAGACTTAATAGCATTTTGGATATAATATTTGAATGTACTATTATATTTTTCATTTATGTATGTATGTGCATATGTGGCCTGGAGTTCACCTAGTAGGCTAGGCTGGTTGGCTATTGAGCCCCAGGGATCCTCCTGACTCTGCCTCCCTATCACTGGAATTAAAGTGCACACTACAAAGAGCAGCTTTTTACATTGATGCCCAGGATCAAACTGAGATCTTCATGTTTGGGAGGAAAGCACTTTACTAACTAAGCCATCTCCCTAGCCCTTTGTGTTACACTTCTTATTTAACCAATTTTCTGTAGAACATGTAGCTTACTTACATTTTAGTTAATATTATTAACATTATGTTAGTGAATATCCTTATAACTAAATCTGTGTGTTTGTTTTTGAGACAGAATCACATGTAGACCAAGCTGGCCCTGAACCAGACCAGCTAAGTCCCTGAAGACACATAACTGTTAACATGCATCCCTGAATAACTATACTTTTCTGAGGATAAATCTCTAGAAATAGAACAACTGGATTGAGACTATTTAATATTTGAGCTGCTGGTTAAGTATCCTTTACCCCAACTTCTTGGGACAAGTAGTGTTACATATTTTTAAGTCTGGGGTTTTGTAGTCCCTTTGTGCAAGTTTTATCAAAAATAGGTAGGGTCATGTATTGACCTTATCTCACATTCTTTGTCTTTCTACGTAACTTTGATACTCCTCAGTTGAAAGTTAGGGTCTGTGTTCCCTCTCCCAGAACCTGGGTGAGTCTTTGTCCCACCCTCAAGAAATAGCAGGAACAGTGGAAGTGAAGCTGCTTGACTTCCAGGGCTGGGCCAGTAAAGGTAGCACAGCTGCAGCTGGCTGGCTGGCTTTTAGAACACTTGGCCCTACAATCCAGCATTGTGAGGAAGCCCAGGCTATAAGGCAGAGCATCTGCAGATGTTCCATCTGACAGCCCTCTGGGCCCTAGCCAACAGCTAGCATCACTGCCAGACACATGACCAGCAAGCCTGGAGGTGATTCCAGCAGCTAGATCTTTGAGTGGCTCAACAGAGGTCTCAAATACTTCCTGTCCACAGAAGCTGTAAAGGATAATAAATGATTATTGATTTAGGCCTTTAAATTGAAGTGATTTATTATCCAGCCATAGTAAATACACTCTTCCTCCCTAACACTGCTCTTAAAAACTCTTAAAATTAAATCAAGAAACCATTTTCATCTAAAAACTTAAGAAGTTTTTACTTTAGATGACAATGGTATCTTGGATAATTGCATTTTTTTGTGTTACTGGCCTGTTGGTGTGCTGAGTGCGGCTGTCACTTCAAACTCAGTAAATCTAATACTGACATCATTATGTTTCTATTCTCAGCTTGTCCCCCATCTTTCTCCTACCTCCTCCATTAATTCAGTTCTTACTCACTTTTCACTTACCAGATCTGACATTGCTTCCTTCAGTTCTCTTTTCTCAGTTTATCCTATATTAAAACTTAGGCCAAGTACTGATACAACACCCAGAACCTAAGCATCACCCCTGTGGAAACTGCCCCTTTCCTTATCTTTCTAATCACCATATATTAAGCTTTGTAAGTCCCTCTTACTACCAATAGTAACATCTTCCATATGTGGCACATAGTATGTGCTTGATAAATAAGTATTTTTATTTAGTTAGTTTTAATTATTTTACTACTTTATGTGTATGGGTGTTTTGCTTACATATATGTTTGTACCATTAGCATGCCTGGTGTCCAAGAAGACCAGAAGAGGGCATTGAATCCTCTGGAACGGGAGTTACAGATGATTATGAGTGGCCATGTGGATGCTGGGAGTAGAACCTGGGTCGCCTTCAAGAGCAGCAGTGCTCTAAACCATCGAACCATCTCTCTATCTCTGTTCTTGTTTTTTGCACTGCTAAGTATCAAACCTACGGCGGGTTCACTAAGCAAGCATTCTGCCAGTGAGCTACATCCCTAGGAGACTTAACTTTTAAAATACAGTAATTGACATTTTTAACTTTCCACCTTCCCTGTCCAGTATTATACTTAAGTGATAAAGTTGTGTTTCAAAACTTACTTTCCAGTCTTGGTCTAGTTAACATTTTCATTTCCTGGATCTTATTTTTCCCAGTAAATGATTTTTCAAATAAATTTTATTTTATATGATGAGTATAGCAATCCAAGCTTTTTAATCTAAGCCAACTTAATAATGCTATTTTGGGAAAAATTTTTAAAGACGGGGAAATTAAGGATTACACACAGATTCTTTACATGAGGAAACACTCATTTAACATGATTTCATTTTGATTCTAATAAGGAATCATCTGGCTAGATCCCTGTTCTGCTCCAGCACTCTGGAAATGGATCTCCAAGCTGGCTGACCCTCAGAAGTAAATGTCAGCCATATTCACCCTTCAGGTTTTCAGATTGCAGTTTCCTATTTCAAATTCTGTTTAGACATAAATTTAAATTCTTTATAGTTTTATTTACCTGGCATTTATTGTTCAAACACAAATCCCTGACAGTGATATTTAAGAATAGCATTTAAATTTTTGTAATTTTAGACATACTAAGTTATGGAAGAGTTTTGTTTATGGGCTCCCTTTAATGAATAAAAATACCAGGATTTGGGATTATTTATTGATATGTTCTTTAAGATCTTTTCTAATCTTCTAAATGATACAATTAATGGTTTAGATTGTTAGGTCTAATGCCAGAATAGTCATAAGCTGACTCAAATACCTAACAAGTAGCAACTTTAAGAAAACTTTTATTTTGGCTTACAATTTGAGGGGACCACCGGCCAGGGCAGAGAAGACATGGCAGCAGGAGAAGGAAGTGTCTGATCATATTGCGTCCACAGTCAGAAAGCAGAAAGAGATAGCTGGTGCTCAGCTTCTTTCTCCTTTTTAGGAGAATGGGGTTTCAGGATAGATCTTTACTGGAAACACCCTCATAAATAAACCCAGAGTGTGTTTCCATAATGATTCTAAGTTCAGTCAAGTTTACAGTTAAGTATTGCCCATCACAGGTATGGAGAAAGATTTACAGGTAAACTCATTGACAAACTTGGTTTCTTTTATTTAAAGTATTTTATATGCATCTACATTTATTATGTATAAACAGTGCTAAAGGCCTTAATTATGAGCATAATAGGTTCAGAAAGCTTAGGCAAGTCCAAAATGATTTTTCATATGTAAGTGAATATCAATACCTTCATTTGTTGGCAGACAGTTGGTGTGATTTGGTCTAGTGTGTAACTTTCTTCATAACTATGAAGTTTATTAGAAGTTAAATGTTAAAGTCTTCTATGTATTTAAAGTATCTTGGGAAAGACATTTTCTTCAGTGATGTAGCCACTGGTATGGTGCCTGTGCTCCAGTACACAAACCCTCACCCATGTACCTATAAGGAACTCTAATGAAATTCATTGAATCACCAAAAATAAATTTAAAACATAAATAAATGTGAAAGTAGAAGACAGGGCTAAAGGATCAGTGAGAGCAGAAGAGAGCAAAGAGAAAGTATTGGGGAGGAGAATATGATGAAATATGTTTATGTACATGCATGACGGTATCATGATACACATTATATATGATTACTATATGCTAATAAAACATAAAAAAAACTAATGCCTACAAAAAGATCATTTCCTTTGTATTTGCATTAGGACCTGAAGGTTTTACAAGTATTATGTAAGTAGTCACTTTCTTTATTTTAACCATATAAAGATGGCAGGGATCAAGCCAGGCATGATGGCACACGCCTTTAATCCCAGCACTTGGGAGGCAGAGGCAGGTGGATCTTTGACGCCAGCCTGGTCTACAGATTGAGTTTCTGGCTAGGCAGAGCTCTACAGTGAGACCATATTGCTAATAATCAACC
The DNA here is from genome assembly GCA_026225945.1 of Cricetomys ansorgei. Taxonomy (NCBI): domain Eukaryota; kingdom Metazoa; phylum Chordata; class Mammalia; order Rodentia; family Nesomyidae; genus Cricetomys; species Cricetomys ansorgei. The sequence goes on from JAMJFZ010003206.1 coordinate 5,640,464, forward strand.
TCTCCCCCTTCCTAAGGCTATGAGTGTGTTTAACAGTTGCCTGGAGGGAGAGTCTTCTTAGTGTAGCTACTAAAAGTTGTCCATGCTCCTATAAATAATCCCAGTTAAACACACTCATTCACTAAGCTGGATGTGGATGGAGTCATTTCTTTGATCTACCATTTCTGTCACTATCTGGGGTAAATAGAAACAGATTTCTCAGGAAGAGATGCAATATGGGCAATTTGTGAGATGAAAAATATTCACATAAATTCACAATAGGCTTACCCATTATGAATACAAAACTAGTATTTATAATAAAAGATAGGTTCCATATACATGAAATATCCAGACAATACCAGGGTTATAAAACAAAAGGGTCAACTTTTCCACTTCAGTTTTCACTCCTGGTATCCCCTTCATGGATAATCGGTATTTTCAGTCTCTTCTTTTTAGCATCTAATATGTCTGAATGGTGTATATGTAAGCTCCTTTTATACTAATTAAAATACTGTATGTACTGTTCTGCCCTCCTCTTCATTTATTATATCTGAGATATACATGGAAATTGTATTTTAAAATAATTTACCTGTGTATCTTTAGATCTCTGTTACAGTTTATTGATATCATAATTACTTAAAGATTTTAGCAACAAACGGAATTTCAATTTCATTATCTGGAAAATGAAAGCTATTTATGACAACATAGCTTTTTAAGTTTTTTTCCAAGTTAGTGACAACATGTAATTTAATGTCTAGCTATTAAGTAATAGATACAAGGGAATTTGATATTGACCTCAAATTCTGTTTTCAAATCATTTAACTCTTTTCCACACATGTTTATTGTGTTTAATACATTTTGATTCTTTATCCATTTTACTTTTTTCAAACTTATCAGCTTCTTAGAAGCAGGAATTAGGTTAGTACTGGATCTGAGATTTATAATACTGTGGAGAAGTTTTAGGTCCTACTCTGTTTTTTGTGCAGTTTAACATTAGAAAGTCTACTCAGCCAGCTCACAGTTCCTAGTGGATCATTTGTATATTTATGTAGCTGTAACGAAAAGGATGCTGCTTCACATAGTTTACGGTCTCACTATCTATGGCAATATTCATTCTCAGAACATTAAAAAACAACAAGGGGGCTGGAAAGATGGCTCTGAGGTTAAGAGCACTGACTGCTCTCCCAGAGGACCTGTGTTTGATTCCCAGCACCTATGTAGCAGCTCACAACTGTCTATAGCTCCAGTTCCAGGGGATCTGACACCCTCCCACCAATGCACATCAAATAAAATAAATAAATTATAAGAAAACAAAAAAAAAATTCAGGTTTTGCTGTAATCTCTGAATATTAACTGTATCCAAGTCGGTTTTCCCTCTTCCAAATCTGATGATTCCTTTGACTTTGGGGTAGTTTGTTAGTAGTTGAGTAGTCTTTTGTTTAGATTTTTCTCCTAATAGCTATTCATATTTTTATACAGGCTGTGTAGATGTTAATGTATGTCATTTATAAAATAGAAAGTTCTTGAATCTAGGTTTTATACATACACACCCTTCAGTGTTAGACAGATTAAAATTTCAGAGCCAGGTATGGTGGCACATGCCTGTAATCCCAGCACCTGAGAAGCCGAGGCAGAAGAATTAAGAATCCAAGGCCAGTCTTGCCTATGTAGTGAGTTCAAGCCCAGCCTGAGCTACATGAGATCCTATCTTAAAAGATAAGAAAATTCAGTTAATAGACTTGCCATGTCTTATTAATTTGCCCACAAACTCTAGTTAATTTAATTTCTACTATAACCAGAAAACTGTTTTGTTTAAATTACGCATTGATACATTTTATTTGCAAATACAAAATACTCTGAACATTAAACACATTGCAGGTGCCTTGGTTTGTAATGTCATTAGCATTATATAAACTATCAGTGTAGAAAATGGTAAATAGTACAGACTCAACTCAGTAACTTTGGAGAGAGAAGTTACATTTCAGTTTGGTTTTTTTTTAATATTTGGTCCTCCCATAAAGAATACTAGAAAATTTCACTTAGGCTTTCTCATAATTTTATTTAAATTTTAAATCTGCTGGTTTTTTTGTTTGCCTATTTTCTTATTTATGCTGGGAATTGAACCCAGGACCTCACACATGTTAAAATCCTGAATATGGATGTTGGCACACCTTGTCTTTCAAGCCATATTTGCATTTTAACTCTAACATTTAACTCTAGCATGACAAACTTGACACCTAAAAATCTTATTATGGTCAACTGCTGCTGTAGATCATTGGAATGTGACTTTTAAAGAATAGTAAGGTTTTGAGGGATTGGTTTTTGTTTTGTTTTGCTCATTTTGTTTATTTTGTTTGGTGTTTTTTTTTCTTTATGGAACTGTTGTATTATGTTAAATCCAGTCAAAATTTGTGCATATGCATATAATCAAAACTGCCCTCCTGAAGTAAACATTCGAATTTCTCAAAAAACAAAATTAAATTTTATATTCTTTCCAAGCTGCCAATACAGTTATATTTGGTAATGGCAATTCTAACTCTTAACATTATCTGAAAATAATTGACCTTCTTTATAAAAGCAACCTATAGAACTGCAGCAAAGTTGTACAAAACTCTTTCTTTTGGAATTCTCTACTTTGCAAATTTTTCATGTATAAGAATAAAATTGAAACTCAAAGATTCAATGCATAACGTATACACAGTGAAATTCACAAAGTTGCAGGTATGCATTTTATATTTTATACTGCCATAATCACAAATTGTGTAAAGGTTTGATGTTATTTTGCAGCTAGTAACCTGTATGATGATATTCCAAGGTTGGTGCTAAAGAAAAGCACTGTTTATACCTGATAAAATACACAGGACGGTACATGTTACCAAACTGTGATGTCACATGGGCAGCTTTAGACAACACTCAGACTCCTCTTCTCCATCTTGTTTGAAATCTGTTTTCATCATGCCCTTCACCTGCAACCTCTTTTTCTTTTCCTTCTTCCTCCTTTCTACCTTCTTCTTTTCCATCATCTCTCTCCATCTCCCTCACTCTCTTCTTTGCATTTTCCGTCTTCCTCCTCCTTTTCCTCTTTCTGTTCTTTTACTTCTTCCTTGCCATGTTTCTCTCCTTCCTTCTTCCATCCCCTTCCTCTTTCCATATTCTCCTTCCTTTTCATTGTCTCCTCTCTCTGCATCATCTTTGCTCTTTTCCATCTTCACTTGCTGCTGTTTCCTCTTCTAGGACTCCTTCCCTTTGCCATCTTCCACCTCCGCACCTTCATCTGTGTCCTTTTCCCTCTTCATCTTTCTCTGTATTTTGAATGTCTTCTTCTAGCTCATCATCCTTTCCTTCTGCTGCCCCTGCTTCTTTTTTCTTGTCCTCCACCTCCAGCGTCTTCATTTATCTGTTCTTTTACTTTCTCAGTTTCCATTTTAGGAAAAGGTGCCTCAATAATTCCGACTACTCCATTTTCAACGTTTTCCATGTTGCATTCTTTAACGTCTTCTCACTTGGTTTCAGGAATTGTTATTGCATCTTTGTTTTCTTTCACTACAACATTTGTAGTCTTCGTTTTCCTTGAAGTTGATGTTCTTTTAGGTTTCAAGTCTGGTGTAAATGGCACAGCCATAGCAGACAGTCAGGCTGATCTTTGGCTCCTGACTGGCATCACCTTTGGCCTTTCTTTTGGGCATTGATGTAGCTCTCTGCAGAAGATCCATAGGCAGGAGGAAAAGTCCAGACCTGTCACAGTCTGACAGCTCAGAGAGTGACTGATTTTGGTGTTTTGAAACAGGGTTTCATGTAGCCCAGTCTGCCTTCAAGCTTATGGTATAGTAAGGCTGCCCTTAGACTCCTGATAGTTCCCTCTCCCTATCAGATACTCAGTAGAGACACAAAGTAATTATACAAGGTCTTGGTTGAGATCTAGGAAAGAGATACAGGGGAATGGGTAGAAAAAGCAGCATGTATTTACCCATCAAGCCATCTTGCTACCATTATCCTCCATCCCCTGCATTAGTACATGGCTTCATAGAAATCTCTCAAAACAAAGCTAAAGATGATTTGCTATTGGCAATATTAATTAGAACTCTGTCCACTGATGGGTTATACAGTAGTTCTCAACCTCCCTAATGCTATGATCCTTTAATATAGCCCATGGGATGGTGACCTCCAACTTAAAATTATTTTTGTTACTATTTCATAACTGTAATTTTGCTACTGTTATGACTTGTATGCAGATGGTCTTAGGTGACCCCTGTGAAAGAATCATTCGACCCCCAAAGGGGTTGTGACCCACAGGTGAGAACCCCTGGGTTACAGGCATATGCTACTGTGCCTGGCTTATCACTTATATTTAAGTGAGTAATTGATAGGTCTGCTTTGATAGCATTTATCCAATAGTTTCCCTGTATATTTTAAAACCCAATATAGGCTCTTAACTTAATTGACTAAAAGGAACATTTTATTGGTAATTCTTAAATATAATATTATAAAAAGAGATATGTAAATCACTGTCAGTAGAGCCTGACTCTTTTGAGGACTCATTAAATGGAGAATTTTTAATAAATAATAAATGTCATTTCTAATATATATATATATATATATATATATATATATATATAGTTTTAATATAGATAGTACTATATTTTTGTAGTATATGCTAATACTAATAAGTAACTTTGGAATTTAATGAACCAGGCTTATGAGTCTATATTTTTGGGCCCTTCAACAGGATTAATATTAGCACTTTAGATTCCTGATTAGATCTACTTTTTTTTTTTAAAAAACAGAATCCCAAAACGAAAGAGCAGATTGAAAATCTCTTGAGGAATGGGATGAACAAGGAATTGCGTGATCGTCTTTGTTGCCGAATGACTTTTGGGACTGCAGGACTCCGATCTGCCATGGGGGCAGGATTCTGCTACATTAATGACCTTACAGTAATACAGTCAACACAGGCAAGTATTACAAAGTATTATTATGTATTTCACACTATTATTTTACTTTATAAATTAGGCAGTACCCTTCTTTCCAAAAAGGAACTAATTTGTTCAGGAAGATACTCTTATAAACAAAAAGGGCATACCCAGTTTTGATCTTTTGTTTTACCCAAGATTTATGTTGGAAATCATTTATGTATCTACAAGGTATTTCTCATAAAGAGTTCTTTTGAGTGGTTGTGGTGCACACCTTTAGTTCCAGCACTTGGGGAAGGGGAGACCAAAGTTGATGACCACCCAGGGCTACCTAGCAAATTCCAGGCTACCCAGGGCTACATAGTGAGGTGGTGAAAATTCTGTCCTTTAGAGCCTTGAAGTAAGAAATAATTTTCCTGGTTTCTTCTGAATAATCTTTCTGACATCCCTCCCCTTTTTTTTTCCCCTACTCACCCTCATTTCCTGCCTTCCTTTCTCTCCCTCATGTTTTATGTGTTAGAGTTGTGGTTACTAAGTTGGTGTTTCCATAGTGCTAAAAGTGAAAATTTGAGATGAATGTCATCTCACATTTGTGGGTTGAGCAGTATTGCTCCCACATTAGAGAGCATGACTATAAACATCAAAGCCAGTTCCAAGCCTACCTAGCCTGTGTGAGGCCCTGAGTTTATCCTCAGAACTGAAAAGGGGCACTTATAGTGGAAACTTGCATCAGGAACTAATCTGTTTCTTTGCTTCAGGGGATGTACAAATACCTGGAAAGATGTTTTTCAGACTTCAAGCAGAGAGGCTTTGTTGTTGGGTATGACACTCGGGGTCAAGTAACTAGCAGCTGCAGCAGCCACAGGTGCAGTATTAATTATTGTAAAGATTACACTGGAGTGAAATAAAATATTTAACTTTTTTTTTTAGTGGTAAGAGCTCTAAAAACAAGAGAACTTCATATAGAAACGTGACCATGCTAATGCTTGTTGTGTGTTTTTCTGAAGCTTGAGAACAATTTTAGCTGAAATAGAAGTAAAAAAAGCACTTCAGAGAATAAGCTTTAGATTTTATAGAAGTATAAAATCTTAATAGAATTCATAGAACAATTTGTATGTATATATATAGATATATATGTCTAGGTGTTGAATAGGAGTAATTATGAAGCTTCTCTTCTCTTATAATCCTGCTCTAGGATCTTCTCATAAATTGATAATCATAATACTTTTTTACAGAGGCTAATTGTACATACTGAGTTCATTTGCTTCACTGTCCTCCAATCTTGTTGCCTTTTACAAGTTTTATTTCTTAGTTTAAAACATCTGTCACCACAAAAGATGAGTAAGAAGTAAAGAATTGTATCAATTCTGTTTGTTGTTAAGACCTTCTAGCTTTCTTATCTGTATTTGGAGGTTGGCGTTTTGTTTTTGTGTATATGTGTCTGAGAATGAACCTACGGCCTTTTATACATACTAAGCCAGTGTGCTACCACTAAGCTATATCCCTAGATCCTTAAAGAAAAAAACTTATTTCACAGTTCCAAGTTGGAGCATGAAGCTTACATAATCGGCGATGGTAGGAATTGGTTGGCGGGGCATGGTGACACATAAGGGAGGATGAGGCAGGATTTGAGTTTGAGCAAACCTAGGCAGTAAGAAGTCCAGCCAGCTTTGACTACTACAGAAGATCTTGTTTCAAAATTCAGAATAATTCTATTGTGAAGCATTTATTATATGGAAGGTTGGTTTATTAAAATTATGGGAAGGACTAAGTGAAATATTTTTTTTTAGGCTTGCAAAACTCACTGCTGCAGTATTGCTTGCTAAAGATGTTCCAGTGTATCTTTTTTCAAGATATGTTCCTACACCTTTTGTAGTAAGTATGTTGTGATAGTGATTATTTGACTCACCACCCTTTGGGGGGATTTCTTAAGTCAATTAGGATTCAAATCTTTACCATACATATGGTTCTCAGTATTGAATGTCCAATCCAATGAAAATCCGACCAAAGGAAGGAAAACAGTTTTGTTTTTAGCTTAATCTATACAAGTTGACCAGTCCATAGTCACAGTGAGTTGTTTTAATGATCTTCTTTCAGAAATCAATTTTTCAGGACAAAAAAAAAAATGACCCATAGATTTGAACACACAGATTGAGTGGGTTTTGTGTGCATTTCTGTCTGAGAGCTGAAAAACAGACAGTGACCAGTCCCTTAACAGACTTTTTAAAGACTGATGTATGTGATTGATCACTAACCTGATGAATCTATTATATACATAGTGATTTGGACTAAAGATCCACCAACCACATTTGTACTTAGTGCAGTTAATAGATTATGTCCGAGTTACTGAGTTACAGTAGTAATTGATGTATGTGATCTCAAATTTGAACATATTAGAAGATTAGTGCTACTTGACCAAAATGTGGTAGTGGAAATGTGAATATATTGACAGCACTAAGCAAAGACTGCCTATATTTAAAACTGAACAGTAAAGAAAACAACGAACAGCAAAACTTATGAGGTAGAACTAAGCCCTACATCCAGGGAAATTTGTAAGTTTAACAAATGCATTAGCAAAAGAAAAAAAAAAGATGTTATAATAATATGTTTGTGCTAAAGCAGAGCAAAAGAATAAAATCATTAAAGCATGAAAAAACAATAAATACATAAACTTAAAATGGTAACAGAAGACAAAACTGGGCTGTAGAGATGGTTCAAGATGCTAAGCCTGACAACCTGAATTCAGCCCCTGGGGCCCACATGGTAGAGGTAGAGAGCTAATCCCTGCGAGTTGTCTTCTGCCTTCACACACGTGCCATAGCTTGAATGTGCCCCCCCAATAAATAATATAATTTAAAGTTTATTAATAAAACTATGGAAAGAGTGCTGAAGATACAAGACACAAACAAAAGGAATGTATAATAAATACAGTAAAAACTGAGATAATCATAGTATTTCTAACAGTGTAATTCAAGTAAATGTGCAAACTTAGATAAATTAGCCAGTTTCCTAATAACAGCTGATGCATCAAAACTGATAAGAAGTAATAAACCTGAGTAAGAACTATAATTATTCAGTAAATTGAATTGGTATTTTAAAAATTATTTTCTCAAACCTAAAGCAAGTCTGTATGATTTCATATGCATGCTTTATCCAATATTTAAGGAATGAATACTGTCTATACATTATTCTATTGAGTTTTTGAAAACTCAATGAATTGAAACAATGAATTGAAGGAATTGCTTTCTTTTTAAGTATATAAATTAATAAAAATTAACACCAATGAATAATAGAAAATAGAAAGGAGCTCAATGATAAAGTACTTTCTCACATGCATGTTACATGTTCAACTCTATGGTCAACTCCAGTAATGGGGGCAGTGGGTGAGTCAAGAGCAAGAAGAGTACATGTGCAGAAAAAGAAAAGATTCAGAAATCTAAGATGGTGCCATTGAGTTGCCAGTTCCAGCTAACAGTTCCAGTGTGTTGGCTTTCCTATCTTATCACAGGTAGATTTGCTGTAACTGATAAGAAAGGTATTTTTAACAGTCCCAGATTCACACTCTTTTATCACCATGACTTCTAATCAAAGGTTGTTTTCCTTGACTAGGTGTAGCCAGAATATCTTGGGGAAGGACCTCTAATCGGGTGTAGGTTTTGAAACTGTTTCTGGAATAGTGTCAAAGGAATAGACTAGTGGATCACACCTGGAACATCTACCCACTCCCTCTCCCCTCCCCCTACCTCCTTTGATCTAGAAAGTAGTATGATGGTGGAAGCCGTAGGGAAGCATCCAAGGAAGAGAAATAATAGTTCCTACAGAGAGAAAGAGAAACTCAACTTGGGAGAGAGAGGGGTGAGTTGACATGTGACACGGAGGCCACAGAATATACATTAAGATCTTCAAATTAGAAGGCAAAAGTCCTGTGTTGTACCTTTGAATCTTCTACCTAATGACTGTGTAATGTCAGATAAAATTCATGTAAAATGGATTAGATGATTTCTGATATTTCCAACTATTTATGATAATATTTGGCATTTATATCTCCAGTCCAGCAAAGTGTCTGACATGAAGTATTTACCAAATATTATTATATAACAAAAGAATAAGACATTTTTATACCAGCAAGCAAAAGGAGATTGGGAGGAAAGGTCATTCAAGGTGATAATTGTATGGTAGCTGAATTACATATGTTAGAAATGGACCTTACCCATCAAACCTGGAGCTGACGTGATCTTAAATTACTGGTATCTAAGTGTCCTGCATTATTTATCCAAGTAATGTTCATGTAAAATGTATAACCACCTAGAGAACAAAGTAGAAGAATGAGGCTATGATACATTTTAATTTTGCAGCCATATGCAGTCCAGGAGCTCAGAGCAGTTGCAGGCGTAATGATTACTGCATCTCACAACCGCAAAGAGGACAATGGGTACAAGGTAAGTCTTGAGTCCTAACCTCTGCCTGTTTTATAAATTTTATTTTATTTGAGTAACATGTGCTAGATATATTGTCTATATCCAGCAACAAACAAGGCATTGGAAACAGATGAAAACTTTGAGGCTGGCTGTCACAGAATGTGTACCTCCAAAGGCATTTACTGATTCCCAGGGTATGCATGTTGCAATGGTCTCTTTATTGGGTTTTTTATTTTACTTATGTTTTCCTTGATTTCTCGATCTCATCTCAAATCTATCCTCTATATAATTTCAGACATCAAATTATGTTGTGTATCAAGAACATGAAGGATGGATGGGAAGAGTCAGGGAAACAGTACCTTGACCTCACTCTCCCCTCCCTCTGATCGGCCCAGGTTTTTCAGTGGCCACAGGATCCATTTACTACATTAGCCTCCCTGACAGAAGTAGAGTGGCAAAGGTGAAGAGCAGCTTGAGAGGTGCACTTGGAAGGTACTCGACACAGCACTATGAGAGACTCACATGGAAGGTACTCGACACAGCACTATGAGAGATTCACATGGAAGGTGCACGACACAGCACTGTGAGAGGTGCACACGGAAGGTACACACAGCAGTAAGCCTGTGTTTCAGGCTCCTGGAAGATGAACCCATGTTCTTTCATTTTTCTTCTTGTTTGGGAGGACTCCAGACACACAGAGTCCACTTTAAGTGGGAAAAAGCTTAAATACTGATTCAAGATTTGAGGCCTAGGCCCATTCTTAGAGGCAGGGAAGAAGCATAATTAACTCAATTTGGGACATAGAAGTTTCAGGTATTATGAGTTAACCAGGTAAGCAAATGTGTTGTAAGCAGTTGGATATGGAGGTCTGTAACTCAAGGAAGAAATATGGGCTGAAGTTCCAGATTTTAGAACATATAGGATTATTTGGAAGTCCTTTACTTGGACGCATAGCCAAAAGATAAGGTAGAAGGAAAAGTCAAGAATGTATTCCTAGAGAATATTACCTTTAAGGGAAAGAAATGAAGAAAAGGAAAAGAGATATTAGAGATGAGAGAAAAGCCAAAAGAAATTGGTATCATAAAAGCCTAAAAGATTAAGAGAGTTGCAAGAGTTAGAAATCAACTGTTAATGAGAGCAAAGGACAGAGATCTCTTCCCTGAGCATTGGATTCCTGTATCCAAGCACCTGCTACACATCTATTGGGATGTCTGGCAGACATTTCAAAAACTAGTGTCTCTTAGACAAAGTTCTTGATTCTGCCCAACCTGCCACATATATACCCCAAGTTAGTCCTCCCTCGGTCTTCCCATTTCTTTCAATTAACATAACCACCCACCTAAACAGAAATGAAGATCTGTTCAGGACTGTTTCCTTTCCCTAACATTTAATCTGCTAACAAATTCATCTAAAATATGTTTTCCATCTTCTTATATCCTCTACTGTTACCATTCTAAATCCACCACTGTCCTCTGTCCAAACCAGAGTATGCTTGCTGATCTCATCCCTGCTTCTCTTCTTTACAAAGCCAGTCAGGTGGCCTTTTAAAAATGTAAACAGATCAAGTCATGTGTGGTGACCCAAGCATATGTAGTTCCTTTTGAGGGAGGGAGGAGAATTGCTTGAGCTCAGGAGTTCAAAATCAGCCTGTGCAACATAGCAAGTCCCTAATCTCAGAACAAACCATAAACCAACAAAAACTTCCTATAAAGTTCTTCATTGGCTTCTCATTCTTCGACAAAACCCTGAATTCTGTCTTCTGTAGCCACTTCTCTATTGATGGCTTTTCATCTGGTTCTGATCCTTTGCTTGTATTTGTAGTGCTGCGGTGTCCTACACTTGCCTTTGTTCTTCTGTGCTGGAGTGTGGGGTAATATCTAAGAGTATCAGTTTGGTTTGAAACTGACCTCTGCCACTCAGAAGCTTTGTGATCTCTGGCATGTTATGCAAATCCTCTGTGTTTTAGTTTTACCATTTGCAAACTGAGGATAATTGTAGAACCAATATGACAGAGTGAAAGTGAAGATAGAAAAATCATAAAATTCCTACCACAGTGTCTGGCTTGGACACATTCTTAGTAAATGTTAGCTGCTGCTTTTATTCTTAGTATCTGTAGCTTTATATAATATAGTGGCCACCTATGGCTACTAAACACTTAAAGTATGGCTAGGCTGAATTGAGATGTTGTAAACGCAGAGTAGTATCTGATTTTAATTCTTGGTATGAAAAATTATAAAACATCCTAACAATTTTAATTATATTGTGTTTTGGAGTTATAATGTTTTTAATGCATTGGGTTATAGAACGTATATTAAAAATTGTTTAATGTTTTTAATCTTCGTTTTATATTCCATCTATTTGTTTTAAAATTTTAATTATAAAAAGAACATATAATTTACCATCTTTACTCTGAATCTTTTAATGTGGCTGCTAGAAAAATTTAAGATACCTATCCATTTGTAGTTCACATTATGTTTTTATTAGACATTGCTGTTTCATAGGAAACTTTTTAAATTTTTATCATATGTGGGGGAGAGAGATGAATGTGTAGAGATCAAAGACTAACTTTTTGTTAACTAACTTCCACCTTTCCTTTATGTGGCTCTAAGCCTTTCCTGGCCCTCATGAGATAAATTTTTAAAGATGAAATTTCTGGGCCAAAGGAATTTGCAAAGAGAGTTGAGGGCCTTTATGACCAGGAGAAACACTCCCATATTCTAAGTCACGCACACAAAACAGTCTCTTCATACACTCTGAATGCTCCCAGTGAAATTTTTATTTTTCAGATTTACAAAATTTGAGGGAAAAAAAAGCCTGTACTTTTTCCCTCTCTTCTTCTGCCTTGCATGTGGATGTATGTCTGGAGGTACAGCAGCTATCATGAAATGGTCATGCTTGAAAGAAGGCCCAAACTAAGCAACATCAACATTAACCTGCAGAGGGCTGGGGTTACAGCTTGGGCACAGTGCTTGTGAGGCACTCTGAGGTTCTGGGGTGGATTTGATCCCCCAGAACTATAAAAAACAAAAATCCTGTTCTTCAGTAGAGAGACTGGGCGATGTAAAAATACTGGGGTGCTCTAAAATTAATCTACTAAGGCTGGAAATGTTAGTAGAATGCTTATCAGGCATGTATAAAACCCTGAGTTTGATCCCTAGCACCACATAAATTATCATGTAATCTCAGAAAAAATAAATTAACCATCAAATGAAATAAAGTACCAACAAAATAGTAACATTTATGTTTTCTCTCTGTCTGTCTCTTCCTCCATCTGTGAAATAAGGGTCTCATGTAGCCCAGGTTGACCTTCAACTCACTGTGTAGCTGAGGATGACCTCAAAATTCTTTTCCTCCTGCCTCCACCTCCCAAGTGCTGGGATTATAGGCGTGCACCACCCTAGCTGGTTTTTTACGTGTTCTGGTGATTGAACTCAGGGCTTTATGTACTGGGTAAGCATTATACCAACTAAGCCACATTCCCAGACCCTAACTTTGTTTTCAAATGGAAATGTTTCTGTAATACCATGCATTAAGAAATACCAAAAAGACTGGGCAAGGGGAAAGGAGAGCAGCTATAGATAACAGGTAACACATTTCTACAAATAAGTAAGAAAATAATCAAATGAAAGCCCTTTAACAGATATAAGGAGATAAAGTGGGAGGAAATCCAGATAACCTTACATGTGGTAAAAATGTTAGTTGTAACACCAAGCCATAATCGATGGGCTCCAGGGTTGACTGGGTAGACTTCACTGATACTCAAGATTTCTGCTTGGTGAAAGATAGTAGACAGAGAAACCATAGACTTAGGAGAAAATGCTTATAAGAGATATGTCTAATAAAGTTTTCTTATCTAAAATATTAAAAGAATTGTTTAAAATTCTACAATGGGAAATGGTTATGACGTCCATAATGAGGTAATATATACCTCATAAAAGAAGATATACAAATGAGAGATGAACTTATAAAGGGAGCCCCACAAGGAAATACAAAGTGAAAACAGATACAACCATAGAACATTAGAATAACCAAAATTCAGAACATGCACAACATCGAATATTGGCACAAATTTTCAACAATGGAATTTAAAATACACTTATTACTAGTGGGAATTAGAAATGGTATAACCATTTTGGAGACAGTTTGACAGTGTCTTACAAAACTAAATAAATGTACTCTTGCCCACTGATTCTGTATTCGGACTTACTGGTATTTACTCAAAGTAGCTGAAGATTTTTTCCTCACAGAAATCTGTACCTGGATGTTTTCGTATATGCAAAAACTTAGATGAACCCCAAGATATTCTCTAGGAGGTGAATGGTTATTCAGAAATAAGCAGTGGAATACTATTCTGCATTAACTCGTAAAGACATCAGGACTGGAGAGATGGCTCAGTGAGTAAGAGTGCTTACTGTGCAACCATGAGGACCAGTTCAAATTCCAGTAGCCATGTAAATCTCCAAGTATGGTTTTATGTGCCTATCACCCCAGCTTTGGAGGGTGAACAAGCTTCTGGTTTTGTGGGAGACTCTATTTCAAGGCAAAATAGTGGAGAGTGATAGAGGAAGGTGCCTGACATTTTGCTCTGGTCTTTGTATGTGCCACACACCCACAGACAGACATCACACACAAAACACAAGCACATACAAATAATAAACGATTAAGTGAGCTAACTACCTCTGAAAATGAAGGACTCTTCAGTGGTTGTTAGTGTAAAGACAGTCATCCGAAATATACATACTGTATGATTCCAACTATATAATATAATGTTCTAGAAAATGCAGAACTGTAGACAGTAAAAAGATGGTTGCCTGAAGTTACAGGGAAGGCAGGATGAATAGACAGATCATGGGATTTGAGGATCAATGAGATTACTGTGTATGATACTACAAAGATAGATGTGTGTTATATGCATTTGTCCAATCCTATAGCATGTTCAATACCAAAAAATGAACCATAATGTAAACATTGAATTTGGGGGGTAATGATGTGTCAATATAGGTTCATAATTTTTAAATGTACTCTAGTGGGGATCTTGTTGAAAAGGTGGCTATGCAGTATGGAGACAGACAGAAAATCTCTGTGCATCTACTCAATTTTATTCTGAAACAAAAGCTTCTCTACAACATAAAATCATACTTAGCTAGTATGCTTGAGGCCTTGACTCAAGCCCTAGCATGCTAGATAAATAAATAGTGATGTATACCTGTAATCCTAGTACCCCAGAGGCCAAGGAAGAGGATCTTGATTTTCTAACCAGCCTGAGCTACATAGTAAGCCTGAGGCCAGCCATGGAAGGCCCATCTGAAAAGTAATAAAAAATAAATTTAAAATCCTTGAGAAGGGGCTAGGGAAATGGCTCAGTGGGTAAAGTGCTTGCTGTGAAAACAAGGGGCCTGAGTTTGGTTCCCCAGCACCCACGTAAGAGCTGGGTGTGGCAGTGCATACCTGTAACCCAGTGCTGTGGGGTGGAGGCAGGGATCCTAGGGCTGTTGGCCAGCCAGTCCAGCTGAAACAAGGAATATATCCAGGTTCAGCAAGAGACCCTATCTCAAAAAGATAAGGTTGGGAGGGACTAGAGAAATAGTTCAGCAGTTAAGAGCACTGCTGCTCTTCCAGAGGACCCTGGTTCAGTTCTCAGGAACCACATGATGGCTCACAACCATCTGTAACTCTGGTCCCAGGAAATCCAACACCTCTTCTAACCACCATGGGTGGCAGGCACACAGACAGTAGGTGCATAGACATACATGAAGGCAAAACATGCACACACATAAAATAAATAAACTATTTTTTAAAACTTAGAATTGTAGGGACAGACACCTGAAATTGGCCTCTGAGAGAGCATGTGCACTCACAGATTTCTTTTTGTTTGTTTGTTTTTTTAATACAAACTTCTCATGAAAGGAACCACAAATATCTTAAATATATGGGAAGATTTGAAACACTTTTAATTACTGCTTCTATTTTACTAGAAATGTTACAGGTCTGTTTAAATTGCTTATTTGACCTTGATTTAACTTTGGTAGGTCATGTATATCAAGAAATCCATCCATTTCTTTTAGGTTTTCCAGTTCGGTGGAATACAGCCTTTTAAAGTATGTCCTTAACTCTCTGAATTTCTCAGTGTCTGTTGTAATGCCCCCCTTTTCATCTCTTAATTTGGATCTTCTCTCTCCATCTTTTGGTTATTTGGCCAAGAGTTTCTCAATCTTGTCGATTTTCTCAAAGACCCAACTCTTCATTCACTGATGCTTTATAGTGAATTTTGGTTTTTTGGTTTTTGTTTTCTTTGGTTTTTAATGTTCTTGTTCTTCCTATTTATTGATTTCCAGCCTTGAGTTTGATTATTTCTACCAATCTACTCTTTCGGTGTTATTTCTTGTTCTAGAGCTTCTAGGTGTGTCATTAGTGCGAATATGAGAGCTCTCCAGCCTTGTTTTACATAGGCCTTTAGTACTATGCACTTGTCTCTTAGAACTGCCTTCATTGTGTCCCATAGCTTTGGGTATGTTGTGTTTTCATTTTCATTCAATTCTAAAAAGCTTTTAATTTTCTTCTTGATTTTTTTCTTGACTCATTTTCAATTCAGTAGTGAGTTAATTTCTATGAGTTTGTATACTTCCTGCTGTTTCTGTTGTTGATAGAATTTTTAAGTCAAATAATTTGTCACGTTGCTTATGACAGAGCTTAGTACGTAGACTATACACTCAAATGCAGTTTCGTTTCTTTCATTTAGGGTGTAATGGCAGGTTCCATGCCCCATCTGTGATAGAATCAGCCTAAGTATTTTCTAACCAAAGTTCTTTCCAGCTTTGAAACCCTGTAAAGTCTTAGAGTTACTTTTTTATTTGCTTTTTGCTTTTGAGGGAGCGTGTAGTTGTTCCCAGTGCCTTTATCTTTTCTGATATTTGATATTACATAAGTTCTACTTTAACTTACAGTGGAAATAATTTCTTCTGTTTCGTATAACATATAATGCTGAGTTTAATAGTATAAATTTGGAGAGTGTTTTATGGTTTCTTTGTTTTTAAAGATTTATTTTTTATTATGTGTATGGATGTTTTGCCTGCATGTATATTTGTGCACCACATGTGTGCAATGTCCTCCTCCTGAGACTGAGACTGGAGTTACAGGCAGTTGTGAGCTACCATGTGGGTGCTGGAAACTGAACCAGGTCTTCTGAAAGAACATCCAGTGCCCTTAACTGCTGAGCTATCTCTCCAGCCCCATTTCATGGTTTCTTATATTATTTTTAATATCTAGTTATAAGTCTTAAGAGTAGGATTAGACACGTGTGTGTATACATATAAGGTGGTAATACTGATGACTTATATTAACTTGTTACTAGATTCTAAGATAGAAAATAATACATAATTATCTTGTTGATGACTCTTATAAAATCATTCCCATCAGTTTATTTTAGTGTTAGTAAATTAGTATAATATTGACATTTAATTGCTTAATTTGATATTCTTCTTCATAAAGCCAGAGATCTCTACTATGGCTAAGAAAGAGCCTAACAAGCATCTTAACTAATTGTTGCTATATTTATGTATCATATAGGTTTATTGGGAAACTGGTGCTCAAATCACATCTCCTCACGATAAAGAAATTCTGAAATGTATAGAAGAGTGTGTGGAACCCTGGACTGGTTCCTGGAATGATAATTTAGTGGACACCAGCCCACTGAAGAAAGATCCTCTGCAGGATATTTGCAAGAGATACATGGAAGATCTGAAAAAGATCTGTTTTCACAGGTATTCAAGTGGGATTGTAGGATAAGTTAGAATGAGGTTAACATATATCCAGACCTGGTACAGAAAATGTCCTAAAAGGGCTTGGTATCAGAATCAGTCCCCTTCCCCCAGCCCCATACTAGGAGATACTTAGGTCATATCAAAGCATAGAAGAGCTAACATGAGGGGCCTGCCAATGACCAGAGACTAGAAAGTCATCAAAAAGAAAAATCACTGTAATGAATTGACATAAAAAAAGAAAACCAGTGGCTATTAATAACATCAGAGAAGAACTTTATTGGTCACTTTTATGTATTTCTAGAATGAAAATCACTTATTTGAGACTTTTAATGCTTTAATCTTTCTCATAATTTTTCTTTCCTATGTGTAAATTCCATTTCAGAATTGAAGAATTGCTGAGAGAGGAATGTTTTTCAAAGGAAAAAATATTTTTTTCTATGCTAAAAATTGAGCTCAGGCTTATATACATGCTAGACAGGCACTCTACCACTGACTGAGTTTCCCAAAATTCAACTATTAAATGCAGAAAGAATAAAATTAAAACGTCACAGTTTTGTAATCTTGATAATGAACCTCAGCATCCTTTCTCAAAGCTTATGACAGGCGATAAATTGATAGGAAATTGCAAGTAGGTGATGAGGATGATGGGACCCTGATAAACATTAACTGTGGAATTGGCTTCATGGGCTTCCTCTTGTGACTTGGTAGATACACAACATTTATTCTTGCCAAGAGAATTGGAATTGAATCTAAGGTTGCCACCAGATTCAGCCAGCTATTCATAGAAGAAACAGATCAGAGAAACATGGTAATATAAACAAGAGATGAGATACAGTTTGGCTGATAGAGTGCTTGCCGGTATAGGCCAAGCCTGTCCCGGGTTGGATCCCTAGTACTGCACAAGCTAGGCACAGTAACACACCACATATAATTCCAATGCTTAGGACATGAAGGCAGGAGGATCAGAAGTTCACGGTCATCCTCAGCTACATAGTGAGTTTGAGGCCAACTGGAGACATATGATAAAGATCTTCTCTCAAACTAAAGGAGGAAGGGAGGAGGGAAGAAGAGAACAAAAGAAACTATGAAAAGGATGCGTGATTTGCATACCAAGATATGGGACATTCTCTCCAGAAAAACAGGACTGGGGACATAATTCAGAAAGAACATTTACAGGTTAAAAGAGACTTGAGAGACAGCAACCAGATGATTTTTTTTTTAGACACTTCAAGAAAATGTGAACACAGGATATTAGACATTAAAAACTGATTGTTCAGTTCATTAGATGTGATAATGATGATATGATTATGGCTTTTTGTTTTTGTTGTTTGTTGTTATTTGGTTTTTTGAGACAGGGTTACTCTGTTGTAACTCGGGCTGTCCTGGAACTCAATCTGTAGACCAGGCTGGCCTGGAGCTCACAGACATCTATCTGCCTCTGCCTCCTGAGTGTTGAGATTAAAGGTTGCGCTGCCACCACCACCCAGCTATGATTGTGTTTTTAAAATACTAAAGTACTTTGTATTTTGCAAAATAATGATGACGTTTTGAAGAAATAAAACCAGGCTGACAGACCTGATAAACAAAATGTTTATTTTCAACAGACCTGTTGAAACAAAATGCCAAGTATATGGATGTTGGGTGTTTTCTTTATGTGTTATTTTAAAAATTTTTATGAAATATGTATTATTTGTCTTATAGATTTTGTTTATTAGGAAGTAGTTAGTAAATGGTAAGTAAGGATATGTGGTGATTTTCCTTTACAGGGACTTAAATTCAAAGACCACCTTGAAATTTGTACACACCTCCTTTCATGGAGTTGGACATGACTATGTGCAATTGGCTTTTCAAGTATTTGGTTTTAAGCCTCCAATTCCAGTCCCAGAACAGAAAGATCCGGATCCAGATTTTTCTACTGTTAAATGCCCAAACCCTGAAGAAGGAGAATCTGTACTGGTATTGTTTTCTAATACTTAAATTATTCTTAGCTTATTAGCCATCATACAAGATGGGACTGAGTGACAAGTCAAAGATGATTTACATGCTTACCTTATGTCCTGCATGCAAGCACCGTAGTGTGCACCTTTCAAATTATATTGGAGCCATGAGGAATTTTGTTTGAAATCTCTGTGGGAAGTGGCCCTAGTTCTGTCTCTCCAGACTGTATGCTTTCTGAAATTCATATCTCTGATATAGTACCCTCATTTAGGAACAAAGGTTTAGGTTCTTAGTACAATTTAGCCTTTTTGGATCACTGTTTTAGGAACTGTCCTTGAGACTGGCAGAGAAGGAGCATGCCCGGATAGTGCTAGCCACAGATCCTGATGCAGACCGGCTGGCAGTGGCAGAACTTCAGGAGAAGTAAGTTGTTTGAGCTTCAGCCTTAAATGGGACATCTACATCACCTCCTCCTCCCAAGACCTAGGGATTATCGCAGAAAAGGTAGTGTAAAGATTGTAAGAGCCAGAGGCGGTTGATGGTCACAATACAACTGTGTTTTCAGGACACAACAGGTCAGCTGCACATATGAACTCACAGCACTGGTGGGAACAGAGTCAGGAGGTTCATGGAGCTCATTGGCTAGCCAGCCTAGCTGAATTGATGATCTCCAGGTTCAGTGGGAGACCCTGTCTCAAAAAATAAGGTGGAATGCTGGAGAGGTGGCTTAGTGATTAGGAGCACATGCTTCTCTTTCACAAGTCCTGGGTTTGGTTCCCAGCACTCACATCAGGTGGCTCATAACTGTCTGTTCTCTAGTTCCAGGGGATCCAACACCCACTTCTGCCTCCATGGGCATTACACACATGTGGAACGTATGCAGGCAAACAAGCACACATGCGCGTGCACACACACACAAATAAAAATAAATGGAATTTAAACTATATTTTAAAAATAAGGTAAAGAATAACAATGTTACTCAATGTTCACTTCTGCCTCCCTACACACATACATGTGCACGCACACAGGTACACATGTGTATACTACACACTAAAAAGAATAAAAAAGTTTGTTGAAAGTTCCATATGATAGCTTTTGGGGTTTCTATCTGAAGAAAGATGATTTGAAGTTTTGAAGCCACAAAGGTCTTGACAGAATTTTCATTCTTTCTACAGCGGCCATTGGAAAGTTTTCACGGGGAATGAGTTGGCGGCTTTGTTTGGGTGGTGGATGTTTGATTGCTGGAAGAAAAACAAATCAAATGCTGATGTGAAGAATGTTTACATGCTAGCCACCACTGTCTCTTCTAAAATTTTAAAGGCAATTGCACTTAAAGAAGGATTTCATTTTGAAGTAAGAATAGATGGCATCTGTGTGCTCCTTTTCTAAACTTATTTCTATAAAGACGTCTCTGCACCAAACTGACTTTCATTGAGCTCATTTATGATTCTCCTAGTTTTCTAATTCTAATTGATATTTTTGATATTTAGACACCATGAGCCAAAGTTACCTAGCATGTGAATTTCTGACTAAGATGAAATATTCTTCAAGACATTACATTAACACATCTTACTCCATGCAGTACTGTCTAGGAATGTCATATGGAAATATACAAACTTTTTGGATGGGAAAATCTGACTTATCAGTAGCACAAACTTCAAAAAATTATAGATCTCATTGACCCTTTGCTTAGACTCATCAAATACAAGCTTAGACTCATCAAATACAGAATTATTACTTGCTACCTTAAGTAGAACTCTAAATTGCAAACTATGATCCAATGATTCTGTATCCAGAAAAATAAGTAGTGACTCTCAGGCTGGATCATTAATTTTTGTGACTCTTGGGAAGTTAGTGACCATTTTTACAGCTACTTGGACTAAGGACAAGCAGTTTGTGACCTTTTTGCAGCTACTGGACTAATGTCAATTAAGTTGTCTTTGTTCTGTCATCTTTGCAAGTATCGGTAAAAGTGGACATTTTTCTTAAGTCATCGTCAAGCTAAGGATCTTAATACTAACTGGATAAGTAAAGGAATATTGTGGGCTGGGGAGATGGCTTAGTGGGTAAAGTTTTGCTTTGCACTCTTTGGGACCTGAATTTGAATCCCCAGAATACATACAAAATTGGGCACAGTGTTTCATGCAAGTAATTCTAGTCCTGCTATGACAAGATGGGATGTGGGGAAGGGCGAATCCCTATGAAGCTCGTGGGCCAGCTGTCTCAGTGAATGCAGTGGAAAACAACAAAGACCCCATATTTTCAATAAGCTTGAAAGATGGCCACTCCCAAGGTTGTCCTTTATAAAGTCCACATGTTTACTGTGGCACATATATTCCCTCATGCCTGTGTGCACATACACACCCATCATACATACAGAAAAGAGAAAATGAATATTGTGCTTATTAAACACAAATAACAAATTAGAAGATTTTATTCAAATTTAAGATTCTGAATTATGTTAACATTTTCCTTGTTTATAACAAGAAACTGTATCCAGAGCATTACAAAAAAATTGTTTTTGGCTTTTCTATTTCTTTCTTTTCTTTCTTTCTTTTTTTTTTTAAGAGCAAGTTATAAAGTGAATTAGGAAACAGATTAGTAATGGTAAGCTCTAGAATTAGTGTATATGACGTATTTTCTCTGTCAGCACTAAAGCAGAGAATGTCTTTAAATTGAACAATGAAAAACCCTGAAATCTAATTACAAGGAGGGCTTGGTAAAGGCTTTATGTACGTCAATGTGTTGTGGAAAGGTTCACTCAGTTCAAGCATCTGGTATGCTTATGTTGTGTCACTAAAAACTTAAAAGACTTTGATACTCAAGAAGACTAAATCAGATCCTTCATGAGTTATTCATATTGTATGAGTATAATATATAACGTGCTTAAAGAACAATTTCAGGAAAGCAATACAGTTAAATTCTGCCTCCATCCCCAACATGCAGTCTTGGAAACGGTAGTCTCTGAGTCTCTGCTATGGCAGCAGTGTTTGTGAGCATTAGGAAGGATGATGTAAAGCACCCACTACAGTACTTAATAAGCAGTAGATGATTGTAGCACATGTACATACACATGTCACTTTGCATCTGTATTCATCATCACTTATAAACATGTTATATTTGATATAAATCACCTGTTGCTCTGCTACTGGGTCATTAATTGTGTCTCTGTGTGTGGTTATGGTAGTTTGTGACTATATATCTGCCACTACATGTTTCTGGACCAAGGACCGTGACAGAAGCTCATTATGCAGAGATTATGTGCATTTAGAGATAAGCTCTTTAATATGTGTTCATCAGTCACTTATCTGGAGTGGCTTTCTCTACATTTCAGGAAACATTACCAGGCTTTAAATGGATTGGAAGTAGAATAAAAGACCTCCTAGGACATGGGAAAGAAGTCCTTTTTGCATTTGAAGAATCTATTGGTATGTAGTAAATACTAATAATCTTTTCTTCTGGCTGAAAGCATTTTAAAATATGGGTAATACTGTCTCACCGTAATTTTGAGTTGCAAAAATGCAGAGATGCATGCATGCCTAGCAGTATATATGTCTTTCAAGTAGACAGTAGGTCATCAGATGAAAAACCTTTAAATCTGATTACAAAGAAGGAATTGGTAAAGGCTTTATGTAGGCAACAGTGTTATGGAAAGATATGTGCAGTTTAGGTATGTGCTTACATTGCACTGTTAAAAACTTAACGGCTTTGATTACCTAGGACTCATCACAATAGGTAGATGCATTTCCATCAGAGGACTTAAAAGGTCCCTGAATATATTCTGTCTCTAGACTTAAGGAGTTGGATTTTTTTGTTGTCTTTGTTTGTTTTTTCTTGTTAATGATGGGTTTTCTTTGTTTTTATTTTGAGACAAGATCGTGGCTATTACAGCCCAGGCTGGCCTTGAACTCCAAGTTCAGTCCCTTGAGTGCTGAGATACAGTCTCACATTAACACACCTGGCTTGATACCATGACCTTCAATTCACTGGTCAGGGAAGAAATGTGAAACTGTAGAAGTTATAGGCTGAAGGTTTCCCCTTTTCTAAAGACACGATGTAACCCTCAGGCTTTCTGTGTGGAACCTCAGTGTTGGATAAAGATGGAGTGAGTGCAGCCGTTGTCATTGCTGAGATGGCCTCTTTCCTGGACACCAGGAAGGTGACACTGATGGAGCAGCTGACCAAAGTTTATGACAAGTAAGCTCTTGTATGAGTCTCACGTGCCAGACTTGCCTTGCTGGCTTTTTTGTTTGGTTGGTTGGTTTGAGGTCCTTTCTTAGTTTGTGTTTTGAGGAACAGTTAGATTTTTTTACTATTAAAATTATCAGTATCACATTCTATGAAATACTATGTTCGTTTACCTAGAATCTGACTTCAGCTTTAAATTTTTGTGCAGATATGGTTATCACATGTCAAAGACTTCATATTTCTTATGTTATGATCCATCTACTATCAAAACTATATTTGAAAGGATTCGCAATTTTGAGTCTCCAAAGGAATATCCAAAGTTTTGTGGGGCATTTGCTATCTTGCACGTACGAGACATAACCACTGGATATGACAGCAGCCAGCCTAATAAGAAATCAGTAAGTACCTTTTCTTTTTGCAAACAGTGAAGACAATTTAATGACTCAAGTCACCAAAAAAAATCTCAAACCAGGACAAGTTTCACATAAGATCTAAGCCAGTGTGCTCATGCTGACTAGTTTACAGTGGTTACAGTTCAGAAGCAGCAAGATGGAAGAGACGCACAGGCCAGACTCTAGAGGTGGAGGCCAGGCAAGACCTTCTAAGCACGCAGTAGGTGCACCACCTTCCCAGGATTCTGTGCGTTCAGCTGGAAGTTGAAGCTCCTTTTAAAAGGAAACTTCTTTTAAACAGTTTGTCATAATTTATGCTATAGTAAAAGAATGGCCTCTGGTCTCTTGAGAGAAGGACCCATTGTTTCGAGCCAGAGTAGTTTCAAGTGCACTAACGGTCTCTTTGACTCTGACACTCAGCACTCCCCAGATAATCATCTGTAGTACCCTGGTGCAAAGGGGAGCAGGCTTAGAGAAGAGAGACCAAGGAAGAGGAGGAAGTGGGAGCCGGAATGTGCAGTGGGGATAAATGATGTGGAGGCATGAAATCTAACAGCTTATTTATGATTTCAAAGCCTTACATGTTTCTAATTTTAGCATGTCTTCAGCCTGACTCCCCATACCTCCAGAAAAAGAGGAACTGATGCTTCCTTAACTATATACATTTTAAGGTTTTTCTGTATTTTGAGTCAAATTGTTTGCCTTAGTTTATCATTTCTCTCGTCTGCTGTAGGTTCATACCTCACCATTACTTAAGTCAAAGACTGATGGTAATAGGGTGCTTACCTAGTATGCATGAGACTTAAGATTTAAGGTGAATGTTACACCCTCCTTATGACTTCCAGGGCCCATCATCAGTTACCTTCCTTGGGTTATGTTACAGTGTCTTTTTAAACATCTACTTATGTTATTGTTTCATTGCATGTGGCAGGTCCATTTCTGCTATGCCTCTCAAAGCTCCTACCTGTGTGGTAGATGCTCAATAGATACTTATGTATGATAAGTTTTTATCATATTCATTTTATCATTCTTGTGATGATAGCTATTAGCTTACGTTTCCATTTGTTATGTTCAGATCTTGTTTCAAATTTCCAACCATGTACTTAACCCATGTTTGTATCTTACCCATTTTTAATATTTTTTCTAATTCTTTGAAAATTTCATACATGCATACATGCATTTTGATCTTATCCACCCCCCACTACCTCCCTCCACTTCCCTTCAGGATACACCAACCCATCTCCCCCAGGACTTTTTTTTCCCTCGTGTCCTCTTATTTTAATCTTACTAACTTTAAAACATATAGTTCTGTAATGTTTAGTATGTTTATATTATTATACAACAGATTTCCAGAACTTTTTAACCTTGATAAATTGAAATTTTGTACTCATTAAACAACTTTCCACCCCTATCTCCCAACTCTTGGCAACTACCAGTCTACTTTGTTTCTATGTATTAGACTACCTGAGATGTTTCGTGTAAGTGCAATGTACTTTATAGTTCTTGAATATACAGGTGTAATTAAACTGTTGCATTTCGCATAGGTACTGCCTGTGAGTAAAAACAGCCAAATGATTACCTTTACTTTTCAAAATGGCTGTGTTGCTACTCTTCGGACGAGTGGGACAGAACCAAAGATAAAGTATTATGCAGAGATGTGTGCATCACCTGGCCAGAGGTGAGAATTGATTCTTTTAGATATAAATTTAAACACTTTATTGAGATATAACTTATATACCATATAGTTCCCATGTATCAATGTAAAAATCAGTGGGATTTAAATTTTTTTAAATTTACTTAATTGTATTTTATTTATTGTTGTAAGAGTGTCAGATCCCCTGGAACTGGAGTCACAGACAGTTGCGAGCTGACATGTGGGTGCTGGGAATCGAACCTGGAACCTTTGGAAGAGCAGCCTACATTTCTGTCACTAGCCCTCAGGTGGTTTTTAATATATCCAGAGCTGTATAACCACCACTACATTCAACTTTAAAACATTTTTATAACTCCAGAAAGAAGCTTCCATACCCTTTAGAAGTCCTTTGCAGCCCTAAGCAATCACTAATATACTACCCTTTTTATATAGTCTTAATTATGCTGGGCATGGATTACACTTTTTCTTGCTATTTCAACACTTGAAGAGAAGAAAGGTTTATTTGGGGTCATGCTTTTTGAGATTTCAGTTCATGGTTGTCTGGATCCATTACTTTGGGCCCAAGGCAAGGATGAACATGATGGCACATGTGGAGGAGGAAGGGACTAGGTAAAACCTTCAAAAGCACAGCACCAATGACCTATTTCCTTCAGGTACATTCTACCCCAAATAGCACAATATCTAGAGATAAAGCATTTATACACCTGAGTCTGTAAGAACATTTCACAGTCAACCCATAACAGGACATTTTATATAAATGAAATACAGTATGTGGTCCTTAGTGGCTGAATTCATCCTTAGTTCCCAGATATTCCATTGTATGGATATATGCCATGTTTTTAAATCCACTCATCAGTGGGCATTCAGACTATTTACATTTGGGGAGGGTTGTTTGTTTTTGTTTTTGTTTTTCAAGATAGGGTTTCTCTGTTGTGACTCTGGCTGTCCTGGAACTTACTCTGTAGACCAGGCTGGCCACAAACTCAGATCCACCTGCCTCTGCCTCCCAAGTGCTGAGATAAAGTCATGCACCACCACTGCCCAGCTTATTCACACTTTTTAAGCTATCAAGAGTGGTACAATTATGAGCAGTTGTGAATGGGTTTGTGTAGCATGTGCTTTTGTTTTTCTTGGATATGTATGTAGGAGCAGGATTGCTGGGCCCTAAGGTAACTACATTTTACCAGTTTGCCAGACTCTTTTTCCAAAGAAGCTATATCTCTGGGATTCAAGTTCCAAAATTTTGGTGAATTCTGTTCTTAGGAAGACTCAGAGATTTAAAAAGAAATGATCAACACATACTCTGCATATTACCAGATATTTGTTTTCTGTGTCTGCCGTGGTTTTGCATAATCTGCCCAGTTCATTTTCTAAAATATGAGTTCAGTTTGTCACAGATTGGTAGTCTTTTTAAAATAAACATCAAAAATTATTTAAAAGTATTAAAAGTATTCTTTTGATTATGCCATTCATTGACCAGTGAATCTGGATGGAGATTTCCTTGTTTTTTTTTTTTAATTGTCTTCAGAACTGGACTACGATATGTTATTTTGTATTTCCCCATGCCTGTGTACTAAAACTGTACACAGTTTTCCACTAGAGAGGAAAACAACCTCTTTACATTCAGAGCAGAGTTTATAGTTACCTAAATAAGATAATTTTAGGTTTAAAATAAAGAATTATTAAAGTAATAAAAATGGATTTGCCATCTACTTTGTAAAATGACTGATTGCAGTTACTAGAAGCTTCTCTAGAAATGTTTTGGGCCATAGCAGTGTTTCAGTGATGATTCAGAAGGGATTACTTCTAAGTGTATAATAGTTTTTTGTTTGTTTGTTTTTTTAATAAACACCTCATTCTTTTTCTTCTTTTGTTGAGACAGGCTTTCACTATGTAGCCCTGGCTAGTCTGGAACTACCTATGTAGACCAGGCTAGCCTCAAACTCACAGAGATCACCTGCCTCTCCTTCCCCGTGAGTGCTGGGACTCCTTTCTGGTACTTGAAAGATATGTAGTATTATTCCATATCACTTGTACTGAATGCCCTTCAAAACCTCAGGAAGCCATTTTATAATAGTATTATTGGTATTGGTTCTGAGTTATTAAATTACCTAGGAGAAATCATTGGCCATAATTAACTCATACTTTACCATGGGCCAGTAAATACCTACTAGTGCAGTTCAATTTTAGTTTATGATTGTTTTGTGTATGTATTTTTTAGTCTTCTTTTGTTTTATTTTAACTGGATAAATTGATATTTTGCTTGCCAGTTATTTAGTTGTCCCATCATATATATGCACTCCTTAAAAGTGGAAGTAAATTAAATAAATGTTAAGGCTGTGAAAATAAGAATTTTAAATCTCTGTCATTTTCTCTCAGTGACACTGCCTTACTGGAAGAAGAATTAAAGAAGCTCATTGATGCTCTGATAGAGAATTTTCTTGAGCCCAGTAAGAATGGTCTGATCTGGCGTTCTGTGTAAGGCTCATCAGTACGTTACAACTTCGCACTGGCATATGGAACGGAACATCTAAGAACTGTACACAGTGAACCTCATGTTAGAATCTTCTCATCTGCCAAGTTATCTTTTCTCTTTTCTTTCCGTTGTTCAGTTGGCTAAATATATTGTATACATTTGAGATGAAAATGTTTGGAGGGATTTGAGTCAAATATTTTCATAGTCTTAAATGGCAATCATTACATTGAAGTGTCCAGTGGCACACCATTCCTCCCATACCACAAACAATACAATAGTGAGTTCTCTTGTTGAATGTGGTTAAGCTTAGTTACATACCTTGTAATTGTGTATAGCATGGTTTAAAAGAAGTCAAACATTATATAGCTATAGGGTTAGTTAAGGAAATTATTTCTTAAAGGTGTGCGTGTGTAACTAGGGGGACTGTTCCTGTCCATTGTGAAAAAGTGTTATTGTTACGTTGTAGGTATTGATTTTCAAATTAGAAACCCAGCTTGGTGGCACATTCCAGCCCTCAGGAGGCTGAGGCAGGAGGATCATTAGCTAGTGTATTGCCAGTCTGGGCTGCATAGTAAGACTGTGTCTCAGAAAAAAAAAAAATGTTTATAAGTTACTTAGCTTTTCTGATTTAGGACAGATGTTACAGTCTGTGGTTTTGCACCTCCATTTCAGGTACCCTTGATGCAGTGTATATTTACTGTATGTATTTAAGACTGATGTTTACTGAACATAAAACAATAGTGGCAGCACTCAACTCCTAGTGGCTTTGTTCTTG
Source organism: Cricetomys ansorgei (assembly GCA_026225945.1). NCBI lineage: Eukaryota > Metazoa > Chordata > Mammalia > Rodentia > Nesomyidae > Cricetomys > Cricetomys ansorgei. Next base: position 5,668,954 of record JAMJFZ010003206.1, read on the forward strand.
TCAAATTTCTCTGTGCTTTCTCAGGGTCTGGTATCAACTGAAACAATGTTCCTGCATCGAATATGATTTTATCAGTTCATTTTCAGGTAGTAAAGGAAAATATTCCAAACTATATAGGTGCCTCCTCTATACAAAACAGATCTGTTGGCTCTAAAGATGGTTGTAGAAAAAGATCTTAATAAAATCTGGCTTAATGTAACTGTAGTTGAGTCTTCATGCTAGGATTCAGTTATCATAACCTATAAGTGAAAAAAAATCTGTACTGTGAAATGAGCATGGCTTTTATTTGGCAGTCTTTTTGAACTACAAAAGTAGACTTATTATTTTATCTGATAAAGTAATGCTAATTTTACTAAGAACTGGAACATTAGATTTAGTGTTTTCTATAGTATCAAACCTTGATTTAATACCCAATTTCATTTGATCTCAGAAGTAAGCAAGGTTAAGCATGGTTGGTGCTTGGATAGGAAATTATAGGTATTATGATACTCTGAAACTGATGTTTAAAACTAAGATCAATTGCTGGGTGGTGGTGGCATACACCTTTAATCCCAGCTCTTAGGAGGCAGAAGCAGGCGGATCTCTGTGAATTCCAGGCCAGCCTGATCTACAGAGTGAGTTTCAGGACAGTCAGAGTTACAACAGAGAAACACTGTCTCGGAAAAAAAAAAAAAAAACTAAGGTCAATTTTAGTATGTTTCTGGCTTTGGAATCTCATCATAAAATACTCATCTTTTTCAGTGTGAAAACAGTTTTCAGGAAAGTAATTTGTGGTTGATTCTCTAGCCTTCTGAAAAGTCCTAATAGAGAAATATTGTCCATGCTTTTCAAATTGTACATTTCCCTACATAGTTTACAGAATACATGTTATAGTTAGGATGACAGTAACAAGGCCTAAAGGTTAACCATTTAAACAAAGATGCCTATAGAGGCAGCACTGATATTAGGTAATTTATTTCCTAAAAATAACAATATAGATCCTAAACTGAGTAGAATGTTAATTAAATCATGGTTTGGTTTATTGTAGCTTTCAGCTAATTTTGGTTGAGCTCATATAATCCAAACATAGTTTTCAAATTATGTTGCCACTATTGTTAATTTGTTCCTTCTTTAATGTCTTATAGCTGGATCCTATATGACTTTAGATAATAGCTAGTTAGTGTGCCATTTTTCTGTATGAGTTTATTTTAAAGGCTTTGCACTAGAAAAGGGTATAGAATTTTTTGTTTTATTTTTAAAATGTATAAAACAATTTTTGTTTTATTGGCTTTTAGAAGTGTGAATTATAATCTAGGAAATGGCATGTAATTTACACAGATCTATATATATATATATATCTGTGTGGAAAAACACACATATTAGGTTTTAGTATTTGTGTTCCAGTGACCCAAGAACAGAAGGAAACTGAAGTGACGTGACAGCTGTTTGTAATTACAAAAGCCATGTCACGTTTGCCATTTGCTTATAAAGAGAATATTTTTGTTTGGATTCTTTAGCATTTATAAGATATAAGTCATCTGAAAGATTACTGACATTTGAGCTTTTATCTTGAAAAACTAAATTCCAATTATGTATAAAGGTTCCCAAAGTGTATAGGTTGAGGAAACTATTTGATTTTGTCTGAATTCTTGAATCTATCTGAGCATGTTTAACATGAACTTGATACAGTGGGTGCATAGGTGCCAAACAGGATGAATTTAGTAACAGCCCCAAGAAGAGGATGCCAGCCTGTGGGTCTCAGCCATGGGCACTCCATCGTTTATCTCTTCCCTTTTTTCAGCAACAGTATGGGAATGAATATATATATTCTCTTTGAGCAAATCAAAACAGTGTTTTCTGGAGCTTTGAGGAAATGAATTTGGCCAGGACAAAGCCCAGTGGTAATGAATGTACTTATCCAGCATAAATACACATAAAGCAAAACTTTAGTTGCAAAGCTTGCAGTTGATCCCTGGCAATGCAAAAATGAAAGAGAAAGGTTATTAATGGAGAAAAATCAAAACATAAATTGGAAATAACAGTAGAGACCAACAAACAATATATAAATGGGGCGTGAGAAATGCTTCTTGTGAAGCACAAATCTAGCACTATAGAGGTGGGGAAACTGTATGCAAAGCTGTTCAGTTGTGTTTGTTATGGTGAGCAGACAGCGAGTCTTCTGTTTTCCTTCAGTGGGTGACACTGAAAGGAAGCCCAGTTCTAGGAGGTGAGGAAAAACCATTCTTACTGTGGATTCAGTTCCTGCTGGGATGTTGTTTCAGAATCACAAGAACCAGAGAAGAGAAAAAAACAAAAGAAATAAAAAAACTAAGAATTGGAAAGTATAACCTCTAAGAAAAAGTTCAAGGAATTAAGATCATTGAACTCTGAAACACAGAGCTATTGAGCTCATTTACTAAATCGTAAGTTATTTATCGGGGTTTTTACTGGAGGTATCAAGCGCTAATGGCATCCTGAGGATCTCTAGTAAAGACACCACAGGGAATAAGGATGTGGAAAAATAGGTAAGATCTGCTCCAAAAACAATAAAGGAAAGGAAAAGAAAAGAAGACTTGGTAGATAGGAGACTAGTTGAAAAGAGGGTTCAGAGAAGGGTAATGGGGTGACTATGGTCACAATACATTCTATATACATAGGTGATTGTCAGAAATAAATGAATAGACATCATATGTTTAAGAGGTTAAGGATTTCTTGGGTGGAAATGATTATAAAGCCTACTTATTTTTGATGGAATAAAATTTTGAAATATTAAGGAATATACCAAGTGGCAATTCAAAGATTCCTTCAGATACATTTTAAGAATCAGTTGGAACAAGACTTATGTATAGAGCACTAACAGTAACATTTGTGTTTCACTCTATATCTAGATTTTAGCTCACAAATAACTTGTATGTGTTATAAATGGCAAGCACATGAGTGCAGTGGTGGGTGATCTTTTTAATTTGCAAACTGTATGAAACTCAAACACACTGTGTTCATGTAGCAGAATGCACAGCTTTATAAGATATTTGAGATTTATTGCAAATACAAAGTATCAATATTTGGATGTAGTTACTTAAGAGAGATTCTAAGAGATTGGATTCTTTGTGATGTCTGCATATAGCAAATAGATACTCCCCATTTCTTCATCAAGATGCTTCTGGAATTGATGCAACAGAAACATAAGTGGGAGTCTCCTGAAGAAGTTCGTTGAATGCTGCTTACTGCTGTTGTTTCCAGATGTTTCCCACTGGTATTTGTAAAGCTTGGAAAATACAAATTCCACTTGGCTACATTTAACTTTCGCACTTTCATGCTCTACCTCCCTCTCCCCTAGCACCCTTCTACCTTCTGTTACTGTGAAACGCTGCTACCCTGTTACCTCACTGAAAAGAATTTTAACTGTTCACTCAGTTGGCTTTAAACTTAGTAGTGAATTGTTTGTAGACTGTTGTTCTCATCATTGTTGTCAGTATACTTGAGACATACTGTATGAAGTAACTGTAATATCTTTCAAAGCCCATTTTTGGTTGCCTAGACACTACTAGATGGTATACTGTGGCCTTTTACAATGCATTTGTTTTAGAAACTGATGAAGAAAGAGTTATACTAAATAAAATGATCTAGGTTTTATTGGGGATTCCCTGTGCTTTACGCAACCAGAGCACAAAAATTCAAGGAAATCTTTTTTTCTCATTTGTCCGCAAAGCATTTTACCACAAGCTAAAAGAAGTCTGAATAGAGAGCTGAGTGTGGTAGCTCATATGTAATCCTAGCCCTGGAGAGACTAAGGCTGGAGAATTGCTGTGAGTTCAAGGGCAGCTCAGATTGACCTTGGAGAGATTCAGACTCCCACACACACAAAAGCCTAGAACAGAAGAGAGTGGCAACTGTCTGTCTGTTCACAGAGCATTAGTTTAGTACCAGTCAGGAAAAAAAAAAAAATGAGTGTTATTTTTAACAACTATTCACTGTATTGGTACATCCAACAAACCATCTTCCCTGTATGTTAGTTGAAGGCTATGAACTTTAAATCGAGAACCTATAAAGTTAATTAAGAGGCCAAGACAGGGGCAAAGTGACCAGAGTTCGCTTCCTGAGTTTTATATCTGCAGAACCCTAAGCAGAGGAGCATGAGAAGAATGGGCAGTGGGGCCTGGAGAGCAAAACCCAAAGGATCCTGCCACTGACTCTAAGTCACACAGGAATCCTAAATTCTCTAGAGTAGAATATAATATAAAGACAAACTTCAGTCTTCAGGATAGAAATACAGCGGACTGGGGATGTAGCTCAGTGGTAGAGTGTTTGTCTAGCATGCCAAAGGTCCTAGGTACAATTCCCCAGCACCATAAACAAAAGTATCAGAAAGAAACACAAGTTTATCATGAGACCTTTCAATTCTCAGCCCCAGATCCCCCACCTGCAACTGCTGCTTTTTTCTGGAAGGACACACAATATTATAATAAATACACGTCCTAGGATATTTTCTGCCTTTCTAACCTATACTTCCAAAGTTTAATGCCAGATTAATTGACCTTCAACAGCTATGTTACCCTTGGACCTTATAGTATTATCTGATGTATTAACCAATTTATTCAGTTTAATTTACTGACACTCCTTAACCCACCTGTCAGCTGCCTGAGAGCAAAGATCACGGTTTATTGTTTTTAATGTCTACTCTGCTTAATTCAGTATCTTCTGTTATGCAGTGTTTAACTGATAATAGTTGTTAAGGAATTTTGTTTTAAAGAAAAAGTTTAAAAAATAATACAGCAATTTTCCAATTCATTTTTTAAAAAATACTCATTATAAATCAGGCTGTGGCGGCACACGCCTTTAATCCCAACACTCCAGAGGCAGAGCCAGGCGGATCTCTGTGAGTTCCAGGCCAGCCTGAGTTACAACAGAGAAACTGTCTCGAAAAACAAACAAACAAAAAACCAATAATAATACTCATTATTACTGAAATACCCAGTAAGCAATGTTTACTGAGCACGCACACGCTTAACACACAGTGTTATGATAAACACCATGACCAAAAGCAACTTGGGAAGAAAGGGTTTATATATCTTAGAGCTTATAAGTCCATCACTGAAGGAAGCTAGGACAGGAACTCAAGAACTTAGAACCTGGAGGCTGGAACTGAAGCAGAGGCCATGAAGGGTGTGCTCTCCATGGCTTGCCCACTATCTGATAACAACCAGGACCACCACTCAGTGGAATGGACTCTTCCCACATCAATCATCAAGAAAATGCCCCGCAGGCCCAATCTGTGCGGCACTTTCCCAGTTGAGGTTCCCTCTTCTAAAAGGACTAGCTCGTGTCACGTTGACATAAACCTATCCAGCACACCCAGTTTCTTTGTGGGGGGGGGGGGTTCAAAGCATCTTTCTAATGAAAATTATATAGTATTTTCCTCACAAAACAAGGTTTTGGCCAAGAAAGCTGAGAATGCATCTTATATGGGTTTAATATCACTGGTCTGTATGCCATTTTGAACCCAAGAGTCCCATCTAGTGGCATCTGATTTGATACTGCTTGATGCATTTTGTCCAATATTAGGATTCATCATGTGTGTTATCAGAGACACTCAGGCAAAAGAAAAAGCATCTATGTACAGTGAGACATTGTTAGAGGTTACAATAAGCTCTTGGTATATGTCATTGACTATGACAGATAAAACACAGGAGTAAGAATGGATTAATTATCTAAGTGTGTAGTAGTAACTCAGAATTGTGTCCTTGTTTTAACAGTTTCTGTCCGTATCCCATCTTTCCCTGTAAGAATAACGGGTATATTATTAGCCTGTGAGAATTTGCACTTTATGTATTTGTGTGTGGATTTCTGTGGTTTTAACTAAATGAAATGTTCTCAGTAATAAACAGGTCTCTTCATAGGCATGAGTGTCTGTAAAATTTTTTTGTCTCAGATACTGTATAGTTCATAAAGTTTGCTGTCCAAACTAATGTTCTTCACATGGGAGCATAATTTACTCTAATCTGCCTGCAGTCTAAATTCATATTTTGGCTCAGCTCTCTGTGGGTTATTTCTCAATTGGCTCATCTGGAAGTCCCAGAGGTTGAGAACTCATATTAAGATAATAACCTGAGGCTATAAGGGAAACTGGGCACCAGTGCAGGGAGACTGATTTCCCTGTAGGGAGGAAATGAAAGCAGAGGATGTTCAACTACATGGAGATTTTTCAGGTTGTCCACTCTTCCTATATATAAAAGCTTCCCACTGATGGACAAAAACCTTAGAATCTGTTTGGGGGTGGGAACCCAAATTTAGTCCCAACATTTCTCTCTATACTTAGGGAGCCTTTGGACAGTTCAGGGACCCACTTGAGCACAGAGTGATGGAACCAAAGCATCTTCTTACTCTGCTGTTCCTTCTCTGTTGTGGTTTGAGTATGAAATGTACCCTATAGGTTCATCTGTTTAAACACTTGGTCCTCAGCTAGTGGCTCTGTTTGAGAAGATTATAGAACCTGTATGAGGTGGAGTCTTGCTGAAGGGAGAGGTCCCTGGGGCAGGCCACTTCAGTTTAATCTGCATCCTGACTGCCAGTGACCATCTTACCATCACGTCATCCCCGTGTTGGAATAGATCCCCGCGAACTGTAAGCCAGCACAAACCCTTTCAGCCTTAAATTGCTTGTGTCAGAGCACTTTATTACAACAGGAAAAGTAATACACTTCACCAGTGACCTGAGAGTGAATCTTAGTCCTCTAGCCAGATGGGGTACCTTCCCTACTTGTAAGAAGAACATTAAGGCAACTGAGCACTCACAGATCACAGAGGCAACTGGGGCTGATGCTCAGATCCCTTTAAACTTCCTGGTTTGTGTGTGTGTGTGTGTGTGTGTGTGTGTGTGTGTGTTATAAGTATTAGCCTAGGAGCAGGACAGTGAATAAGAAGTTTGTAAATCTGTAACACACATGCTTAAGAAGGCAAGAACACATAACAAATGTGCCAACAGAATAAGAATAAAATGGTGCAGGAGGACAGAAAAGGGAAACTGGGAGAGTCCTCTCCCTTCCTGCTACACTGAATTTTGGCATTTTTGTTTGGTGTGTCCGTGTGTGTGTGTGTGTGTGTGTGTGTGTGTGTGTGTGTGTATCCATGAACATTTGCATGGAGGTCAAAGGAAGCCAATGGATGTTCTCTATCACTTTCTACCTTATTCTCTTGAGACAGAGTCTCACTGAACCTAGAGCTTACAGTTTGCAACACCCTCCTCTCCCCACTAGAGCCCAAAGAGCTCCAGTGATCCCATCCCCCCGCCTGCAGTGCTGTGGTTGTGGCACTCGTGGCAGCTTTTACCTGTGTGCTGTGCGTCCAACTTCAGGTCCTTATGCTCGAACTCTTAATCTCAACCATCTCTCCAGCCCAGCTTTTCTTCTTTAACCTAGCAAGTTACTACTCTCTCTGAATTCCTTTTGCAAACAGGCAAGCTTTCTGCAGTCATAGTGTTTGCTGGCTCCTCTTACTATTATGAAGTTGTTACATATAGCCAGGGGCATCCATCTGACATTGGACATACTGTCTAGAGATCTCCTGGGTGGTTTTGTGTTTTGGGGGTTGGTTGTTTTGTTTTTTGAACTTGGGAGGGCTGTTTTTGTTTTTGTTTTGAGACAGGGTTTCTCTGTTGTAACTCTGGCTGTCCTGGAACTCACCCTGTAGACCAGGCTGGCCTTGAACTCACAACAGATCCGCCTGGCTCTGCCTCTGGAGTGCTGGGATTAAAGGAGTGTACCACCCAGCTTCAATTTTTTTGGTCAGACCAGGTGTTTTTAAAATGCATTTCTCCATCTTCCAAGTCACCATAAGTAACAGATTTGCCCATTGTTTTGACACTCAAAAGCAGTATCCTGTCTCTGTCCTCTTGAAATAATTCCTTCATTCTTCCAAACTTCACTGCTTGCCATTTTTCCAGTGTCCCTGATCCCAAAGCCACGCATTTTAGGATTTTGTTAAAGGTAGCGTTTCGCTTTCAGGCGATTGCTAACCTAGGCCTATTCACATGTGCATCTGGGCAGGGTCTGAAGACGCTCCAAAGTAGGCAGAGGCTAGCATCTAGTGGCCTGTGCGCAGAATTGGTACTCTGTGCTTTCTGTTGCAAAGTATTGTCCAAGAAAAGTCCTAAGACCTTCCCAGATAAACGAGGAGAAGGGAAATAGACTCCATTTCTTTTTAATAGTTATTTTAGAGCTTTAATAAGATATCATTGTTAGTATATAGATTTTATGTATCATACACAAATTGGTACATTTTGTGTGTTGTGCATGATGGAGGATGGATGTGCTATATGTACTTACTAGTGTGTCATGTGCAGGGGTGGGCATGGTTGCTTGTTGCCTGTTTGTGCATGTGGAGGTCAAGGTTGACATTAGATGTCTTTTCATATTCACTCCATCTTTCCTAGCTTATTTTTGAAACAGGGTCTCTAGCTGGACCTGAAAGCTCACCCATTTAGTTATACTGGCTTGCCAATGAGCTTCAGGGATCCACCTGTCTGTCCCCCCCGTCCCCCCTGTACCTAGCTTATGTGGTACAGATCCAAACTCCATTCCTCATGCTTGTGTGGCAGGTACTTTACTGCCTGAGCCATCTCCCAACCCCATAATCATATATATTTTGTCATATATATAGGACAATGAAACCACTCTCATAATCAAGATAGTGAACAAATCCATCACCCCAGTATGTTCTGTACCCCTCATAACATCTCCCTCTCTATCTCCCACCACTATCTTTGCATGCATCCTCAAGCAACCACTGACTTATTTGGGGCTACTATAGATTAATTTGCTTATATAAATGGAACCACGTGGAATGTGTACTTCTCTTGAATTTTTTAAGATTTATCTAGTTTAATTTACGTATGCGAGCTTGTGTATGTGACACATGCATGCAGTACCCAACCAAAACCAAAAGAAAGCATCAGATCCCCTGGAACTGGAGTTACAAATGGTCATAAGCCGCCATGTGGGTCCTGGTAACTGAACCCAGGTCCTCTGCAAGAGCAGCAGGTACCCTTAATCCCTGAACTCTCTCTCCAGCCCTAGCTTCCCCCTCTTAATGGTGTGGACACAAAGTCAGGTCATACAACAACATGCATGGAGGATTGAGAATCATGGCTATTTTACAATCTACCGTATCTGCTATGAGGCCACCCTCATCATGAGGTGGTGGGCATTTTCACTCCCTGATTTTTACACTTATATGACATCTCTCTCTCATACACACACACACACACACACACACACACACACACAAATAATATAGTACTTTCCTATGAGTATTATGCCTTGAACTATTCCACATGTGTTTTAAAATCTGTGGTCTCAGGCATGGTGTTCATGCTTGCAATCCCAGCATTTAAGAGGATGAGGTAGGATTGCTGTGAGTTCAGGGCACTCTGGGCTATAAAGTGAGATCCTGTGTCAAAAAAAGAAAAGGAAAAGAAAGACATCTTTACATGTTCAAACATTCAACATTTTCTTCAGTGTTTCCAATACTTTGTTAAAGCTTCAGATGTGGAACTCATGGACTTGGAAGTCTGAGTGTACAAAAAGAAATTAATCTTTTTTGCCAAGCTAACAGCAAATGCTTACTAAGGATGGTGGGTGTGTAATTGCTTGTAAGTCCCACTAGGGGGAAGTGTGAGAACGTCTCTGCTCTTTGGAAAGACCTGGTCTACTTTGAAAGGAAGTATGACTTGAGTAATGTTGGTTGGTTGTTGTTTCATATTGTGTTTTAGTAAACTGACTGCTCAGGTTCTAGAGATAGCTGTCTTGGAGCCGCCTGCAAGCCCAAAAGACTGAGTTAACCCTGACAGTATCCACTTCCTCTGGTAGCAGTTCTTCAGCTCCATCCTAAGAGCTGTCTCAATGTGACTGACTTTCCTCCGTATTGGCCCCTGGGAGCCAGGATAGAGATTATTGTTTCCTTTTGTTTAATATAGAGAAGTAAATTGAAGTCAGTTCCCAGAAATTCTCCTTGGATATAGAAGAGAGGCTAATCGAGGAACTGATAATGAGCAACTTAAAGAAATGAGGGGCTGAAGAGGTGGTTCAGGAGTTAATAGCTGCTCTTACAGATGACCTAGGTTTAATTCTCAGCACCCACATGGCAGCTCACAATCACGTGAAACTCCAGGGGATACGAAACTCTTTCTGGCCTCTATGGGTGCTGGGTATGCATGTAGTGTACATACATGCATGCAAAAGCACCCATACACATTAAAATAATAAAATGTATGGGGCCGGAGATATGGCTCAGTGGCTAAGAGCACCAGTTGTTCCTTCAGAGGATCTGGGATCAATTCCCACACCCACATAACAGATTACAGTCTAACTCCATTTCCAGGAGATCTATGCTCTTTCTGGCCTCCAAGGATACCTGATGCCCATGTGGCAGGCAGACATACATGCAGGCAAAACACACACACAAAATAAAAATGGTGCAATGGAAAGAGCATGCAACTGAGCCTCAAAGACTCTGTCCATGCTCAGGCTTTCTTTTCTTGCAGCTAAGCTCCTTCACCTCGCAATGTTCTCAACTGAAAAGTATGTCACATATTTTCTGATACTTCATTTTTTAAAACATTAGATATATTAATTTTATTTTATGTGTATGAATGCTTTGCTTATGTGTAGGTATAGGCACCACATGAATGCCTGGTGCCCACAGAGGCCAGAAAAGGGTACCAGATGCCCTGGAACTGGGGTTACACATTGGTTGTGAGCCACCATGTGGGTGCTGGAAATTAAACCCAGGTCCTCTGCGGGAGTAGAGACTACTGAGCCATCTCTCCTACCCTGTGATGGTTAATCTAGAGTTGCCGTGGAAACAGTATATAATGGATTATCTAGATCAGGTTAAATGAGTCAGGAAGATGCATCTTAACTCTGGGTGGTACCATTCCATGGGCTATGGTCCTGGGCTAAATAAAAAGAAGTGAGCTGAACCAGATAGTGGGTGATGGTGGCCTCGGAGGAGATATGAAAGACTGGCCATAGTGGACTGTATGCATCCCCTGAAACTGTTCACCAAACCCTCCTCCCTAAGTTGCTTCTGTCAGGTGTTTTGTTGCAGCAGTGAGGCAGTTAACTTACATATACTTCGTGGATTTGTTGTCAGAAAAAAAAAATGGAGAAAAGCACTATAAAAGGTTCTGCAGAAGACTGGAACATAGTGAACCTTCAGTGAAGAGAGGCCAATGGGACTGTTCTGAATAGCCTTTCTACTTCATTCTACCCTCTTGAGTGAATGCCAACTATTTTTAGGCACTCATTAGGTACATTCCTTCCAGCCTGGAGCTTAGACTCTAGTGGTGGCAGACAGCTATTTACCACACAAATAAGAAATTATGATTGCGATAAATTCTTCTAATGGAAAATATAGGGTGTGTTTTGAATAATATGGAGACTTTTACTTAGCCTTCAGACAAAATGTTCCCGAGGAGATGACTCAAAGGATGAAAAGGAGGTAGTCAGAAATTACTCATGAGTCAGGAAAGAACTTGGCAGGAGCCAGAAATGACAGGACCAAAAGGCAGCACACTGGGAGGGAGGGAGGGAGCAGGAGAGGCACAGATGTGCTCAGGGGAATGGCTGTTTTTGAAGATGCTGCTCCCTTTTCCTGCCCTTAGACTAATTTGAAAATCTTGATCTTTCCTCAATCCTTTTATTTCTATTTCAACTTTCCCTTCTTTTTGTTCTAAAAAGCCTAACTATGGTTACATTTCCTCAAAGCTAAAAACACTTTTTGCTTTTGACCTTCAAAAATAGGAATGGCTTACTAATACAGGTCCACAAAATAAAGTCCAAACAAGAAACCTACCACCCTGCTAAATACTATACAGGAATTCAAGCCCTTAAGAACTTAGCTGTGATTAGAAAATACCTTTTTTATTTTATTTTTTAAGATCACAGGTGTGTACCATGAAGCCCAGAAGAAAATACTTCTTCTAACACCATAAAATTATTTGTACTTGTAGCATAATTAAGTTTTAGCTTGCTTTGGCTGTAGTTGATCTGGAGCTTCTACTGTAACTTAGAGTGGCTTCAAAAAAAATTTCCTAATAAAGGAATTAAAACAAATTCCTATCCTTAGGAAGTTCTTATAGAAAAGATGCCCACTGTGTGCAGCTAAAAACCTAGACAGAGTGAATGACGCGGGTGTTTGAGGACTCTGGACTCCTAGTGTTTGGCCAGGGATGTATCCAGTTCTAGGAAATAAATGGCAGAATGGGCTAACTGAAGCCCCAGGTTTCTGGCCAGAGAACCAAAATGGGGGTGCCCTCAAGGGATTGGCAAGTGTCAGGCCATGGTGGGGAAGGCCTCAAGAGTGAAATTCTGTAATTCTTGGACCCACTGTTGAGCTGTATGGTTATGGATTTGACGCTGAAAGCATGGCCAAAGGCTTGAATACTAAGATATGGGATAGACCACTGTCCCCATCTCAAACTGCCAACTGTTGTGTGTACAGACTGGATGCCTCTGGCTGTCATTGCAACTGAACTAGCACCGGTGCTACAGCCACAGAGGCAGGTTAGCACATCTGACCTGAATCCAACTGGATCAACAGTATGCTAAATAGAAAGTAAAGGAGATCTGGACTTCAAGAACATAAAATTCCAATTGTCTGGTGTTTAATCCAGGATTACTTACCATGCAAAGAGTAAAAAAAACTCAATTAGCATTAAAAGGCAATAAAAAGAAAAACAAAACAAAAAGCAATCAATAAATGTTGATGAAGACAAAACACAAATGTTAGTTATTGAAAACAGAGTGCTAGAAAATAAGGGGCTGGAGAGGTTAAGAACCTCAGAGGTTAAGGCTCAGAGGTTAAGAACACTGGCTGTTGGTCTTTCAGAGGACCGGGGTTCAATTCCCAGCACTCATATGACAGCTCACAACTGTCTGTAATTCTGCTTCCAGGGGATCTGACCCCTCACACCAATGCACATAAAATAAAAATTAAATTAAAAAATACTCTGAGAAGGAAGTGTGCACATTCTTGACATGAAAGAAAGGGTGAGAAAGACAGCTGATGTGAAGAGGAGCCAAATGGAAATGTTGGGATTGATAGCAGAATAGAGGTGACAGGAGTCAGTGGATTTAAACACAGATTCATAGAAATTATGTAATCTGAATATGAGAAAAAATAGTCCGAGCCTTAGAAACCTGGTAGGAAATATCAAATCATGTCAAGAAAATTCAGGAAAAAAAGAAACAAACAAAATAAAAGGTACAACTTACAGAAGTAAGAAATCTAGTGACCCCTAAACAGGATAAACTCAAAGAATTCTATGCCCATCCATTAAACTGCTGAAAAATAAAAGCAAAGAAAATATGACAAAAAAATTTGAAACTAGCTAGAGAAAATGATGCATTACTTATAAGAGCAATGATTGAAATAGCTGTAGATTTTTCAGAGGACAGAAAAATTTTAAATGCCAAAAGAAATGTTAACGTGAAATTCTATACCCAAGGAAGACAAACTTCAGAAATAAAACATTCGCAGATGGAAGAAAATTAAGAGAGTTAATTGTCACCCAACTTGCTCTAAAACAATTGCTATGGAGATTGAATCAAATATCAAAAAATTTCCCAAAAGAAAGCTTAGAATTTGTAGGTTGGTGGTGACGCACGCCTTTAATCCCAGAACTCAGGAGGCAGAGGCAGGCGGATCTCTGTGAGTTTGAGGCCAGCCTGGTCTACAGAGTGACAGCCAGAGTTACAACAGAGAAACCCTGTCTCCAAAATACCAAAAATAATAATTAAATAATTAAAAATCATAAAGAGAGCTTAGAATTAACTGACTTTAGTGGTGAATTCTTCCAAATATTCAAAAAAAGAACAAATTTTAATCTTCTACAAACTCTTCTAAAATGAGGGAAAGGAGGGAACACTTCCCAAGTTATTCTCTGAAATTAGTATTACATGATATGAAGACCAGACAAAACTAATACAAGAAAACTATAGAATAACTTCTCTTATAATACAGATATAAAAAAATATATAGCAAAATATTAGCAAACGAAATCCAGCAACATGTCAACAAGAGTGTGCATCATGACCTAAGAGGATTTATCTTAGACATGCAAGGTTGGTTTAACATACAATCATCAATATATACAGCACACCATGTTAAGAAACTAAGAAACAAAACCACACGATCCTTAGTCAGGTCCCCTGGAGCTGAAGTTACAGGTGGGTGTGAACGCCTGACATGGATGTGGGGGCTGGAAACCACCCTCAGGTCCTCTGCAAGAGTAGTATTTGCTCTGCTGCTGAGCCCTCTCGGCAGCCCGTTTCCTATTGCTTAAACAAATATCACAAACACGATGGCTTATAATGACTCAAGTTTCTTGTCTTACCGTCTCAGAATTCATAAGTCTGAAGTGAGGTATTAGATACTGTTTTTTATCACTGTGACCAAATACCTGGCAGACATAAGAAAGAAACTATTCATTTTGGCTCATGGGGTCCATCAGTAAAGGGAAGGTATGACGGAGCACCATGGTGGTGGCTGGAACAGGTGGCAGGTGCTCACATCATCCAGCAGATGGGACTCGGTGGCTCAGGTCAGGCATGAAGCCTAGCTATCACCCTCATGGCCTACCCTAGTGGACTATGTCAACCCTGCTCCCTCAGAGCTCCACAGCATGCTTTTGAACAGCTACTCAAGAAGAATGAACCTGTGGGGGTATATTTCAAATTCAAACCCTAACCAATAAAATTAAGGTATCACCGAACTAAAATTAAGGCACCTGCTCCTTCCGCAGACTAGGAAAGAATCTGACCTCTAGCCTTCTCAACCTTCTAGAAGCTGCCTATACAATCTTGTCTCCAGTTTCAAGTCAGCAACACAGCATCTTCAAATCTGACTTTACTTCTGTTGTCCTGTATCTTTCTTCGTCTCTCTTTAAGGGCCTTGGTAACTGCACTGAACCCAGGATGACCTAAAATCAAGATCCTGTGAGAACTACACACAACAGCGCTGTGAAGCCCTCTCCCCATCAACACACACCAGGTGGGGTGCCCTGACCCACTGGCTCCATACCATGTTTTTGTGATGGTTTACATTTCCATCTCCCGTTGTGAGTGGCGGGCTGCATCCGGACTTACCATAGCACAGATGTTACTGAACCCTTGAGTGAATGAGTAAATGGAAGAACACTGCCTGGGAGATGAGTACCGGGTGAAAGAAGCAGCTTAGTGGACTCTGTGCTTTCCTGTGACTGCACAGTGACTCGATCCCAGAGTTTCAGCTTCTGTAAGTCCCAGCCATCTTTCAAGATCGGCGGGGAGGTCCTGTCCTCCGTGGAGCGCTTTCCTCCCCTCCGCCCTGCCGCCCGCGCTTCTGTCACCTTACCGTAACTGTCACCTCCGGACTTCCCCTCAGGATTCGGTAGTTTTCTTGTGCTTTTCATCCCTGTCCCCACGAGGTACTTCGCTGATGGCTCAGCTCGGCCGTGAGAGTTCACTGCTCATCCACTGTGCCTCAGTATCCCCAAGTGTGACAGGCGCGGTGACTGTGGAATCACTGCGGAGTTCGCGGCGGGCGAGCGCTGAGGTGCGTCGGGGGAGCTGAGGGGCGGGAGGCTGCTGAGGGAGGGCTACGCGGGGTGCGGGCAGGGGCGCGGAGAGGGCGGGGGGGGGCGGAGAGGGCGGGGAGGGGGCGGGGCGGCGCCGAGCGGGAGCGCGGAGCACGCGCGACCCCGCCATGGGCCCAGGGCGGCTGGCGCTGCTGGCGCTGCTGGCGCTGGCCGGGGACCCCGGGGCGGCTTCCGCGCGGGACGACGCTTTCTCCGCGCTCACCAGCGTGGCGCGCGCCCTGGCGCCCGAGCGCCGGCTGCTGGAGACGCTGAGGCGCTACCTGCGCGGGGAGGAGGCGCGGCTGCGCGACCTGACCAGGTGAGGGCGGTGGCGGGTGAGGGGGAGCCTGAGACACTTTGAAGGGGAGCGGAGAGTTCTGTGTCACAACTTGTGGGAATGCCCTTCTGTCTCTGTGTCTGTCTGTCTGTCTGTCTGTCTGTCTCTCTCTCTCTCTCTCTCTCTCTCTCTCTCTCTCTCACACACACACACACACACACACATTCACACTGGGCGCCCACCCCCCACCCCCTATCCACCCTGACATGTCCAAGTTGTGATTCTAGACTTCGGTTAAAACTCACAAATGCCGTGGCAAAAGCTGTGAGTGACACCGGGCTTCTTGTCATATTACCACAGACACGTTGGAATGGTGCGGTGATCGGTTCAGCTCTTCTTTCTCTTCCCACAGGTCAAAGCTCTCTGAATGTAAGTAGTAGTTGAGAGGTTATGTATGTGTGAAAATGTTTGACTCCAAGAAAACACTGAAAAACCATTTCATGCCAAGCAATACTGAGGGTAGCATGCACAAGTGCATAGCCAACGTTATTTTCTATGCAGTCCCCAAAGTAGTGCTAAGTACTGGGAGTAAACTTGTAAGATGTTGGACATAGGGCACTAGTCAGTGTCAAAGATGAAAAAAGAATGATTGTATATGACACCGCGTGCTTTGTGCCTTCTTTACTTTGGATGCTGAGAAACCCAGGGACTATAAGAAGCAGTTGTCTCCACAAAAATCCAATCGTTTCACAGCCTGTCTGGACAGAGCGCAAAGCAGATCATTGGGTTTCTGGTTTTAACTGTAAACTTCAAATCCATCCCCATGCCAACACCCGAACCCTCCCTATTCCACTCACACAAATGTTTATAAGAAATGGTCATTGAGGACAGTTTCATAAGAGTTGGCTTAATCCTGCAGCCTGGAGTTTAAATAGCCATTGGCGGCAACTAATGACTTATATGCAAAAAAGCAGTAGTCCAGGTTGCCTTATCCAAATTGGTTTGTTAAAAACTTCAGGTCAAGCCAGGCGGTGGTAGCACCTGCCTTTAATCCCAGCACTTGGGAGGCAGAAGCAGGTGGATCTCTGAGAGTTCGAGGCCAGCCTGGTCTACGGAGTGACAGCCAGAGTTACAACAGCGAAACCCTGTCTCAGAAAATAAAACAAAACAAACAAAAAAACATTCAGCTCACATTCTTACACTAAGAATTTACTGAATGTAGTAAACATGAAACAAGTTTAGGAAACGTTAAAAGAGACCTGTCTACAGTTGGGAGGAGGAGGAGAAGTTGTGAATTATACATGTATCAGTGACACTCTCACCAAGCTGACACAACACAATGCCTTGTTATAAAACCTCAAGGGAGTATATGCAAGATTCTGGGGTAATATCGGGGGAAAGTGAGGGGTACACCATGTGAACATGTGAAAGAGAATCCGTTTGGGTATGGAAGTGTGAGACAGATCTTGTCACAGCACTGTCACGGTGGAAGTCTCACAGAAATTTCATTCCTCACATACAGTGGTTTGAAATAGGTTGGTATTGTGCTCTTAGCAAATAAATCATTTGAAATATAAGAAAACTAAGGTCTAGTAGATCACTCAGTATTAACAGGAGATAGCAGAAATAAGTCTAGAACATAGTTACTTTGATTAATTACCAATGACATCGCCTTCTGATCCGCTTGCATTATCTGAGATGTCAGGACCATAACAGGGCCCCACAACTACTTTGGGTTCTGTCAGTGACCAAAGTCCAGGGTGGCTCAGAGTCTGGATTCAGGAGTTCAACAGACTTCTGTTTGAATTCTTGACCCTGACCTTGTTACATCTTTAAGCTTTAGTTCCTAATCTATACAATGATGATTCTTAAAAAAAAAAAAGAAATAGTACTGCTTATTCTCATAAGGTTGTTGGAACCATTGAGTCCCAAGTAAAATTATTTATCGTAGTGCTTAGCATGTAGTAATTGCTGAACAAATGTTAACCCTTTATGACTATTGAAGACTGACTGGGTAAATGTAGTCCCAGCACTGGGGAGGCTAAGGCAGGAGAATTACCATGAGTTTGAGGCCAGACTAGGTCGCAGTGAGACCCTGTCTCAAATAAACAAAACAACAACAAGCTATCAATGTTTATTGATGAAATATTAGTCCTACCAGCTGTAAGCACTAACTGGGATTCTAAAAGATTAAAAAAGAACTAAAGAAATCCCAGATTCCTTCCTCAGATGATTATCAACATTTAATTTCATAAAGTTCAATTTGATGTTCTAGAGCAGCAGTTCTCAACCTGGGGGCTATGACCCCTTTGGGGGTTGAATGACCCTTTTACAGAGGTCACCTAAGACCATTTGCATGTCAAATATTTACATTATGATTCACAAGAGTAGCAAAATTACAGTTATGAAGTAGCAATGAAAATAATTTTATGGTTGGGGTCACCACAACACGAGGAACTCAAAGGGTCACAGCATTAGGAAGGTTGAGAACCACTGTTTTAGAGGATACAATTTCTGTTCCCTAGTCATGTTCTAAAGCCTAGTAGAATGTTTGCTTTTTAAAATAAGAATTTGGGCAGTTTCTGCTTATTTTTTATAGTTTCAATATGGTGATTTTATATAAGTTGAAATGTTGTTTCTAAGGTCCTCAGTTTATAGTCTTTCAGTGTCTAAAACAGGAAGCGAAGTGATTTTGGAGGCTGAAGCTACTTCTACCTGGTAGCGAGTAGGAGGCGTGCTAGCTAGAGTTACCATTGCTAGTAGAGTGGGGATGGATTTGAAGTTTACAGTTAAAGCCAGAAACCCAATGATCTGCTTTGCGCTCTGTCCAGACAGGCTGTGAAACTGGATTTTTGTGGAGACAGCTGCTTCTTATAGTCCCTGGGTTTCTCAGTGTCCAAAGCAAAGAAGGCATCTTTGACACTGACTGCTGCCCTATGTCCAACATCTTACAAGTTTACTCCCAGTACTTAGCACTACTTTGTGTTTATTGTGTTGCTACTGTTTACAAACTGCAAAGACTGAAAGAGTGGAATTCATCCTGGGCTCAGAATGAGGCATTCAGAATGTCTCAGAAGAATGATGACAAAGCCAGTTCTCAATTTCAAAGGAGAAACATTTGAATCGACCCGGCCCATGTGTTGTGGTTGAATAACCTACCCAGGGTGCTTATTGCAGGGATTGGGTTGCAAATTTTATGTGCAGATTCTTGAAGGAAAGGATCCTATTTTCCACTCTCAGCAGCATTTGTTAAAGCAAAAAGCCATTTAGGAAAGCCTGAGGTTTGCCTTCAGTGTCTTGTAACTCAGTCTCTGGAAAGGAGCTATTTGCTCAGAGGCTGGGCATACAGCCAAGTTTTGCATTCCTAGCCAGCCTCAGATATCAGTCTATAGATTTTCCCCCCTTTCTTTCCTGTGTGGAAGAAAGGAGAAGTCATATTTGACCACTGCACTGGTTGATACGCTGCAGTAAAGGCCAAACCCCTAGTCTAAAACAAATCAGGATGGAAAGTGGGGACAGTGCTTTTGATATGATTGACTTTGAATAAATATTCACCTCTGTGCCTCCCTCCTTTCCCTTTGTGCCTCTGCTTGCTCAGATGCCTATTAAACCTTAGTCCTTAAGCTAGTAAGGAGTCTATGTATTCCACTGTGAAAGGTGATGGGAAGAAACAGCAGATGTCCATAAAGAAAGAGATCTTCTAGACTAGACCCGCTCTTTCATCTCACAGAGCCAAGAGCTGGCTGGTGGATGGGTCAGAATCAGTCTTTGGCCTCCTCCCAGACCCTCCCTGTTCAACTGTCTTGTAAAAACCACTCTGTGCTCAGACTCAGTTGTTCCTGGATACTTTACTTTTTAAGCTGGACTTGGCTTGGGTCCCTGCTTGTACATTTTTTTCTGTCTAGCAGTTCACTAAGTGGTTCCATATGAGCCCAAGCAGGAAATAATGGGCAGTAAAATGATCCAACACCCTGGAGGCTGGTTTGGATTTGAAACCCTAGAAGAGCAGCTCAGAAGCGGCCCTGTCTTTGGATTGGAGGCACCTTGGGACTGGACAGGCTTCTGTGTCCTGCCTGGGTCACCCAAGCCCAGATTCTTATTCCTTAGTTGAACATTTGACTTCCTGGAAGCTTCGGAGAGAGTCATCTATTCCAGGCTTCCTTTCCTAGTTGAGATCCCCGCTCTGGAAATCCTCAGGTTACACAGCATCAAGACACTGAAGTTCCCAGACCCTACCCTATCACTCCCTGCATTCTTCTCCCACATATTATTCCATTTGCAAAGTCCATCACTTTCCCCCAAAAGATTCGGTGTCTCATGAAGTTTTATACATATTCATACAATCTACTTCCATTTGTTGTTGATTTTGAGGTTAATTTTTAGATAAGGAGAAAAAGCTCTTGGAGGACAAGATACACCCATAATCTCCCCTATTCAACACGGTCAGTAAATTTCAATGATATAAATTATATCACCATGTTAGTCATGGAATAACCATGGAGCAGCAGGAAAGGAAACCACATCTTTACCAACATAAACACCCTTGTAAAGCACCAAGGAAAAAACTAATTAGACATATGATCACTCCAGGTCACACCACCTCCAGCCTTTTCCGCTAAGGTCACCAAGTTGGAAGAACAGAAGTGAACTGGACAGCCTCACTCTTCGTTCCTGCTATGATTACCACCAGTTTCTAAAGTGGTTCTTAGATTGCTCCCTTGAATCCATTCCATTTTCTCCCACATGGTAACTGTGATGGCTTAAACTCTTGTCTAGTGCTGACATGTTGAGGTGACCTCCCTTGTTCTTTCTGCTTCAGTTGTTCCCATTTCTGAATCTTCTCCCCCACCCTCTGACAGACTTATTTATATAAATAAGCAGGACCTAACAATACCATTCTCATTCACACTGGACAGTTTAAACCTCCTCCTCTTCCTCTCTTCCAAGTCTTGTTCTTCAATATAGTGCTGCATCTAATTGTGTCTGTCTCACCCACTGGACTGTGAGTCACTGGGACCAATCTCACTGTCTCATTCAAGGTTTGACTCCTAGCTTCTAAAAGAAAATATTTCCTAATTATTTCATAGAGACATGTGTTGAGGCTGGGTCTGGTGTCACAGGCCTGTAATTTGGGATGGTAGGTCAGGAGGATCATAAGTTCAAAGCCTTCCTAAGCTACCAAGTGAGTTCATGGTCATCCTGGTCAACTAGTAAGGCCCTATCTCAAAATAAAAAGAGAGTCAAGGATGTAACATAGGGGTAAAATACTTGCCTCATGCACAGGGCCCTAGGTTAAATCCCCAGGACCATTTTTTGGGATTCAAGATGGTGGCAGGGCAGTGAGCAGAGTCCGTCAGGGTTCTAGAAGTTGCCTGGCTGACCCCGACTCACGGAGGCCACAGCCCCTCATGTGTTTGTGGAACAGGAGATGCTATATAGGCACTGGGTCCAGTGAGAAGAACTATGAGAATCTGGCAAGATTAGAAAGATATAGCAGCAGTGACGGGTCTGGAGGAACCGTAGATGTGAGTTGAGAGGAAACATGGCAGAATCAGATGGCATTTTTGACCCTCAGTATGGAAGAGGCAAGCCAGGAGCAGAGTCTAGTGGAGCAGCATCTCTGCAGGGCAGGCCCATGTTTCCCCATCACCATCTGCAAGACAGGGACCCCTACTTGGATCATGGGTCTGCCTGTGGCATGGAGGAATGAGCCGGGGAGGAAAGTCAAGAATGGAGAATCTGGGCAGAAATCACAACAGAGAGACACAGGAGTGGGCCTGTGAGGCGTCATCAGGTCCTGTTAGCTCAAAAACCACTCTTCTTCTCTTCCCTTCTTTGTTCATTTCCATGGGAACCATGGCAAATCAACCCAGAACCCAGGCTTCTGAATCAAACAACTTTGGGCTCAATGCTACTTTTGCTGCTTACTAACAGTGCAGCCTCAATTTGGTTTCCTCTACTGCAGATAGGACAAAATAAAATCTACACTAAATAGGCTGGAGAGATGGCTCCATAGTTAATAGCACTTGCTGTTTTCCAGAGGATCTGGGTTTAATTCCCAGCACCCACATGGCTCACAACCATAACTGCAGTTCCAGAGGATCCAGTGCTCTCTTCTGGTCTCCACCAGCACTGCACACGTGGTACATGGCATACACACAGGCAAAACACCCATATACATACAATAAAAATAAAAGAAATCTTTTAAAAAATATACTCTAAGAGTTGTTGTGTAACAACTCCTCAGTGAGGTAGTATACTCAAAGTACTCAATAGTACCCAGTGCCTGGTAAGGATCCATAGGTAGAGTCATCAAAATTCTTAAATAGATCCTTCAAGAAGCAGATCGGGTGCCACCTCTTCTGTGAGCCTGCCCCTTACTTCTCCTAACCACCATGGCTTTGTATGTTCAATGCTCTCTCAGCATATATCACATTGTTTGCTATTTGTTCTAAAATGCTTTTGAATTCCTTCCAGACACTAAGCATTGTGTATAGGGTGATAACAGAAGGAACGGTCTGTCAACCTTTGAGCTGTCCTGCCTTTGTATCTCTAACATTTAGCATGGTGCCGGACATACTATAACTAAACAATCTATACCGACTCAGTCAGCGAATCAATGAATGGACCCACTTTTCTGTGTTATTTATACTTTTTGTGGGTTTTGTGCTTGCCTGGCTTTTTCAGTTGAACTATTTATATGAGTTGCAAGAGGCTCAGCACTTCTATTTCTTACCCCTTCCTCCTGCCTCAAGAAGTGAGGACTGTGGGAAGGTTCAACTGTACCCAGCTCTTAGTTTTAGCTTTTCTCACCATGCCAACCTTCAGGGGGTATGACAGTTGTGTCTGGAGGTGAGATGATTCTTCCTCGTTTCTTTCAGATTCTATGACAAGGTGCTTTCGTGGCATGAGGGCTTGACAATCCCTGTGGCGAACCCTCTCCTTGCCTTCACTCTCATCAAACGCCTGCAGTCTGACTGGAGGAATGTGGTGCATAGTCTGGAGGCCACTGAGAACATCCAAGGTAATGAGGAGGGCTGTGGGATATGGGAGAAGCGTTTAGCTCCTGATTCAGTGATGAGAGAGATTCTGTTGATGAGGAATAACAGAGTCCATAGGAATTATTTGAACGCCTAAGCCCCTTTAAGTCTATAGAGTTGGTCCCCTTGCTAATGAGTTTATGCTTCTAGATTAGAAAATGCCTTCACGTCTATTGCCTTGCTTGATCTCTGCTATAATCAAGTGAAGAAGTGTGTATCTACCCAGTTATGCATGTGCATTTATGTATTTCTTCATGTGTAGAGAGTTGTGGCCTTCTTGTGGTTTCCATTTCAAGCTTTTAAACTTGAAAATGAGAATGATGTAATGTGTTCTATAACAAGTAACTTCCCTAATTCATTCTACCTTGCACTATAAGCCGTATGTTGGTTTGAGGCAGATAAAAGAAAAAGAGTTGCCTCTCACTAAAGGGCCAGGCTTCTAGAGACATATGGGGTAGGACAACATGATTGAGTTATGCACCTTAGTTCTTTTTAACTCACCCATGCCGTTATTCTGAATGTCCTTCATTCAGAGAGTCATATTAAGAACCCACTCTGGAGGGCTGGAGAGTTGCCTCAGTGGTTAAGAGCACTTCCTGCTCTTCCAAGAAGACCCAGTTCAGATGCCAGAGCCCTGCGATAGCTCACACCTGCCTGTAACTCCAGCTCCAGAGGATCTGATGTGCTCTGCTGGCCCCTGCAGTCACTTGCACATGCATGCGTGCATTTACACACACACACACACACACACACACACACACACACACACACCTTAAAAAGAAAAAAAGAACCCACTGCCTGTCAGACTCTGAGCTTGCTGCTGGGGGTTCTTTGAGCAGGTGGACAGGTCTCGTATGGAATAAATGCTCTGGAGGCTGGGTTACAGTTTTACTACTTTTACAGCCCTGAAGGATGGTTATGAGAAGGTAGAGCAAGACCTCCCCGCCTTTGAGGACCTCGAGGGAGCAGCAAGGGCTCTGATGCGGCTGCAGGATGTGTACATGCTCAACGTGAAGGGCCTGGCCCAAGGCGTCTTCCAGAGGGTCTCGGGCTCCTCCACCACTGACCTGTACAGTCCCCGGCAGCTCTTCTCCCTCACAGCGGATGACTGCTTCCAAGTTGGCAAGGTGACACGCAAAGAGGGCCGACTGCTTGATTCTAGTTTCTTATGGATGAACTGTGTCCCAACGGTCTTTATGTGTTCCCTATGCTTGTGGTTAACTCCGACATTTGATATTTTCAGAGGAGGAAGCCAAGGTTCAGAGAGGGTAGATCATGGAGACCGAACAATGTAAAGTAACAGAACCAAATTTGAACCCCATCTCTTAGCTCTAACCCCATGTTCTTGCCATGAGAAAGTGAAGTCATCATATGCTTAGGACACCCTTGAGTGTAAATAGCTTTTCTTTTTTTCCAACAGGGTATCATGTATCCCAGGCTGGTGTCAAACTCGCCAGCGTCTTCCTGCCTCTACCTCACCAGTGCTGGGTACCATGCCCAGTTTCTGCAGTGCGGGGAATCAAACCCAGGGTCTCGTGCATGCTAGCTAAGCACTCTAGCAACTGAGCTTCATCCTCCACATATGAAATGGTTTAATTAAACATACTAGGATGATAGACATAACCTAGGCAAAGATCATCTATTTTTTTTCACTTTAACTATAAACCCTGCCAGTATATGAACCAGTGGGTAGAAAGCAGAGGGAAGGGTAAAAAGGAGGATTCCAGATGGGGCACAAAGGTAAAATCACAGAAGTGGCCTCCTGAGATGCTTTGGAACCCTCTGCAGTGTTTCCTAAGTATTTAGAAATATTGATTGAGTTAGTGTGAAACAGCCAAGGCTATTCATGTTGGTGTTACTTGAAGAAATGGATCTCAGGAATCTCCATAGGAGATTTAGCTGATTTGGGGTCATACAAAGTTGTTTTAGACAAAAAGCATGGGATAAATTATTACTAATTTTTTCCTTTTGAAGATGCTTACTGCAGGAAAGTGTTAATTTTTTTTTTCTTGCCTACCCCCACCTAGTGTTCATCAGCAGATCTGACAATGGGATTCATGGGTCCTAGTTCCAAGTCTGGGGACTCAGTCTCCCAGATCTATGCATAGTGAGCCTCTCTGCTTACTCTCTGTTTCTTTCTGTGGTCCTGAGCAGAATCAGAGCCCAGGGATGCACTGAGCTAAGTCAAGTGTGCACAATACCAGTAAATGCTCATTAATGAAGCCTCTTGGCCATATCTTGAAAATTGTAAGCTGTTTGCTGAAAATTTAGTAAGCCAACTTCCTGGAAGTCCTGCAGGAAATCTTTATTTCTGTATTTATTTGAAAGACAATACATTTTAACTGTAAGAGTGGTACACAGAACAATATAAAAAGCAGTTATATCTATAAATGAAGTGAAATACATGTTCAAATTTGGCTATATTTATTTACAAGTTTTTCCTTCTCGCTCAGACTACCTTACCACTACCCAGGTAACCAGCATCCTCCCCACACAGGATGGTATCTTTTGAGGGTGGCTTCTGGGCTCTGTTGTTTATACTATAGAATGCATGTATGTTGTTGTATGTATTAGTGGTTCATTCTTAAAAGATTTACTTATTTTATGTGTATGAGTGTCTTGCTCGCATGTATGTCTGTGTACTATGTGAATGCCTAGTGCCTTCAGAGGTCAGAAGAGGGCCTCAGATCCCCTGGAACTGGAGTTAGGGACAGTTTGTGAGCCTCCATGTGAGCAATAGGAATTCAACCCTGGTTCTCTCCAAGAGCAGCCAGGGCTCTTAACTGCTGAGCCATCTTTCCAGCTCAGTAGTTCATTTTTATTGATCTACTGTGTGAAGATATCACAGACTGTTTACTTAGTCTCTTCTCCTTTTGATAGATGCTCAGACTACTTCCTATTTGAGCTACTTGGAGAAGGCTGCTATTAGCACTCTTATTGTGTCCTGTGGCTGCTTCTGTTTATTGCTCATTTTTCATTTTGTCCCACTCTGTGCCCAGACTGGCCTCAGCCTCCACATCCTGCACAGCTTATGCATCTGCTAATGTGCTCACTGCTTAAGTTTTCAGCTAAGTTTTTTTTCTACCACCTGGCATTTAACATTTTTCCTTTGAAAACATGTAACCCCGTGCTTTATGCATTTTATTCAAAATGTCTAAATATTTGAGTTTGAAAGAATTCTGGTTATGTCAATCTACCATACTGTTAGGCCTTTAAATTCCTTAGGAAAATATCAGATAAATGGTTGGGACTGAAATGTAGCTCCCTAGCATGCACAAAACTCTGGGTTCAATGTCAAGCATCACATACATACACATACAACACATGCACACACAGCACATATATACCATGCACATACACACACCAAACACATATACATATACCACACATGCGCATATACACACCACACACATACACTGCCCCCCACTTATATGCATACCACACACATACACCACATACACATTCCATGTACACACATACTGCACATACATACGTATATACCACATACACATACATAATATAACCTACAAACACACACACCTATACACACACATACATAGCCACACACAGAAATATAAATAAATACACCATCCACACCACACACATATACATATACACACAACACATACAATTAATTCGACAGGGAAAAATTTAGGTTGTTATTATATTATTATTATTATTATCATTATTATTATTATTATTATCATTATTATTCAGCTCAACTTTTTTTGCAAATAAGAAATGTATAAAGGACCAGTAAGACAACACCACAGGCTAGTGACAGACCTGAGGTGGAGCTGCTCTATTATTTTGGCTGCAGACTGGCAGCATCTCTAGGTCCTGCCCTGACTAGCAGTTACACTCAGTGAGATCATTTTGTTTGTTTAGAGTTCTTCCAGCCAAGTGGTGGTGGCGCACCCCTTTAATCCCAGCACTCAGGAGGCAGAGGCAGGAGGATCTCTGTGAGTTCTGTAGACCAGACTAGCCTGGTCTACAGAGTGAGTTCCAGGACAGCCAGAGTTACAACAGAGAAACCCTGTCTGGAAAGAAAAAGAGTTGTTCCAACTCAGTGACTTTATAACTCCATGTTGCTTCAATATTGACTTTCAGGAAATTCTCTCCAAAGGACTGGTATTCTAGTTAGCTGTAGGCTGGTAGGAGACAGGAGCAATGCCTGGTACATGCTGCCATGTTGCTCAGCATTCCAACATTTAATCAGAACTGACCTGCTCAGCTACCACAGCATTCCCAATGTCTGCCATCATTACAGTGTTGAATGCAATGATTGGTTTGCTCACAAGTCTTCATTTGGTTCAGTACTTTAAGGATAAGAAGTATCACATGCATAATAATCAGAAAGTATTGAATAAATTGCATTTTAGAGCTACCAGCAATATCCTTCTAAGAGCACATTCAAGACTGCAGTTGGCTAGGTGCATCCTCTTCATGCTCAATTTTTCTCTTTTTCTTCACGCTAGGCCCCAATGGAGTATGTGAATAGAATATTGGTTTTTGCCATTCTCTCATCTTAAAAGGCACTTCCTCTCAACCTCATTGACATCCTTTTCCTTCTTTGAGAAAGGTCCATCTTGGAGGCCACTCTTAAACCCACTGAGACCCCACATCTCACGCAGTGCCTCCACAGCGAACAATACGTTTTCCTTAAAGCCCTGGCACCATTCTGCCCCACGCCGCACATACTCTCATATTCACATACATCACATATTCTCACACATATTCATCTCTCATCTCCTAGATCATGCCTTCCTCAAATGTCTTCTCACATAAGTATAGTGCCTTATACTATTATTAGATAATAGATACTAAGCTGAGTTCCAAAGAATCTGAGAATGAAGCTAGCCTTCTGGGGTCCAAAGGCCCTCCTAGACTGTGAATAAGCAGACAACTTCCTTTGCTCTGCCTGTGGACTAAAGCTGTAGTTGTGGCTTGCATTCTCTGCAGGTGGCCTACGACATGGGGGATTACTACCACGCCATTCCCTGGCTGGAGGAAGCTGTCAGTCTCTTCCGAAGATCTTACGGAGAATGGAAGACAGAGGATGAGGCCAGCCTGGAAGATGCCCTGGATTACTTGGCCTTTGCCTGTTTCCAGGTAGGAGAGTGCTGAAGCTTGTTTTTATCACAGTCAGTGCAATGCTCTGCATCATTTTCTGATTTGTTTCATCCCCTGGGGTCGGGGCAAATGAAAGGCTGTTATTTTATTATCACTGTAGATCGTGTGTAAGTAACTCAAGCTTCCAAAGCATCCTTAACTTGCCAGGAAGCTCACAGAGGTGGACTTGGAACCCATGTCTGAATCCAAGTCCAGAGTGCTAACCAATGCACGGGCCACTTTACAATCTGCACCCCTTGCTACAGTCTCTCTCCTACCTGCTACTGCGGCAGCCATATAGGTATTTGATGGGGCCACTGTCAGTGGAGGGTCTTCTTTGGACTCTCAGTGATTCATGGTTCATCACTGATAACAAGCCCTAATGTTGCCATGAAGTTTGATTATCCTCTCCCACCTGACACTGAATCCAGCTGTAACGTGGCCATTGTTGGCTACAGAGGCGACATCTTCATTCCACTGTACCAACCTGAAGGCCTCCTGCAGCACCCATCTTTCTGAGACACAGTTATCTGCTGCCTGCTATGTCACACGTAGACATCCCTTGGCCTAAACATAGCAGCTTCCATCTTCCTGTGTGACTAACCTCATTTCTCACCAATGTACAGTCTTCTGCTTCCCTGGAATTTCCGAAGTTAATAAACCAGGCTGTTCCCTGTTGTTATTTGAAGGGGGGCTCTGAGAATCTTAGGGTGTGCTTGGCAAGCACTCTACCACGGAGCTACACCCCAGCCCCACGAGTGCCTTTTCTCTCTCTTTTCCTGAGAAAACAGGAGCATGTAGGTGATCAAAACCCCTAAGTTGCTGAGAAACACAGTTATCCTCTGAACAACTAACAGTCTGCTCCCTCTGTGGCCGTTCTTGGTACATGGATCTTGGCTATAGCTCTGTGTGCTCCTGCATGGTCGTTCCTGGTACATGGGTCTCAGCTATACCTCCGTGTGCTCTCTCCTGGGCAGTTGCTATGTATTAAATGATTAGCTGTGAGGTAGCAATGGCACCAAGTGATTGAGTTTTAGAAGAAGAAGAAAACAGAGAACCACAATAGAGAGTCAGAGAAAGTAGACTACAGCAGTTTATTCCCAAAATGAGATTAGAAATGCAGCGCCCAGTGATCAGTGTTGTTTTCCCTGCAAATCTAGTAGCAGGCTCCCTTCCCCCTTCCCCTCTCCTCCACTCCTCTCCTCTCCATGTCATATCCAATTTGTCAGGTGAAATTCTGTTCATCTGACATGCTCGGCTCAAGTGTCACCTACTTTGAAGTCATTCTTACTTCTCACTCTCCAGCTTTCCCTGGGCACTCAGACAGCACATTCATCCTATTTCAAATTTGCAAAAGTAACAGAACACAGAAGACTTCATTTTACACACGAGCTATGCCCCCACTTCCCCTTAGTACACTGGTAGATGTTTGTCCACCCTGGACCTTTAATTACCATATAAAATATGTATTTAATTAAAAAATTTGTAACAATTAAGCCGGTCATTAAGCCATAGACCCTGAAGTCACACAAAGTTGAGATTCTATGAAAACCTGAGCCACTGACTAAATCTCCCTGAGCCTCAATTTCCTTACCTGTAAAGATAAGTAAAGATAAAAGATGAGTAAGATTGGTGTTTGGTTAAAAAGCTATGACTTTAAGTTAGTGTCTGGCAATTCAGAATACTCTTAGGCTACTTAGCCATTCCTCTATTAAGTGCAGAACACAATAATTCATGGTAGTAAATAGTAAAAACAATCTGTATTTCCAACAGCAGTGGAATGTTTATGTCATCTGTAATGTTGTTTCTGGGTGGAATAAAATGCAGCCATTAAAGTGATTTTTATGAAGACTGTGCAATGATAAAAAGTATTTCTGATACAAAATTAGGATGAAACAATCATGATATGAAAATGAAAAAAATATGATTGTAACTACATAAAAACTGCATAAAATAAAAAGTGCTTGCAATGGTGGGGTTTCAGTGGGGTGCTTTTATTATCTCATTCTTCATATATTTTGAAATATGGTTATTCTTGCTTTTATTGCAATGTGTTAAAAGTTCAAGGGATTTCATTTCTGTGCTAGTCACCTTCTCCAGCACCCAGAGGCAGCCTGCAGCCTGCATCTTATTGGATATGACATGGAGAGGGGGGAGGAGAGGAAGGAAGGGGAGGGGAGGGGAGGGGAGGGGAGGGGAGGGGAAGGGGAGGGGAGCCTGTTACCAGATTTGCAGGGAAATAAAACAGCACTAATCCCATGGTGATGCTGAGGCTGACTGGCTGCAGACAGCTAGTTCCTATACATTGGGCAATGTTCGCTTTAGTTCTTCCTTGGCTTCCTTCCCACTGACTGTCTAGACTCTAGGAAGTACTAAGCCTGGAGAATACACTTTACTTTTGCTAGAATTTCTCTCTCCATCTCCCCAACTCCTCTCCCCATTCCGTTTTCTTTTGGTGGTGGTGTTAGACCCAGGGAACGCACCAGGCAAGCGATTCACCGCTGAGCTGTATAGAAGCCCAATCAAGCTTATCCAGATTTCTCTTCCTACCTTCGCTGCTAAAAGTGGTAACAATGTATTTGTTAATGAGGGGGCTTGATTTGTAGCAGGGTTACGAAACAAAACAAAACAAAACACAATCCTCTGCATTTCTAGCCCACTGCAATCTTCAGTGAACTTTTATTTTCTACTGTGGTAAGAATGTTTTATAGTTTTTAAATCTATTCATTGATTTGAATAGAGAAAATACCCTCATTTCGGTTGACATTTGCTTTCCTTTCTTTTTCACTTAGGCAGGAAATGTTTCACGTGCCCTCAGCCTCTCCCGGGAGTTCCTGCTCTACAGTAAGTGACACTAAGACATAAGTTGACCCATCTCACTTCTGCCTCTGACCTTTAATTCTTGCAAGTGAAGTATAGTGTGTGTGTGCATGTGTGTGTGCGTGTGCGTGTGTGTACCATTGCACATGCTTATGTACATGACTGCAGAGACCAGAGAAGGATACTGTATATGCATTTATTGTTGTCTTATTTTTTATTTAATTCTTATTTTTTACTTTATGAGTATTTCTCTATATGTATGTTTGTGTACCAGTTGTGTGCCTGGTGTCTGGGGAAGTCAGAAGAAATCAGAGTCCCTGGGACTGGAGTTACAAACAGTTACGAGCCGCTTTGTGGATGCTGGGAATTAATCCACTTAGCCATCTCTCCAGTCCTTCCACCCTAAAGACAAGGCCTTTCGCTGGACCCGAAGCTTGCCGCTTTGTCTAAGCTGTCTGGCTATTGAGTTCCAGAGCTCTCACAGTCTGCCTGACTCCATCCCCCAAAGCTGGGTTTCCAAGCATATGTGGCCATGCCCAGCTATTCCTGTAGGTGCTGGGATTTGAACTTAAGGTCCCTTGTTTCACAGCAAGAGCTCTTGAGTGAGCCACCTCCCCAGCCCCTAGCTGTCCTTTTGTTTTTATTCTAATTTTATTTATACACAGATCATTGAAAGGGGGAAATTCATGCGCTACTTGGGAAAATGCTCAGAAGATGTCAACCTGCCCCTTCCCAACTTGTTCTTTCATTGGGAACAAGTCCGGGCTTGGAGCCAGTTTCATCAGCCAGTTTGAAGACCCGGGTTTTGGAAGGAAACCCAGGAATGAATAAAATCAATGTGCACTGTGTATGTGAGAAGGCAGAGACTCAGAGGGCTATTCACTTCTTTGACTGTTTACTGAGAGCTATCAGTTCTTTCCCTTAAAACCAGAGCTCACTTGGCTATGCAGGCATCCTGCCTGGTCCAGCTTCAGCTGCTTCAGGGAATACCTTATGTCAACAGCAAAGGGAGCCGCTGCATAGCTTGGCTTTGAGATTTTTGCTTAAAATTTTGGTGGTAGATGGCTTCCTAGAGTTTCCCTTAAGTATTTAGCTACTAAAATAAGATGCAAAAATCACTGATAGCCACCAAGTATTTGAGGAGTTCTTTCTTAAATTTTATTTTACTTTGCGTGTATGGTTGTTTCACCTGCACGTATGTCTGTGCACTTTGTGCATACCTGGTGCCTAAGGAGGCTAGAAGAGGACATCAGAGCCTCTGGAACTGGAGTTACAGATAGTTGTGAGCTATCATGTGGGTGCTGGGAACTGAACCCCTGTGGACACTGAGAAAGGGCCCTAACTTTCTGATTCCTTGACAAAGAACAGGCTATGGAAGTCACTAGGTGGTCTGAAACTGCATGAGTAATTAGCAGTATAAAGACAGTTAAGGGGTGGGGTGATGGTTCTGTGGTTAAAGCACCTGTCCTACAAGTGCAAGAACCAAAGTTCAGATCAGCAGAAACCCACATAAAATGTTGGGTGGGTGTGGTGGCCCACCTGTAATTCCAGCCTTCAAAGGCAAAGGCAGAAACAAGAGATCTCCAGAAAAGGTCACTAGCAAAACTAGCCATATCCAGCAGCTCTGGGTTCAATTGAGAGACCTGGCCTCCATGAATAAGGAGAAAGAGCAATTGGGAATAATTCTTGACAGCGACCACAAAGGTGCACACACATGTGCATTCACACATTGCAAGGACATAAATATACACACCATACACATGGAAAACAACATAAAATTTAAAATCAAAGTTCTTTAATTTATTTGTACTTCATCCATTAAAATCTCTATCTCTTACTGACCTATGTTTATGTGCTAATGTTGGTGGGTAGATAGGGCATGGCCACTGAAGGTCCTAATTCATTTCTGGCTTTGCAATATTTCCACTGGTGTTTGGGCTCATCATTTCCCTCCTCCAAAGCTTCATTTCTCCTTCTGTTGGAAAGAGTGATCATGCACACGCCTCCCCCCCCCCCCCTTTTGCTAGGAGTGGTGCTCCTGATGGTTAAAAGCACAGTGGGCGCGTCAGATTCTCTGGCAGCATTAGGACAATTCAGTATTCCCTTCTGAATTTTGTCCACAGAGCCCAACAGGTCACAGGTAGCCACCAGTCCATGGGGCATTTTGTAGTCAAAGAGGGTAGAAACAGGAAGGCACAGAGGCACAAGTTTCCTGGGTTCCCAAGGGCCTGTGGTTAGGACAAAATCTAGCTCCCTTTTGACCCATATGACTCTGCTCTGTGTAGGCCAGTAGGAATTTTTAAATTTTTAGTTTAGTTTTAAATTATGTGTACATGTTGGAATCTGTGTGTGGGAATGTGCACATGTAAGTGCAAGTGCCAGAGGAGTCCAGAAGAGGCCATCAGGTGCCTTGGAACTGGAGTTAAGGGAGTTGTGAGCTGCCTGATGTGAGTGCTGGACTCTGGCCTGTGGTCCTCTGAAAGGGTAGGAAGCAGTCCTAACCACTGAGCGGTATCTCCAGCCCCCTAGTAGGAATCCTGAAGGATCATTCCAGAGGACCTAGTGGGGCCCAGAATGAATATGCTTCCAGTCTATAAAGAGCAGGGAGCTGGGGAGATTGCCCTGTGGGTAAGAGCACTTGCTACACAAGCATGAGGTCCTGAGTTTGGATCCTTGGCATCCATGTAAAAGCTGGGTATGAACCACACCCCCAGCCTGCAACACCAGAGCTGGGGTTAAAGAGGGAAGGCACAGAGACAGGCAGCTTTCTGGGGCCTACAGGCCAGCCAGCCTAGCTGAAAATCGAGTAGCTCCAGGCTTAGTGAGTCTCAAGCGAATAAGGTGGATAGCAATTGAGGAAGACACTCAACATCCTCTCTCTGGCCTCCAAAAGCACATGTGTGGGTGTACCCCCTGCCATATGTGCATATGTTCACATAACAAACCCCCATACATACACATACATACACACAAAGAAATATAAGAACAGGTTGGGCCCTGCACTGTAGGTGATGACTCTGAACCTCCTCCTGCTGCTCTTACTGCTGTTTTCTTCCAAGTAGTTAATGGACTCTGTGCTCCAGGAGGCCAGCCTAGCATCTGGTATAGAACATTATTTTGAGCATCTGTGAATAGATGGATGAATGGATGTAGCTTCTTGTCTAACACAAAACTGACCACGATGGTTCCCTGCCTGAGAATGTTAGCAGCCATCTTTCAGGTCCAACAGGCCCAGGCCAGTCATTTTTAAATGCCAGATGCTCTTCCTGGAGGAAGGGCACTGACTTGAGATGTTATATAAGGTGTCCAGGTGTCAGTCCTGTGCAATAGTAAAACTACAGGAAGGCTTGTGGTTGTTGTTGTTGTTGTTGTTTGGGTGTTTTGTTTGTTTTTGAGATAGGGTCTCATATGTAGCCCTGGCTGGCCTGGAACTCATTGAGATCCTCCTGCCTTTGCCTTCTGAAAGTTGGGATTAAAGGCATGTGCCACCACACTCAGCTTCAGGAAATCTTGAGAGTTCTTCCATTTGTATTTGTTCATCTGTGTTATTTCCTGTTTGAATTTCCCCCAGACCCAGATAATAAAAGGATGGCCAGGAATGTGCTGAAATATGAACGGCTCTTGGCAGAGAGTCCTCACCAGGCAGCAGCCGAGACTGTCATTCAGAGGCCCAATGTGCCCCACCTGCAGACCAGAGACATGTATGAGGGGTTGTGCCAGACCCTGGGTTCCCAGGTGGGCTTCCTCAGGAAACAAGAAAGGGAGGATTGGCTGGGATTGGGATAACTTGGGGGAGGGGGGGCTGGCACCTTAAAAGATAATACAACTTACCATACAACATCTGTATTATCCTCAAATTCTAGTTTTTGATGTTATGGCTCCCAGGAGCCATAACCCTTCTTTTCTTACATTGACTCTACTCTTTCCTTCCAGCCCACACACTACCGAATCCCCAGCCTCTACTGCTCCTACGAGACCAATTCCAGCCCCTACCTGCTGCTCCAGCCTGCCCGCAAGGAGGTCATCCACCTGCGGCCCTTTGTTGCTCTCTACCATGACTTTGTCAGTGATGCAGAAGCTCAGAAAATTCGGGAGCTCGCAGAACCATGGGTGAGCATCCCCAAATCTCCTTGGTGTCCCCACAATGCCTGGAAAACAGATAGCTGGTATGGTGAGACCCTACTTTAACCCAAGTCGAAATGCCAACTATCCTGTAAGACCAGTCAGCAGCGGAAAAATCATGGCTGTACTCACCTCTAGTGGGGAAAGATTGAGACGAGGAACCAGGGGATTTAGGAGATGTTCAGATTGTGCTGGCAATATCTTCTTAGGGATATGGAATACGTAGCTATAAACAGTTGTTAAAATCCAGCCAGTAGTGTGATTGAGACCTGGGCGTGCTGCAGAGTGATCTAAGAAAATGTAAAGGAGACTTCCCAAAATGTCGATTTTTCCTTATAATTAATAGAAGAAAAGAATTTGACAGTGACAAGGAGTGAAATACTAGTTCATACTTACAGACAGAGTAAGTATCAATTATCTGCCTCAACTTTATGATTTTGTTAAAGAGGAAACTGAGGCCCAGAAAGGGGAACTGGTTTGATTAAAGCAAACATGTAGCTAGAGTCAGGCCTGGAGGTTAGAGTATGCTGACTGTCATGCTATCCTTCTTTCTATCAGTAGGCTCAGGCTGTTATGCTTGGTAATAAGTGGCCCTGAACCTTGGAGACAGCAACAATTTGCCACATTCCACGTTTGTGTTGGGTTGGCTGAGGCTCTGCCACAGCTGGTCTCCAATCTAGAACCCAGCCTGGCAGAGTAGCCTCCATTGGGGACTTTTCAAGTCTTGTGGAAAGGGGACTAAGACAGAAATGCCAAATGTGAGCTGGGTTTTAAAGCTTCTGTTTGGAAGTGCAGACATCACTTCCACCCACATGACTCTGGTAAAAACAAAGGCAGAGACAGGAAGGTCTCTGTGAGATTGAAGCCAGCCTGGTCTGCATAGTGAGTTCCAGGACAGTCACAGCTACAATGTGAGACCTTGTCTCAAAAAGCCAAAAAAATAAATAAATAAATAAAAAAGAGGTCTATCTGATCCTAAAGGAAGGCACAGAGCCAAGTGACCAAGCCAAGCTGGTGCCAGTAGGAAGGAATGTGTCACTGTGTCATTGCCCCTGCTAGGAAATATGGCAAATACCTGGAAAAGATAGTCCATCTCATCTCTGCAACACTGTTGTGCTTTTTGTAAAAGGCACACTTATTTGACAGAATTATTTCCAACCAGACATCATGTCCTTACATGTGCTGTCCATCCAATGAGACATTTAGTCATCCATCAACAGAGCACAGCCTGCCCAGACACTTTGGCTTTTACAAAGAAGCAAGGAACCTTTCCCCGTGTAAAGGGCAGACAGTGCTGTGATCAGATGTGCTGTGTGAGGAGACCAAGCGGAAGGCGGTGGGAGGCAGCTCTGGGGAGGTGAGGAAGGAGCAGGTTTCTTTCATTGAGAGGAAAAGCAGAGTGTCCTGGGAAGACAAAGCCACACCTTGCAAGGGCCTGGAAGATGGCATATTCAGAGAACAGAGAGAAGCGTGGTGACTGAGGTACATAAAGGACAGGGCGGAAGACACCATTGACAAAGATCACACTGCAGAGTGTGGGCGTTATCCATAGGCTGTGGAGAGCTGAGGCGAGGTGGTAAGCAGAAGAGGCCTGTGATTGGGCCCACGGTTTTAAGGAAAACTCTAGAGCAGAAACAGACTGGAGTGAGATCAGAAATCATGGTTTCATGCAGAAGGTCCTCCAGGCCAGTCTGGAGTGTGTCCTGGTTGCTTTTGGATTTTGTTGTTTTTGTTTTGTTTAGTTTAGATGATTAGCTCTGATGGGGATGATAATGATGCACTTCAGTGGCAGCAGCTTCTCAGGGAGCCAGAATCTGCATCAGACCAGCAGCAGCCTTCTCCTTAGAACAGCTCTGTTGCCATGGTGACGGGACAGGTGACCCATCCAGAGATGTTCACTGACTTCTTCACAGCCAGGTCATCTATTTGGCATTCACAGACCTCGCCACACTCCCTTTCCCAGCAGCCTCCCGCTGGAGTTGGTGCCAGTCTGGCCTGCGACTATTCCAGGAATAAGCTGGGGGCCTGTGGACCTCGGTCCTCATGGCACCTGAGCCTCCATGGCTACCTGCCTTCTCTTCACTATTCTCCTCTTCAGCCTCCTCTCTATCACTTCCCTCTCCATGTACCCCCTACCCATCCTCCTCAAGGACTCAATCAAAACCATGTACCTCCCTTGGGCCCCCATCCTCAGCTGCAGTTCCTTTCAGGGCACTTTTGTGGGGCCAAGTGCACTAAACTTTCCCTTTCCTGAACTCAAAGCTTTTGTTACCAGCTGTTTAGCACTGAATTGCTGTGCTAATTCTGCCATTTATGTATTGGTGGCTAATCACTAGACATTTTGTGGCTTAATGTCCTGTCTCTCCAACCTATATTGTGCTCGTTGCTGCCAGAATATTAGGATTTTGTCTCATGTATGTGGAGTTTATTCTTGTTCATGTGTGTACACTCATTTGTATGATGCCAGATTGAATTGGAAGGTTATCCTCATTAATCTCTTCACCTTAAGTTTTTGAGACAGGGTCTCTCATTGGACCTGCAGCTCATCTATCCAGCTAAGCTGGCTAGCTATTGAGTTCCAAGGATCCCCCTGTCTCCACCTCCCTAACCACTAGGATTACAGACTCACCTCCACACCTGGCTTTTTACTTGTGTTCTGGAGAGCCAAACTCAATCCCCCTGCTTGCACAGCAGGCCCTGCACCAACAGAGCTGTCTCCCCAACCCCTTATTTATACACTCTTGAGAAAGGTTTTGCTGTGTTGCCCAAATTGGCCTCAAACTCTTGAGTTCAGCGGACCCTCCCTTCTCAGCCTCCTGAGTGTTGGGCCCAAGGCAACTGCCACTGTACCTGCCCAAACTGGTCTTTGAGGGTTGGAACTGGCTCTCTTTTGTTGTTGTTTTGTTTTTAGTTTGCTTGTTTTAATTTTTGGTTTTGGTTTTTTGTTTGTTTGTTTTCTGAAACAGGGTTTCTCTGTGTAGTCCTCTGGAACTCACTCTGGAGATCAGGCTCTGCCTCCCAAGGACTGGGATTAAAAGTGTGTGCTGCCGCTGCCACCGCCACCGCTGCCACTGCCAGGCATCAGAACTGGCTTTCTAAATCTCTTGCTTAAACTCTTGTGTATTGACAAAGCTCTGTAGCCTGGCAGTTGCTGAATCCTTCCAGATCTTATCCTTCATCCTTGACAATCCAGCTGCATGTCTTTTCTGTAAATAGGCCTCCCTTCCTCTCTTTCCCTCCCTCCCTCATTCCCTCTCTTCTTTCTTTCTGGAATGTCTTGAACTATCTACTCTTGACTTCTTTCAATCTGTGTGATTGCAGCATGAATGTGGGCATTCTGGGAAGGCTTCCGGTCCCTCAAAAGAAGGGGCTAGAGGTCTGTCTCTGTATATCACTGTGTGTGTGTATCTATCTATATATATATATCACATCAAAAATACAATAAATACTTGCTCTCAGAAAGAATGGCTTGTTTGTAGACAATAATTTAAGAACTATAAAAAGAATTAGATACAAAGTAATTCCCTAATGAGGGAAGGGTAGATTTAAAACAAAAAAACAAAAAAAACATTGATTTTGCCCTAGAATAACAGAAGAGGGCATCTCTCCATGAATCTCTCCTCTCTGTGTGAGTGGATTTAGAAAAGAGGCATCACCAGTCACCTGGACATCCTAGTATAGTAGAGCACCAGGCCAAGTAGAGTTCTCAAAGCTGGGCGTTGGTGGCAAAGGCCTTTAATCCCTCCACTCAGGAGGCAGAGGTAGGGAGATCTCTGTGAGTTCAAGGCCAGCCTGGTCTACAAAGTGAGTTCCAAGACAGCCAGAGTTACAACAGAGAAACCCCTTGAAAAAAAAAAAAAACCCTCTCAGGAGTGCATCGGTGTGTCTATATATGCTTTTCCAGTATTGTCTGCCTGGTTTAGCAGCAGGGAGAGCTGCTGTGTTTGAGAAGGAAAGAGGCTTGGCTATATGCAGTTCACAAAGGGGAGTGTCTCAGTTGCATGTGGTTCATGAAGGGAAGGGTTTTCCATTCCACCTCTTCTCTGACTTCTCGGAACTGGGGGTGCAGGGGGGGACCTTCAGGACCTGGTTTATTCATTCATCTGTTCCTTTAACCATTCCTGAGCATCTACTCTCTGACAAGCTAAGTCCTTGTCCTACAGAGACTGTCTCAGATACCAGAGACAGAAGCAGACAGCCTCAAAGTGCTATCTTTCCTGTCCTGAGAATAGTGAATTTGCAATAAGGAGGTGTGTTTTAAATAATAGAATATAGATGCTGTCTACAGATGCATTCAGAACAAAATAGAAACAGTTAGTTAGTTGCAGCTTAGCAGTGGTCCTCTGGAAGGAAGGGCTTTGGATAGGATTCCTCAGAAGGAACAGGCTGCCTCTGAGTGCACACTTTGTTGTCAAAGGTGTTCTTTTAGTTTGAGGAACATCAAGTGGTCACCCTAGCTCAAGCTCCAGGCCTGATGCTAAGATACAAACTGAGATGAGAAACTGCTGTGCTCTTCCCCAACTCAGTCTTGCAGGCACAGAAGGGATTCTGTACTGCAAGAGACATTGTTGTACTGCGCACCAAATACACTTTAACAAGTAAGGAACTGGTAACTGTTCAGCTCTAGAGAGAGGCATTTTTGTAGGTGTGGTGGGCCATCCCTTTGCCTCAGGACCACCTGGTCTTTCTGTGCTTCCCACCAGCTCCAGAGATCAGTGGTGGCTTCCGGGGAAAAGCAGTTACCAGTGGAGTACCGCATCAGCAAAAGGTAGGAAGAGCCTGGCAGGCAGCCACTCCTGGCTGACTGACTACTAGGTCAGTAATAACCTTTCTGGGACTGCTAGAGATCCTGTAGTTCATGTTGTCAAAATCTATTATGAGAGAGGTTTCTTTCCAACCTGTCACCCCAGTGACGTCATCAGACTGCAGCATTTTCTCAGAGAGAAAGCACCTTACATCTGTAAGTAGACTTTACAGACTGTTCCCACCTCCCGACTCCTATACAAAGCATGGCTTAACATCATGCAGGCAAAAGGCAGGAGTGGAGTGCCTGGACCTGCTGGCTTCCCCAAGGAGCAGGCCCCAGTGTGGGCACCTGTCCTCCCTATCCCTTCCCTCCACTCCCCCCCTACCCTCAACCATTGATTTGCACGGTTGTACAGGACTGGGGAGAGGATGGGAGGAGGAATGTTCATCACAGCCTCAGGAGAAGGCAGCGTCAGCATCCTGGAGAAAGACTAGATCTCTATCTGTGTGCCCTTGTCTTCTGAAAGAGGACCTGAGAGACGAAAGCTTTGATTCGTAATTTAAGCTTAACATATTTGGTCTGGTACATTTAGGAACTGTATGCACTACTTAGTGCTGTGAGCGAAAACCTGTCTCGAAACAATGTAAGAGAAGAAGGTTTTATTTTGGTTACTGGTTTGAGGGGATTCAGTCCATCATGGTGAGGAAGGCATGGTGGCTGGTGGCTCCATGGTGGCAGGAGTGGGCAGTAGAACCTCTTCACCTTCTTATATCTCTGTGGAGAAGAGACAGAGGCTGGGGATGGAAGCAGGACTGGGCTATGATCCTCAAGACCCACCCCCAGTTCTTCAACCTCATAAAACAGCATCACCCTCTGGAGACCAAATGTTCAAACACATGGGCCTATGGGGAACATTTTGCATCCAAACCACTAGCAGGGACATTTTACATTACAAGCTAGACTTTGGAATATCCACTTGTCTGTATATGCACCATGTGCATGCACTGCCCACAGAAGGCAGAGGAGGGCATTATGCTCCCTGGAACTGGAGTTACACACAGCTGTGAGTTACCCAGGGTAGATGCTAGGAACTGAACCCAGGTCCCCTGCAAGAGCAGCAAGTGGACTTAACCACTCAGCCATCTCTCTAGCCTCTGTGCTTTTCTTCTTTGAAAGCAGTGGCTAATTTTGTCTTGGGTATATCTGCAAATCCAAGAGCATATAATTTAATAATCTAAGTGTAATATGTATGGAACAAATTAACCCATCAGGGTGTCTCTGGCTTTGCTTTAAGAACATGCTCTCATTTTTTTTTCAGGGGTTTCAATTCTGATTCCAAATTTTTCTGTTTTGTAAGAATCGCAGCAAGACATTCAGAAAAGTCTGAATTAGGCTTTGACCTGTCCTGGTTTACCCTGAGTTGAACCACAATGTAGAGAATCTTCTGGGTATCATAGCAGCCACTAACACAACTTACAAAATGTCTCCAAGAGTGTTTCCCTCACAGTGTTCTAAAATCCTGAAAATAGATATAATCATCACCCTCATTTATAAGCTTAGAGAGGTTAGGGTGAAGTACCTGACAAAATCACGTAGAGACGAGAACTGTTGCTACTTTAGTGTCTTCCCCTCCCAGTCCTCCTGTTCTTATCTCTCCCTTACATTGGTTGGAGTACCAGGGTCTTACTGTGTTTCCCAGACTGCTTTTGAACCCCTGGACTCAAACCACTTCCCCACCTCAGCTTCCTGAGTGCTAGGTGCATACCACTACACCCGGCAGTCATCACTTTAATCCTGGTTCCTCATGGTACTCTGATTCTTCTGTTGGAGATGTCTTCATAACACAGTAGGTTTGTTTTTGTTCTTGTTTTTGAGACAGGGTTTTGTTGTAACTCTGGCTGTCCTGGAATTCACCCTGTAGACCAGGCTGGCCTTGAACTCACAAAGAGCTCCTTACCTCTGTCTCCCGAGTGCTGGGATTAAAGGCGTGCACCACCACCCGCATGTGCCAGTTACCTTGTTTTTTTTGTTTTTTGTTTTTGTTTTTTCAGAGCTGAGGACTGAACCCAGGCCCTTGTGCTTGCTAGGCAAGTGCTCTACCGCTGAGCTAAATCCCCAATCCCAACACAGTAGTTTTAAGGATGGGGTGTCATCTTCCTCTTTGAGTCATGGTCCTGGGTTCTGTGAGCTTTCACTCTGCTCAGCTCAGTACTAGCCTCAGAGATTGTTAGCTATGTGGATGTTAGATAGTAGGCCAAGCAGACTGGGCTGATCTGACCTGAAGGATGAGAAGGTGATTACATATAATCATGGCTCCTCCCCTCCCTCTGGTAACTGACATGATTCATTTGTTTATTCATTCATTCATCCATGTGTCTATCCATCCATTGATTCACAGACATCATGTAATCATTTCCAACACCAGATCACTGATGTTCCAATGCTGTGTTTCAGCGCCTGGCTGAAGGACACGGTTGACCCAATGCTGGTGACCCTTGACCACCGCATTGCTGCTCTCACAGGCCTTGACATCCAGCCTCCCTATGCAGAGTATCTCCAGGTGGTGAACTATGGAATCGGAGGGCACTATGAGCCTCACTTTGACCATGCTACGGTAACGATGGGGTCAATGACCAGCCTTCTGGGGTAGGGAGCCAGTATGTTCTTCCTTGGAGGCAGAGGTCTGGTAGGGCTCTCAGAAAAAGTACTAAGTAAGGTTCTGGAACAAAGGCTTTTGTTTCTAGATTATCCGAGTCTTGGTTTTAGCTGATTACTGGATTCATTTTCTTATCTGCCATCACCTTCCTTTTCTCCAGAATTTGCAAGTGGGAATAGAATATGGCCTGAAATAAAATCCTATCTCCTACTTCCCCTGGGGACTTCTCAGGGAGAATTGTCCTCAAATCCCTCTCCTTTCTTTATGATCAAAACTGTTCACCCATATTGCCAGTAGTAAATATTTTTGAGGATTAAAAGGATCTCCCAAAGAGGGCAGACATGATCAAATCATGGAAATACCACAGTGAAACCTATGAATACAATTAATATGTTGATAATTTTAAAAAGAGCAAAACACATGAGATATACAGGTGACTAGTAAGCATATGAAAAGATTCACAACACCATGGGAGGTGGGGGAATTGATCCATAGTTCCTACTTTATCCACAATCCAAGAACTTTAAAAGAACTATTCCAATGGCTGGGGAGATGGATCAGTGGGTAAAGTGTTTGCCGTGCAAGCATGCGGGCCCGTGTTTAAGTCCTAGAGTCCACATTAAAAAGCAAGTAGGCACAGAAGAACATACCTGTACTCTCAGCTCTTTTAGGGAGAGATAGGAGAACCCTGTTCTTTGCTCAGCTAGCCTAGTGTATGCAGCTGGCAGGCAGCAGAGAGACCCTGTCTCAAACAAGCTGGAAAAGGAGGACCTACGCCCAAGATTGTCCTCTGACCTTCACATGTGCACTGCAGATGTGCATATCTACACTCAGACACACACATACATGCACACACATCATACATGTACACATCACACACAGATACACACACACACAGGGAGGAGAGTACACAAGCTACAGAAGAAGTCAGGCACGAAAGGCTGAATACTTTATGATTCTATTTACATAAATTTCTAAAAAAAAGTGCAGAGACAGAAAGTAGATAACCAGGTTATGTGGGGACATGACTGACTATAAACCTTTATTAGTGGGTGGAAATTCCTGAAACTAGATTGTGGGCAAGGTTGGGCAACTCTTAAAAATTGTTAAAATTCAGCAAACAGTATTTACAGTGAGTGAATTTTACTGTATGTAAGTTATATTTCCAGTTGTTCCTTGATTAAAGAATGAGTGAGTGCCTTGGGCAAATAATTCAAGCCACCAATCTTACAGTTTGATATTTCTATAAAGTAATTATCTTCTATAATACAGTACATATTTTCTTTGTTTTACAGAGAACCTAACGTGAAGAACTCCTTGTCTATTTTTTCACCTTGACAAATCACTTGTTTGATTTGTGTAGAATTCACTCAGGTGCATATCAAAAAAATTTATGTCCAATCAAACAGTGTATTGAGTAGTTGCCAGCAAAGCTGAGCACACACTCTGCTTGGTATAGTTCAGAGCTATGAGCTGTCCTACCCCTGTTTTATCTCTTTCTGTACTAATGGTAACTCCTGGCTGTCGCTCTGGTGTCATTTACGAAACTAACCATCTATTTTTGTTCTATTTCTGTCTCAGTCGCCAAGCAGCCCCCTGTACAGGATGAAGTCTGGGAACCGACTTGCAACCTTTATGATCTATGTGAGTCTATGTGGAGGGCTTTTTACTTAGTGGTTCATTACACTATTTTATCATATGGATTTTCAATCTGATTTCACATATTGGTTTTATCTGGTACTGATTACAAAAATCTCTAGGAATTTTGTAAACTTCAAGACAGCATTTTTTTTTTTTTTTTTTTTTTTTTTTTTTGGTTAGGCATAGACTTAGGAGAATACAGGACAGACTTCTGTCTTCAGAGAGCTTGCAATGTGAAGGTCTAAACATGACCTTATCTGGATGGTGGGTCAGGGTGGGGAAAGCCAAGAGATCACGAAACTTGAACAACATAGAAAGAGGATACAGTTGTCTCCCCCCTTAAGATCCCAAAGCAGTCGGTACTGAAAAGTATAAACCCATCAGTGAGCCTGTGGACTTGTGGGAGAAAG
Organism: Cricetomys ansorgei; assembly: GCA_026225945.1. Taxonomy (NCBI): domain Eukaryota; kingdom Metazoa; phylum Chordata; class Mammalia; order Rodentia; family Nesomyidae; genus Cricetomys; species Cricetomys ansorgei. The sequence continues at coordinate 5,713,370 of JAMJFZ010003206.1, forward strand.
AGAAGAGAAATGAGCATTTTAAACTCCAAGAGGAGAGAGTGGAGAGATATGAAGCCAGTAAACACCGCTTATATGCTGGGGAATCCCCCTCCTGTCTCCAGGGCAGTCCACATTCTTAAACAAAATGCTCAGTTAGCCTTCTCTCTAAACCCCCTAACCTGGTCCCACAGGACCCAGTCCCAGCCCTTGTTGACCTTATCATCAGCCTTCAGACTATCAAGGTTTACTTGCTTCTCCACAAACCAGCCATACTTTCAATCATCTACCACTTAGAAGAGACAATTAGAAGCAATCATTTATTGGGGGAGATTTATTATTGCTTCTTGGTCATTTGGCTAAGATCAAGTGTAGATGAAACTAATGTTAGTGGAAAGGTAAGCATGCCAACTACAGGGCTCTGAATTGCACCCCAAGATGAAGGCCTGTCTTCAGGCTCCTTGGAAGAACAGTGCTCCCTCGGCATGCTCTTTCTATGAGGGCTGGGTCTGTTCTCCACAGCACGGCCAGGAAGGCACTCAGAGGCTGGTGTTCATCTCTATGTCTATGATTCCGATGTGTCTCCCAGTGGCCCAGTGGCATACTTCCTGTAGTAAGAGAATGTTTTCTAGAAGGTGCCATGTAACTCCGTGCCTGTCACTGTATCCTACCAAGCAAGCATGGGAAAGAATGTCAGAGAGCAATCCAGTGTTGTGGGGACCTGAGATGGGTGCAGTTATGTCCAGTGCTTGCATCTTCACATTGATGTAGACATTGGAGAATTCTGAAGACAGTTGTTGAGGTTTGTGGGAAACACAAGCAACATGGTACGGAGGGGATAATCTTTAAGAAGTGCAAAAAGAGGGTTGAGTTGAAGCCAATTAGTGATTTTTCTTCTCATATTGGACAGAAGATCACTTGAGATATGAACCAGGGGAAAGAAGGTAGACAGAAGGAATGTTTCTCTCCTTTCTCCTCCCCTGAACACTGGGGCAAAATGGTGTTCTCATTGACCTTGAACATGGGCAGAGGGATGGGGGAAGCAAAGAACACTGAAAAACATGGCTGCCATTTCCAGGTTCTGAACCCTAGCCAGTTCTGTTTCCTCTAAGTCCCCTTCCCAGTACTTGCTGTGTAAAACAGTTGATGGTGGTGGATTGATTACCATAGGATTAAAGATTATGAACCTTGTGGTGTTCTTGGCAGGGGAGTAGGCCTAGCTCTTCTGTGTCAGGTGGCCAGCGCAAATGTAGTATCAGTAACCTAGTGACACGATGTTGGGAGTCTTTCCCATGAACACAAATCAAAATGCAAAAATAATTTCATCCATTAAGGTGTTCAGTGCAGCACTGTTTATAGTAGTATTCAGTATAATTTGCAGGTTTAAGAGTATTAAGAGCATAATGCTTGTGAGGGGACTTTGGGGCCAGAGAGCACTGGCTCAGCTCAAATCCTGGCTTTGTCGGGAAGAGTTGTGTGATGTTTTGTGAAGTCCTTAATCTCTCTGAGATTTGATTTCCTCATCTGTAAAATATGAATCTTAACTCATAGGATTCTTGTCAGGACCAAGTGAGACAATATTTTTGTACAGACTTAGTATAATGCCTGCCATAAATGCCAATTACTAATCAATGTGAACTGTGGCTAAATATGTTTTTCTAGATGGTAAGGTAACAGGGGATGTTTTAAAATATTTTCACATATTAAAATGTTTATATTATATTTTTGAAAATCAGAAGGAAAAACCTTTATATTCAGAAAATGCATCCAGAGCTGAGGAGACTGATTGTTCAGTCAGTAGAATGTTTGCCTTGCAAAGTTTGAGGACATTATCTGATCTCCAGAACCTGTGTGAAAATCTAGGCTTGGAGACAGTGCTGCGGATACAGAGACAGGCGCAGATCCATGGGGCTCGGAGGCTAGCTAGCCTAAGCTCCTGGGCAAGTTTCAGGACACAGAGACCTTGTCTCAAAAAACAAGATGGACAGTGCCTGAGGTTGACTTTTGGCTCCCCACGAGGGAGAGGGTATTATACCCAATTATTCTTCAGTGTCTTAGGGTTACTATTGCTGTGATGAAACACCAGAACCAAAGCAAATTTGGGGAGGAAAAGCTTTATATGTCTTACTCTTCCACATCACAGTTCAGCACCAAAGGAAGTCAAAACAGGAACTCAAGCAGGGCAGGAACCTGGAGGCAGGAGCTGAGGCAGAGGTCATGCAGGGGTGCTACTTACTGGCTTTCTCCCATGTTTGTTCAACCTACTTTCTTATAGATCCATGACCACCAGCCCAGGGATAGCACCACTCACAATGGGCTGGGCCCTCCTTAATCAATCACTATTTAAGAAAATGCTCTACAGGCTTGCCCACAGCCCTATCTTATGGAGACATTTTCTTAATGAAGGTTGCCTTCTCTCATGACCTTAGCTTGAATCAAGTTGACGTAAAACCAGTCAGCACACTCAGCTTAGGTAAGCTAGAAGGAATCTGAGTGACCTGAGGACCACTATAGGGCAGAGAAACAGTTCTTATGATGCTCACTCTTTCTTGATTGAGATTCTTACTGTGAAATAGGTTCAATCAAAAACTTTTGAGGGGTAAGAGAGATGGCTCAGCAGTTGAGAGCAGGCACTCCTCTTGCCGAGGACCAGAGTTCTGCCCCAGCAGCTGCATCAGGCATCGCACAGCTAGCTGCCTGTGGCTCCAGCTTTTTAGAACTCTGAGGGCAGCTGTGCACATGTGCCCATAACCCATTCTCAGGCATACACACGATTTTCACTTATCTATGTGTATGAATGTTTTGCCTGCATGTACATTTGTGTGCCACGTGCATACCTAGTGCCCAGGGAGGCCAGAAGAGGATTCTGATCATCTGGGACTGGAGTTACAGGTGACTGTGAGCTGCCACATGGGTGCTGGGAACCAAACCTGGCTCTCAGCAAGAGCAAGTGCTTTTAACTACTGAGATACACAACCTCTACGTGTGATTTAAAAAGTAAATAAATCTTTTTTTAAAAGTTTGAGTCTACTTACTGCCCTCCATCAAGATGGTAGCCAGAAGCAAAAAGAAGGGAGGACTTCTAAAATCTTGTGGTGAGAAGTTTCACAGGCCAGTGCCAGTGTCCTCACAGAGGTTCCCTGAATTTGGAAGTTCGACAAGTACCTCCCAAGAGTCTCTCCCATATCTGAAACAGGGAGCCCAGAATACTGTGGAGAAATGACCTCTAAGTTCATGTACATACGACAGAGAAGGGCTGTCAACAGCTATCTTAACTCTGCCTCTTCCTCTGGATAGCTGAGCTCAGTAGAAGCTGGAGGAGCCACGGCCTTCATCTACGCCAACTTCAGCATGCCCGTGGTTAAGGTAAGTGGGGCCTGGCCCTAGGAGATGGGGCTGTGATGGCACAGAACTCACCCTTCTCCTTCATGCTGTCTGCTCGCAAGCTGCTGCCTGGGGAGAGGGATGGAGACCTTTCTCGGCTCTCCCATCCCTATCACTACACGATATTCTTATGGTAGTAGTTGTTCCCATGTCTGTTACAAGCAGTTGATGGCATCCCTGTTTGTCACTGTGAGTTCCTCGGAGATTAGAGCTCTGAATCACCTTCAGATTCTCCACAGTAACTAGTTCCCCATAGAGCTAAGGCACTGAGGACTCAGAGTAAGGCCCAGAACCCTGTCCCTAGAGCTTGCAGGGAATAACAGCCATGACAGCGCACTGCAGTGCGGCTGTGGCTCTCCAGAGTCCAGAGTTTTGTGGGTGTCTATTTCCTCCGTGTTTCAGAAGGATAGAACATGCTAGTAACTCGGGAAGGAAATAAAGTAAGAGAGCTGAGTCTAAAGCACTGAGCACAGTGCCTGGTGCACCTTGAGCACCCAGAAGCTACTGATGAGCACCCAGGACTTGGGCTTGTTTTCTAGGCCAATGCCTTTCCTTGCCTCAGGCTCTGTCTAGTCTAATGGCCATGGTTAAAGGGAACCTTAAGGAGTGAACAAGAAAACTGCATGGAAGAACATAGGATGTGGAGTCAGAACACGGGCTTGAGTCTTGACTTTGCTTCTTAGTTGCGTAATTTCAAAACTCGAATGCAGCATTTCTCAACCTGTGGGTCATGACCCCTTTGGGGTAGTGGAACATCTCTTTCACAGGGGTCACCTAAGACCATCTGCATATCAGATATTTACATTATGATTCATAACAGCAGCAAAATTACAGTTATGAAGTAACCATGAAAATTATTTTGTGGTTGGGGGTCACTACAACATGAGGAACTATATTAAAGGGTCACAGTGTTAGGAAGGTTGAGAACCACTGCCCCAGTGGATGGAGGGTTGTGGTGTACTTGCTTCCTGGGAGGGTTAGTGGGAAGTGCCTAGAGAATCATACATTTCCCAAGGAAAAAAGTACTCAGCTGTGTAGGGGGGTATCTTCTTCTACCCCGTGGGTGTTGCTGGGTATCTGCAGTGGCCCTATGGCCTCTGCTTACCTGGCTTCAACCTCCTAGCACATTACCTTATCCTGCTCTCTTTCCTACCTGTCTCTCTTGAGCTGCCCAAGATCAGGGCTGGGTGTGGTTCATAGCCACATGCCCAGGCCTGGAGCAGAGCAGCCCATGAGGCAGTGGCCCACACCTGAGTGGCAACCTTCACCCTCTTGTGCTTTTCAATGCCTGCTTGCTCCAAACTGCATGGAGGTAAAAGTTTCCTTATTTAATGGTATAAATTCTGTGTCCTTACTCACATGGCTACCAAAAGTCCAAGATTCTGGGCTGACCTGACCCCTTCCCCTGGGGCTGGGCCCTCCTTTTTCAGAATGCAGCTCTGTTTTGGTGGAACCTGCACAGGAGTGGAGAAGGGGACAGCGACACTCTTCATGCTGGCTGCCCGGTCCTAGTGGGAGACAAGTGGGGTAAGGTCTGTTTTGTGGTTGAGAGAATGGGGTAAGGGAGCATAGAAGAGAAATGAGGAGTGGCTGGAGACTGGCAGGCCATCCCTTGTGAAGGCTGGTGCTGCCAGTACCAGTGACAGGAATAGATTAGCAGTCAGGTGCCCCAGCTGATTGGGGCCTGTGAAGGGCAGGGCGCCTGGACCAGAGCAGGTGTCAGCAAAGGTTTACTGGCCTGACCGGGAGCACGGATGAGAGGAATGAGACACCAGAGTTCCTTCCCTCCTTCCGTATCAAGGCAAACACTATCAAACCTGCTGCCCCATTCAGCTCTGTCCCTAGGGAGTTAGGCAAGAAGCCATAACAGCAGAGGATGGATGGACTTGTTCATGGTGGGTGAACATGTTTATTATCCAAGAGCACCTTACTCTGAAGCTAGAAAGGCAAGTGGAAAATGGCTAACATGTTGACAGGGAAACCAGGAGAAGCGAACTGTTTCTTCCCTGTTACCCAGGAGTGGCTTCAATTTCCATGGGGCTTTTAGAATGGTGAATGACCTGAGTGCCACACATGTGAAAATCAGTACTCCATTAGAAAGATCTGCTGGAGAACTGGAAGACATATACTTGCTATGCTAGAAGCAGCAGATTGTGTGCAGTTGGGCCAGGACTAGGCTAGGCAAAGGAACAGCAAGATTTTAGGCTGCACTCCCATGCCCTGTGAGCCAGTACACAGCCCAGTGACCAGCTCCCTGCTAAGCCTCCTCCCTCCCCGCTCTTTTCTAGTGGCCAACAAGTGGATACACGAGTATGGACAGGAATTCCGAAGACCCTGCAGCACCAACCCTGAAGACTGAAGCTGTGGCAGATGGCAGTTCATCAGAGAAGCCAGGAGTCAACATCATGGGCAGAGAGGACAACAGCCTCTGAAGGAAGCCTTGCAGCAGGGATGGTGCTGTGAGTGGGATGTGGAATGGTCTTTACCAGAATCCCCCCCCCCCATTTGCATTTGTTTCTACTCCTGCTGTGAAACTTAAAAGAGTAGAATGGACAATACAAAAGAAGCCTAAGAGGTTTCTCATGCTCAGACACCCTTAGGAATAAAACAGATGAGCTCTGTATAGAATACTTGTTCAGCATGTGCAAATGCCTGGGTTCTGTTCACTAGCACTGAGCACACACTAAACACACACACACAATTTGGAAACAACATATCAGCTGACTTCTGCTGCTGCTCCAGCAGGTGTGTCTGACTCAGAGGTATCCATCCCATCACCAATGTGTATATCATGTGCTGTCATTTTTTTTAAAGTGGAAAGCAATTTTGTCTTTTTTTTTAATGATGGTTTTTATTGTCATTAAAAATGTTTTAAAATCACCTCTTCTAACAGAGAATATTATTCCATGATGTTGAATGAGAAAAACTAAAGTAGGGCTACTGATTAACGCTCCTGTAGCCAACCTCCGCTCCCCACTCCCTTTGCCCTGGACATTCTTTCCCTCAGAGCCTCCATACATCGTCACCACCACCCCCGTCACCCCCCCACACACAGAGTCAGGCATCCCTATCTGTCCCTTCGCATCTGCAGAGGAGCTTTCCTCATCCTCACAAGGTCCCTTGAGGGAGGCTTTCCCTGACCACTCCACTTCTAGCCTCTCTGATGTAGCAACTATTTTCTTGCTAATACTCCTGGGAATTGAGCAAAGTTCTTCCTTTGTTAATACGGGCCACTTGCTTTCCTGCCCCTACCCCAACCCTGTTCTCTGTAGAGCCAGTAGAGCCACATTTCCATGCTTGCCAGGGTGCTTAACTGTACTCAGAATCCCCAAAGGGGCTGATTTGAAATAAGCAGGCAGAACCAGAAGCAAATCATTTCTGGGTCAGAGCTACCCTCACCTGCAGGAGTCACTGCCAACTTGCTTGCCTTCTTGTTCCTCAGAGGTGTGGGCTTTCCCAGGTGTTAAGTGGTGTCCATGATCCTATGCTTAGATGTCTCAGTCCTCAGAAGGCAGAATCTCCACTGACCAGCAGGAAAACCCTTCCTCACCTACAGTTACTGGCTCAGGTCACTCACCTTGGGAGACATCAGCCACTTGGCTAGTTTCAGCTATAGGCCAGGGTTTTCTAGCAAACGGGGGTGTGGGGAGAGGAAGCTTGAGGAATAAGAGTGCCTGGGGAGCCGACATAGCTTGCTGGGCCCAGGACTCAGGCTACAGTGTGTTAAAGATTCTGGCTGCTGAAACAGTAGATTGCCAGACAAGACTACAGTTGGCTCCCAGACTACAAACAGTGTACCTGCAAGGAAGGAGGGGATGCTCTGGGCTTCCTCTGCTGCCATTGTAGACTCTTAATGCCTTCCGTTTAAAATTTTATTTTATTTATGTGTGTGCACATGCATGTGGGTGACTGCAGTCGCCACACAAAAGGGGCATCAAATCCCCTGCAGCTGGAATTATAGACAGCTGTGAGCTCCTGATGTGTTCGAAACTGAACCCAGGTCCTGTGCAAGAGCAGTGACCACCGAGCCATCTCTTCAGCCCAGTGTCTTCTTTTTAATGTCTTGATCTCTTACCCCCTAAACCCGTGTCTTAGGGTTTCTATTGCTGTGACAAAATACCATGACCAAAAAGCAAGTTGGAGAGGAAAGGGCTTATTTAGCTTACACTTCCACATTGCTTTTCATCACCAAAGGAAGGAACTCAAGCAGGGAAGGAACCTGGAGGCAGGAGCTGATGCAGAGGCCATAGAGGGATGCTGCTTACTGGCTTACTTTACATGGGTGGCTCAGCCCGCTCTCTTATAGACCCCAGGACCACGTGGGATAGGTCCTCTCCCATCAATCACTAATTAAGAAAATGTCTGCTGGGCGGTGGTGGCACAGGCCTGTAATCCCAGCACTCGGGAGGCAGAAGCAGGCAGATCTCTTGAGTTTGAGGCCAGCCTGGTCTACAGAATAAGTTCCAAGACAGCCAGAGTCACAACAGGGAACCCTGTCTTGAAGAAAAAGGAAAAGAAAACAAACCCAAAAAAACAGCCAGTACACCCCAGTTGTCAGCAGGCCTCTTGATCCAACATAATAGTCTCCTAACTTCTCTTTCTGAACCCAGATAGTTTGTGTTGTTCATTCCATCTCCAAAGGACTGACACCACTTCTTTCTCATATCACTGTGACCCTGTTTAATTTGGTTTAATTGGCCCTTTTACCTGGAACACAGCTGCCCCACCCCCACTTTTTTGAGATTATCATATAATTACATCATTTCTTCCCGTTCTTCCTTCTACCCTTTCAAAATCATGGCCTCTTTTTTTCATTAATTGTTGTTATATGCATGTCCGTATACACATATACATTTCTAAATATAACTTGCTCAGTCTATACATGTTACTTGTATTTGAGTTTTCAGGGCTAACCAGTGGGTGGTGGTGGTGGTGGTGGTGGTGGTGGTGGTGGGGGTGGTGGTGGGGGTGGTGGTGGGGGTGGTGGTGGGGGTGGTGGTGGTGGTGTCCTCCTCCCTGGGGAATACGATTTCTCTCACTCTCAGCATTCCTTAGTTGCCCATAGTTCTTTGTGTAGGGCTGAGGCCTCATGGTCTTCCCCCCGTCCACTTTGGTTTGTTTACTGATGCCATCCTTGTTTAGCTCATGTTTAGGCAGCCATGTTGATGAGACTTTGAGTGTAGCTCCTGACATTCCCAGGAGACACAGTCTTACAGAAAACTCCATGATCCTCTGGTCTTACAATCTTTCTGCCCCCTCTTCTGCAATGTTCCCTAAGCTCTTTGTGCAAGAGTTATATTGTACATATAATCTTTGTGACTTGGCTCCACAACCCTGCATGTGGAGGGTTTGATTTTGATTGATTGTAGTTTTCAGTAATGGTCTCTGTCTGTCGCTAAGAGAAGTTTCTTTGAGGGGTGAAGACTACACTTATCTGTTGGTATAAGGACAAATGTTTAGAATGTAGTTAGGGATGTTGATAGTTTAGTGAAATGGTGTTTGGAGGTTCTCCTCCAAGATCCACTTTTCTAGCCCTGGGTAGCTGGCTATGTTTCCAGTACTGGGAATGACTTTCCTCTTGTTGAGTGGGTCTTAAGTCCACTTAGAGGGTTTCTGGATACCACCAAGGTATGTATATCACTTGTACCCTTGGGGTTATGGTGCCAAGCTGTTGTTGTGGTTCACAGACATCATAGCTAGGTAGGACTGTTGGTTGACTTTCTCCTCTGGAAGCTTGTATGATGCCTTCTGGTGCCATGAAAGCTAGTCCTCAGAGAGGGGGCATTCAGGTCATTCCAGCTCAGAGGTTTCCAGTTCAGGGCCCTGGTTCTGAGGTGCACAGTGTCTTTAGCAATAGGGACTTATCTTGTACCTCTCTGGGGCAACCAAGGGCAATAGCAATAGTCTGTATGATTTGGGATTCTCTTAGACAACCCTGATGAACTCAAAAGAGGGATGCTCATGCCTGCTGTTGGGTTTTTTGTTAGGTGGTGTTTCGCTCTTGGAGGGAATGCTGTCAACCAAGAAGAGTTCATCTAAGCTATATATGTATACTTATACGTAGACTTAGGTTTAAGTCTATTTGTCTTAGTTAGGGTTACTATTGCTATGATAAACCACCATGAGCAAAACAACTTGAGAAGAAAAGGGTTTATTTGGTTTCCTCTTCCATATCACTTCATCGAAGGAAGTCAGGACAAGAACTCAAAACGGGGCAGGAACCTGGAGGCAGCAGCTGGTAGAGGCCGTGGAGGGTTGCTGCTTACTGGCTTATTCAGCTTGCTTTCTTATAGAACTCAGGACCACCAACCCAGGGGTGACACTACATACAATGGGCTAGGCCCTCCCCAGCCAATCAGTAATTAAGAAAATGCTCTACAGCTGGATCTTATGGAAGCATCTTCTCAACTGAGGCTCCCTCCTCTACGATAACTCTAGCTTGTGTCTGGTTGACATAAAACCAGCCAGCACAGAGTTATAGTTTTGTTGTTGCCTTTTCCCTCCTTGTAAATAATTAGTATGGTTCCTTATGACTTTCTCAGACATCTTGTTATTTTATCCCAACAGCTGCCTCTGTACTGATGGGCACACCTCTAATCTGTGGCCCACTACCCTGTCTACACAGGTAACTGAAGTGACTTTCCTTGGGAAGGGTGCTGATTTTTCCTGTGCTTGTGTTGGGGATCTGAACTAAAGTCTCCATGTTTGTGTGGCAAACACTTTGGCGAGTGAGTCAGTTCCCTAGTGCTTGTCCCCTGCCCATCTGACTTTCTTTAAGGTTAGAACAGCCTTTGGTTTGACTCAAACATGTTGTTTTTGACCCTGCAGCAACCCCTCATTCGAGGGTGCTGGGATCTCCCTCTTGATTGCCTATAGATTGTGCTGGGTATTTTTAAAGGATAGCACACAGTAGGCACTCATTAGACATCAGAAGTGGACATATGATCCTTTCTCTGCCAGGACATGGTGGGTAGCAAGCTGACTTGGAACTAGAAGGCAAAGATGCTCACCCTTAGTTGTGGTTGTGAGTTGAGCCATTCCCCACCTCTGAACTTCAGTCACCTTGCCTTTAATTGGCGAGGATACCTACACTTGATGGCCACCTACAACTCATCCATTCTTTTCATCCTCACAAAGCTCAATCAATACTTCATTCGTTCTCAGCCTCCACCCACGAGGCACAGAGACCTAATTTCTTTGGTCTTTTTCTTGCTCTTCTGGGGGGATGTTCCTCTGAACAAAACATCTGCCACCTTCAGTTCAGCTGTGCTTGCTTGCAAACGATCACCACAGCTGGGCTTGTTGACTGCCATCACTCCATGGGAGGAGGTAGAAGTCACTGGACCCTCACCTGAGTACCAAGTACTTCCGCGCTTGGTGAAGACTTTCCAGTGCAGCTGTTTTGGGGTCAAAGTTCCCCTGGGAATTGTGGTAGAATTAAATTTTGATCCATGGGATCTTGGTGGTAAAGGGGTGTGTGTGTGACTACTGCATAGTCCCACTCACAAGTAACTTCTGCCAAGGGGTCCTCTGTAGTCCTCAGGAGGTGATATGCTGTAGAAACCACTTGGGTTTGAGCTCTGACAGTGTCACTTCTGAGCCATATAAATATTTAAATATCCCCATACCTACCCATAAAATTAATATAACAGCAACTATCCTACAGGTTCTTCTGAGGCTTCAACATCAAGTACATTTGATGATGCTCAAAATTGGTTCTCAGGACTTGTCCAGTGAACAAAACCAGTGACTATGCTGCCTCCTGCAGGCAACACGGCACACAGCCCAAAGACAATCCCAAAAGACAGGCTGCAGAGATCAGATGGCACAGAAGGTGGGCCCTTCTCCTTGCAAGGGTGCCTGTGCTTTATCTGGTCATACTGAACATTTAATCCCTAGCTCCTCCAGCATGGCTGCACTTGAAAACTGCAGAACGGTTCTGACTCAACAAGAATGGCATAAGGACAAAACCTGCATCAAACCTCCAGGCGAGGCTAGCACTAGTGGCTCAGGGACCAATGTGAAGTAAATGTCTGGGTACGGGTGTAATCCAACAGGAGCCACCTACCAAGGGTCTGCCTTGTGCCAGTCATGGAGCTTTGTCAGCTGCCCCACTCTAAAGTGTGTGGTCTTCCATGTCCCATGGGGTAGGTGCTTACTATAGTTGGCAGAGGAGGAACTGAAGCACTTAAAGTAGGTGTGGAAACCAGCAGGGGTAAGGTAGTAATTTTGACAAGGTGTGATTAGGTCCAGTCAGGATGTAGCCTGGATGGAAAAGAAGGGCACAGGGCGTGGCAGCAAATGCCTATGGAAGAGGCCAGAACTCTGGTTGTGGTCTGGACAACTGACACCTGTTTGTTCCTACATCATACGGAGCTGGAACCATGCACCCAAGAGCAACTTTCAAGGTCAACATGAAGTGGCTCCTGGTCTCCTGGGAGAGACCTGCGGAACAGATGGGCACACACATCTAGAGCTCAGGAGATGACCTGGGTTGTGGATAAAGCTTGGGTGCTGCCATAAGTGAAGTCATGAGTAATGGAAGTCACAGAGGCAGACTGTCTCTTTCTCGGCCAGCTGAGAAGGCAAGACTAGACTCTTAAGTTCCCTGGGCTGCATTAGAGACAGGCTCTGCCCAACTGCCAGAATTAGATCTAGGGAAGCTCCTGGTAACTGTGAACAAAGGCAGCCTATCAGTTTCTTACTTCCACTTGTCCCCCTCTCCTCCCTGCTAACCCTCTTCCTAGCACCCCACTGTGTGTCTGCTCCAGAGTTCTATTAGGTTTGTTTATAGAAACACAGGTGGTAATCTGCTTACAGGAGCATGGGCCTCTGACCAGTTGCTATAGACACAGACAGACTACAGAGAAAGGGGCTTTTGGAGTCTGGAGGCAAGTAAAGCTAATAAACTGTTCCTACCCAGATCAGCAAAAATAAGGACAACTCCTCAGATAAATAAAGGTCAGGAGATATTTATTTTCTTTAAACAAGATCATAAATAACAAAGAAACGAAGTCGGTCCCAGACTCTGGACCGTGCAGCAGGACAGGGGTAGGAAGTTGTTGGGTGAAAAACGGAGAGGGCTACACGTCACCTAAGACAGTCACAGAAAGATGGGCTTCAGGGGGCTGCCCCTCCCTGCCCGTGGAAATGGCGTGCCTGGGCAGCAGGGGGTGCTGCGGCGCTGTGATGAGGCAGCTGGATGAGGGCAAAGACTGGGTGGGGATGCTAGTCTGTGGTGTTTCTACATAGTGACATGGACCACAAGTGGAGCAAGAAGCTGTGGGTCTAGAAGAGGCAAGCGGGCACTTGGCACACCTCCAGCAACCAACTATGAAAATGGTTAAGTTCAATCATTAAAAACAATTCCACAGGATTTAGCCCGTGGCTTTGTGCGTGGGCTGTTGAACCTGTTGCTCTGTGGCAGGTGAGGGCTCATGAGGCCCTTGGAGCAGCCTGGCCTCAGCCCAGGGCAGGTGCCCAGCAATGTGGGAGCAGGACAGTGGGCTTACCCATATGGGAAGCCATGTGCTTGGACTGGCTGGGCCTGGCTTTCAGGCTGGTTTCTTAGGATGCTTGCTATCCACTACCTCTCCCCAAACTTAAGGCTGGAATCCTGGTCACTCTGGATCTTCCAGACCTGGGACAGTTAAGACTGGGATAAGGGTACCTGACTGGTGTATTTTGAAAGGGAAAAATAAGGGCCAGTGTGTGCATTGCCCATCCCATGAGGTAGGGCAGGACCATGCCAAGAACATCCTCAAGGGAAGGAGATCCCTGAGCCTGGGGAGACATATGGACCCAGGTACACTGCAGGATGCCAGGACAGGGGCCCAGGGAGTAGCTCTGGAGGCTTCACCCTAGGCAAGGCAGGGAGCACAGGAGGGGAGGGGAAGAGCTGGGAATCCCAGACTGCAGGCCACTGTTGGACAAGGGCCCTGGAAAACAATGCTTTTGACAGGTATACAGGAAAGGGTTTGTACATCTGGGAATGGCCCTCTACAGGGAGCCAGTGTTACATGGCTGGGTGGATGGTGAGGAGGAGACAGCGGCATCACAGTGGCCTCTGGTGTGATGTATTTACAACAGAGCTATATGTAGAGGGAGGGGTGGACAGCAGGTCACTAACAGCCAGGAAACACACTGTCAAGGGTAGAAAGAGGGGAGATATTACAAATGTAACCATCACAAGCTTTTATCCAGCTTACTCCTTTCTCCAAGGGAGCCCTCCCTAATGACCACTAAGGCCTCTGCAGGCCTGTCTCATCTCCTCACAGCCCCTCTCGGGGCTAGACAGGGGTGCTGCTCTCAGTGGATGGCTCATTTGACCAAGACATCAAATGTCCAGAAGCCCCCAGTTTGTTATAGAAAAGTCTTCATTACTGACTCCTAGGGTCCACGGATGGTCATTTCAGAGAGGGATGGACAGCGTAAGACCATCATTCTCCTGGTCCCTGTCATGTCCGATGTCCCTACTTCTGTCACTTTCATCTCCCGCAGCCTGGCAATCAGAGTTGTCTAAGGCAGAAGATACTTCTTCAAACTTTCTTTGGTAGGGCACAAGTCTCCCTCATGGAACACACGGGCTGAAAAGCAAGGGCCTCCTCCAGTGCAGAACAGATGCTCTTGGGGCGCCAGAACAACCTAATGTGGGTCAGCACGTCTCTCCTTCAACAAACAGCCCAATCTGTCTCCCTAACAGTACAAAGAATGTTCTAGGATGAGGGCTTGGCTTGCTCACTCCCTCATAGACAAGCCATTGTTTCACTTTTGCCTCCCTTGATGCATGGCACCATCTGGGAGCTTCTGGTTGGCAGAGTTATGCTTAGGTGTTCTGGAAGACCGTGAGCGGCCAGGCTGCTGCTATGGTGTATAGGCCATTCCCTGAGCCCAACAAAGAATCCTCTCCCCAAAATGTCTGCAGTTCAGGGATTGAAATCCCCAATCTAGACTTCTATACAACCTCCACGGCCTGCCCAGCTATGCTCAGCAGGAGGCAGAACATATAATGTCTGGCAAAAGCTGATTCCCATCCCAGCCTCCTCAGAGAACAAAGGGGTCATTGCAGGGGATGAGGAGTGACTCAGATACAGCTCAGCAAGACTCCACTGGGCCAGAGCCATACCAAGAAAACATACCAGCTTGGTGACCTAGGCCAGGCAGACCCCCAAGATACTTGAGTTTTGAGGTTCATGAACCTTTTATGTACTTACCACTGGAATCCTCCGATGGGCTCTGCAAACCTGTGCCGGATCAGGAAAGTGGCAACAGCTTCAGCTACCTGGAAAAGAAGAGGTTTTCCAGGCCCCATGAAGGTAAGTGCTGGAGCTTAGCACTGGAATCCTGTGGGCTTCTGCTGGAAAGTCAGGCCCACTGGTGTCTTCATGTGTACAACTGTCTGGGTAGCTTAAGAGCAAAAGGTCCAGGACCAAGGGACTCCTTGCAGAGAGATGGCTCCAGAGAAGTGAAAGGGAACAAGGGCTTTTTACCTCTATAAGAGTTGTAAGTACCTCATTCTCACTGGAGGAGCCCCTATTAATCTCAGACTGTAACTGGAATTTAAGGTGAAGTGCCTGCTCCTATCACCCTTGTCTGACTTTAGGGTGTAACAAAGAAGATCTTAGCCACAGTACCCTAGGATGAAACAGGAAGTGCCAGCAGCTCCTCAGCCCATACATCACAGCCAAGACCACAGGCACTAACCAGGAAGAGGCTTGGGGAGCTGGCAGAACGACAAAGGTCTTCAAGCAGCAGCTGCAGATAAATCCTGAGGCACAGTGTACCCTACCTTCTGTGAAATCCCACACTACTCCCAGTTGTCCTCTTAAGTCACTGGGCACCAGACTCACCTTGTCAGGGGCATCCTCATGGACTGCATGGCCACACTGGGGTAAGACCTGCATCTGGAATTTCCCTGGGGAGGAGACAAGCAGGCACCCTCAGGAACAGAGTCCTCCCCTCATCACCTCTGTACCTCACAGGTCACTAGGCAGCCCAAGAAGACCTTCCCCAGAGCACTCTGGACAGCGCTACCAAGTCTGATGAGTTAACTGTACCCTTGTTCACTTGCCTTCACCTTTCACTTTCCCTTCTGTACTTACTTGGTATAATTTACTCTGGGCAGAAGACTCAGCTCCTGTACTCACAGGATTTAGAGCAGGGGGAGAGTAAAACAAAAAACTCTAGATGTAGTCCCAAAGGTGAAAATGAGCACATGTGCTTATGATAAAAGTGTGGCAAAGGGGCTTCATGAGCCAGCAGGTACCCAGACAGATCTCTGCACGGAAAGAACAGCCTACCCAAAGGAGAGAAGGTTTGAAATGGCAATTAGCCATGGAAATAAAAGAAGCTTGGAATGGTGCTGATTTGAGCGGCTAGCAATGGTGCTAGACTGGAAAAACAGGTGTCACATGTAGAGCTCTGTAAGCAACATTAAGGATGTTGAAATGGATTATTACAAAAGACACCAGATGAGCATTTAACAATGTGCCAGGCAATGTAAGATGTGCTTTCTCATACTGCATCACAGCATACTGCAAGCTCACAACTTATGGTAATCTGGGGGACAGTACTTGGGATTGAACCTAGGGCCTCATGAATGCTACTCAAATACTACCACTGAGTTATACTTCAACCCCTAATACGACAATTATTAAAAATGAACGGCAGCTGGGCATGTAGCTTTCCTAGTGTATGTCAGTCTAAGGGTTTGGTACCCAGCACTGAAAAGAAAAAGGATGACTAGAGCTGAGGTGGACTGGTCTGTAGCATGAGTGGCAGGTGCCTGGCACCAAAAGACTCTAGATCAATGCTAAGTAGTGGGGGGAGGAGGGGAATGTTTAACTCTCTGAGACCCAGTTTTTCCATCTTACAAAGTAAGAATACTGGAGAAGTCTTTTGGCTCTCATCATTCAAACTGCACAGTAGTTCATGTTTTCAGTGCAGTATTCTACCCACTATAAAAGCTGATCCCACAGTCACATAGGGTAATGAAACTAGCTATGATTTAGGGCAATGTTGCCCCAAGGCTGTGTAATTAGTGAAGGAAGTGAGATCACACCGTTCATTAAGCCTTTGTTAATGGTCCTCCTCCTCCAGGAGGCAGCCACCATCAGATCTCTTCTATGAATGTGTATGATTCTAACAGAGCAAAAGATGGGTCCTACTGCATCCATGGCTGCATGGCCCTCACACTGGTATTCCTATGTGGTGCCATACACACTATACCTCGTAATCCCTTTGATCTCATTTTACACATTAAAACATTCCAGCTGATAGATTACTAGGAAAGTAGTATCTAAAACCTCCCAGCCCCCTATTCTGAAGTTCTTGCCTCCTTCCTCACTATGATGTCTTCTAAACAGACTTTATACTCTTTGATACCTATATTCTCTTTCCTAAAACCTCTGAACATAAGAAAATACTCAGAATACTCACAATGTTAGATGCTTATGTGACACTAATTTTCAGATGCATTGCCCCATTTTAATCCTCCTGTCCTGGAAACACAGCTAGTAGAGTGACTCATTTATAGTTGGAAAAAGGAAAAAGGCAATCACTCTTCAGAAAGGGGAATGTACTTGCCCAGAATCACCCAGTGGTTGGGAGAGGTAACTGTCCAATGGAGGCTGACGCTAACGCTCACACTCTCTCCACTGTACCTCACTATCTCAGAATAGCAATTTTCACATGACTGCTTATTTCCCCACCTCGGAAAAGGATCCATGGGCACAATTTCTAGACGACTTACCCTGCATCTGGCCTATGGTCAGATCTTTATCCAATCTATCAACACCTAGAACAAAACAGAATTGTGAGTAGCTCCCTAGAAGAGGCCTTGTGAAGCAAACAGGTGCAGCTAAGTACTGAGTAAACACGGCCGCACAACTATAAACACCACTGCACTCTGTCAGAACTGACACGACTGTGACTCCCAGAAAGCATATTCTTACCAGATGAAAATAATTTTCAGGTTGAGACTTCTGGGTAATCATGTTGTTTATTTTTAAAATTTATTTTATTTAAGTACAGGAGTATTTTGCCTGCATGTATATATGTGAACCACTTATGTGCCTGGCATCTGTAGTGGTCAGAAGAGGGTGTTGGATCCCCTAGAACTGCAGTTACACATGGTTGGGAGCCACCATGTGGGTAGTAGGAACTGAACTCAGTTCCTCGGCAAGAATAACAAATATTCTTAACTGCTAAGTGATCTCTCCAGTCCCAGTCATGCTCATTTAAAGATGTTTATATGAAAACAAGATTTTACTGTCTCAATTCTCATAGTATTCAGAATGTTGTTATGGCAATGTACATAGCTCTAGAAATCAGGTTCGACCAAGTACAAAGGTCAGGCCAACACCATGTCACCCTGGAGGGTGTTTACTATACCCCGTCAGGTTTAGGCCTGCATATGGGGAGGCTAGGGAAACACGGACAGTTCTCCACTTTACAAGTTACTAACAGTCACATCTAATGAGGTTACATCTAGATGACAGCACCCTCACACTTCTACAGACCTGTCCCCACAGTTTATGGTGAAGCCCTAACCCCTGGTGTATCTGAAGGCAGGGTCTACAAAAGGGAAAATGAGGTTTGTAAGGGTGGGGGTCTCTGACACAATAAGATTAGTGTCCTTGTAAAAGACATTAGAAAGTTGTCTTGCTTTCTTTTAGCTGTGTGAAACCACAGAGAGGTCTGTAAACCAAGAAGAGAACTTTGAGAATGTAACCCAACTCATACTCTGATCTTAAACTTTTAGCCCCCAGACTGTGAGAAAATAAGTTTCAGTTCTTTAAGATACAATAATCAGATAAGTCTGATTATTCTAGCCAAGCACCAAGCAAACACACACACACACATGCACGCACACACTTACCAGCCAAGAGCAGCAATTTTGGAATAGGACAACTAAGAAAGAGATTGGATAAGCCCCGGAACCAGCCATCCCAGTACTTTTCTGTCTTTGCCAGTTCAATTCTCCAGGTGTATGGATGGTCCTTCTTGGTCTGTAGGAATAAAAGCAAATGAGTCTGAGGGCAAGCCATGGAGGAGCAAGACAGAGACCTGTTCTGTGAGGACGAAAGGGGAACTAGCACTCCTAAGGATGCACTGAGCCCAGTCAGCGCAGTGTACACTTAACCCTTCTAACAGTGCTGCAGGCTGTTGTAACTTCTGCAGTCAGATAATCTGAAGCTTTCTTTTTTGCTTCTATTTGTTTTCTTCTGGCTCACATGAGCCTCCAGCATCAACTTCCTAAATGGCTCATATACAGACATGGTCCAACATACCTAACAACGTCTATTACATTTGATAAACTTAGGAAACTTTCTTTTTTAAAAAAATTTTATTTATTTTTACATACATTGATGTTATGTCTGTGTGAGGATGTTGGATCCCCTGAAACAGGAGTTACAGACAGGGGTGACCTGCCATGTGGACGCTGGGAATTGAACCTGGGTCCTCTGGAAGAGCAGCCAGTGCTCTTAAACTGCTGAGCCAACTCCCCAGCCCTCAGGAAACTTTCTTAGGATCACAAAAGCAGTTAATTATTGAGCCAAGATGGAGCTTTTCTTATACCAGTAAGTAAAAAGGACACATACAAAGAAAGCAAAAGAACATATACAAAGACCACACTGTAATAAAACAAAACAAATTTAAAAAAAAAATTCAAGTGAAAGAAAAAGGAGAAATTGTCATTCAGGTTAAGATTATCATCAGAAAAATGTTATAGATTTATGGGAAAGAACAAGTCAATTTGTGAGTAGATACGTTTTCACATTTTCAGATTTATGTTGATGACTAGTAAAGGTCATTCTGAGGAGGCAATGTGACAAATATGAAAAATGTCAACATCTGTCTTCTCTTGACAACAGGACAGCGATGGGCACACAGTATGCTATTAAATATTGGGTGAACTAATATATGAAATAAGTTAAATATTATAGGTTAAATAAATAAACATTATAGATTAAATAATACAGGAGATAGGTTAAATATTATAACTGGAATAATGATTAGGATACAGCACACCAACTGCAACATGAAAATCTAGATGTAGACATGAGATAACACAGCATGTTGAAGATCTGTGGGTGACGAAGATGTCTACATCACCCTAAGTGACCAACAGAGTCAGTGAAATCCCCATCTGGGTCTAAATGATATTTTTTGAAGATATTTAATGGCCCTAAAATCGTCTAAGATTATATATGATTCTGAACAACCAACCAACTCTGCAAAAGAAGAAAACCAGAGAACTTGTATTTCTTGACTTCAAAACCATTACAAGCTGCAGTAATTAAAAGTTTGGGACTTAGGGATATAGCTCAGTGGCAAGGTTGAGCATGTGTGAGGCCTTAAGAACCACAAAAAAGGAAAGTGTGGTACTGCCAATAAAGACTGATAAAGGAAATAGAGGTCCAAGAAATGAACCCTGAGATGCACTGTGGTCACATGACCTCTGCTAAGAGTATTGAGAGCATTGGTGGGGACACAGCCTCTAGCAGTGCTCAGACAACTCAACAAATACACACTCATGCACAAGAATGCAGGCACAGCTGGTAATAAGCAATGGAACGATGTCCACAGCAACAGGCAATGTGGAAACATGAGCTGAGTGTGGCACATCTGCTTGTAGTCCAAGCACTCCAGAGCTAGGCAGGAGACCTGCTAGTTTGAGGCCAGCTTGGACTAAATAGTAATACTCTTATCTTAAAAAAAAAAAAAAAAAACCAACCAAACCAAAGCCTCCCACAATGAAATGCTACTTCATAGCCATCAGGATGGCTACAATCAGAGCGAGACAGCAACATGGTAACTATATGGAGAAACCAGAAGCCTCATTCCCCCTAACAGGAATGTAAAGTGTTACAGCCGCCTGAAAACTGTTCTCTCAGAGTTCACACAGTTTGCATCTTACCTAGCAACACCTCAGGAAAAAAAAAAATCCTATGTCTACACACAAAGTTGAAATGAATGCTCACAGCAGTATTATTCATAATGGAAAAATTACAGAAAAACCCACATATTCATCAACTGATGAACACATTAAAAATGTGGCATATGCATACAATGGGATTTTTTTCAGATACGTAAATAAAGAAAACACTGACGTATGATGCATGTAACAACATGGATGAACCTTGAAAAATCTGTTCTACAGTAAAAGAAGCCAGTCACAAAAGATCACATGTCATATAATTCCATTATATGTAATGTTCAGATTGGTCTGCAAATTTACAGACCAAGAGTAGATTAATGACTGTCTTAGCTAGGAGAGCTGAAGAGAAATGACTGCTTATGGACTCACTGTTTAATACTTTAGCCTGTCCCTCAAATATACTTCTGGAGTTTACAGAATCATAATGGTGCTTATTTTAAAACATTGCCAAGAACAAAGAACAAGCATTAAAAAATCAGGAACATCTAGAAAAACTTGCTCTAATTTTTTGTGTGACTATGGGTGAGTGTACCTGTGCCAGGGGGTAGGTACAGTGATAGTCTCTAACATGAAGAGCTCAATGGAACTAGTGATGTAAGTGTGAAACATGCAGTATTGTTCACAGCACAGAAGGTAAAAGTAACTCACTGCTTTAGTCCCAAATCTACTATTTGCTAGATTTCCTTGGGCAGACCTCTCATTGGAGGGCAGGGATGGAGGGAGAGCAGTGGTGGGGATGCCCTAGGGTCTCTGCATGCTTGGCAAGGTTCCTTGTTCTCGTAATTTTTATTTTAAGACACATTTCACTATATTGCCCAGGCCCCAAACTCATTCTGTAGTCCAGGCAGGCCTTGAATTTGTGATCCTTCTACTTTAGCCTCCCAAGTCTAATTTCTGAGTTAAGATGCTACTATGCTGTAATGAGAGAAAAATCTTTTTCGCAAGATATCACAAGGCCCAAACAGACAAAGCATTATTTATATATTTGTAAATTCTAAAAAAGTATAAAGTATTATTCTGACCAGTGATCTTAAGGATGGCAGGAAGATCCTCATTAAATAAAAAGTACTTTAAAAAAAATATACTTGCAACAGTAGCATCTCCAAAGGCAAAGGAGTATGTGGTAACACCAAGCCTACAAAGACGCTTACAATGTGCCCTAGAAGGTCCCTAACCACCCCTAAAAGCAGTACTTTCCATCACTAGCCTCAAAAAGTTGCCCCACCAGAATTCACTACTTACACAGAAGTGAACTAAACAATTTGTTTCCTGGGAAATTATTTCTATATCATTAGAAGACAACAGGAGTCAGCACTGACTGTCAGGAGTCCATGGCATCTTTAAATGTAGCTCAATTATAGGATTAATATGCACAATTTCATAAAGTGCTATGCTGTGCTGCACCACTTTTTAAGTCCACAATGGAGATGGACTGATAGCCACTGAGGTCAGAAAGCCTGTCCCAGGAGATAAGCCTTCAAGATGCCAAGAGCTGGACACAGAGGGTACGGGTAGGAAATGAGATCCTTTCCCCTTAGAGGCGCCACAGAAACAAAGCTACAGAAGTGAGTAGTCTGGTGAGGAAGCAGTCTGAGGGGAACACAAGAGTAAGTTCACGTTATAAGTGAGTGCTACACAGTGCTCTCCGCCCAGAGATCTCTTACCATAGCCTCCCTGCACCCAAAGTATCTAATGTGACAGAAGTAATATGCTATGTCTGCTTCTCCTCCTCCCCCACCTCTCCAAAATGAGACCTCACTCACCTCCATGTCATCTTCTTTTTTCCTCTTGTTTACTGACTCACTTCCTTCTTCATCTTCTTCTTCCTCTTCTATGATTCCTTCTACTATGGATTTGGAGCCTTCTGGACTTGTAATTCCTTCACACCTAGATTGAAAAAAAAAATACATTCATGAATGGCTTATCAAGTTACCTCAGACAAATTATCTTCGATATTCTTATGGCCTTTTATAATAAGAAGTTAGAGCTAAAACTGTTCCTAGGACGAGGATTGTATGTTTAGGGCTGCGGAAGGTCATGACCAATGTGTAGCTATATGCTAATGGCTAATTTTCAGATCTTATACCAAGAAGGACCCATAAAAAGAGAGTGCCCATATTCTGGGACATAATGACAGAGGTTTTATTGGTATTTTTATACAACCCTCATAGCAATTCTATGAAGTAGTCCTGAAGAGTTAAGACACACATTGTAAATGTGTAAAAAGCAGCTCTGCCTACAAGAGGACAAGGCCCACAGAGCACAGTGAAAAGTCTTATGTTATAGCTGGTAATTATAATGACCAAGGCCAGCAGAACCCTGCAAGTTTGAATGCCTGATCCAAACAATTATTATTTTCTTCTTAAAAATGGTACCTTTTACACAAGACAGGACAGTGGACAGGAGACTTGTTGGCAAGAAGAGTTTCAGCAGGAAGAAATGAAGGAGGGTAAATAGGAGTCAAAATCATAATTTTTATATGCATGTACAAAACTGTCATATCTAAAAAATTAAATAATCAAGTAATGACAAAAAATGGTACCTCTTTACTACATAATTAGGAAGAACAATCACAATTACATGAATAGCTAGTCCTATGATTCCTTGTAGAGTATGGAAAAAGTATACTGATAGATGTTTTGAGTTTTTGTTTTTGATTGTTTTTGTTTTTTGAGACAGGTTTCTCTGTTGTAACTCTGGCTGTCCTGGAACTCACTCTGTGAACCAGGCTGGCTTCGAACTCTCAGAGATCCCTCTGCCTCTGCCTCCAAAGTGCTGGGATTAAAGGCATGTGCTGCCACCACCCAGCAGTGTTGTAAGTTTTAAAGCCTGAAGGTGCTAGAGTCAGGGTTTGTCTGCATGGTAGAGACAATTTATTTTGCTTTTGATAAGGACAGAGCTTGCTTGACAAGGAGAACAAAGAATCAGAAAGGAAAAGGAGGAAGGGGGAATAGAGAAATTGAAAGGACAACTCTCATTCTCTGCACACTGTCCAGTTATGGATCTCTTTGTTACATAACATTTATCGCAAGAAGAGGCTTCTCTAATATGGGTTGAGCAAGGCACTGAACTATTGGTATAGCAGTATGTCATTAGGAGTTATTTTATTGCTATGTTTCTTTGACCAAATAATAGTAGTAGGTTTTTCCAAAGGCCTATCACGAAAGGGACTCCATGGTTTTTCTGTGTGCTTTTTGTTTTGTTTTGTTTTGTTATCAACTTATTTTCTTTTTTAGTTTGTCTGTTTTGCTTATAGGTTTTTATTGTTTTTCCTTTTTGAGACAGAAAGAACATAAAGTTGGGTGGGTAGACAGGTAGGGAGGATCTGGGAGGAGTCAGGGAGGAGAATGAATATACTCAAGATACACTGTATAAAAATTATTTTAAAAAAATTTTTTTTTTTTTTTAAATCGAAGGAAGAGTGGCAGATTTTTATGAACAGCAACTTTCCCTTTTCTGACATTAAAACAGGGTAAAGTGTGTCCACAATGTTAAGCGCAGGCTAACAGTCCCATTAAAATTTAGATGCCAAGTTTCACATTAAGTATACAGAACAAAGTGATTTTAAAAATTATTATAACAACAACAACAAACAAACCCAAAACATGTGTTTTGAAGTCCCAAAGCCCATGGGTAAGAAAGCTCAAGGCAGTGACACCATGATTAAGAGGGAAGAAAGGCTAGAGGAACATGCATCAGTCACACACACACTCACATACAAGGCAGACAGATGGTGCAGTTCGGAAGAGCACTTCCCACAGACGCCTGACAACCACCTTCTATCCCAGGAACCCACTTAGAGATGAGAGGAGAGAACCGAGCTAAGTAAGTGGTCCTATGATCTCCACATCTGTGCTGCAGGATGGACCTTCCCTTCCCACCATACACACAGATAAGTATTTTGTAAAAAAGAGAAATATGACTTGAAATAAAATTTAAAAACCACTGGACTTCTGCATGTAAGCTATGCAGTTTCTTCACAAAATGCTTTACCACTGTTACATGTGTCAGATTTCAAAGTATCAGAGATTCAAAGAGGGTCTTAAACCTGCGCCAAATGTCTGCATTCTCTCTCCTGGATATTACTACTGAAATTACCTTCTGTACGCATGAAATCCGCACCACAGGCCTTGAAATCAAACACACCACAGTTT
Source organism: Cricetomys ansorgei (assembly GCA_026225945.1). Taxonomy (NCBI): domain Eukaryota; kingdom Metazoa; phylum Chordata; class Mammalia; order Rodentia; family Nesomyidae; genus Cricetomys; species Cricetomys ansorgei. Next base: position 5,737,826 of record JAMJFZ010003206.1, read on the forward strand.
AAATCCCAGCTCTATCCTCTACTAGCTGTGTGGTCTCCCAAAAGTCATCTTTTCTCTGAGTTTCCATTTCCTCACCCATTAGACAATACTGATTACGGTAGAAGGGTTTGCTTGATGAATCCAGATTGTGGAACATTCTATATGGCAAACGAGTTTCCTCAAAAATCTACAAGGCAATGGGGCAGAGGAGGAAGGGAAAGCGAAACCTGCAGGGTCAGACACTCAAGAAGTATCAGCAGACACTCATGTATCTATCTATACCTTATTTTGACTTTCACTTTTAACTTTTGAATTAAACAGTAGGGCAATTAAAGCTAACAATAATGTAGCACATATTTCAAAAAGGCCAGAAAAGAAGATTTAGAGTAACTTCACCAAGAAATGAACATTCAAGGTAATGAATATGCTAATTACCCTGAATTAGTCTTTATTAAATATACATAATATTGAAATATTTATTATATTACATCCAAGGACATATACACACATAACTATTATCTGTAAATCAAAAAATTTAGAAAGATTTGAGAAAGTAAGAAATATTACTGCTTAGATTAATTAATTAATGCTATTAGATTTTGAGTTTTAGGTATGATAATGTCATTATGATTATTTTTAATCTTTTCTTCCAGAGTATGAATTCTTACAGAAGGAATCAGATTTGGGTGGAGTTTGCTGCAAGATATTTATGCTTAGGGGAAATAAACAGGCATGCAAACTAAACATCACGGCCAGGAGTTAAAGCACTAAAAATGGGCAGTGCTCACACTAGGGTTCTTTAAATTTCACTAAGACGTGGTTCTTCAGAAATTCAAGATCTGACAAACAAGATTGTGCACATTAAATATATTGTACAGTCCCTAGCAATAGCAAGCACTCTGTGATGCCATTATCCTTTTTATCTAATTCCCGAACTCTTGTCTGGTCTAGTGGACAATGTTTTCTCAATTAATATTTATTTTGTGGTTATAAAAAGGACTCACATAACTCCATCATGAAAGATCAACTAGGTTAAGTAACTTTAGCTCAGCCTTTGAATCCGGTTTTCACTGTAGCTCTGCCAGAATTTTCATACTTGAATTTCCTAGCCACTGGGTTTGGCTCAGTGACACTACAGCCTCTAACACGGGACACTAGAGTAGGTAGATAGGTTAAATGTTTACTCACTGGAATGCTCACCTTTTACTACCAAGAGCTTTGCTAATATAATATAGTAGTTAAAATACTATCAGGCTTTTTGGTTTCTAAATGCAAAACAAAAAAAATCTAGAGAAAATATCTCCGTGGCTAGCCTAACAGAACTCACCTGTAATTTTATCTAAAATAATGAAGTCATTTACCAGTATAGCAGAATAAGCATAGAAGGAGCAATCTAATTCTCTCCTATCTTTTATCCTCTAACCAGCCAAAGAGATAAAAGACCTACTGTTTGACTTGGCCGACCATTGAGACGCGGGCAGACTCTAGGTTTCGAATCTGGCCACTCTTCACACTAGGAAAGAAAAATGAGATAGGACAGAGGTTACTCAGCATTCATCTCAGCACAATACCAAGAAGGAAAGAGTAATTTTGTAGATTCTGTGGGATCTAACAAAAGGCTGCAGTCACCATGTGCACTGTGCAAACAACCGCCTCTCTTTACTTGGCTCTTACGACTGTCAATAAAGAAACCACAGCATTTCAGAGGGCGCTGAGTACCAGTCTGTATAAAGAGCACAGAAGGAAGAGGACACAGATAACATTAATACAATAGAGCAAAGTTTAGAGTAAGTGTTTATTTCCAATGAGGAAGCTGAAAAAGTCTACCCAAGGTTCTACTACACCAAGGACTGAAAGTGAGAAGTTAACCACAAAATAAGAGCAAGACAGAGCGCTGCAGATACACAGCTCACTGAGAAGCTGAAGGCACTGCGGAATGAGTCAGCAGGAGGAAGATTCTGAGAACTGAGTGCAAGATCACAGTGGAGATCACAAGAGAACAGAGACAGAGCAGGGCTGGCAGGCAGATGACAGCTTCCAGGGCCTTGTATGCTACTCTAGTTGGAATGGTGCCCAAAGCTCATTCCCTAGGAACTGGGTTCTCACGGCAACAGTAGAGGGATAGGGCCTTTAAGATGTGATCAGGTTTGGCTCTTCCTTCAGGATCTTCAAGATCTTCATTGATAAAGGAGCTTGCTGGGCTGGAGGGATGGCTCAGGGGTTAAATAGTGCTTGTTCCTCTTCCAAGAGACCAGAACACCCATATCCTAGCACCCATGCAGGCAGCTCAAAATCATGTTTAACTCTAGCTCCTGGTGATCTGATTCCCTCTTCTGCCTCTGTGGGTACCTACACAATTCTTTATTGGCAATTATATATCTGTGTGACACACGTATATACATAAATGAAAAATTAAATCTTAAAAAAAAAAAAAAAGAACAGGAGGTTTGCTATTCAGTAAGTTTGAGGCTGAAGAGATGGATCAGTGAGTACAGGAGCTCTCATCTTAAGATTAATCTACAGAGAGCAAGTGTTCCATTTTGAATCTTCTTTGATTCTTCAAATCTCCATTTGAATCTTCTCCGTTAGCATGAAGTAATTTCATACAGACCTATAAAATTATCAATTGGACTAATGACCACATTCACAATTGGCAGCCTTTAACAGAAGCCACGAGCAATTCTGTCAGAAATTTTTATAAAAACTACTTACTCAAGGTTTTTATTTACCACAAACCCAAATAATTCTAGAGAATAAATAGATCCTCCACCTGCCCTGCTCATTCTAGAACAGATCCTCCACCTGCTCTTCTTTCATCATTTTATCTGAAACATAGAAAGTGAATCTAGAACCATGGAGCTTCAGAGTGGAGGAGGCCTTGGAGATCACCAGCTTAAAGTTCTCACCTTTAGCACAAAACCAGCTGGACAACGGGTGACCTATAATTACTAATATCCTAGGAGATGCTGTATTAGAAAGGTACACTTTGCAGATGACTGAGGCAATTATGAAACTTTTAAATACTTTGTTTTAAAAACATTTCTCTATATACTATCACAAAAAGGTTTGGTAAGTCACTTTCTCTATCTTAGTACTTGGGCTAAAGAAGGAAGAAAAGAAGGAAGGAAGGAAGCAAGCAAGCAAGCAAGCAAGCATGCAAGCAAGCAAGCAAGCTACAACGTAAGATTTAAGACTGAGACAGCACAGATCTGTGGGTTACCTCCATTCAATAGCATTCTCCAGAGACTTGAAGGTTTTCGGACGACCACGCAAGAAATTCTGCATGCTGTTAAGTGCATCCATGGCTGTACCTGGATGTTAAACAAAAATTTTCACCACATCAATAAACTTGTTTTCTTGCTTTGCCATTCTACTAAATACTTATTTTTCCTTTTTAGCACACAAAATACTGTTTTATTTTCATGTATATGTCATTATACTTTGTTCTCTATTACTCTCCTTCCCAACCTACCCCTTTCATGGCTCACTTCAGCTGGTTCTTTCTTCCTCCAGTAAAGTCCCCTCTTTTGCTCTCCTATTATTTTTAATCCATTATCCTCTTTCATCCCACCTTAAGATATCTTCCTCCCCTCATGATGATTCTCTTTCTAGCTTTGTCTCAAAAACACAAATACATACACACACATACACACATGCACACACAATTTTAAATTTACACTCCACATATGAGAGAAAACATGCACTATCTCTCTGACTCTGGCTTATTTTGCTCAACATAATGATTTCCAGTTGCATGTTTTCCTTTAATGTTATGACTTCATTTTTCTTATGGCTGCATAAAATTCATTGTGCATATGTACCACATTTTCTTTATCTATTCATCTATCATAGTTCCATTTTCTGGCTATTGAGAACACAGCATCTATAGACATGAATGTGCAAGTGTCTCTGGGGTGCGGACTTAAGAGACCTAAGTCATATTTCCAAAAAAGATGGAGCTGGATCATATGGTAGCTCTATTCCCAATTTTTTTGAGGAACCTCCATACTGATTTCCAGTGTGGCTACACAAATTTACACTCCAGTCAGCAACGAATAAGGGTCCTTCTTTCCCCATATCCTTATCAGCATGTAATCATCTGTTTTATTGATGATAGGCATCCTGACCTGGGAGAATGGAATCTTTTTTCTGTTTTTTTCTTTTTTGTTTTTTAAGACAGGGTTTCCCTGTTGTAACCTTGGATATCCTGGAACTCACTCTGTAAACCAGGCTGGCCTCGAACTCACAGAGCTCCACCTGCCTCTGACTCCCGAGTGCTGGGAATAAAGGCCTGCGCCACCACCTCCTGGCCTGGAATCTTAAAACAGTTTTAATTTGCATTTCCCTGATGGTTATGGATATGGAACACTTTTCAATTCTTTATTGGCAACGTGTATTTCTTCTTTTAAGAACTAAATTTTTTTTAGCCCATTCACTGATTAGATGATATCACTTTTTGGTGTTGAGTTTTGTAGTTTTTCAAAAATATATATACTAGATATTAATCCCCAGTACAATCTAGCTTTCAGAGATCCTTTCACATTCTGAAAGCCATCTCTTTTTCACTCTGCTGATTGTTTCTTTTTCCATACAGAAGCTTCTTAGCCTCATGGAATCCCAGTAGTTAATTTTTCAGATTATTTCCTTTTCTATTGCAGTCCTAGAAACCCTTGTTCATGCCTGTATCTTCAAATGAACAATACTCACATTATCCTTCCTATTCACAATGACGAAATGTCATCACTTACACAAGAATTGGACAAAAGATTCATGAATTGAAGGCTTGGCCCTCAGCTGGTCACTACTGAGAGGTGGTTGGACAATGAAGACATTAACTTCATCAATAGATTAATCCATTTTCAAATGCATACTGAGCAGGCTGTTTGGAGGCAGGGCCTACTTAGGCGAAGCAGGTAACTATTGGCAAGCCCTGGGAGTATAGTTTGCTCCCAGTCTCCCTCTGTATGCTGTTCTGACTCACACATCCTAAAAGCAATGGACCAGCCAACCATGGACTTAACCTCCAACACTGTGGGCCAGAATGAACCTTTTTTCCCTCAAACTGCTTATCTTAGATATTTTGTCGCAGTGGCAAAAACTACACACACAGTAAACTCTATATATTTGCTTCCAGTAACAGCAGAATTCCATGATACTTGGGTAAAAATAAAGATGCTGTTTAAGAACATTCTGAAGATTAACACAAGCCAACTTTCAATGTGGCTCTCAGTATTTCGTGACTACTGGAATTCACTCCTCGTGTGGTACACACCAATGAATAAGGCTAACCTAATAAGCAGCAGTGAGATTCTCAAGATAAGTCAGAAAATAAAAAGCAGTTTCTTTCTAAATGGTTAAATAAAACTAGAAGACACACACACATGATTAGAAATATATATAGCCATAAATAGATATTAATGAAGGATTCTAGATAGCATGGAAAATGATTGTATAATTTTATAAAGATACAAACACATAGGGGGATACTTCAAGATGAGTGAAAGAGAATAAATTAAGACTAAGGTTATGTTTCCTATAAATTAGTGATTCAGGTTTGGTCAGTACTAAGAAAACTTACCTTCCACAACATCAATCATACAAAGGCCCAAGAGGCTCGGCACCAGGTTAGCTGATGCTGTGTGCACTGCAATTGCACCGCCCATGCTATGCCCGATCAGCATGACTGGAGGAGGAAGGTCCCCGTACATGGCTTCAACCACATTGCCAACATCTCTGCAAAGAAGGAGAGATCTGTGAGAGCTGGAGGATACCCAAAACAGCTTTCTTTGTCAATTCCTTCGTCTGGGCTGTAACTAATAGCTGTGGGAAGTGGTAAAGATCTACATGGCCATCCTATGAACACACCTGTGCGGGCCTGCTTACATGGTCCCTAGCTGAGAGTCACATGCCTAGTTCTCTAGATAAATGGCAGGTTAAGGATTAAGAACTCCAAATTTCCGATCTTTCTTTACATAATACTTTTGTCATCCTACACTCTAGTACAATCATATAAACATATAACTGTGTATTTAACCTAAGCTTGGCATTCTGAAGAAATAATTTACTCTCAGCCTGTCTTCCCATGTATAATGAACGAAGTTTTGGGTAATAAGATGACTATCAGCCTCAGTTTATTTTACATTTATATGTGTATGCTCGTGTGCACGTGCATATCATGGCACTCATGTGGAAGTTGGAGAACAATTTACCAGAGTTATTTTGAGAAAGGAGTAAGAAATAAATGTGAAACTGTTATCAAAAAGTCAAAATATCGTTGAAAAGACTCAGCTGAAAAGATAGATAATAATGAAAAGTAAAAAAAAAAAGAAAGAAATCCAAGCTTCCTTCACAGCAGCATTGATTCTAAAGATGAAATACCCTGTGAAAGGCAAAGTGATATTAGTGTGGAAGGAAAAACTAAAATTTATTCAGTGTTGTTATGACCACCAAATGTTTCTCTCAAATTCATTTATTTAATTATGAAGTTTTATTATTTGTAAGTTTGCAGTGTATTGGTTAGAAGAACAAACATTGATAAAAGCTAAGCCCTACAATTCAGAACTAGAAGGATGTTTAGTGCTCATTCTTATTGGCCTTTGTTCTAGTGAATAGTAGCTAAAGGTAGGACTTATAAAAGTGCCTGGGTCATAAGGGGCTTGCCTCACAAGTGAATTAACTTTCACAGATTGAGTGAGTCACTTGCTGGCTCACAGCTGTTTCACCACGCGAAATTCCCCATCATGCTATAATCCAAGACTAGTATCAGGCTCTAGACTTCCTAGTCTCTAGAACTGTGAGCCTAAAAAAACACTGTTCTTTATGAATCACCAAGTCTGTGATGGGCAATGGAAGGCAAGTGCCCATCATGCACTATGAGCTTTCTGTGTAGACTAATGTAATTCTTCAGCAATCTTGTTTGAAAGGGTCCTTAAAACTATTCTACAAGGAAGAAACTCAGACATATTTACTGACTGTAAAATTAGCCAAGTCAATTAAGTTCACTGAGCCTACCAAAATATCATTGCATTTCCACCAAAGTAAAAAAAAAAATAAAATAAAATTTTTTTTTAAAGCTGCAAATTTCTGCTACCACTCTTAAGTATATTTAAAACCCCTTTCCCTTAGAATGCAGCACTGTGGGTCCAAAGTAATTCCATGAAGTCAACACCATGATGCTTTTTTTGGTTCAAGAAATTTCAAGAACAAAGATGATTTAGAGAAGTAGTCGTCTCTGAAGCAAGTAATGTAAGAGATTCTACAGAGTTTCTGAAAAGTAAAATCAAGTAGTATTCCTATATATCAATATGACAGAGCAGAAAAAAAACCTGTATGCTCATCTTATGTAAAGATATATATGTAATTATACACACAGACATGGATTAGCAGTCAATTAATTTTATGATTCTATTAATTGGGGACAGATCTTTTTTAAAAGGGTTAAAGTTTAGAACAAATACCAGTGTATAAATTCCAGATAATTTTCAATTCTAACAAAGCTTTAATTAGTACGGATAAAATGAATAAAACAAAATAAAATATTCTGGAAGACAGTGAATTCCACATCTTAAAGACACATTAACTGAGTTAGACATTCTCTAAAGATGTTAATATATGAAGGTAGACAGGGTCTAAAATACATAACAACTAGGGCTGGCTCGCTGGCTCAGCAGGTAAGAGCACTTGTTGCAGTCAGGCAGTGGTGGTGCACGTCTTTAAATTCAGCACTTAAAAGGCAAAAGCAGGTGGATCGGAACTGGAGGCCATCCTGGTAAACAGAGTGAGTTTCAGGACAGGCAGGGATACACAAAGAAACCCTGTCTTGGAGGGAAAAAAAAAAAAAAAAACACTGGCTGCTCTTCCCGAGGTCCTGAGTTCAATTCCCAGAAACCATATGGTAGCTTATAACTATCTATAATGGGATCATCTGATGCCCTCTTCTGGTGTAAAGGAATACATGCAGACAAAGCACTTGCACACATAAAAATACATAAACAAAATACATCAACGACATCATATCTAAGCTTAGGAAAGATGTGTTTACCTTTCCTAATCACTAAGCTAAAGGTGACTGAACAATCACTTAGAATTTATTTTTATGAAAGACAATGGTTCTTAAATACCATTTATGGGACTGGCTGCATCATATCCCTTCACAGAGTGTTTTAAGAATATAAATACCAGGGCTGGAGAGATTGTTCAGCAGTTAAGAGCACTGGCTTCTCTTCCAGAGAATGCAACCTTAACGTGTGTTCAAGGCTTCTTATGCTCAAACATTTTTTCTATACATGAGTCCCACATTCCATTTAGCTCCACCAACAGAAGGAAATTTCAAAAGCCTACACAAACTAAGCAACTTTCAAGTGTTTTACGTGATGACCGCCAGATTGGAGACTCTGAGAAAGATGAAGGTGGCCTTCGAGATTAAATAAATAGTAAGGATAAACTGAGAAGAGATAACAGAAGTAAAATTTGCGTTAAGGATTGTCGAACAATTTCACCAACAGCATGATAAAATTGCACCACTGTTAATACGGTGATAAGACTCAGGCAATCAGTGTTTGCTTCCTTACTTTGCCATTGTTTCTGCTGACAGGTCTTCAGAATTCTTGACTTTAGTTTCTCCTAGAAAGAAAATATTTTTTTAAGATAAAATTTACAGTGATAGGAATCACAAAACCAGGAGTAAAAAAATGGGGACTTTATATATTTTAAGGACAGATTTAGCAAGGGTGGTCTATATTTCAAACAAATCTTTATGATTAGCTATTTGGAAGAGAATAATAGCAGTCTACCTACAAGCTAGAATTCCTCCCAAAATACCTACATGGAGTACGCTAGGTTCATTTGTGACAACTAATATTGTTAATATTCGGGATTATTAAAGGGCTGTGTGACTGCATCAAGTCAGTGTCCATGAAGAGCTGTACTCACCATGACTTCGCAGATCCAGAGCCACAATCCTACACTGAACTCTACTGATGATTGCTGCCTGGAAAGGAAAGAACAAAGTGGGAAGATACAGATTTTGCCCAATTACCAGTAACTTTAAATGAATTGTGCTCATAATTCAAGGCAAATACGGGAAATAAAAGAAAACTTGTCTGATCTCAAAGGTTTTCTTTTAAGTATAATAAAAACAATGACTCTCTGGGGCTTTTTGTTTGTTCATTTTGTTTTTTGTATACATTGTATACATTGTGGTCTGTCTCCAACTTTAAAAAATAAACTTTATCCAAGCCCCTCCTTAAATCATCATCTTTCCTAGCCTTTCCTCACACAGTTAAGCACTTCCAGATGCTGGCCCATAGTTTTCATCCATATTCCTTGGGTGGCTTTTATTTTAGAGCCTGAATCCCCTAGATAAGGATCATGATCAGTTGGAAATACTTTTTTGGCTCAGGAATTCCATGAACATGACACTTGAGTCATAGAATTACCCTAAAATCAGAGCAAGCCATGAAATCTATTGAGAGTCACCTAAGTTAGGCACAGCAGCATATACAAGCTGTGTTACTTACATTAACATGATGGGAAGTATTGATATCATGAGAGAGATACAATTTTAGAGGTTTAAAAAAACCTGAGATAACGCTTCTTCCCTAGTGAACCAGATTTTCTGACCGTCATTCAACACAGTTAGCAAATATCATCTCTATTATTTAACTTTAAAACTAAAGTAACCATCTACTCTAACTCTCACATCTAAAACAAACAAACAAAAAAGGCATCATTTGTCTGTGGTCATATAACAAGTTAGTAGTAAAACCAGAATTAGCATCATGGTAAGCTACCAACACAACGTAAACATCCATCAAAAAACAAGCCAGGTTCTTGAGTTACACTTAAAAAACAAACAAACAAACTCCTTTCTACTTCTACTTTCTACTTAAAAAAAAAAATTACCCCCCCCCAAAAAAATCCTTTCTACGCCTATTATTCCTAGTGAGCTCTCTTTAAAGGTAACAGAGGCCTGAAGTTTGCCATATTGTGCTGTTTGCCCCAGAAGAGATTTATTAATTTACAGGAGTTATTGATTGCACTGTGGTAGTAATAAAACCTTCTAGGCCAAAAACAAATCTAAAGTTTGAATAAACTTTATTTTATTTTGTCAAATAAGATTTTGTCAAATCTTCTTAATAGTTCCACATTTTAAAAAGTTAATACAAACAAGCAAAAGATAGATCTGTGGTCAGTAACCATCAATTCCAGCCTTTGGCCTGCAGGCAATGATCTATAATCACTACATGCCCGTCAGAAAACAATGACAAGAATATTAAAAGCAGCCTTTCATTTGCTTATTTAAATAATCTTTCTAAATGACATCTAAAAACTGTCACAAATGAGTAATGGGTTATAGTAGTGAACAACACAGACAATGCCCCTGCACTCATGCTCCTTACTTTTTGTCTAGTTAAGAGCAGATGAGAAAAACAAATGAGTGCAAAGTAAATTCATAAAGTACCATTTCATAGAATACCACGTGCTTTATAGGTAAAGGGTGAGAGCATGTCTGTTAGTGACTTCTGGTCTCATCTCAGACAGCACAATTTGCTATTTATGAAGTAAGTGAAAAACAGCAAGTGAAGAACCAGACACCCAACCATTTCCTCTGTGGGATTTGTGCTATCAACACTACTATTAATAGCAGCTAATATTTACCAGATTTTCCAAGGTACCATTCACCAATGTAAGTGTTTCAAATGCTTTACCTAACTTACTCCTCAGAACTCTCCAGACACAATTCTCATCATTTTACAGGTGAGGAGGTTTTACCAGGAGTTAAGTATCTGACCAGGGCCAAAGGGCCAATAAATGGCAGGGCCAAGACAGTCCTTAACCTTGCCTACCTGATGCAAGGATCTGAGGAGCTTTGAGGAATGCTAATGGATAGTATGAGCCCACCAGAAATTCTGATTAAGTGAAACTGAGGGGCCAAGCTTATCACTATTATAAAGTTCTGGGATTCCGTGGGTAGTCTAAAATATAGAGAATTAGAGACAAGATTGGAAGAAAGATCTGGGTAGAGCCAATCATGGTAGCACATGCGTGGAATTCCAGCTAATGGAATGCTAAAACAGGAGATTCTAGAGTTCAAGCCAACCTGAGCTACACACAGCCAAGGCCTAGTCTCCAAAGTGTGTATGTGGGGAATCAGGATCACATTGTTATCTTATGAATTATCTCAGATAATTTCAGCCTTGAGAAGTACACTGAAAATATATGGCACAGTATTTGTAACTGACAAGAATTGAAGATGTGGAGAAACAACCACCTTCCAAACATGTAATATCCTCTAACATAGTAATGTTTTTGTCTAGACTCAGAGAGGTAGGCTTGTATTTTGTTGCTGTCACAGCTATGGGATTTCTCTAAATTTCAATATACTCACTTGCCTAAACTGAAAGAATTACAAAAAAATTAAATGGGACTATGCGCCTAGGCACTGAGCAGATTATCTAGCATAAGGCAAATGTCTAGAGAGAGATAGCTGCTCATTTTCCTTATTGTGTTGCTCTCTGGGGCTCATTGTTCTCAAGCTCTCGGAGACACTGGAAAATGGCATATAGAATATGATGAAGAGAAAACCTGTGAGAAAATTCCATCTTCATTAGTAGTAAGTGTTATTTATTAAAATTATAATTTGTCTATCAAATTAGTAATGTTTTCCAAAATATTCCTTTTAGCAAAAATACTAGACATTTTCAAACATTGTTGGTGTTATAAATCAATAGCTTTTATATTGATTCAATCATCAAAATATTTCTACCATTTAACATAGAAATTGCACATTTAGAGATTCCAAGCTGAGGGAAAGCTATTGTCTAAAACTAACAATATTCAGTATCCAAATAAAAAATGGCCACGTGAAAGCCAGTATTCTAGCAACTGACTTGACTCCAAAGGTCGGAAAATCCCAGAGCTTTATAGCATATCTGTGAATAAAAACAAAGTTAACAGTGAACAGCAACTATAGCAAATAGCAGGCATACCTTACAACAGAGATATGACTGATGACATGATTGATGGTAAATGATTAAACAGAATATATCCATGAGGCAGAATATGGTACAACTTTGTGAGATAATTTTCTTGGACGGTGAAAGCAGGAGGCATGTGAGACTCTGCTCAAGGATCTCAGAATCTAACACCATACCCAATCACAGTACTCACCTCTCCCTCTATCCCTTTATATTCACTGGCCATGTGTCATAGAGTTTGGGATTTTTCTAACCATGTTATACAACTTCTTTACCAGTCATATGTAAACGAGTTATTTAATAAAGACACAGGGGCCAGGCATGCTAGTGCACGCCTTCAATCCCAGACTTGGGAGACAGAAACAGGCAGATTTCTGTGAGTTTTGGGCCAACCTGGTCTACACGGTGAGTTCCAGATACATAGTAGTAAGACCCTGTCTTGAAAAAATAATACTAAAATAAAATGAACAAAAAGACATGGTTTCCTGCTTTCTCAAATAGAATATAGCAACCAACATTTATCCTCTTCTCAACTGTTTGGGAATGATACCAACATAGTAAATTAGGAAGGAGTACTAAGCATCAACTCCATGATAGGCATTATATGAAGACATTCCAGAATGATAAAGCAGTGCCTGCTCTCCAGGATGTCATGACCTAACTTACTGATCACATATACTGATCATCTCTGTACAGCTGCATTACAACACACACCAGTGCTGCTACTAATTCAAGAATAAAGTATTCCTTAAATATACATAATATATCAGACATAAATAAGCTATGATCTTTGCCTCCAAAAAGTGAGGGATGCTCAGTAAACTACATTCTGGTTTAAAAGTTAGTATATCATGGAATGTAACACATATTGCTATGGCTCAGATGCGGTTTGAGGGTTTCCCCTCCCCACAAAGCCTCAGATGTCAAAATTTGATCTCTAAAGTGAAGACTTAGGAAGCTAAAACTCGATCTGTTAATAGCGTTTAGAGACACACCCTTTAGAAAATGATTAGGAAAGGATAAAAATCCCAAGGGAGGAGGCCTAATAACTGAATCATCATAGCTTTATTTATTTGGAAGAGACAGGGTCTTGCTAAGTAATCCAGGCTCTCAAACTCATGATCCTCCTGTTGTACTATAGAGCTGTAGTAATGAAAATATCATAAATTGAAGTAAAAACAGACACACTGATCAACGGAATCAAACACAAGACCCAGACACAAATTAATATACCCATGAACACCTGATTTTTGACAAAGAAGTCAAAACACACTGGTGAAAAGTCAGGATCTTCAACAAATGGTGCAAGTCAAACTTGATGTCTACATGTAGAAGAATACATATAGATCAGTATCTACCATCCTGCACAAAACAACTCCAAATGGATCAAGGACCTCAACATAAGACCATGTACCCTGAATCTGATAGAAGAGATTGAACTCACTGGCACAGAAAAGTGCTTTCTGAACAGAAACCAATAGCACAGGCACTAACACCAGCAATTAATAAATGGGACCTCAGAAAGCTGAAAAGCTTCTGTATGGCAAAGGACACCATCATTCAAAGTACAGCCAGAGAACAGGTAAAGGTCTTTACCAATTATACATGTAGTATACATGTATACATGTAGAATACATACTACATAAAGGGTAGTATCTTTAACTAACAAAACAAAAAACAAAAAACTGAACATCAAGAAAACAACCATTTAAAAATGGGGTATAGACTAAACAGATTGTTCTCAAAAGATGGAACAAATGGCTGAGAAACACAAAGAACTGCTCAACATCCTTAGCCATAAGAGAAGTGCAAATTTAAACTACCTTGTTTTTGTTTTTTCAAGACAGGGTTTCTGTGTTGTAATTCTGGCTGTCCTGGAACTCACTCTGTAGACCAGGCTGGCCTTGAACTCACAGAGATCTGCTTGCCTCTGTCTCCCTGAGTGCTCCTAGAATTAAAGGCATGTACCACCGCCCGCTTAAAACTACTGTGAGATTTTATCTTACACCAGACAGACTGGCCAAGATCAGTAAAATAAATGACACCACCACATGCTAAAGAGAATGAGGGAAAGGGGAACACTTATTCATTGCTGTTGAGAGTGAAAACTGGTACAGCCCCTGTGGGAATCAGTACGGTGGTTTTTCAAGAAATCAGTCTTCCTCAAGATTCAGCTATACCACTCTTGGGTATATATCCAAAGAACTCTACATTCTATTACAGAGACATTTGCTCAACCATGTTCACTGGTGCTCTATTCATAAAAGCAAGAAATTGGAAACAGTCTAGATGTCCATCAACAGACGGATAATGACAATATGGCACATTTACATAATGGAATATTATTAAGCTGTTAAGAAAAATGAAATTATAAAATTCACAGGCAGCAGTGATGGCACATGCCTTTAATCCCAGAATTCATGAGGTAAGAGACAGGAGGATCTCTGAGTTTGAAGCCAGCCTGGTCTAAAGCAAGTTCCAGAATAGCCAGAGATACACAGAGAAATCCTGTCTTGAAAAAAACCTGTCTCAAAAAAAAAAAAAAAGAAAGGAAAAGAAAAAAAGAAATCCACAGGTACATGGATAGAGCTACAAAAACAAAAACAAAATCACTGATGTGGTAACCAGGTTCCCAAAGACAAATACTGCATGCTATATTGTAGATGTTAGCTTTTAAGCTTTCAATATGTGTGCTACAATCCACATAACCACAAAGGTTAAGTACCTAGTAAGAGACTAGGGGATAGGACAGGATCTCCCAAGGAAGAGGAAATAGACTACAATGTTACAGAGAGACAAAGGGGGAAATGGGAGAATAAATTAAGGAAGGGAATGGGAGAGAAAGGTAGGGAGAGAATATGAGGAGGGACAATTAACACTAAAGGCCATTTGAAAAGCCATATGGAAACTTACTTCTATAGAAGCTTCCTAAAATATATACATTGAAAGGAATCTAAATGGAGTTACCAAGTAATAGGGGAAGACAATGACTGTCCCAACCAAGTAAAGCCTCCGTGCCAGGAATGAGTTACACCTTTTTGGGCCATTGGCTAAAGGGACCCCATGAAAAACTTTTGGCTAACGCCAAAGCTTTTGATTGTTCTTCACAACCTGATGATAAGGCCCTATTACTGAAGACAATACATATCAGTGGACAGAGAAGTTGAGTTTGTGCATAGCTAGAAGCTTCACCCCTACTGACTAGCATTCATGAAACTGGAAGGTACTTTGCACACTACTAGAGGAAAAAGGTAATCATCAATATCTTCCAGCTACAAACCCTGTGACCTACAGCCTACTCCCTAAGATGAAACCCGTATCTGACACTGCTAGAGTGGCCAAGAACCTGAGACTAGGTAGGCCATGGGCCTAGGGAAAAAAACCTACTACTATTATTCTGCTAAAGGAACGCAGCAATAAAATGACTCCTAAAGACATACTGCTATAGATCAGTGCCTTGCTCAACCCACATCAGAGAAGCTGCTTTTTGTAGTAGAAGGGAATTAAAATAGGGACTCACCACTGAACAATGTGCAGAGAGTGAGAGACTTTGGAGTACTCGGTCCTAAATGGGGTAACTTCATCAAAGCCCTCTCTGTAAGGCTCAGGAATCTCCATGGAAAAGGAGGTAGAAAGACTGTAAGAGCCAGGGGTGATGGATGACTCCAAGAAAAGTCTCTTCCAGACACTACAGGACTGATGCACATATGAACGAAGAACATATGAACACATATGCACAAAGACTATGGCAGTATGCACAGGACTGCACAGGTCCGAGCCAGATGGGGTCCCAGCACTAAGAAGAGGAATAGACATGGGGGCCCACTCCTAACCAAGAAGCTATCTGCAATTGATACCCTCTGGCAAAGGGAAAAATCATTTTTCTGCAGTGGAATCTCACCAGGTGTATCAACCACATACTTCAGGGTAGCCCCCATGCCTAGGAATAGTTGGCCAACACAAAACAAATTCAATGGCAGACTGTTTCATCTTGCTTTGTTTGGGTATTTTGGTCTTATTGGTCTTTTGCTTGTTTGATCTTTCTCATTTTTGTGAGGCTTTTTTGTTGTTTTTGTTTCATGTTTGTGCTTTCAATGGAGAGAGAAAGAAAAAGAACATAAAATTGGATTGTTAGAGAGGTAGGGAGGATCTGAGAGAAACTGGGAGAGGTGAAAAACGTAATCAAAATATATGGAAAAATTTTTTCAATTAAAAAAAAGTATTATGAGCTAAAATAAACCTCTTTTATAAACCACTTCATATACGGTACTGTGAAAATGGCGACAACAAAAAGGCTGACCCATGTCAATAATTTTTAAATTATCTGTTGAGATGATAGTTTGGATACAGTAATTCAAACAAAATATTCTTAAAAATAATTTCACTTATGTTTTTAACCTATTCAATATAGCTACTAGAAAACAAGTGTTTTACATTAGATTTCTACATGGCACCACTGGTCTAGAAACATGAGTGAGCCTGCTTGGTGCTGACAAGCAAATGATAAGCATAGCGTACCATAAGAGAAGAAAACACCAAACAAAAGCAATTCCATCAGTGCTGAGGACTTAATATTGAATGCCAATTATCCCTGCCTCCAGGAACAAAGTGAAACAGAGCGGTGACTCATGACCATTTGGCTCCAGGTACCTTGGTGCTGTACTCTCACCTGCTCCCATTTTTTGACTTTCAGTAGTAAACAGAAGAAGCATGTATATTTGCTTGACACACAAGAAGAGAACATTTTATACAAAGCTGTTGCTAATATCTTTCTTAGAAGTATCTCCTCGCACATGGACTGCCTTATTCCTGAGTCAAGGATGTAAGCAAGATTTACAAACAGCAGTATTCACATTAGCCCACACCCTGTACAGTAGACCAGAGCACCAAACTGTTGTTCATTTCCTAAGAGTTCAGAGGTGCAAGTGTGCATATACACATACAAGGAAAAAAAAAAAAGGTAAAATAAAATAAAGCACTACGTAAAAAAAAAAAAAAAAAAAAAGACAGTTAATATTCCAGCATGGATGAGAGAGGGGGTTCATGATGATCCACACCTAGCTGAGGAGCTATTACATCTGATGATTTAGGGTAGGGGAGTCATTTTTTCTTCCAGGATGTGGCCATCACTAACTTCCCTATGTTCCTGCTGATGGCCCCAACATCCACGCACATACAAGCAGCACTAATTAGACTTAATGGGTTACTTAAAAAAATAAAACATATAGGTGGAAGTATTGGGATGGTTGGAAGAAGTAGGAGGAGGGATTTGGGTTGAATATGATCAAGATACATTGATTTCATGTATGATGAATGTATCATGTATGATGATATCAAATAATAAAAATATTTAAAAAATAATTTCCAATATTTCTGAAATATATGCAAGGTACCATGGGAATTCTGAAGAAGACAAAGTGAGAGACATAATCTAAAGCATCTGAAATAAAATGTCTACTCATCTAATATTTAAATTATTGAGATAAAGACCCCACCTTTGACAAAGCACAAATTCTATACCCCCAACACCAGTGCATTATATATATGTATATGTACACACACACAAAGGTTACAAGAACCACTGACTTAAAGAACAAGGGATCTTGAGCATACAATGCTAAATAAAGCTTTGCAATCTACTCTATCCTAACTTTCCTAGGTAATGAATGAGCACAGAAAGAAGAGCTAACTAGTCAAGTCTATCCAGAAAATAATCCCTGCAACACACCAGCTTCTGATACCACCAACTTACCGTGAACACTGCCCAGGAAAGGGCAGAATGACCTCCTCCATGAAGAAGCAGCAGGACTGGACCCTCGGAACCACTCTTGTAAACTCGAAAAGTGTATGAACAGTTAAAGATAATAGGTTTAAGGGTTTTATTAATCATAACAATACTGATTTTTAAAAAAAAACAGACAATAACAACCTATATGAAAACTGCAGATTTCCAAAGAAACTTAAATAGATGTTTCTGAGATATCAAGACTCTTTTGAGCCAGGAGATGTAGGAGAGGTGGAAGGGGTGGGGGATAGGGGGATGGTGCAGGCCTTTAATCCCAGCCAGGACTACACAGAGAAACCCTGTCTTGGAAAAAAACAAAAAACAAACAAACAAACAAAAAAAAAATCAAAAAACCCAAACCAAAACTAAATAACTACAAAAAACTATTCTGAAGCCTGCTGTTAGAATGTGTTCTTTTTTAAGAAAAATAAAGATTTCCTTTTCCCTGAAGAGAACTCAGTCCTTGGTTTCTAGAAACTAAGTCTTCAGCTTGCTGGACTCAGAGTATTTACTTTCAGGAATTTAGTCCTTAATCCCTTACCATGTGCCAGACTACTGCAGCCAAGAAAGATTCTGAGAAAGGCTTGCAGGTAATATCCCATGTTACATAAGGAACTGGTAGGGGATAAATGCAAACAGACAGCGGAACAAAGAACATTTAGGAGCTACCCAGGTCTGACTTAGCACCTTGCCCTTATGTTGAGGCAGCCTCTTTGAGAGGATATATCCTTGCCAGTTTCATTCTCCACTTCCACATCTTCCATGGACTCAAAGTACTGACTCCACGGGACAGGAGTAAAGTCCCGCTTCCGTCCAGGGCTAAGGAGAGGAAGAAAAGAGAGAGCTGTTTCAAATTAAACGGTTATTACGGCAAAATCTTGGCTAATACATACTAACTGTAAATCTAAAATGGAAAGAGCAAGTGTTTTCTCATAAACACAAAGATTGCATAAAATACCATATACAATATTTAAATAAGTCCAAACAGATTTAAGAGGAAACATCAAGATTTTATACAACTGCCAGGCATGGCGGCACACACCTTTAAACCCAGCACTTAGGAAGTAGAGGCAGGGAAATCTCTAAGTTCCAGGCCAGCCTGGTCTACATAGTGAGTTCAAGGACAGGCAGAGCTACATAGTGAGATCCTATCTCAAAAAACAAAATAACAAACAAACAAAAATATTCTATACAATGAAGTCATTAATGTATTTTAATTATGGATAAACTCCATCTATGTGCATCACAAATTTTCACTGACCCTAGTATATAGGTTCATTTCTCTTAATTCATTCTTGTTCTAATTATTCTTACTCATTATTATTTTTTCACATCTTGAATCTCACACTTTTTCATGTTCCTTTTCATTTCCCATCAGCCAAAAGACAACCTTCACAGAAGGCAAACTGATGATATATCAGTGTCTCCAACTTCTAGGAATGCATTTGAAGAGCTGTTTGCATAGCAGTGAAATAACTTATCTAGCTAATGGAATACTGACCATAATAGGGCAAAGCTGGGAAGAACCTAAATATCTATCAGCAGGAATTAGTTTGTAGCACACAGAGAAATAATACTTAGTTCCAAAACAGGTAGCACATATGCTATCTCTAAGATCCAGGTGTAATGGTGCAAGCTTGTAATTCCAGCACTTGAGAGCTAAAGGCAAGAGAAGAGGGTCAAGAGGAGTTCAAGGTACTATATAGGGAGTTAGAGACCAGCCTGGGCTACATGAGGCCCTATCTCAACAACAAAACCGAGATACACCATTAAATAAAAACACAAACATGATATACATTCTATCACTTGTGTAAGACTGGTCAAATTAATCAAGCTTTTTCTGTCTTGGGTTGTAGTGACTAAGCAAAATAATAAATCTTCTTTTATTAGTTTTAAGAATTTTAAACTATATTTTGAATATAATCACTTCTCCTAGATCTCTCACCCTTCCCTAACTTACCCAATTTGTGTGCATTCCCCCCGACACACATCTTTTTTTCTTAAACCTATGAATACAGTTAGTGCTGCCCATATACTCTGGATATACAGTCTTCCACTGGAGTAGGGTAAACTCAACAAAGATCACATCCTTAAAAACAAACTGGCTCTCCTCCTCTCAGCAGCCATCAACTGCCAACTGCTCCTTATATATTGTTGGCAGTTGCTGGGCAAATAGATAGGTCTATCTTCTAATAAAATGTGCCCCTGTTGAAGTTGTAATTTCAGCCCTGGCCAGTTTGTTTTATTTGGGGTTATATAGGAATCCCCACATGAACCATAGAAGCAGAACTTTAATTCTACTTACTCCTTACGTCACTCACAAACACACCAATGCAAATGCTAATTTCACAACCACAACGCAAAGCTTCAAACACATCACAGGTAACAGATTATACAGCTCCAAGTGTATACCTATGATACCTCTACCAAAGCAGTAAAAGCACCCAATGTTTTACAACAGAACAACCACGCCAAATACTTTACAGGAATGGTACTATTTAATCCTTACAAAATTTAGGGTTTTTTGTTTTTTGGTGTTTGTTTTTCTGTTTTGTTTTGTTTTGTATTTTTATCCCATTTCATAGCTTAAAAAAAAAAAGATTTAGAGATGTAAAGTGACTAGAAAGCAGCAGTGACGGGATTCAAATCCGGTTTTTCTACTCTCCAACCCTCTTCAAGCCACGCTCAGCTTTTTTACTTTTTCCTTTCTACTCTCATTTACACTTTTAAAAAGCATAAGGCCTTACTGCACATTATCAGAGGCTTCACTCTCAGAGTCCAAATATGACCAGTTGTGCCAATTCCACAGAAACTTTCTGACTTGGTCAGCAATCAGTTAAAGAGAAACTACTTTGTAAAAATAAAAGTTATTCCTAGGAATCTTCACTCCTAATTTCCTCTTTTAAAAAAATTTGGCCAGGCAGTGGTGGTGTATGCCTTTAATCCTAGCACTCGAGAGGCAAAGGCAGGCAGATCTCTGTGAGTTCGAGGCCAGCCTGGTCTACAGAGTGAGTTCCAGGACAGTTAGAGTTACAACAGAGAAACCTTGTCTTAAAAAACCAAAAAAGTTAAACACAAAACAAGGTTCTAATTTATACCAACTACATGATCTCATCTGGTTAAGGAGTCAGTGGTTCTGGACTACTAAAAGCTACTCTTGCACATGGAGAATTCTAGAACTTTCCTGATATCTACTTTTGAACACAAAATTGTTTATATACTCCAAAACCTCAGTTGATTTAGCAAACAATATTAGACATAAAATAGGTATCTAGTTATCCATCTAAGTTGGTACCAATTTGAAACTCCTGAGAACAAAAACATTTCCCATGTCTTCACAGAACTTGACGCATCAGTAATTAACATGTTGACACAATGACATGAGCCAATGTGAATATAGCATTTAGCTTGGTGTCTCAGTATATACCCATTACTAAACTATTAAATGGCTTGGAGGCTAATAAATACAATTCCCCTTGCTTAAACCTAATAAGGTTTCCAATAAAAGAAAATGAGAGACTACAAAGCTATACTAATCAAGCTGTAGTACAAGAGTAAGGATAAGGATCAATTCAGTCCAAGGCAATTTAATGGGGGACAGAACAGCCTCTCCCACAAATGTTGGGATTACTGAACGTCTATAAGTGGTTTCCACACGACTGCTACTTTCAGAAAGATAGTCAAGTACATTTCATGGACAAAAGCATGGCTCTGAAGTCAGGTTATCTTAGTTTACACTTCATTTCCAATAATTAACAAATTCTGAGCACCATGGCTCTAGTCGCCACAGAGAAACGACTAAGTAACCTTCATTCCAGGACCCGGAGCCAGAGAGACAGAGGGAAAGTGCCAAAGCAAAAGGCTACCTCACAGCAAAAAGCATAAAACACACACAAATCTATAAAGATCTCAATACTAGAATTATCAAAACACAGGCTGTTTTGTACATTTAAATAAATAGTAGAAAATTAAACAAATATGAATAAAATAATTTAAAAAAATTTTTTAACAGATTAGGCAGAGCAAATGCAAAGAATAGACTAGTAGAGTCATTCCTCAGTATCCATTGGGGATTGGTTTCAGGACCCCAAAAAGATACCCCAAATTCTCAAATGTTAAGTCACTTATATAAAATGACTCAGTACTTGCAGTCTTTCTATTTTCAATCATTTCAAGACCACCTATAACACCCAACACAACAGAAATGCTACAGATATGGTTATGCTGCACTGTAAGATGATAAGGGATTGTTTCCTTAAATATTAGAAGCACCTGTAACTTTGCTTTCAGTAAAGAAAGAATCTGCAGACATAAACAACCAACTGTCATTCTTTGGATACATCTAAAACACACTGTAGAAGCAAAGGTAGAGAACAGCAAAGAAGCAAAGAACTACAAGGGAATAACATGCAAGCCTCATATCAAATGAGAGTCCAAACGGTGTGAGTGAAACACGATGGATACAACACAGGGGACAGCCTGTAGGCTTCAGCCAGATACATGAGGCCCAATCAATCACAAGATTGCAAGGGGGATAATACATTACTAAAACTGCATCATTAAGGACAGCACTGAGGACATGTCATACGCTTGTTCATGCCATATCCATGTGATACAGAAAAAGTCTGGAGGAACCTAGTGCCTGTTGGCTGCATCAGGCTGAACATTCTGCTACTTTAACACAATAGAATTCCATAGAGCTGAAGAAAAACAACAGAATGAAAAGATCTCACTGTATCGCCAAGGAGTGATAAGGATGTATTAAATTTTAAAAAGTAGAACAGTAAGTGCACTGTTTTTAACGTAAGAAGGACATAGGAAAATACAAACGTATCTGTTAAAGTGCAAGTATGAAAAAAAAAAATTAGAAGAAATGGCTACTTGTAGAGCACCAGAGGAAAAGTGCACAAGTTGGGCTTTTCTATGACACACTATTAAGTTATGACTCCACATAACCTTGGAGTTATGTGAATTTCAGTATGTTTTAAACAGCTTATGCTAACTGCATAAGATAATGGGTGTCCTTATAAGGTTTCCGTACATGTCATATGTTGATCATATTCACCTCTTCTGCTACCTTTCCATCTTCATCTCAGCTGGTGCTTTCTTCAACATTTCTTAATTGAATTCCATTTTCAAATCTTGGATTTGTCATCATTTCATTCAACCTTATGTTTGCGTTTTCTTAGGCATCGCTCAGGCATTTATTCTCTTCAAATTCATCGACCTGTTTCATTATGTCGTCTTTAAACTCCTTAAATGCTTTCACAATGTTAATGATTGTTTTTTAAATTCTGTGTCCTGGGGTTCGTCTAGGTAATTGCCATTGGAGAACATTTCTTTAGGACTGGTGAATTTTAGGGTAGAAATACTGTCTTGATCTTCCTTCCTTTCTTCCTTCCTTCTTTTTCTGTGGACTTCTTTTGTGAGTTTTGGGTCTGATGTAGACACAGCAAGCCGGGACAGAGCACAGGATATTTGGGCTGGGTTTGCCTGAAGGCTGGATACAACAAGGTAGGGATCAAGTCATGTGGATACAGGGGGCTGGGTGAGCCTGGAATCTAAGGGTGGAATGGGTGGAGCTGAGCAGAGACTGGTAGACCTGGGCTGTGAATTTTGGGCCCCGTCTAGATCAGGAATTGGGAAGGATAAATAGAGGGGAGGATCTGGTAGACTCACTGTGCTGGGTCCTGGCAGATTGAAATGGGCCTGGATGTGGATGTGATGTGGATGGAACAGGAGGAATGAAGTCAGATGGTAGGAGGGGCCCTGTGCAGGCATGTAGGATATGTGTCAAGAGCCTGGAGGTTGGCAAAAGCTAGGGAGTTAGTTGGCCGCACCAAAAAGGAAATAGGACTGGGAGGACTAGGCAGGGGCAGTAGATACACAGATCTGGGGATTAGGATGGTGCACGGAAGTGAGGATCAAGCAGACTCACCTAGCTAGGTACAGAAATACAGGGAAAAAACTAAGCTAAATAGTGAATTTGACTGCATTTGAAATCAACTAAAACCTAAGCTGCTGGGTACTCCTATGAAGAGTTTTTAAAATCAGATTACTTGGTGCAGGAAGACACACCCTAAATCTGGGCTGCACCTGGTGGCAGCCTAGATAAAATGACATGGAAGAAGGAAACTGGCCTTTTGCCCGCTTGCCCTCACTCTGACTGGCAAGTTCATCTATCCTTTTGCTGCAGCCAGTATAAATGCAGTGTCTTCAGGATTCCAATGCAGACTGAAAACCAGCAATCCTCCAGGAATCCTCCAGGACTCCAGCTCTGGATTGGGACTGCTGAGACATCCAGTTCCGTGGACTGAGACAGCCATTTTTTTACTACCCGGAACACATTTTGTAAGCCAGTCTAATAAATCACACATATATCTATATCTATATCTATCTATATCTATATATATATACACACACACAAACACAGATTCTATTCAGTTCTGTTCCTTTATATAACCCTAATACACATGTACACATAAAATAAATGTAAAAATTATTTAAAAATCATAAAATTATAAAAAAAAAATCATATGGGATAGCTCATTTGTTAACTATTTATTAACAAATCACCTTTGACATAGATATAAAAATATAGACTATGAGGGCTGGGAAGCTAGACCAGTAGGTAAAGTACCAGCCTTGAAATCCTGAGGGCCTCCATTTTATACCAGTACCCAGGTATAAAAGCCAGGTGTAGGGTGAGCATTTTTAATTCCAGTACTGAGGAAGCAGAAAGAAAGATCCACTGGGTTCACTAGCCAGCTATACAAAGCTAACTGGTACGCTCCAGACCAATGAGAGACTGTCTCAAAGGAGATAGATGACATTCCTGAGGATGATGTCCAAATTTGTCCTCCAACCTCTTCATGTACCTATTGCCCACATGCACCCACACACGTGAACATGTGAATACATGCAGGTGGTTATGGTGGAGAGTCCTTTATCATATTCTACTGCCCTACGTGTCTATTTTTTGTTTGTTTTTTCTGTTTTGTTTGCTAGTACGATGTTGTGGTATAACTTGAAGTGATGTATTGTGAATATTACTCTATTGCTCATGATTGCTTTTGGGTATTCTGGTTTTTTTTTTTGTGCTTCAGTGTGAATTTTAGGATTTTTCTTCTGCTTCTGTGGAAAATGTCACTGCAATCTTGATGGGGGGTGTATTAAAGCTGTAGATTGCTTTTGCTAATACAGCCATTTCACTCTATAAATTCCATCCACCCATAAAGATGGCATGTCTTTATATCTTCTAATGTGTCCTTTCTTCAGAGTCTTCTAATTTTCATGAGACAGGTCTTATATTTCCTTGGTTAAGTTAATTACTGGGTATTTTATTTTTCTTGAGTGGGAATGTTTAGGAAAACATTTCTTTCTAACTATGTTATGTTGTAGGGTTTATTTTAGTTGTTTAAAATAATCATTTTATGCAGTGTTGAGGTAAGGGTTACCTAGGTCTTGGCATTTTGTATTGTCTGCTGATGTTGGACTTATGTGGGGGATATCTGATTGCTAACGATCTGCCTGTGCTATCAGTAGAACACCTGAGGATTTCTGAATCAATAAAAACACCTGAGCTCAGACGCTCAGGATTTCACTGTCTAGTATGGCACTGGCCATGATGGTGGTTGCCTCTGCTGAGGTCTGGCAGGGATTGTACCTATGAAAAATGCCTCCCTGTCTTATTTGGTGAGCTGCCACAGTAGATGTACTACTACAATGTTATTAGCATATAAAAAAGCCACTGATTTGTATAAGCTGATTTCTGTGTCCTGCTGCTACTTTGCTGAAAAGGTCTTAAAAGCTATTAGCTTTGTGAAGTCTTCAAATACACAGATTCATACTGTCTGCAAATAGAGATAACTTGACTTCTTTTCTATTTGTGTCCCTTTTATTATTTTTTTTTCTTACCTGATTGCTAGAGCTAGGAATTCAAGCATTAAGAGTAAAGAGAATCCCGTCGTGTTCTTGACTTAAGAAGAAATGCTTCTCTGTAAAGCATGCTACCAGTCTGTGTATATAGCCTTTAACAGGTTGAAGTATGTTCCTTCTATTTCTGGTTTCTTTAGAGCTCTTCATCATGAGGGGATGTTGAACTTTACTGAAAGCCCTTCTGCATCAGTTGAGATAATCATGTGATTTTGTCCTTGATTTATTTATATGAAGGACTATGTTTATTGATTTGTATATATCGAGTCATCTTTAGATACATGGAATGAAACCAATGTGATCATGATGTATGATCTTTTCACTGTGTTGTGGAACATGGTTTGAAAGAATTTTATTCAGAATTTTCACATCTATAATTTATCAATGGAAGTGATCTATAGTTTTCAATTTTTTGTTTTGTTTTGTTTTGGTTTGGTTTTGGTTTTTCAAGACAGGGTTTCTCTGTAGTAACTCTGGCTGTCCTGGAACTCATTCTGTAGACCAAGCTGGCCTCAAACTCACAGAGATCCACCTGCCTCTGCCTCCTGAATGCTGGGATTAAAATGTGTGCCACTACCACCCAGCAGTTTTCTTTTTTTAAAAATTTTTTGAGTCAGTGTCTCACTCTACAATCCTACCACAGCTTCCTAGGTGCTATGATTACAGGCATGCAGCACCATGTCCTGCACTCAATTTTTGTTTTGCAAACATTAATTTATAAAAACCAAATGCCTTCTTCAAAAATAAGGAGCAAATTAATATGTTAGAAAAAATTCCAAATGATTTTAAAACATAATTATTTTACTGTACACTCTAGTATGGCATACTTAAAGGTAAACAAAGAACTAGAAAGACATTCTAGACACTATGATTTAATATTGCTGATTATTTTTAATGGTTTTAAGTTTGTTACACTGAATGTCATATACACATATATTTAGATAAAACAGTTAGATAATTAGGCTAATGTTCAAGATTGCTGCTCTAAGACAAAAGAGATAATTATATAATATCAAAGTAACAACTCTAATCTTAATTTCAAAGTAGAGATATGAGTGTGCTCATGATTCCTTTTGTCTCAATTACTGTCAATTATGCCTACTGTAAAGGCCTACAAGCAATAATCAGATTAGTAGTAGTGAGTTTTTCTGGTGTCCAGGATGTGAGATCTAACACCACTTCCAGTGTCTGGCATCTGTCTAGAATACTGAACTTGTAGGTCCTTCCTCTATTTCCAAAGACAACAAGCCATGCAGCAAGTTCAAATCTCTTTCAGACTCTAATCCATTCTGCTCTCCTCCTCTTTAAAAGATGTCTGTAATTATTTTGGGCATACCTAGATAATTCAGGATAATCTTTTTATTTTGAGGTCAACTTATTAGCAATACTAATTTTCCTCTGCCATATAAAAAATATATTCCCAGATTTCAGGGTCTTAGATCTTCTTAACTATGGATGCTATCACTCTACCTGGCACAGGTTTCTAAACTCTGTACCATTTTAGAATAACAGATAGAGTGATTTAAAATTGGGCTTTTCTACTCAGTTACACCACCTATGGCAAAATCCTAAATAATTTACTAAAAACTTTAAGATCTACTTTAGTAAGATTTCAGAAGACAAGATCAATATAAATGAGTTATATTTCTAGATAGTTACAGTAAAAAAAAGTTAAATTAATAGAACAGAACTACTAAAGTAACATTGTTAAGATTACCAGGGGCTGGGGAAGGTGAGGATGTAGAGGAGATGGCTCAGTGGGTAAAAGAACTTATTTCAAAAATCTGACTAGAGTTCAATCTCCAGAACCCATGTGAAGGTGGACGGGGAAACTGACTCTACAAAGTTGTCCTCTGGCCTCCACATGTACATGTTGGCATACATGCCCCAACCCGCAGTATCAATACTAAATATACGTTTTTTTAAATTTTTAAAAAAGCAAGCAATACTTAAGGTGGCTGGAGATGATTCCAGGGATAAAATGCTTGGCATTCAAGCATGAACCCTTGAGTTTGGATCCCAGCACCCAAGCAAAAGTCAGGTATGGCTTTTTAACCCTCGTGCTGAGGTAGAGACAGGTGGATGTCTGAAGCTTACTGACTATCTAGCCTTGCCAAATCAATGAGTTTCAGGTTCAGTGAGAAACCCCTACCTCAAAAATAAGATAGAGGACTAGAGAGTTGGCTCAGTTAAGAGCACTTGTTGCTCTTGAGAAGAACCCAGATTTAATCCCTAGCACCTACATAGTGACTCATACCCATCTCTAACTCCAATCCTAGGGGTCCAATACCTTCTTTTGACCTCTTTGTGCACCAAACAAGCATGTGGTATACATACATATGTGTGAGCGAAATATTTGTAAACCTTAGTAAAGTAAATAAATTAAAAGATAACGTGAAGAGTAATTGAAGGCACTCAACATCAACCTGTGGCTTCCATATCTACACACACGTACATATACACACAAGAACGTGTGTACAAACACACATCAGACATAAACATACATACACTTAGAGTAAATAACTAAAAAATGTAATTCTTGTACATTAAAATCTATACAACATCACTAAACAAATAAAAAGAAAAACACCTGTATACATAGATATGAAGACCTAGTATTAACAGGCAATACTCTCCAAATTAATCTACAGAATCTAAAGAATGATTATGAAGATTGTAGCCAGCTCCTCTGCAGAAACAGACTAGCTGGTTCCAAAATTCACACGGAAATGGAAGGGATCCAGAAAACTCAAGACAATTTCCATAAAGCACAAAGCTGGAAGCCTTTCTTCCTGATTTAAACTTACTACAAAGCTACAACACTCAAAATACAGTGATAATACCTGCACACTGGTAGACACACACCACTGAAAACATCAATGGGATACAATTTGACAGCTCAAAAAGAATATTTGTATGGTCAAAGGAATTTTTTTTAAGATGTCAAGATAATGCAATAGAAAAAAATAATTTTTCTCCAAAAAAGTAATGTTGGGATAAGCTGTTATCCATTTGCAAAAGAACCAAGCTGGACCCTTTCTGTATATCACACATAAAAATTAACTCAAAATAGATCAGGTTTACATGTAAGAGCTAAGACTCCTGGGGTTGGGAGCAAAATAAAGAAAAGAAAACAAACCAGTAAGAACAAAACACTTTCTGGCCTACCTCCCGACACCTTTATGGGGCTGTGGTGCAGATTAGCTTGTACTTTGTTTGCCTACAAATAGTCTGCAGTTTTTCTCTGCTAAACGGTTTAATATTCTTCAATTTGTTTTCTACCTTCCAAAGACTTGGTATCCTAGCCTCCTGACTCATTTTATTTCTTTTTCCAAACTACCTTACTATAATTGAGGTTTTGACAGGTTGTGGGGACAACAGAGATAAACACACACATTAATTTCTACAACTTTCTGGGTTTTAAAACTGACAAAACTAAGAAGAAAGGAAGTTAAACACCTTGTCTAAAAGCACAGAGAGCAGATGAGCTAGAACTGGTAGGTCATTTTATCAGCTCTCCATACTGTCCTCAAAATATTAGGTTCTCTATTCTTGAAACCACCAAAGCTGGCAATAAACTCCAGAAATCCTTAGGAAGATGTGAAAGACAACCTGTTCCTACTGTAGGGAAGGAAGCGTAAGAACAGGCGCAAGATCTTTTAGCCTGGTTGAAAACAGAGACTGAGAATAAAGGCTTGTAACTGAAATGATAACAATGGGACAAAGCAGGGGCATGTAGCAAGAAGGGAGAATCAAAGATCTCTCTCTGCTGTATCCAGCTACTCCCAGAGAGAGGACATAGGTGGCACTTTAAAAGATGAATTCCATCTTCAACACTGATTTACCATGCACATGAATATCCTAAGCCCTATTCTTAATTTTGTGTTGTTGGTGGTAAGAATATTAAATTTATCTAGACATCAGGCATTGTGGAGTCTGAAAGTGAAAATAACAGTGGTTTATATAATGTCTTGAATTGTATAATTCAAGACAGGACAGGGTATGTGCAGTAGGACTACTTAAATCATGTGGCTTCAAGCATGTAAGTGAAACTGTACTTCACTGAAAATCATTTTTACACAAGACACTCAATCTACAGGAAACTCTAACCTGCTGTGTCAGATAACATAAAACTATACTTTGTTTAAAAATGCATAGGTAAGAGACTGCTGCTGCAAAGTTTGTTTTTGTATCTTTGATATCTTGATTATCTTTGATAATCAAGAATTCTATGAATTTAGGGGGGAAGGCCTGTATTTTGTTCTACTACTCACCCAACATGAGAACAACAAAGTTACTAACTTCTTTTAACCAAAAACTTAAAAGGATAAAACATGCACTTTCAATGAACTAGAATTATGTGGCCTCCCTACCTATCACATGCCTGGCATAACCTTGACTCTGGTGTCTTATACTATATACGGCTAGCCTCAAACTGTTTTGAGGAGAAAATAAGGTGGCATGCATGTGGAATAAAAGGTATAAAGCAATCTAACAGAAATGTCTTTACTATACTCTGTTGTAGAAGTTTATTTTAGTTTTGTTTAAAATATTGTTTGTGCACTGTTGGGTGAAGAGCTGCCTAGGTCTTGGCGTTCTGTATTGTCTGAAGGTGTTGGATTTATGTGGGGGAATGTTTAATTGCTGATGATCTGCATGTGCTATCAGTAGAACACTTGAGTTCTGTATCAATAAAAACACCTGAGCTCAGATGCTCAGGGTTCTACTGTTCAGTATGGCACTTCCCATCACGGTGGTTCCCTCTGCTGAGGTCTGGCAGGGCTTCCATTTATGAATTTGCCTTTCTCACTTCCTTGCTGAGCTTCAGCAGCAACTACTACAATACTCCATCAATTATGATACATTTCTTTTCATATTTAAAATAGCAATGTTTTAATAATTCATGCAGCCAAGGAACAGTCCTAACTTAATTGTGACCGCCTGTATGATAGTGAACAGCAAAACCAGAATAAAAAATTTCAAGACAGGCATTGACAGTTGGGAAGAAAATCTTGAAGACAAATGTAAAGTGCTCCTCTAATGACTGAGCACTGATGGTGTGAGGGCCAGACGTGCATTCAAATGTAGATGTCAAATGTAAGATGGTTTTACATAAGCATGATATTGGTGTGTGGGCTGCTGTTTGGTTTTTAAGAATCATCCCATGGCCAATGTTCCTGTGAGGTACAGAGAGCTATATTGGTCAGAGTGATTCACGCAAGAGTGAAGACTAAATATGAAAATGTGTCAGGAGTTTTATCTTGCTCCCTTTCAATTTCTGCATGCTCTCATAAGTAAAATATGATCACCCAATAGAGCTCACATAAAATAATGTGAAATGTTTATATCCAAATAGAAAATGAATTCTAAGTGATAATGTATTATGCCACAATGCCTTTTTCTTAATGATTCACTTGACAACTGATGGTACTTTGTATATACAATATTTTCTTCATTTTCCTAATAACAAAATTGTGATGGATTTACATACTTCTTTAGTATAAACTCCCTTTGTATTTTACTTACTTACTTCAAAGCGGTTAGTAATTGCAACTCACATTTGCTGGAGGAATGAGTAACACTCAGAAACAATGAAAACATAGAATTTCCCCTGATGGCTTAGCATTGTCCACTCTAAATTTAAATTGGAGGGAGGGGTCATAAACTTACCTAATAGAAATGAGATTTAATACTGTGATTATTGAGACAGTGATTCCAGCACTAGGGAGGCTGAGGCAGGAGGATCATTTCTATTAAATTGTGTTACACCTTGAACAATGAGTCTGCATTATTTTCTCCTCAAAACTGAGTAAGACGAGTCTTACACATTTTAAGAAAACAAAGTTAAGATTATACTAGTTGTTGCTAATTAGTGAAGCCAAGAAGGGAATCCTACTTTGCTTTTTAAAACCTATCTTCTTTCTTCTACAAGACAATAGTACTGAACCAACAGTATTGAAGTATAATTGAAAACCAAATATGTAGGCAAGTAAGTACAAGCCAATCCTATTTCTGTATGGCCCATGAGTTGAGAGTGATGTCTGAAAGGGTAGGAAGAGAAAGAGACTGCTTAATAACATATGAAAATTAAATGATCAAGGTAGGAAGCTGCTTTGGATTCCAATTCAACAGTTCTTTAAAAGTAACCAAGAACAAAGAAAAGTAAGTGATATTCAAACCTTAGTGTCTACTAATAAAGTATTATTGGAGCATGGTCCTTTCACAGAGGTTGCCTAAGACTATCTGCATGTCAGATATTTACATTATGATTCGTAACAGTAGTAAAATTCCAGTTATAAAGAAGCAATGAAAATAATATTATGGTTGGGGTCACCACAACATGAGGAACTGTATTAAAGGGTCACAGCATTAGGAAGGTTGGGAACCACTGGTCTGGAGAGTTACTGGTGAGGCATGAACTTCCCAAGAGTTGTCCTAGTCACTTGTCACAAACTCACTAGATAAGAAATTTTACAGACGAGGCTAATATTGAAGTTTAATTGCAGCCAGCCACTTAAATCAAGACACTGCTGCTTTGAAGATGCCCTCATTAGCAGTACTTTAAAGAGAACAGAAAAAAAATGCAACCAGATGGCTTGTCATAGGGTTAGAGTTGTCACAGAGCTGGAGTACCCATTACTATCGATAAGGATGTGCTCTTAAAGTAGGTGTTGCATTTGGAAAACTATATACAATTTGAAACAAGCCATTAAGAATCATCTTACTCAAATCTTGCATTAGGGAGGAAAACATGTAGGTTCTGTTATATAGCCAGCAAGGTTTTAAATTCTGCAATAATAGTAGTTCTATTTTAAGATGGCTCAGAGATGCTCCTTTTGGCAACAATGGAGATTGTATTTATATTCAAGTATGTCTGTTGCCAAAACATTCCTTCTATGACACCATGATGGTTGAGGCCCAGCCAGAGAAAAAATAACTGACCAGAACTACATAGCTAGCTAATGGCAGAAGATTTCTACTTACACCCCTAAAGGTCTATGGTTGAGGATATACACAGATGCATGTTGTAAAACACCTGACAGAAACCAACGTCAGCCTTTCTGGTGGGGTTTGAAATAGCTGGAATTTTCTACACATTCTCTCAGTCAATCTTCAAAATATATTGGTAGTATGGAGATAGTGGAGACAGTAGTTAACACTGCATCTGGAAAACCTAAGTGTGGTATCTACCTTTTAAAGGATTTAACAGCTTCTTGGGACAGAAAGCATATCAGCGGGTAAAGGGGCTACCACCATGCCTGACAACCTGAGTTTGATCTCTAGACTCATACGGTGGAAGGAAAGAACCCACTTTTTCAAGCTGACCTCCATGTACACTGTGGGACACCCCACAAACTATTTTCTTTTTTTCATAGCCTGAAAGGCCTTTTCTTCCTCCATTTCTCCCAAATCTGCCCACAAGTGATATACCATTGAGAGCTTGCTAGGTTTAAAAATCAAAAACAAATTATTCTTTTGGAGATACTAAGAGTAGGTTTGCTGACAGTAGGTAACAATGGACCTTTGGTCAAAAGATCCAGGTGAATGTGAAGTTGCTTAAATGTGGCAATAAGATGGCACTGGAAATCACCTCTAAGCCATGGTGTAAAGAAATGAGAGAATTTATAGTTTAAAAAAAATTGAAGCCTTTACATTTGTTAATGTTGGGGCTTGGGATATGCATCATTGACTACATACTCCACACAGACATATCTAAGTGCACAGCTCTTTCATTCTTTTCCTGACAGCAATGAATCAGAATTGGTCTGAATAAGTCACAGTAATCAAATTCCTATGCCAATGATTTGGAAAAATAAAGACAGAGCAGGCAGAGTTGCAGCAACTGTTAACAAGCAGGAGAAGGAAAAGCCACCATTACAAAGACAGCAGAAGAAAAGCTGCACAAAGTCTGGGGACTGAAAGGGGACATAATACGGCATCAACTCTGGAGTATTCTATGAATAATAAGTACCCACACAGGCATGGCAGCACACACCTAAAATCCTAACATTCAGGAGGCTGAAGCAGAAGGACTGCAAGCCCAGGGCTAGCCTAAGCAACATAGTTAAGATCCTGTCTCAGAAACAACAGAAGTTTATTTTGAAAGCATTAAATAAGAGGAGTCAGGGAAACATGAATAAGGGAAAAGCTACCTTTCCCATCTATTAAAATAAGATTACTAAATCTCCTTTCATTAAAAATATAGCAATGACACAAATAAATAAGCCAACAGAAAAAAAAACTCATTAAAAAAAAACTATGTGGAAATGTGTCACATGATAAAGATGTCATTGTAATCAATGAGGAAAGGAAAATTTCTTTACTAATGTGAAATTTATATAATGGGAAAAGGACTTCAAACAAATAGTATTTCAAAAACCGGCAATCTGTAGACAAAGCTAAAACCAGGCCTGTTCCTCACTTAGCACATCACGGTAAATTAAACACAGAGGTAAAACAAGAAGCCACAAAGGTCGTGTGAAAAAAACATAGAAATTCCTTTACAATCTCAATGAGAAAGGGCAGTTTATGTGACTTAATTCAAAAGCAAGAAATTCCAGACAGATATATTAAAATAATTTTAAAACAATTTTTACATGGGGAAAATACATGCAAAATAAAAGGGCAACTGGGAAACTATTTCTGACACCATTAAAGAGAAAATATCCCTCATATATAAAAAGCTTTAAAGAACTATTAGCAAACTGTTTGGCAATTTCTTCAACCTAATTTACATATGACATTATAATTCCAGTCTTAGCTACACAGGATAAATGTAAACATACTTCTACACAAAGATCTCTACGTAGATATTAATGATACCATTATTCCTAAGAGTATTAAAGTAAAACAACCCAAGTGTCCATCTAAAAGGGGGAGGGGAGGAGAGGAGAGGGGAGGAGAGGGGAGGAGAGGGGAGGGGAGGAGAGGGGAGGAGAGGGGGCTGAGCTGTTAGGAGCATAGGCAGCTCTTGCAGAGGACATGGGTTTAAATCCCAGCACTCACATGGCAGCTTACAACTGCCTGTAACTCCCGTTCCAGAGGCTCCAACACCCTCACACAGACATACAATACCAATGCACATGAAATAAAAGTAAATAAAATTTTTTAAAAAAAAAGAAGAAAGGGGAAGGGGAGTATATATTCATACAACAGAATAAATTGAGTCATAGAAAGAAATGAAGTACTGATACATGCAACATTGATATATCTTGAGAACATCATGCTAAGAAACTAGTTACCAAAGATGGCAATGCCCAGAACAGGCAAATTCATAGAAACAAAAGTAGATTAGTAGTTGCCAAGTGGTTGGAAGATGAAAGAGTAACAGCTCTAGGTAGTTTCTTTGTGTGCAATGAATTAGTGGTGGTTCATTGTGCAGCTTAGCAGACTAAATGAAAAACAATTTCATTTAACATTCATTGTGGTGCTGGGGATCAAACCCAGGATCTCCAGCAAACTAAACACACGTTCTATCAGAGAACTTATCACTACCCAAACTGCACACATTAAAAGGATGAATTCTATAGTATTAAAATATAATTTATGCTGGGCAATGGCAGCACTCACATTTAATCCCAGCACTCAGGAGGCAGAGGTAGATGGACCTCTGAGTTCAAGGCCAACCTGGTCTACAGAGCAAGTTCCAGGACAGCCAGGGCTACACTGAAAAACCTTGTCTCGAAAAACAAACTACAATGTCTATATTATATACACATATATGTGTATGTGTGTGTATATATATATATATATATATATATACACACATGTTGTATGTATCGATAATTCATTTCTATGACTCAATGTATTCTATATATATAATTTATTTTAATAGAATTTAGTTTAAAAAATAACAAACCAGAAACAAGTGGAATTTTTTTTTCAGTAACTCATTCTCTGACCTTCAACAAATCACTTCATAGTGTTCTTTATTCCTTCCAGCTGAATTAAAACCTTTCTAAGACATCTGGTATCCATAACAGATTTTGAAAATTGAATAAGAAAATATCAGAAATGAATAAACATATAGTAACTCACATAGCCATAGTCTCAGCTACTAAAAGGTGAGAGCATACCTAAAGACCAGAACTTGATGACTGGCCTGGGCAACATAGTGAAACCCTCTAGCAGGAAAAAAAAAAAAAAAAGCTAATAATGAAAAAAAAATTTAAAGCATTTATTTCACAAAATAAAAGGCCTTCTCACAGCTCTCAAAATTTAACATTTACTAGCCATCAAGAGCTTCTGTATCAGAAACCTTGTATGTTTTTCAGGTATTATCCCATTCTCACAATTCACAAAAGTTAGCAGAAGCACTTTCAAGTTTAGACAAAACAGACTCTAAGAAGGCCAAGTGACTTGGCTGATATAAATGCTCGAGCTGGGCCTTAGACTTTATCTGTCTTACTCTGAACACCACACTCTTTGGCACAAGAAGATCAGTGAACTAAAACATCTGGAGTCCTGAGTTGAATACTGTTTCTGCCAATGATTCTGTGGTACTTAGCAAGTCATGGATATTTGTTAAAAGAAAATGTTACCTGAGCATGTAATTCCATGTGCTTGTAATTCCAGTGCTTGGTCAGAGGCAGGAGAATTAAGGGTTTACAAGATACTATCTCAAAAAAAAAAAAAAAAAGGGCATTCGGGGAGAAAGCAATTAATGCCTGCCTCCCTCCCCCTCAGTTTAATTCATTAGTCACAAAAAAGCACTGATTTCTATGTGTCAGTTAAATCATTATAGAAACATCAGAGATACTTTTGTTTGTTTGTTTGTTTAATAATATTGGAGCTGGAGAGACGGCTCACAGGTAAGAGCACATCCACTTCTGGTAGCTCACAACTACTTGTACTCCAGCTCCAGAGGCTCTGACATCCTCTTCTGTCACCACAGGGACCTGCATTCATATGTATACCCACACATATACACATATTTTTTAATTAAAATTATTGATAAACCACAAATATGTTAAATAACGAATGGCTTTACTACCCTGTAGTCTTTCCAAAGGTAATGGTATGCACTCAAGCAGTGGTTGAGATACTCCCCTCAAGCATAGCAGGGTTGCAAGGCAAGTAATGATCTCAATCCACTTTAATGAGAAGAGCTTCAAAAGCTGTAATAAACTCAAGCAACTATATGCTTGTGTCATCTAAGAGCATCTATTAAGGAATTATACCACCAAGATTACAGCCTTACTCAAGAGCAGCACCGGTGTACTTGAAAAGGGAATGGATCCCAAAGGCTAAAGCTAGATTGAATTCTAGTTCTACCACCAACAGTAGTTGGGTGACTTTTTACCTGATATAAAATTTCCTTACCCATAAATGGGGGGGAGTCTATTTTCAGGGTTTTAGGTAGATTAAACCAAATAACATAATAGAATTGCAGTGACAATGAAAAACATTTTAAAAATGTTACTCTTATATTACCATGAATATATTGGAACTTCTAAGTACTATTTGAAACCAAATGATGGAAACTCAAGAAAATCCATAAACTTGAAATTCATAAAATTGGAATAAACAAATATAAATAAAGTTTAATGAAAATGAGGCAAGAGAGCAGGGTGTCATGGCAAACACTTCTAATCCCAGCACTAGAAAGCCAAGGAAGGAGGACTGCCTAGAATTTGAGCCAGCCTGAGGCCCTGTTGGAAAAAAAAAGTTGTGTGTTTTGTCAATGCCTACAATCCCAGCACACAGGAGGCAAATGCAAGAGGATCCTCCAAGTTCAAGATTAACTTGGTCTACATAGTGAGTTCCAGGCCAACCAGGGCTACACAGTAAGACCCTGTGTCCATCATAACAAGGTAGGAGGAAGTAGCAAGCATAACAGCAAGTAGAAGGAGAAATAAAAAGGATGCTTTGAAACTGAAAGAAACATTTGTCAAATCAGGACCAAGAAAAAGAATCCTAGAATGACAAGACAAACAATTCAAGTGTAAGCAGGGTGATAACCATGAATCAGATCAAGAGGTCTCTGTCTAGACACACAATCATACTCCCTAAAGCCCTACTCATTAACTTTTAGGTGTGCCTTACTTAGTAGCAGGAATATTTGAGTCTTGGTTTCCACATTTACTAAAATAAAATACTTCCTCTGCCTTTGAGTCTACCTTACAGAGTAAAAATAGAGACTTCTAGAACTCTATGGTTCCTCAACCACAAGACACAGTGGTAAAATGGGACAGTTTCTAACTTCTCTTCTAGCTTTATGACTCTAAGAGGAAGAGTATTACTACTAGCATGAGACTATTTAGAAAACTTATGTACTAATAAGGAAGCCAAAAAGGAAAATCAGACACTTGAAGACCACATACAGTTCATCAGCACCTATCTTCTCTTCATAACACTACGACAGAGAAGCATTTTTCTGCAGGGGTTGGTAGCACACACCTGCAATCTTAATACACAGGTAGTTGAGGCAGGAGAATCAATCTCAGGCCAATCTGGGTCACAAGCAACACCCTGTATCAAATAAACAGCGTCTTTCTAAACCATTATCTTTTCCAGAATAAGCAATGCCCTAAATCAATGAAACCAAATCATCTATTTAAAAAGGATAAAGTACCAGCAACTATAAAATCTTTTAATGAAAAGATTTTCTCTTAGTGTTGTTCCAATTCTTCATTTTTCAGAAAACTTATTTTGATAAAGTAAGGAGTTGAGGTCTACTTAAACTTACCTGAAGAATGTAGAATTGTTTTTAAAAACCAGCATTTAAATATATTTGTACAGGTGAATTCCTGAAAGATCCATTATAGTTAAGAAAAACAGCCACTAAACCAGGTGTGGCAGGAGGATCACGAGCTCAAAGTTAGGCTTGGTTATACAGTTAGTGAGACCACATTGGAGGGTTGGGGGGGGGGTGGCAATAACTAAAAAAAACAAATTAAAAATAAGTATTACATTTTAATTTTATATTTTAGGTTAATTTTCCAAAATAATGGAAAGGTCAGCTTCCAATTCTCTTTATGTCTTTTCAAGACTAATCTTTATTTTATCTTATAACTTCCCCTTCCTTCTATTTTGCATCCACCAATCTATTTTCAGTTAAATTCTTTTCATTTTTCTACTATAGATCATAGGTCTCTTGGATTTTGATTTTTCCAACCATTTTCACCACCCTTCTACCCCAATTCCCCGCTTTAATCTGCAGGAGTCTCTTCTTCTCCAATCCTATAATCAACCTTCATAGTAGGATGTTGCAGAAGTTTATTTTCAGTTACATTTAAAAATGGTTGTTTTGTGCACTTTTGGGTGAGGGGTTGCCTAGGCCTTAGCATTTGTATTGTCTGCAGGTGTTGGCTTTATGTAAACGATGTTTCATTGCTCATGATATGCACGTGCTATCAATAGAACACCTGAGGACCTTAGGTATCAATAAAAACCCATAGATGAGATGCTCAGAGTCCCACTTGTCCAGTATGGCGCTTGCCATGACAGGTGATTCCCTCTGCTGAGGTCTGGCAGGGTTTGAAAATGCCTTCATGTCTTCTTTACAAAGAAGGCATTTTCAAAACACTGTGGGTGTGTAGTGCTACAGTACTACATCTATCTTTGTTGTCTTTTGGTCAGTTTTTAAACATACTGCTTCTTTGAAACGGAATGTATCTCTTTGGTAGTCCTTTCCCCAGGATTATCTACCAATTTATCTCTCGAATCTCAAATACAACACATACCTCTTTTTTCTTTACAATCCGTAATCCTCTAAATAATCTAATGACTATTCAATTCTCTCTGCTTTCCAGCAACTCTTCTCTAGTAACAGTCATGTTCTCTACCTTTGCTTAGGCCTATTCCCCAAGCTTTCTAATTCAACACCCTCATTCTCTGAACCCGACTCTTAAACTTCTGGAAACTTTCTCTGGAACCTTCTACTACCTAGTCTCTGTCTCAGATGTTATCTCTATATAGTTCTATATACTCAAACAAAAGCCTGGCTAACTTACTTGATCCACCAAACCCCCTCAACTTTACTCTCAGTCATTCCCCTCAACTATGGCAGATTCCTCCTCACCCAATCTCATCACTTCTAGAGTTGCTTCCCGTCATCCCTTAAATTATCCTTTCATCTTTCTCAACCTTGTCCTTCTTCTCCTCTCTCTCCAACAATGTTATCTGTCCTCCAATTTCTATGCCCTTAGTGCCTCACCTAGTCACGGACTCTACCTTCTACTCCATCTAAATTATCTCCAGGCCAAGGCCAGCATTTCCTCCAATTTCCGTGTCCCTTCCCGTGGCACTCTGAACGCCCAGACATCATTCTCCAATGGCCTGGGCCAGGCCTCTTGGGAGGGAGGCACAAGTCACGTACCCCATCCGCATCTTGGCTCCGCTCTGACTGCCCCCGCTGCCGGGTAGAGGAGGGCGAGAGGGTAGGCGGCCTAGGTGCATGCTTTTTTCAAGGGCCGACATCAAGGGAGGCCGCACGTCGACAACAGTAGCTGAAGCTCGGTCCCACGATACGTGCGGACCAACCGGTCGCAGCTCACTCCTCTAACGACGTCTAGTCGCCTTTGGAGATCACCCAGCCACCGGCAGCGCCGCCTACCGCCCACTGGCTAAGTAAACCCCGCCCCCTCGCCTCAGCGCTTCCACCGGAAGTGCGCAACAGCCTTTCCACAAAGGAAGCTGGGTAACGGAGTCTGTGGACCACCTCATACTCCTGTCAGAGAACTCGACAACTCTCGCCGGAAAAAAAAAAAAAAAAAAAAAAAGGTCCTCCTGAAGGCAATGCATGCTGGACAATGGAGTTCTCAAATGGTGTATCACTTTGCGCTTGCGCAGCTGCAGATGCTCGGGCCGAACCTCGCAAAGGTAGGGAAGCAAAGCATCCTGGATGTTGTAGTCCACTCACAGGCAAGCACGACGCAGCTGTACGGGAACTGTTGGAGGAAGAGTTGCTTCTTCCTGCCTCCCAGACTTCCCAGCGGCGCCCGTTGCCGGGGAACGCTGGCGCCGTGGGAAGGGATGGCGGGAGCGTCCTGCTTAGGAGCTGGCACCTGCGTTGAGTTGGTGACGAAGGTCCCGGGCTCACCATGAAACAACGGAAAGGCCAAGGGCCTGGGGGCAGCCGTGGGCGCAAAAAGAGAGGTAACTTTATCGGACCCAGGTTAAGGAAAGCATAAAAGGGCGAAGGAATTCTAAGGAGACTTCCACCCACTCCGGCTAAACGAAACAAAACAAAAGCGGACGAAAGAGAACCAGAAAGTTGAGAGAGAATTTTTTTCTTTTTTAAAGAATGGAAATAGCGCCTGTGTGTCGATTGATGAGGCAGAGTGAGAATTAGTAAGTACAGATAGGAGAACAAAAAAATAAGAGTGCTTTTTCTGACAAGTATAGATGTATATGTGGTAGTAGGATTTGGCGTAGGGGAAAGGTCTTAAGAACCTTAGATGATGAAAGGGTGTTTGGTAGAGGACTTGGTTAAATCAGTAACCCAAGCTCAACAGAAGAGTAAGGATTGTTAGTTCCAATGACAGCAGTTACTCTAGCAACTCAGGGCAGATCATGAAACTGAAAATTAAATATGTGGCTATCGTCAAATGTTATATTGGTTGACCCTGACTTTTGAAATTATAATTGTCTCTTTAATGAAGACAGTGATGGTACACTACACCCTTGATTTGGGGACTGAACTGAAGCCACAAATCTGGGAAAGAATCTTGACCAAGCTATCTAAAGATCAATAAAGCAATTTTGAGGTAATGCCTTTCCTACCAGGAATGATGGAGGCTCTGAGACGAATGAAGTCCAATACTTTTGTTCCCTGTGTCAAATCAGTCAAGCATTGGTTGATAAGAAGAAAGTCAAAGTAGAAATGTAGTA
The DNA here is from genome assembly GCA_026225945.1 of Cricetomys ansorgei. Classification (NCBI taxonomy): domain Eukaryota; kingdom Metazoa; phylum Chordata; class Mammalia; order Rodentia; family Nesomyidae; genus Cricetomys; species Cricetomys ansorgei. Next base: position 5,779,337 of record JAMJFZ010003206.1, read on the forward strand.
GGAGTATAGAATGACCTTGCTATGGCCTGGGCATGTGCATATACGTTCATTATATGCCTGTATATGCATATACTTTTATATTACAACGAATTATCCCTGAACTTTATGGTGGATCTTTTCTCCACTATAGAGGGGACAAATTGTTTGTTTTAGTTGAAAGAACTGTTTGCATTGATTCCTGGTCAGATAGATTTCAGTATGTTTTCATAATGAAGTATGATCACCCCAAAGGAAAATATCAGAGAAATAGAAAGATGTATACATAAATGGTTTTATTTGTTGAGACAGGATCTCCCTATAATGCTGGCCTTGAACTTGAGATCCTCCTACCACAACCTCTCAAGTATGTTTTAAAGTCTCCTCAAAATCTTTCAGAAAAAGTACTGACTTGAAAGGAAAACCAGGGTTGTAATTGTTTCATTTACGTTTTGACTCATCATCTTTCTGAAATCTAATAACAATCGAAGTTGATAAATATGATGAACCCAGAACTAAAAAAAATAGCAGCAAATCTAAAGATGTTAGTCTCTGACCTTCTTGACTGTACACTTTTGGCAACAAAGACAGTTTAAGATGATCTTTGCTGGAATACTAAGTTGTGTTGATAAACACTAAATTGTCAAGGGAGCTACTGTTTTATGTTTACTGATGGTTTTTAAATAAGAGTGAGATAAAGATAATATATCTTAACTGTGGATTTGCAACAGTATTTAGCAAAACTTCCAAGTACCAAGATTAAAAAATCTGTCCACTTGAATAATTACTTTTGTGGTTTTCATAGTATCTTTCAATTAAAGAAAAGTTTGAATTTACATGCCTTACATGGACTGTTCCTTACTTAGAATAACCTGAATCCAACCTAAATACTCTTAGTTTTCCAGCTCTTGTAAGTGACCAGGAAGGTTATTCTATGGTCTGTTTTTCTAGTTACTTCTCAGAATTAAAACAGGTAGGAAAAGCCTTCTGTGTAGAGACTAAGTAGTTCTGTTTATTTTTTCATTCAAAGAGCATATTAGGGTGTGATGGCTTATACCTTTATCCCAGCTCTCAGGAGGCAGAGGCAGGAGGATCTCTGTGAGTTTGAGGCCAGCCTGGTCTATATGAGTGAATCCCAGATAAGACAGGGCTACCTAGTGAGATTTTTGTCAAGAAAGAAAAAAGAAGCTAATTCTGTTTTCCATAGTTAGTCTAGATTTTAACTCAGTCTTGTTGTGTTCCTCCATAGGTCTGAGTGACATTTCACCATCTACAAGCCTGCCACCTCTAGTTGAAGGGCAGTTACGCTGCTTTCTCAAACTTACTATTAATAAAGTCATATGGAAGATTGCAAAGCCTCCCACTTCTGTACTTGTCCGAGTAAGGTGGTGGGGAGAAACATCAGATGGAACCCTCTTTTGTCCCAGGGATGCATTGCAGACTGAACCAAAAGCTGTGAGAACAACTACCCGTTATGCTATCCGTTGTGGTCCAAAGCAGTTTACCTCGTATCTAACAGGTATGTTTTTGTTTTGTCATCTGAACTGCAAACCTGATATGAAACACACTTCTGTCAGCAGTCTGTTATTTCAACAAAGACCGTTTTGAAACTGTCTTTCCTTCAAAGATCATACAGTCAAGGACAGAGACTAACATAAATGTACGACTGTTGATTCCTGTATTAAAAGACGCCTGCTTTCTTTCTGACCCACTAACCCTCCTCATTTGAGGATTTAAGTTTTACAAATAAATATCATTTACATTTTGATTTATCATCTTACCAGATTTCAGAAAGATGTACATCCTGTAAGAGATAACTATACTTCATCTGAATATTTAAGTTGGTGTTAGGAACTACAGGATTTGGGGAAAGCACCTTCACATTTCTGACCCTATTTCCTCATCTGTAAAATGAGATCAAATAGCTACCCTTTGACCTTCTGGACATTTTCATGAAGAAGCAACCTGGTTGAGTTGAAAGAACACAGATTTGAAGTCTAGATAGTTAAGTTTGAACTCTAGATTCAGACCTGGATTGCTGTGTGCTGCTAGATTTTTTGTTTTGTTTTGTTTTTTAGGCAGGATTTCTCTGTATAACAATGGCTGTCATGGAACTTGCTCTGTAGAACAGACTGGCCTCCAACTCAGAGATTCACCCTCCTCTGCCTCCCAAGTGCTGAGATTAAAGTTGTAAGCCACCACCACTTGGCTAGGAGGTTTCTTAAGATCATAGAGTCTGAGTTTCCTGTTGTAGAGAATATTATGTCCCTGTTAGGAATTATCCTGTACTTGATTGGAAAATGTAAAGTGATTGGTCCAGTACCTGCTATATTATAGGAGTAAGATCTGCGCTGCACTGGAGGATAAAGTTTTAAGTTATTGTCCCTATGAAGAAGTCATATAAAGATTAGTTGAAAAAAGATCTGACTCAAAGCATTAATGAGTAGGCCAGATAGTATGTGAGTAAACATGTAATTACCTCATACATAGAAAATTGTGACTATTCTAGATTGTCAATAAAGGAGAATCTTGTAAAGTATTAGGAAACCAGAACCGTATGCCTGCATTTACTCTTGCTGCTTTACACTGAACAAGCCATATCATCTTTCTGAACTTTAATTTTCCCAGCAGTAATTTGACGGAACCTAACACAAAATAATGTGCCAATGCCCAAATTTCATTTTCTCGCTAGGAAAGAAATTACAGGAAAGGACCCAGATGGGGCAAACCTTGTAAGATGAGTCAGCTGTCAACATAACCAGGATATGTTTCCTAGAAAATAGACAAACTGGGCCAGCGAAATAGCTCAGAGGGCAAAGGCACTTGCCACAGAGGCTGGCCACCAGAGTTTGATCTGCAGGTGCCACAATGTAGAGGAAGAGAACTGACCCCTGCAAGTGGTCCTCTTATGGCCACTTGTGCACTGTGGCAGTGTAGCCTCCAACAGATAAATAAATGAATAGAAAAGAGAAGAAATGGAGAGCTAGGAGGTCTATAATTTCTTCATACAAATGTGTACTATAACTGAAAACTGGGGGAAAGCATGACTAATTCTGAATTTATGTGTGGGCATTTGTCCTATTGTTCTTTTCTGTCTCCCTTCTTATATATCACAAAATTTATAGATGAGCATGAAACAAAGAGTCCAGGTGGGGAAGGAAATAGACCATTGAATTTAGATAAAACAAAAACACAAGGAGCTATAGTGTGTTTTATAGTCTATGAAATACTTTCAAGTCTGTCGTCTTATGAAAACAATCCTTTGATATACGAAAGGTGATTACTTATTCACTCCTTTATAACTGTTTTATATTCTGAAAAGATGTTAATACAGTTATTAAACATTATAGATGTGGTGTTTTAAAAGTATTTTTGTGAAGGAAAGTGAAAATGCAGTTGAAGGATTAAGACTATGGCTCTGGGAAGTTCCAGAATGCATCCACGAGGCCCTGTCCATTCACTGTGCTATTAGCCTCGTTTTCTAGATGGTGGGATGGAAGTTCAAAGAACTAAAAGTGATTAACCCAAGATTACTATAACACACTAGCCCTAATTTTAGGAAGACTCTTGGCTCCAGGATCACTAATATTTCTACTCTTTTATGCTATCTCAAAAAGCTGGAGAGATGGCTCAGAGGTACAGAAGAATACTGTGTGTTCTTCCAGAGGACCTGGCTTTAGTTCCCAGCACCCACATGGTGGGTCAGCCAGCTGTGTCTCCAGTTCTAGGGGATCCAGGGCCCTCTACTGGCCTCCAAGGGGTACCAGGCACAAAAGGGGTGCACAGACACACATGCTGGCAAACACCCATACACATCAAAATTTTTTTAAGGATAGAAGGCTTAATAAGACCTCATCGTTTCTTTTATGTCTTTTCTTCTTTACCCTTTACTCTTTTGCCAGATATAGTGACCATAAACATCCCAAAACATACTTCAGTGGCCCTCAACCATTCTATCTTTGCCACTATTTAATCAGAGAAGATTCATTTGGAATGATTGACAATGGGAATGTGAATAATACTGAATGAAACCACAACAAAAATGAAGGATAAAGATCCTAAATCTGTTAAGAATGAAGCATTGTCTCTTTTAAGCAATGCATAATAAAATAACATGGTATAGTCAACTTTAGAATTGAACAGAACTGTGTTTTAGCTCATTTTGATTACTTTAAAGCTTACTGAGTCTAGGAATGGTATGTGACCTCTCTGATCTTGTTTAACCTCCAGCCTAGAGTTCGAAACACCCGAATCAGAGAATTTGAAAGAAAAGGCCAGGGGTTGGGATTTAGCTCAGTGGTAGAGTGCTTGGCGCAAGGCTTTAGGTTTGGTCCATCACTTTGTGGGGTGGAGGGGGCAGTGAAGTGGCTTGGTGGGTAAAGGCACCTGTCACCAAGCCTGATGACCTGAGTTTGATCCCCAGGTTCCATGTGGCATGAGAAGAGAACCAACTCCTACAAGTTGTCCTATGGCCTCTATATGTGTACTATGATAGACTCACAGACAACATAAAAATAAACAAATAGAAATGTAATTTTAAGAAATGAATTATAAAAAGGGATGAGAGAATCTAGTTACTAGTACATAACCAATAGATATTGGTCCGTTTCTCTTATTCCACATGTGTATAGCATTTGCAGCCTACAGAGTACTTTTGCATCAGTTTATATAATTTTTTTTGAGATAACCACCAGAAAAAGGGCTATGGCATGTTAAGTAATTTGTTTAAAGTCATATAACAGTTATTCAGTAACTGCTATGTGGGAAGACACTGCCCTGTGTAATCTATATGCAGTATCCTCAGTTCCCCCACACAGATGTTAAGATGCCTATTTTATAGATAGTTGAGAGTTCTACCAAAACAGCCTATGAATATTAGAGCCAAGAGAAACCCACATGGATCTTCTCATTATAAGTCCTATATACTTTTCATTTAAGTATTGAACAAACAGTGATAATTGCACTTTGGTAAGAAAATATTCAGAATTTGCACTGTCTTGACATTATTTTAGATTCCATTTGTGTAAACATTATTCTCTTTTTATGAATTAAGGTCATGAAGGGATGTGGGATAAATTGTAGAATGTAGTTAAGGTGTCTATTTTTGTTTATCTTGGTTTCAAGTGTTTTTAGTCCCTCGATACTTCAAATATAACTTAGGAACAAGCAATTAGATACTGGAAGGTCAAGACAAACCTCTCTAGTCATCCAAGAGCAACCCTTTCAGCCCTGGAAAGAATGAGAATGAAGTACTAAGATATGTTGCATTTATATCTCAGTGTTTTAGAACCAATGCTTGACTTCTTGGCAAATTCATTTACTAGTACTTTTTTGTTGTTGTTTGTTGTTGTTTTGTTGGGTTTTTTTTTGGTTGTTTTTGTTTGTTTGTTTGTTTTGGTTTTGATACAGGGTTTCTCTGTTGTAACTCTGGCTGTCCTGGATCTCACTCTGTAGACCAGGCTGGCCTCAGACTCACAGAGATCCACCTGTCTCAGCCTCCTGAGTGCTGAGTTTAACCACTGCTCAGCACTTTTTTTTTTTTTTTTTTAAATGAGATAGGTTCTTACCATGTGGCTACGGCTGGCCTGGAATTTATTGAATAGACCAGGCTCTGGTTTTCAAACTCACATAAATGAATCACTCTGTCTCTTATTCCACAGTGCTGAGATTAAAGTCTTATGCCACCACACCTGGCTGAATACATTTACTAGTATTCTTAAAGGTAGCTTTCTTTTCTTATGTTGCATGCATGTGTGTGTGTGTGTGTAAGGGTGTGTCTGTGTATGTGTGCGTGTGTGCGTGTGTCTGTGTATGTGCATGAATGTATCTTGGGCTCTGTCACTTGTGTGTGTGTGTGTGTGTGTGTGTGTGTGTGTGTGTGTGTGTGTGTGTGACCCAGGTCTCACTGTGTGGTGCTTGCTAGGCAGACTGGCCCACAAACTCCAGGTAGCTGTCTCTACTTCCTCAGTGTCGGGTTTGCAAGTGTATACCACTTAGCCTGACTTCTTTACACGGACTCTGGGAATTGGAGTCAGATCCTCATGCTTGCAATACAAACAGTTTACCCATAAAACCATCCTCCCTAGCCCATGAAAACTGTTTTTCTTATCACATTCTTAATATGCTACATGTTCAATACAATCTCTCCTTTAATATACAGCATTTGTCATTCTCCAAAACTCTTTTCTTTTGATGTTGGTCTCACTCCTCCCTCACATGGTCTGGTAAATAAGTGCCTAGTTTACTTCAAATTTAAAGAAGTTTTTCATTGTATATCCTTTGACTTCCAAAAATCAAAATAGTGAAAACTATCTGAATTTGTTGTAATTGTTTCTGATTAGATATGGCTGTGCTGGTATTGGAAGTAATCACCAAACTTGATCATCTTCCAGTTGGCAGAGTTCAGATCAGTGGACTCGCCCAGCTGTCTCCAACCCATCAAATCAATGGATTTTTTACCATTGTTTCACCAGCATCTAAGAAACTTGGAGAACTTCAGGTAAAAATGTTCTGATTCTTTACTGCTGTGTTCCACTTTTCTCATTACCGTGTCCAAATACCTGATACGAGGCAACTTATGGGTTTATTTTGACTCCTGATTTGAGGGTCCAGTCACTTGTGAGAAAGGGAGGAGCTTGAGGCTGCTTGCTCACATTTGGGAGATAGGAAAGCAAAGATAGGACAGGAGCCTATAAACCTCAAGCCCCTCGCCCAGTGACTCACTTCCTAATGTAGGACCCACCTCCTAAAGGTCCCAGAGCTTTCCAAAGTAGCTCCACCAGCTGGGGATCGAGTGTTCTAATATAGGAGCCTCTCAGGGATATTTCATGTCTAACCAACCAGCGACAACTGCAAAGAAAAAAGTCTGAGAGCAGAAGTCCAGTCTTGTAGAATGGATAGGTCCATGATTCTCATGTCTCATACAAAGTCTCACCTTGTGCCTTACTCATTCTTCACCCCAAGACTGTATCTACCTTGTTTCCCCCTTCTCTAAAGCCAACATTCAGGAGCCTTTCACACTATCTGCTGTGATTCTCCTCTGCTCTGTATTGAATTAATAGGAGCATTAATTATGTCATCATTGTTCTAGTGCAGTATCCAATTATTTATTGCTGGACTCCTCATTTAGAGTCTAGTCTCCCTAAAAGATGAGACTATATTTTCTTGCTTTATTTCCTCCTAATTCCTAATACAGTGCCAAGAAGCGTTTGTTTGACTCATGTAAGTGCTGTCTTTGGTATTGTCACTCACTGATCCAACTTGTATTTTTGATACACTTTTATGTGTCATTAAGGCAGAGATAAGAAATGGTCTCTCGTGTGGTTTTCTAGAACACAGTATGACACATATTATGCTGTAGGTATGCAGAGGATACTCAGAAGAACACAGAAGGATTCCTTTTCTGAGGAAACTCTTTGTGAGTGTGAACACTCAACATTTACATTTTACAAACTCAAGTGATGAATGAATTCTCCCACAAGCCCTCAAACTTCCTCCTCCTGTAAGTGGACTGAGGTGACCTGTGAAGATGGTTTGCTACTCTCTTGACCCAGAAAACCCTACAAAATTATGCAAACCAAACCTTTGTATTAACTTTAAGAACACTGAAATTGCTCAGGCCATCAAGGGTATGCATGCCTAAAAAGCCACCAGGTGTCTGAAAGATGTCATTTTAAAGAAGCCATGTATGCCGTTCTCACAGTATGATGGTGGAGTCTGTAGGCCAAATGGTGAAGTGGACTAGACACAGGGTTAGTAGCCCAAAAAGAGTGCTGCATTTTTGCATCGTGTGTTCAAGAATGGAGAGCGTGATGCTGAACTTAAGGGTTTAGTCATTGAACATCCAAGTGAACAAAGTTCCTAGGATGTGCATTGAACTTACAGAACTCATGCCTGCATTAACTCATACAGGAACCCCCTGTCACAGTGAGATGGTCGTCACTGAAAAGGAACAAATTGTTCCAAAGCCAAAAGAGGAGGGTGCATGAAGGGAAAACCTATCCCAGAAGAAACTGAAAAAATTAGAACTGATGGTGTGGGAATAAATACAGCACAGAATAAATGCAAATAAAAGTTTTCAGAAATTCAGTTGGTTTTACACCTTGCCAAAATTGTCCTAAAGTTCATACAGAAAATGAAATAAATAGGAAAAGAACCCAAGAAAAAGTAGAGAAAGAACATGTAACACTGCCAGATACAAGAATGTACTACAGAAGCACACATGCCACTATGTCAGTGCAACAGAAGAGCAACTCTGAAATCAGCAACTAAGTGGAAGAGCTCACCGCTTCTCACTGGATTTATGACATTTTTATTTAAAAAGTAGTGCTACCTTCACTGATAACTGTACAGTGATAGGAGTCTGGTTTACTAATATGTTTCTAGTGGTGAAGGATTTTGCATCAGGCCTGCAAGAATGTAAACTGTATGTTTCAAGAGCCGTGCTCTGCTTCATTTACCTCAGTCTTATGGAAATAACACAAAAAGAAGAGAAATCTCTGCAACCTTGGGGTTAGTTACGGCAATGCCTGTTCAGTACTGGAGAAATGAAAATAGTTTGTTCAACAGAATTATAATTGTAACCTGATGATGACAAAAGAAAATTTACATTATACTACATGTATGCATTTGATTGATGCCTGGGAAAAAATAAGGAATGAAAACAGCAGTAGTAATATAGGATTTTGTGTGGCCTTCTGTGGTGGTGGTGGTGGTGTCAGTTTTATGATCAAGATATAATTTGAGATATGAAATTCACCCTTTTAAAGTGTACAGTTCAGTTTTTTGATTGATTGTTTTAAGTATATTTACCAGATTGTACAGGCTTTACTACTTTCTAATTCCAGGACATTTCTTTCCATCCAAAAACAGTGCTGTACCCATTACCAGCCACTGTTCCATGATCCCTGTCCCCACCCACAGCATATCAGTCTACTTTCTGTCCTTATATATTCCCTATTCCTTACACTTCAAATATATAGAATATTATATGCTCTTTTGAGACTTGTGTAGAGAAACACTTGGAATTTTTATATTAAGAAAAGCTTTTTGGTTTAACTGACTAGTCACTAGAGGTTCGCGTTCCCACCCCAGCTGTGGTGTAGTTGTTTACGAGTTGGATTTGGAATGCTTGATGCAGGTGGCCATAATTTGGTTGGGTGCAGTCATTCTGGCACCTGTAGCTTGTCTTTGGGATTGCATGCTGCATGGATTTATGGGAACTTTTGGCTTAGGACACAAAAGGTCTGAAGCCCCTAAAGTTGGGGGTCGGGCAGTGGGGGAATGAGGGGGTGTTGTTGGTTGGTGGTTCATTGGTTGGGTTGCTGTTGTTAGTTAGTGTGAGAACAAAGGTTGGAGAGATTCAAGCTTAGGACAGCCAAAAAAGAGGCTGTGAAAATTTCTACCTTTCTTTCTTTCTTTATCAAGGCCACTTGTAAAAGCAGTGAAGATTTCTCTTTCCTTTCTCCTTCCCTAAGTTGAGGGTAAAAGATTGTAGTGTACTGCAACAGATTTTCTCTTAGCGTAATGTTTTTAAGATTTGAATGTATCATAGCATAGATTCCTTTTTGTGGGTAAAGTATTCAATTTTGTTGATTGACCTCATTTTGTTTATCTGTCTTTCAGTTGATGGTCATTTGGGTTTTTCTAGTTTTATGAGCATCTCTAAGTTCTTTTGTGAACATGTGCTTTCAGTTCCCTTGGGCACAAGCGTAGGAGTAGAATTGGTGGGTGATATGGCACTCTGTTTACCTTTGTGAGGAACTACCCGAGTTTTCCAAAGTAGCTGTACTATTTTTTGATCATATTTAAATGTAATTTATGTAATAAGATTTGTATTTTTAGATTTAAAGGTCCTTAGATTTGTTGAATTGTTTTTAATAGATTGAGACAGCGGTCAGAGGCTGAAAGATAGAATTTGGAAATTAGTAGCAATTACAGTGAAATAGAAGCAATGATTAAAATTTTCTTTTTTTCAAGACCGGAAATATGGCTTAGTGGTTAAAAGTACTTGCTGTTTTTCCAAAGGACCAGAGTCCAGTTCCCAGCACCCATTTTGGGCAGCGCACAACTGCTTAGAACTCTAGCTCCAGGGGATCCAACACCTCTGACTTCTACAGACACTTACATTCACATGCACATAACCATACACACAAACAAAATTTAAAATAAAACAAATCTTGTTTTAAAAAGAGATATATAACTTTTTTTAAAGGAAGTATTTTTATAAATTCCCTTTTCCCAGATAAGTGACTATGGAGAAAGGGTGTCGAATGATATAATGGGAAATATAAGCCGGAGAGATAGATAGCTCAGTAAGGTACTTGCTGAGCAAGCATAAGGACGTGAGCATGGATTCTCAGAACCCTGTAAAAAGCTAGACACAGCTGCATACGCCTGTAACCCCAGCACTGGGGTGGAGAGACAAGTAGATCTCAGCCAGTCGAGCTGAAATGGAGAGCACAAGGTTCAGTGATTGGCTTTGTCTCAAAAGAATAAAGTTAAAAAAACAAAGTGATCGAGAAATTCATCCCTAGGTCAGTCTTGGCCTCCATGTTGCTGTCACACAGGCAGTTGTGCCCAGACACACATTTACACAAACATATACGCAATCACAAGCAACTAGATGTGGACAGAGAACCTGGTTACCAAAATAATTTTTATGTTTACTAGATAATATTTATACTTGCTGAGCTTCAATATCTCATTTGTAAACAGCTCTGAAACTTGTTGCCCCCATTAAATGAGATGAAAATACAGAAACGCCCGTTTTGGGCTACCCATACAGTAGCAGCACAGCAAAACACATGCATTCAATAGGCGCTAAGCACACTGAACAACAGGGTTGAGAAGTTCAGTTATGGCAGAAAAGGGGCTAGCATCGTGCCCAAAGGTTCCTATCTAGCCTTTGAGCTAGAAAGGCTTCTATAATTTTAGATGTGAAAGAAAAATATGTAATAAAGTGTAAAATATTTATTCTGGCCCTCTACAAAATAAGTTTGTCAAGTCTCTTGTAAGAGTATAAGGGACCTGGTATGTTCAAAGGAGAAATCAATAGGAGATGGAAAATAAGAGAATTGAGCCAATAAGATTCTGAAGAGAATTTGATGGGATACATTCTTACCATGAGCGCATGTAACACTACTGCCTGTATCCTGAACAATGTGCATTTCATTAGATCACATATGTAAACAGTATTTACTACACACAAACCCAGCTGCATTCAGTGGAAATCCTTTTTAAAAATTTACCATCCTAGTAGGCTTTGATTCTTTCTAGCTAATCTATCTATATGACTTCATGTCATAGATCTGCCCTTACTTTGTTTCAGTGTTTTAAAAAATCTTAGATTTCAGTAGTCTTCTGTTTATTCCATTTTTATCAAGCGTCTTTTCTACATAATGATTATAGTTTGTTTCATAATGGTATGTTTTGGCAATCACATTTGTTCATGTATTACCCATTAGGAATATATTCTCTTCCATAATGGAGCATGCCTATTCCCATTCTCTCTCATTTTTTTTTTTTCCAAGACAAGGTTTCTCTGTTGTAACTCTAGCTGTCCTAGAACTCACTCACTCTGTAGACCAGGCTGGCCTGGAACTCACAGAGATCCACCTGCCTCTGCCTCCTGAGTGCTGGGATTAAAGGTATGCACCACCACCTGGCTGGATTCCTTTTTTATTATTTCTCTTTCACCCCCATACTCTGTGATATACAGATTGGGACATGGAACACATGCATAATTCTTTAACAAATGAGATCTGACCTTGCCCACCTTTTCTGGAGACACGGGGACATGGTCAAGTGTATAAGCCTTGGAGACTTATACACTAGATGATGGCTTTTGTAGGGCAGTCTTGAAATCCATCATGAGTAGATGGTAGGGAGTAAGGAGGGTGAAGCTGCACAAAGATAACACAACGGAGTTATTTGGATGGTGGAACTGTTCCTTTCTTGATTGTGGCAGCTAAATGTATGTATACATATGTGAAAAGTCATGAAACTACAGTTATAAAATTGTTGTTTTACTATAAAGAAATTTTTTTAAAGCCCTAGATGTAATGACAGAGAGTAGTTATCATTCTGCTTCATATTAGGATATGCTAGGAACTTTGCGAATGGATACATATCCTGACCAAGTCACTGATCTTTTCTAGCTCATTTTTGCCACATGAGTATAGGGACTCAGCATTGCTGGATTTTCTAATTTTTTAAAGAGAAGTCACAGATACATATTTATATAAGAAATGTAATTTTTAAAGTATTGCTTTATCATTTTTAAATGGTGTGTTGCCCAGCATAATTCTGAAAATTGGACATTAGATGTCACAAATATAAATAGAAAAATGTAGGCAAAGTACCAAAGAGACCCTGAGTCATTGCTAAAAGGCAGATGAGCATCCTTAACATTGCTTTGTTATGCATGGGAGATGCATATGGTATATTTATGGTATATGTGGATGGTGTGGGCTTCAGAAGAGGGTGATATATTTAGGTGGTAGAATGTGGTCTGGAGATAGAAAAAAATACATATATATATTTTCTCTTATCCTAACAAATGAAAATTGTTTCTAGTGGAGAAAACTTCGGGGACATGAAGCATTTTAAGGTAAAAATCTCCAGTTTAAGAAGTAAAGTCTCCAGTTTGTATAACACAGAAAGTCTGGTTGGGAATATGGCATGTGCTTAGCATGCATGAGGACCCAGATTCAACGCCCAGCATGAAAGATAAGCAAGCAGACGGAGACAGACTGACTCATTAATGACACTGGCACAGAAGTGAACACAAATGAATATAATCAGGAGGGGCATAGTGAGATGGACAAGAGTGAAAGTACAGGAAGTATAGGTGGTTGCAGGGCTGTATTAGGAACACTGAGAAACAGAGGAGTCAAGCTCAGGGTGTAACCAGTCTATTGGTTAATCTGTTTTATGCATCCAAGGATAGATGTTTTGTTTACCTCAGCAACACTCCGCTTCATCTGGCCTCCTCATGCCTAGTACTTTCATCTCAATCATTTGTGTTTCACTCCTAGAAGCAACATTACTCTCCATCCTCACCTCTTCCTGAGCTCAGCTCTCTCCCTAGTGTTTCTGCATCATCTAGTACACATTCTTATCTAAGCAGTTACATTTGATTTTTAGGTTAAGTTCCCTGTAAGATCCATGGTCTCTGGGACAGAGTCCATATTTTGGTCATCTCTGTGCCCTGGGCAATTAGCATAGAGCTAGTATCAACAAATATTAACAGATGAGTTAGGCCAGCACTAAGTTATATTGTAAGATGGCTGCAGAAAATGCACTTTCTTTCTCTGAGCCTTTCTCCACTCTCCAATGTCACAACTGGCTCATAAGTTGGCTGTTACTGGTTCATGTCTGCTTAAGGAAAAGCAAACCTCACTGGCCAATCAGCAAGTCCAAATTAAGTCAGGGATACTTCTGTTCCCAGTACCTTCTGTGCTTCTGAAATGCAGTGGCAGTCTTTGGCAAATGATAACGGTAAGGGAACACCCTGACATTTACATTTGGCAAGCCTGGATTGTAGGTGACACAATTCCAGTGGTCAATGCACACAGTTCTCATCTTGTTTTATTCCTGGTATTTGTCTTTTAGGAAAGTCATAATGAATGAATTTGAAGGATGTTATATTTCTTGGTTCATGGTCAAAATTTACAGGAAGATCTAGGTTTGTTTTTGTTGAGTTTATGTATTGGCAGTTTCTTTACATAAAATATTAATTGACCTTTTCAGAGATATCTGAAAAACTTTTTTTCATTTTGTGTTGGATCATCATTATTTGATTGCCTGTGGCTGCTTAAACAGTTTGTCCTCCTCTCTCTGTCATTGAAGCTAAATTATCAATACTGGTATTTTTTCCCTTCTGAGGTATATATATTCTTTGATTTTATTTCACTCCCCCATTAGGCTTATCCTCAGTTGATCTTTTCAGAGAACTGGAGAACTTTTTTAAATTTTTTAAGAGAAAAGAGATAGGGACAGAAATGTGTGTGTGTGTGTATGTGTAGATCAGAAAACAGCTATTGAGATCTATTGAGTCTGTTCTCTCCTTGGACCTCTATGTGGATTTCAAGGATTGAACTCTGGTCTGTGGGCTGGCTCAGCAAGTGCCTTTACCCACTAAGCCATCTCACTGTACTGAAGAACGTTTTTAACAGTGTATTTAAACACACAGGAGTGAATTATAAGGGAAATCTGTTTTTTTCTTTTTGAGACAAGGTCTTGCTGTGTTGCCTAGGCCTCGAAGGCTCAAAGAGTCCTCCTGCTGTGGCCCCACACAGCTGGACTACAAGCAAGAGCTTATCTCAGCCAGGAAAAACTTAGCTTCTCAATGTTCTTCATCTTTCCTGTCCAGAATGAAAGGTACTTTTTTGTGCTAAGCAACAAACAGTTAAGAATTCGAGCAGATGCCATACCATTTTTTTTTTTATCAGAAACTGAGACACGTTAGTCATCATGCCCGTGATGCTGTGCTAATCAGTCTATAGAAAACTAAAGAATGTGGCTCATGCCTTCAAGGGATCCATAATCTATCAGTGTGAAAAATAAAAGATGCAAATATGTTCTCTAAACCTCGCCTTTTTTTGGAGATAGGGTCTCTCTAAGTATCCTACACTGGCTTGGAAATCATAATTCTGCTTCTGCTGGCATTACTAGATGTGCACTACCACTTCTGGCCTCTGCCTTTTTTTCCCCCTAATCTTATAGTTATGATAATTTACATTCCTGTCATCACAGGAGTGTGTCTGAATGAGGAACACAGCACATTCCTTGCCTATATTAAAGTATTCAGTAAGTAATTCTTATATTGATGGGTAGATGCAAAGCAAGGAGAAACATGAAGAAAGCAATGACCTTGACATCTTTTTTTTGTTTGTTTGTTTTGGGTTTTTTTTTTTGGTTTTTTTTTTTTTTTTTTTTTTTTTTTCAAGACAAGGTTTCTCTATTTTCACTCTGGCTGTCCTGGAACTCACTCCATAGACCCTGAACTCACAATCCGCCTACCTCTGCCTCCTGAGTGCTGGGATTAAAGGCATGTACTACTGCTGCTGCCTGGCTTGACCTTGACATCTTTACCTAACACAGTGGTTCTCAACCTTCCTAATGTTGCAACCCTTTAATATACTTCCTCATGTTGTAATCCCCAACCATAAAATTACTTTCGTTGCTACTTCATTCATGACTGTAATTTTGCTACTGTTATGAATCATGATGCAAATATCTGATATGCAGGTGGTCTTAGGCGACCAGTGAAAGGGTCGCTTGAATCCCAAAGGGGTCACAGCCAACAGGTTAAAAACACTGACCTAGACATAAAGGATCAAAGCTGGAGTAAACAAAGGCATAAAGCAGTGAATATAGGGCACTTAGAGGGAACGCTAGATAATTGGTCTGTCTCATACAGAGGGATGAAGGAAACTTGGGTGCATAGCGAGAGAGGTTTTTGAGGTAGGCAGAAAGCTAGACCTAATCTTGTGAGGAAGGGGTGGACAGTAACTTCTGTTGGGCAGGGAAATCTTACAATTAGTTAACTGGAGGCTGAAGAAAATTTGTTCTGTTACAATTCTCTTTCAGGTCTCTCTTGCCCTGGAGCCTCTGTCAGAAACTTACGACAGTTACAAGCCTCTTCCAACCACTGACAAGACAGAAAATGTGCTTTTAGCTGAGCGAGGACTCAGAGAGAATACTGAATCTAGCAATGCCCAGTCTATGATTCCATCAAGGTCTTGTGCAATACCTACCATCAAAATTGATGGAAGAGAATTAGCGGGCAACAGCAGTAGATCAACTACACCAAGGTAATGATCACATCTCCAGGTCTCTGTGTCTACTAATTCTCACTGCTCTCATGCTTTTCTGTGTCATTTGTGATATATTGAAAAACTGAAACAGTCACTTTTTCAGCAGATAGCTCTTAAGCACCCACTACACCCACTACCATCCTGTTTGGATACCAGGTGCTGCCTTGCCAAATTGCCAAAAGTCAAATTGCAGAAAAAGCCACCTCTCACAAGGCCCCATCTCCAGTGCCGTCATAGATCCGCCTAGCTCTGATGAGTGGACTATTCCCAAGATGGGGTATAAGCTGCTGGCATTTTTTCTTTCTAACAGGGGAAAGGACCACTTGTACTTTTCAGAGAGCTCTGATGCAGTAAAGAGTTCTTTGTGTGGACTACAACATCATCTCAATGCAGGGTCAAGTTTAGAGACTGAAACTCTGAGAGGCAAAGCCCCACAGAAGCAGATGTCCCTCCTCAACAGTTCTGAATTTCAGCCACAAATTAGTACAGTTCCCAAGAGTCACAGTGACTCCTGCATCCAGTCTTCAAACAACCCCCCTACAAAAGACCTTCTTTCAGGTATGTGTCTAGCTGACCTAAGACTACGCTGCATTTATTGGGAGTTTTTTGCTTGTTAACCAGCCCAAAAAGGGAAGCAAGACATCTCTGTGAACCAAATAGCCATTTATGTGAGACTTGCCGTCATCCAGAGTCTCATGTAAAGACAGCTATACTAATCTGACAAATAACTACTGTTTAGATGGGGGGGGAGGGGGGAATGGTTTAGTTTGGTTTGGTTTGGTTTTTTGAGACAGGATTTCTCTGTTGTAACCCTGACTGTCCTTAGAATTCACTGTTTCGACCAGGATAGCCTCGAATTCACAGAGACCTGCCTGCCTCTGCCTCTCAAGGGCTGGAATTGAAGGCATGCACCACCACCCCTTGACTCTGTTTAGATGTTTTTACTTTAAATTAACACATGGCAATGGTATGTGTTTGTGAGGTACTGTATGATATTTTAGTATATGTATTCGGTGAGTAATGATCAAATCAGGTGGCATCTATCTTCTCAGATATTTATCATTTGTGTTAGGAACATTTAAAATGTCATTTATGGAGCTGGTAAGATGGCTCAGCTTCTCCCGCCAAGCCTTGCTAAGCTGAATTTGATTCCTACAACCCACATGGTGAAAGAGAGAATTGATTCCTGGAAGTTGTCCTCTGAGCTCCACACACATAGAGGTGGCATGTACCCACCTCTCACCCCACTTCATGTGTACACAGACGCACGCGCACACACACACATATAACACTGATGTAATTTTTAAAACACAAAATGTCCTTTACTAGCTATTTTGCAGCATTCAATCAATTGTCAATCACAGTTATCCTATGATGCTACAGAATATTAGAAGCTATTCCTTCTTATCAGCTGTACCACTGTACAGCTGATCAGGATACACTCTTGTACCCACTGTCCATTCTCCTCCTACCCCCCCACCCACCTTTCCCCATTTTTGGTAACCTCTCTTATATTGTCTGTTTAGGGATCAACTTTCAAGCTTCCACAAATAAATAAGAAGATGGGTTATTTGTCTTTCTTTGCTTTACTTTATTTCCCTTAATATACTCCAGGGACATATTATTCATCCATGTGTACCTGAGAATTTATAAAGTAGATTCTTACATTGCAAGTTTGGATATGAAGGTAAAGCTTTTATTGTAAAAATATATTAGTTCTTATTTGGTCCCAAATAATTTAAGGCAGGTAGGGTGGTACCAAATTCATTTCACATTCTAAAAACTCATATTTTTCATGGGGACATCCAGTGCTGCAGGTGATCCTTATTGCTTAAGACTGGGAGTTAAATTCTATTGTAGTGTTTACAATACTACAGACTACAACAGAAGGAGAACAAAGACAGTTTAGTCATATATGTATATGTTACTTTTCTCAGTGCTATGATCAAGTGTACCTGACAAGAAGGTTTATTCTGTATTATGGTTTAAGAAGAAATATTGTCCTTCATGGCAAGGTCTTCAGTAGGAGCATGAGGCAGCTGATCACATTAGCTCCTGCATCAGGAAGCAGAGAGAGGACAGGAAGTAGGGCCAAGGCTATAATATAAAAGTTCAAGACCTGCCCTTAGTGGACTACTTTGTCAAGCAAAGCTCCATTTCCAAGTTTCACAACCTTCCAAAACAATGCCACCAGCTGGTGACCAAGTTCAAACACATGAGCAAGCCTCTGGAAGACATTTTACATGCAAACCACAATAAAAAGCAAATGGGAACAGCACTATATTCCCTCAGGTCAGAGAGTGGTATGCAGTTAACTTTATTATTTCTGTGACATCAAGAGCATGACAGGATGTGTCTCCATTCCCATGAATAAAATTTCCAAAGTAGATACCAGTATCATTTGTGTCTTAGTTAGGGTTTCTATTGCTGTAAAGAGACACCATGACCACTCAACTCTCATATAGTTAAGTGTTTAATTGGAGCTGTGTTACCTTGTCAGCATGGTGGGAACCATGGCGACAGGCAGGCAGACATGGTGCTGGAGAAGTAGCTGAGAGTTCTATATCCAGAATGACAGGCAGCAGTAAGAGAGTGTGAGTCACTGGATCTGGCTTGAGCTTCTGAAACCTCAAAACCTTCCCCCAGTGACACATTTCCTCCAATAAAGCCACACCTCCTAATAATGCCACTCCCTATGGGCCTGCGAGGACCATTTGCATTCAAACCACCACAGTTCATAAAGGTGTCTTATAGATAACTACTTAGATATAGGGATATATGATTTTGTCATTTTTATGGTGATGGAAATCAGACCGTGGGCCTTCTGCGTACATAACATACACTCTACTACTGAGCTACTCTGTTGGTATCTTTCATCTGAAATGTCTTATGAATCTCTTTTCTTAAAAATATACTCTAGGGTTAGGTCTTAGGGGTAAAAGCACTTGCTGTGAAAGCCTGGAGACCTGAATTTGATCCCTGGAACCACATAAAGGTGGGAGGTGAGCACTAACTACCGAGAGTTGTCTCTGACCTGCACGTGCACACCATGGCACATGTGGGCCTGCACTCACACACATACATGCACACAATAATAATAAATACAGTACTCACATGCGCGCGCGCACACAAACACACACGCACACGCTCTAAGATTATAAACCAATAGTTTTAGTCTTTCAGTTTAAAGAGTTCATTTATAGGGAAGAAAATTGTCCACTACACTTAGCACTTATCAGATTCTTTTGCACCAGACTTTGAGGAAGGCATTTGTTTGTTCATTAAGGAAGCATTTATCCAGTGCCTACCAAATGTCTGGCACTCTTTGGTATGTCAGAGATGTAGCCACTTTAAGTTTTTGTTTAAAAAGAGCCTGTCTCGGGAATCTGCTATTCTAGATGGGAAGACAAACTAGGTAAATACATATTATATGTTATCTGGTGGTGATGACAGAGGAGGTAAATTAAGCAAGGAAGATGAGAGCAGAGGGTGCTAGTTTTCATATCTTGGCAAAGTAAGACCTCGGAAAGAAACTAACAAACAGCCAGGCATTGGTGGTGCACACCTTTAATCCCAGCACTCAGGAGGCAGAGACAGGCAAATCTCTGTGAGTTTGAGGCCAGCCTGGTCTACAGAGTGAGTTCCAGGACAGCCAGAGTTACAACAGACAAACCCTGTCTCAAAAAAAAAAAAAAAGAAAGGAAGAAAGAAAAAGAAGGAGAAAAGAAAGTAACAAACAAACTGAAGAGGACTAGAAGCATAGCTCAGTGGTAGACGTTTGCCTAGCATATGTGAGGCCCACAAGCACCACAGGAAAGAAAAGAAAGGAGGCAAGTTCCTTCTAAGAAGTCATTGGTAAAAGAACCACTAAAAAATTCAGCCTGAAGAAAACAGCTCCCACTCACTAAGCACCACTAAGTTACATACTAGCTCCTTGCCAAGTGTTTCATGCACAGAATTTTATCAATAAAACCACATGTGGTAGAGATGGTTAACCTCAATTTTAAAAAAATTTTATATTCATTTATTTGTGTTTGTGAGTGTGATTTGTGAGTGCAGGCATACATATGCTATGGCACATGTGGGAATGTCAGAAAACAACTTGTAAGAGTTGGTTCTGTCTTCTAAACATTTAGGTTCTGGGACTCAAAGTCAGATTATTCAGTAGCATAGCAAGCACCCTTTCCCACTGGGCCATCTCACTGGTCCTGCTAACTTCATTTAAAATGAAGACATGAACTAATAGTTAAGGAGCTTCTGCCCTGTCAAAAGTGGCAGCCTCTCCTCACTTCAGTTCATAGCTGACTTAGACTTTAAGGCTAAGGCCTTCTGCTTCTTCTTACTATAGGTTATCTGTGTAGTCCTACCTGCATTTTTTTTAAGTTAAGACAATGCTGAACAACTATTCAAGAAAGCAAAATATGCTAAGCACAACCCATTGATTGCCCATATTTTCCTTTCCATTAGTGTTACTAAGACAAGTGGATTTAAAGATGAAATAAGACAAAATGTGGTTTAGTGTAATAGTCCAGTGTACAGTAAATAGAGGGGACCATTTCAGCAGGTTGTGAATTTACTGCCACTGTAAATGGCCAGGAATGGGCTGGATGGCCTTCTGATAATCCTCTTACATATTTGATTCAGTGATCAAATAATACAGTTGGATATGTTTGGTTTTTTTTTTCAAATAGGATGTCATAGCCAGGTTGGCCTTAGATTTACTGTATAGCTAAGCATGATCTTGAATATTTGATCCACCTGCATCCACTTTCCACATGCTTGGATTATAGACATGTGCCACCACACCTGGCATTGATACGATCTTTAAAAGTCCCTTCCAGCTTTAAGATTCTTAGAGACTAAACTTCAAAGGTCTACTTCAGAAGATCCAAAGTTGAGATCACTGGAAAAATACAACAAAACCTAGCCATCCTACAGTTTTTGCTGTACTACATTATACCAGCAAAGAGGTACAGAGCTGAGTCAGTCAACTAGCTAAGATTTCTGAGGATCACATCTTACCTGAGAGAATTGGACTTTAGAATGAATTAAAGGGAGATGAGAGGAAAAACCAGAAGCTATATATAAACCTTTTAACAGGCCTGTGCCTTTGGGACCTAGGAAACAAGGACAGAAAACATTGTCCCGAATGCACCTGAGTGCCCTTTATTGTGGGGAAGAGTTCTCAAGTTAAAGTACAAGAAGTTGTGACCAGCTCCTTGAGAACTCCTGTTGTCATGCCTGAAGCTTTGAAGACCGTATTTCATAGGTTGGCTTTTTTAGCAGGGAAGCCAGTTGGAGGCCAATATGAAAGAACTTGAGCTCCAGTTCCTCTTTCTTGTCTTCCTTAATGTCTATTTCCTTTTTACAACTTGCCTTGAAAAAGTATCTAGGTAACAACTGCCATCCACGTATCTGTGCCTGAATAAATTACTCTTGATATGTTGGCATTCCAAGAGAAATTTTTATTCTAACAGAAGAAAAATAAGCTCAATTCAAGTATCAGAAAGCAAAAAATAAAGGGAATTGGGGGGAGGGGATCAGAAGCTACATAGGTACAGTAAGATATTAACAGTAATAACTAATAATAAAACAGTTATGATATGGTGAAATAAAGTTGTCAGTATCACTGTTCTTGAACACCAGAGCCTTATGTAAAGTAAGAGTTACTTAAACACAGCACCTTGAAATATCACAATAGTAAATCTAAGAACTTAAATAGCTGTTGTGAGACTCAAAAGCAGATAGAATATGCAGTGTAGCCAACAGAAGATAAGGGGATGATTCATGTCCAGGACAGAGTAGAATGGATAAAGATTTCATCACACTACACAGAATAGCACACAACTTAAAACTTAAGGAGTACATATTCTCCATATAATGTCTTTACTGAAATTGCAGAAAGTGAATCCATAGACAAGGGATACTTACAGTACAGGTGTCATATTGGTGACTTGGGCAGATTACTGATTGTTAATAGCTGTTAATAGCTATTAACAATAGCTATTAATAGGACTGTTAATAGCATCCAGTGAGTTGATACAAATAAAATAGTGAGAATGATGACTAACACATGGTAAGGGCATGGTAAGTGGCCATTGTTGTTGTTACTGCTGTTATTACCTAAGGGATGGAGTGATTTACTTATCAAAAAACCTGAAGCCTTGGGTTTCATCTCAGTTTTTCCATTATCCTGTTGTGGGATCTTAGATGACTCATGGACTTCATTTATTTGTTTTGACATTCTTTATTCACGACAATATGAATTTAGAATAGATTGTTATAGTATGACTGGTTTCTAGAAGTTTATTTAGCATAGTTGTCTGTGTTTCTTGGGTAAGATGTTAAACCTCTTATAAATAAGAGAGTCAGAATGAGATATTTGGTTATGAAAATGAATCACAGGCACCATTAACCTCATTATTTGCCATCAATGATTGGGAATATTGGGTAGCTGGGAAAAAACAATACTACTCAATACTACTCAATAGTAGTCTCCCTGGGATAGAGTGTTCACTCATTGATGTAACATTGTCTAAACACAAGGTAGGAGCCAAGTAAACAACTGCTAAGCGAATATCCTCAAGGAATTCCTGGGCTAATGAGAGAATAAATGCAGAAGCCACTGCAGGACCTTGTGGCAGTCACCATAGGAGGACAAGTACTGAGTATGGAAATCGTTTCTGCTGGATTTCAGATGTTTTTATTTTCTGTTTTTACTGACCTCAGCTCTATTAGAACAAGGCAATAAACTGCGGAATGCCATGCTGATTTCTGCAATGAACTCAAGCCCAGATACTAGCATGCTGCTGGACAAAGTTCCTCCTCCTGTGACGGAAGATGCTTTCAGATCACTGGTGCTGTAAGTTAGGGACATACATGCACCCCTGCAGCTCATTTCTTGAGTTGCTGACTTCTTTTTTTTGTTGTTATGAATGGGATAATATTGGAAATGTTCAGCAAATCTAAATGTTGTGAGCATACAGTAGAAGATTCTCAGAATCTAACACCTAGCATTGGTATTTGCTAAATATATAAATGGATAAATTCTTTGCCCCCTAAACTGGAAGGCTTATATGTAAAATGAAGGTATTTTCCCCCTCCCATCAGAAATAAAGTGGAATTCTGATGTTGGGGAAAACTTTGCAAAGTATAAAGTCTTATATACATTTAAGGTAGATAAGTCTAAAAATGTTAAATTTTCTACATCAGACTAGTACCTTCTTCTCTTTCTTAGCTTGATTAGGATTTAAGTTTTTCCCATCTGTTAGCCATTCATGAGTATTTTCCACACCTTGAAACCAGGAACTCTTCTAAGAATCAGTTTAAAGACCACAGTGATGACCACCTCCTCCCTTTGACTGAGAATGAGTTTTTTAAACATGACACAAAACTTGACACGGGAGCTATCCAGCTGCTGCTAGGCAGGTGAGTGCTCTTATCCAGCATTCTTCTGTTCAAAACTTCTTCCAAATTATTGAGTACATTGTAACAGTACTTCCTTGGCCTAAGTCCTTTTCTGGTCTTAAAACTAGGACCATTTGCCTATTAGATAGAAAGCCAATGTATAGCCATTTCTTCTGGCTTTACTTACAAAATGGCCCCCAATCCACCTCTCTGTTCTTATCTTCCTACTCTTTTCATCATCTATGTTAGTGTGGTGTGATGAAGAGAGCGTGAATTTTAATTGTGTCGAATTTGATGTTGATGCTTAACATTGTGGCCTTAGAGAAGGAAATTTAAAAATCTTGTAAGTTAGAAAGCAGGAGGACAAGGGTAACTGACCTAGCAAGGCAAAAAGCTGTTCCTGAAGTCTGACTGCATGTTTGACTCTGACCACCCACAGTGGTGAGACCTTGTGTGAGATGTAGCTGACTCCTACAATCTCCATACCATGTACCATGAGATATTGTCTGAATTCAGTGAATTAATTCCTGTGCACATCATAGGATATTGTTTGGCATAGAGTAATCTCTTGATAAATGTTGAGTATTATCATAATTCTGCTACTTCTCTCCAGAGCTAAGAGATTGAACATTCCCGGCCTGTTCAAAGATTAGATAGGTATTATGATCTGTGGAGGCCCTGCATTCATGGGCGTCAAGCGCAGCTGAGGGTAGAGGTGAGCATCACACTAAACGAGACCAAGATAAATAAGTACATGGGATGATGAACCACCCCTCCAGCCTCAAGCCCCTCCTTCTTGACTCCTAAGCACACTGACAGCCACAACACCTCCCAGGCAGGAAATTGTTCCAGTCAAGATAAAAGAGGTTGAGATACCACAAACTGGAACTAACTCAACAAAATAATTCAGCTCTGCCCAGTTGTTTTGTAATGAAGCCAGCAGTTATCAGGGTCCTCCTGATTGTGTATCGTGCGTTCTAGTCAGCATTTCAGGGCCTGGATTTGAAGAGATATGAGGAATGCCTCCAACATATATTTAGAAAACAAAATTCAGTAGAACATTTAGAAGATAAGAAGGAAAAAAAATCCCAGAAAATTTAACAAAAAGAATGCAATTGGAAAATATGAAAGTAAAACTTTAAAATTGGGAACATTTTCAGAAGATTCAACATCTCGATAATTGAAATTGCAGAAATTAGATTTAAGAAAAATAAAGAAATTGTGCTGACAGTGGGCTTGTCTTATGGCTAAGAAACACAGACAAATACTATAGTAAATCATAAACAGACAAATTAGTTCAAGGAAATCATAATTGCAAAAGCAAAAACAAAAACACAATATGGAAGACTGCATACTAAGTCATAGAGATGTCCATAAATGTGTATGCAAAGTAGGTAGGGGGAGCAAACAGCTACTGTGGACAGCATAAACCCTTAATAAAGTTATATGAGGGTCTCGAAAGATGGCTAAGCTGTTAAAAACACTTGGTACTATTACAATTGGGTTGCTTCCCAGCACCCACATGGTAGCTCACAACCAGCTGTAAGGCACATTCCAGAGGATATGTTGCCCTCTTCTGACCTCCACAGGCATGATGACACAGTAAGTGCTAATACATACATGCAGGCAAACACTGATAGAAAATAAATTTAAAACATTTTTTAAAAGACATTTTAAAATTACCAAGAAAACATTCAAAAAAAAGGGCTGTTCCAGAGTCCCAAAGAGCCTAGCGAGATAGCTCGGCAGATAAAGGTACTTGCCATCAAGCCTGACAGTCCGAGTTCTATCCCTGTAGCCCACATGGTAGAAGGAGAAAATTCACTCCTACAACTTGTCCTTGCAAATGCGTGTGCACTCTCTCTCTCTCTTTCTCTAAGTAAATGTAATAAAAATAAAAACATTTAAAGTAATGTACAAATATTGTCTCATTTGAAGGTAATGATTGTATACATTTTTGGTAGAAATTAAAAAGAATTGTAACTAGCTTGAAAAGGAACAGAGAAATAACAAATTAATGTTAGTCAATTATTGGCATGCAGTATTTAATAATATTACTGCTTTATTAGTAGTAGATATGTATTAAAATATTGTTAAGTTTACTGACACTAAGTATTAGTTACTATAAGAGAAAGAAAAATAGGGGTTGGAGAGATGGCTCAGCGATTAAGAGCACTGGCTACTCTTCCAGAGGTTCAGAGTTCAATTCCCAGCACCCACATGGTGATTCACAACCATCTATAAAGGGATCAGATGCCCTCTTCTGACATGCAGATGTACATAAAGACAGAACACTCATATATATATATATATATATATAAAACACATAAATATATATGTAAATATTTGGTTTTTCAGGACATTGTTTCTCTGTGTAACCCTCATTGTCCAGGAATTCAGTCTGTAGATCAGGCTCTGCCTCCTGAGTGCTGAGATTAAAGGTGAACCACCACTGCCTGGCCATTAAATAACTTTTTTTACAAAAGAAAAAAGAAAAAAGATGATTTATTCCTTAAAATATGGGTTTATAGTTATTTAATACTTACCTTCTTAGTTTATAAACTCCTTGTAGTGTTTTACTCATTTTTATATCCAATACAAAATTGTGTCATAATAATTCCAAAATACGTGTGTTTGCTTAATTGAAGAAGGTGTTTTTGTGAATTAGTTATTTTGTCCCACAAAAACATTTACTTTACAAAATGAGAGTTTCCATTTTTTTTCTCCCTGCTACAGGACAGACGCAACCAGAGCACAGCTGGACCTAGGTTAGCATCTCTGTGGCAACCATAGCACATAATAGATGACCAACAGATGTTTGTTAAATGAGAACACAATGTGTTGTCAGTAGTGGGTTTTGAATACTAGGTGACGTCATTCTAAGAGAGGGGAAATAGAGTAGGAAAATGTCACCCAGTAGTCTGTTTAGAGTGAGCCCTTAGCATGCCTTCTTTCACATTTAGAATGTTAGGAAGTTTTGCCAGACAGAGTAGTTCAGCCAAACCTTCTGTTAAAGTTCTTTGATTTTGTTTTTTCCTGTCTCCAGTGCTGAATTATCCCAAGGTCATTTCTGGAATGGATTAGGCTCTCCTCCTGATTCCCCATCTCCTGGGAGTGATGTGTATTGCAGCAGTGAGCTAAATGACCCTCAGTATGACCAGAGTCTCCTGGAGAACTTGTTTTACACAGTGCCTGTAAGTCATTGAATCTGAAGCTCTATGAATCTGAGAATACAACATTTAGTAGCTGCACTCATGATATTTACAGGAAGTTATTCATTTTACATATAGCTTATATAGTAATTGTTAGGGTGTTTTTTATTCAGGTGGAACAGAGATGGAAAAGTGGTCTGGCTTTTGGGAGCCCAGGGACCATACAGCTCTGAGGTGGGAAGGTATCCCCACTGTTGCAACTCTGAAGGGAAATATCCCTAGCTGAGCTGTTCTTCTTGCTTCTGGCCAAGCTGAGGTATTCTTCATGCTTCTCAGTGGCTGCCTCCATTTTGGAAGGAAAGCAGCAGCCTAAGTTGTGCCTGCTCCCTACTTTCTACTCTCTACTCTCAGTAGAGTCTAGAAGGCTGCTCTTTATATAGTGTCCCTCAGGGTGGCCTATGATTGGTGGAATTTTTTTGCTCCTATTTGGCAAGTCCAGAGAGGGATGAGGGGCCCAGCGTAGGGCCATTTGTGTTAGTTGGGGCCATGTCTGTGCTGCTCTGCCAGGTTGGGGGACCCTGCAGCCTGCTGGGAGTGGGGTCCCTGATAGTCTCATGGGGGAGTTTTTTTATGGGGGGGGTCTTAAGTCTCAGAGCTCCCCAGCCTTGCACAGCCAAACTCCCCCAAACAGGAAATATGCTGGCTCCCCAGTGGTCCTTGGCACCACTTGGGGTTCAAGGTGGGAACAAGGGGTAGTGGCCGGAGCTCAGGGATCCCCAGCAGGGTAGCAAAAGAGGCAAGCAGCAACCCTGTACAGCAGTTGACAGCAGAAGGGGCTTGGCTTGCTGGCAAAAGTCAGATTTGCTCCCCAGCAGAAACAGATAACTGTCAGGTGCCATTTTGGGCTGGGAACAGGCAGCCAGCAGCCCAGTCCTCAACTAGGTCTGCCTGCTGCCATGGCCGCCCACAGGGCCCACTATGAAGCATTTCTCAGCTGTCCTAGGCAGCTTGACAGTTTGGTACCTGGAGGAGGGTTGGGCCTGGCAAGGGTGTGGGGCTGAGGCAGAGCTCCCTCCACATGGAGGGGTCCACAGAGCCCTGGCTATGGGCACTGAGGGGAGCAGGGCCCAGGCCCCTCTCGGTAAATATGGAGAGGCATGTCAGGGGTGGAGCTCTCCACAGATGTGGCGTGCACTGTGTACTGTGTGGAGGGCGGAACCCTCCCAAAGGGGGAGCCCTGGGCTGTGTGTAGGGGGACAGGGCCCTCCAGACATGGGAGCCTTGTGCTATGGACTATGTAGAGGGTGGGGCCCTCCCAAAGCAGGAGCCCCACACTGCTGCGGACTGGGTAGGAAGTGGGACTCTCCAGAAACAGAGCCAGCTCTGTAGACTCTGCTTGTTGCAGAGCCCCAACAATAATAATGACAGCTGGGAGAAGAAAATATTATATTTTACAGAAAAGAGAGAGACAGATCTAGTGACACTTGAGTATTTTGGCCCAGGGAAAGATAGCAAGTGCCAGAGCCAGAATTAGATTCAGATTCACTGGAGTCCAGAGCCTGTGTTCAGTATGTCATATTGCTTCCTTGGAGCTCTTCTAAGAAACAGCTAATACAGGCATGCTTCAGAATCTACTTGGTATGTATTCAAAATAGTCCAGAAACAGTTCTACTCACAGGTGACAAAATCCTCTGTTGGACTGTAAGATAGGGAATTCTTTTCAGGCAGTTCTGCTTTACACCAGCCTGTTTTAAGTCAGGCTGCACATCATGATGAGCCTAATCGCTTTCCACAAAGAATCCTGGAGGTTGCTCTCATGGTCCTCATATAAGTCCAGTTTTGGTTTTTTTTTTTTTTTTCTTTTCTTTTTTTCTTTTTTTTTTGTTACTATAACAGAAAACCTGAGGTAGGCTAACTTTATAAAGAAGAGAGATTTATGTAACTCATAGTTTAGGAGGTTGCAGGTCTAAACAGCATGGACAAAGCTCTGGTAAGGAGCTTTTTAGCTGCCATTTCATGGCATCTATGAGAGAGAGATCATCTTACCAACAGGGAGCCATGGGGATCTGGGGTCCCATCATCATCCCTTCTAAGACCTTGTCCTAACAGGACTAAGGATCTTCCATGAGGCCTGACATTTTAATGGTCACTGAGGGCCAAACTTTCAACATAAAAAGCTTTTAGGGATGCACTCTAACCATGTCCAGACCATTACACTTCTGATTTCCCTTTTTTCTACGTCAGAAAAAAGAAAGAAAGACTAAAATACAAAGTAGTTTATTCTAGCTTGGTAGTGAGTCAAGGAAGGCTGCCAGAATTGAAACAGAACAAGGGAGGAAAATTATATGCTATTGTCACACAGGAACATAAGTAGGCATAAAAGGTTTTAACAGACTTGAGAGTTTTGAGAAGCGGAGAAATGGGCTCTTAGCATGCTTTCAATTTATATGATAGACACAATGACCAAAAGCATCTTACAGCTTACATCTTCTGTCACTGAGAAGAGTCAGAGTAGTAACTCACACAGACACAGCAGAGGAGCACCACTTCCTGGCTTGTTTGCCATGGCTCACTTAGCCTGCCTTTTTTATACAACCTAGGACTACCTGCCAGGAGTAGTCTGGGCCCTCCCACTTCAGTCATTAATCAAGAAAATGCCCTTCAGACTTGCCTCTAGGACAATCACAAAAAACTAACTCGCACATGAGTATTGAAAGAAAGACTTGAATGGAAAAAAAATGGATGCTGGGGACATACTTTTTTTCTGTGTGGTACTGATTGAACCCAGGGCTTTGTACATATTAGGCAAGTGCTCTACCACTTGGCTATATCTCCAGTCCAAGTAAAAGTATCTTTATGTACTGCAAGGAATCTAATTAACTAAATGAGAATTTGCAAGAGCATTGGGAATGTGGCTCTGGCCTAACATACACAAGGCCTTGAGTTTGAGCACCAACTCTGGGGGAAAAACTTGTGTGGAAAATTAGTTGATAGGATAGGCTAGCACATTGTGGGCAGACTAAGAAGCTTTTACTGTGAGGTAAAGAGGAAATGATGGGGGTTCTAACCAGATGGGAGCAGAATTAGAGGGCAATAATTCTTATAAGATTTTGAGTTCTTTTAGCTAGGGATCACAAACAAGCTGCTTGGCTTTTCCCCCTTGAAATGACAAGATAAGCACCTGGCAGGAGCGCTGGATACTTAGCTGTGTGTGCAGCGCCTACCACACTGCCGAACACAGCAGTCAATGCAGCAAGCAGTCTCCCTGAGAACTTTATGTCTTTTCCTTGTTGACTCTGTATGGACTTAGAGCAATATTTTGTGAACTTTGATTATTTTTGTGTAACCAGGAACAATATGGAATGCATCCCTCTTGTCAGTTATCTCTTTAAAAGAAATTGCTGCTGGTTTTTAGAGGAACAATTGTAGCTGCTTTCCCTGAAGCAGTGCTGTGCTTTCTCTCAGTGCTGTGCCTTCTGTTTATCTTCCCCTAGAAATCTGATGTCAGCGCCAGTGATTTTCTCAGTGAAGATGACAGCATGGAACCTTCTAAAACAATGAACCAGGCAAAAGCCTCTGAAAGATCTTCTAAGACTGTAGGGTCAAGCGAGCACAAGCTAAAGAAGAGGGCAGCTGTCAAAAGCAGGTGAGCGTCTGTGAGCACTTGATGAGGCTAAATCAGGGCAAGGCATTGTTCTGGGGAATGGCCTGGATTTGGCCAGAACTGCCCAAGTGGTTAAGTTCTGGTAACTCAGTAAAGGATTTCAGTCCTTAAAAAGATAATGCACAATTCAGGAGGTGGATCTCTGTGAATTCAGGGCCATCCGGATCTACACGGTGAGTTCTAGGAGACCCAGGGTTACATAGAGAAGCCCCGTCTCAAAAATCAAAAGAAGAAAAGATGGGTTATAGGTTATGGAGAAAACAGAACAGTAGGTTGTGGTGTGTGTACTGTGAGCACACCTATGTGGACAGTGAGGAGGAATACACAGAGTGACATGATAATGCAATTAGGATGGGGCAAACTAGAAAAAGTTAAACTTCCCTTCTAGAAAAACCTAATTCTGTAACATCCATTTCTACACTTGCATGGATATAAATCTTACGTTAAAGAATATTTTTGCATACTTCTTGATGAGAACCTGATTCTGATCATGAACACTGTTTTCTAGCCCAGCATGGAAGTAGAAGCAGGAGATCGGGGGTTTCAGACCAGCCTGAGCTCATAGGTAGACCTTTTCTCTAAGTAAAAGAGATGTTCCTACTTAACTTTGAAATACTAGCTGCTCATCCTCTTTCCTCCTGGGCAATTGGATTGTTCCCAGTTGGGCCTCTGACTTATGCCTACCTGTCTGTGAACTTTCAGAAATCTGGTTGACCAACAAATGCTCTCAAGAACTCTGGAACACACCTCAGCAGTGTCACTAAGTGTGGATAGACTGGCTCTTCTGGGTAGAATACATTCGGTCAGAATCATCATTGAAACCATGGGAGTCCCTCCAGATAGTCCCCATATGACACCAAGCAAAAAAAGCATTGCCGGGAAACCACCAAAGCCAGCAACAGCAAAAAAGCGGTATATCTAAATAAGAGCGCTAAATGTGCCATTCGGGGAATGTGTGGCTGATAATACGAAGGGTGTCACTTTTTATGATTTGTTTTCATGTACATTTTGAATCAATAAAAGTGATTTAAAATTCCCAAGAATGAGGGTAAATTTGGAATAAAGAAAACTGGAATAGAGGCTGTTCTTATAGCCCTTACAGTTATAGCGAGAGAGATGAGCACTTAAGACAGCTGTCTATAGCATAATGCCTTAGAGGCCAAATAGATATTTTATATTGAAAGTTCTGTGAGCACTCTCAGAAACAAGCTCCGTCCCACCTGGCAGATGATGAAAGCTTTGAAGAACAGACATGATCTCTAAGTGACCTCTGAGGCAATGCAATCCTGAAAATGGGAGCTTCAAAGATAGAAAGGCAGAAGATACATCTATCTTTTGTTTTGTTTTTAGATTTTTTTCTTTTTATGTGTATGGGTATCTTGCATGTATGGGTACCACATGTGTGCCTGGTGCCCAAGGAGGTCAGAAGAGGGCATTGGATTCTCTGGAACTGACTTAAAGACAATTGTGAGCCTCTGTGAGGGTGTCGGGATCCTAACTTAGGTCCTCTGCAAGAACAACAAGTTCTCTTAACTGCTGAGCCATCTCTAGCCCCTATTTGGTTTGTTTTTAATGGATTTTTTTTTTCCCAGCACTTTCTTTGTGGAGTATCACTTTCCTGTGGGCTTTTCCAGAAGTGGACTGGGAAAGACAGCTTTGATCACTGAGGTCGTTCGACTTGCCTCCAGTAAAATCACAGATGGAGGTAAAAAGCGTGCTGGTTTTCTCTGATCATTGCCTCTGAACACTGAATTACAAGTGTGTGCCACCATCCCTGGCCTGGTTTTTGGTTTTTTGAAATGATCTCCCTATGTAGGTTAAGCTGATCTCAAACTTGCAGTCATCCTGCCTTGGCTTCTCAAGTGTTGCGATTTCAGGAATATGCCACCATGTCATGTAGATGGGGTTGTTTATAGTAATGTCTTATTTAGGGTTACTATTGCTGTGAAGAAACACCATAACCAACAGCAAGTTGGATAGGAATGGGTTTATTTGCTTATGTGTCCACATCACTGTTTTAATCACTGAAGGAAGTCAGGAGAAGGACTCAAACAGAACAGGAGCTAATGCAGAAGTCATGGAAGAGTGTGGTTTACTGGCTTAATCTCCATGGCTTGCTCAGCCTGCTTGTAGACCCCAGAACCACTTGCCCAGGGACAGCACCACCCACAATGAGCTGGGCCTTCTCCCAGCAATCACTAATTAAGAAATGCCTTGCAGGCTTACCTACAGCCCTGCCTTGTTGAGCCATTTCCTCAGTTGAGGCTCCCTCCTCTCCAGGGACTCTAGCTTGTGTCAAATTGACATAAAAGTAGCCAGCACAAATATAAACTTTTTTTTTGTTTTTATGTAGTTTATTTTATCTACTTTTTCTTTTGTTGCTTATACTTTTTATATTGTCTTTTATTTTCTTTTTTGTTGTGAATATTTATAACATCAACAAAATATATTCCTGTAATGTAATGTTACAGCTGCTTTTATTTTTTTATTATTCTTTTGAAATTTTATTTTGTGTGTGAAGGTGGATATGAGGGGCAGCAGCAGGTGTGGAGGTCCCAGCACAACTTTCAGGAGTCAGTTCTGTGTGGGCTCCAGGAATCAAACTCAAGTTATCAGACTTGGCAGCAGATGCTTTTTAACCTTTGAGCCACCTACAGCCTACAGCTGCTTTCCTAACACAGTCCCCTTGGAAAGATTGGATCCTTATTATGATCATCCTAATCACTAACTGTGTGATCTTAGGCAAAATCAGTTTTTGTCTTTAGGCCTCTCTTAACAATAATATAGATTAGACTACATGTCATGATCTCTCTCATGTCTTTCTAAGACATGGTTAGCAACATATACAGATTTGTTTCCTGGACACAAGCCTTTTGACCTGTGTGGGTCCAGATAGCAAGACCCATATACTGCCATATTCTTCCTAAGAGTAATGAGAAGCTTTGAGTTAGAAATTAAGATTGCTAGAAATGAACAGAGAAGCATAGGTCAAAATTGGCAATTTAAATCAATGAACATTGGATGCCAGATTCTCTACATAAATGGGCTGTCGATGAGGGTTCTGCAAATCCATTTTAAGATGCTCAGAAGTGAATGAACAGGAAGATCTTCTTAAAGTGACAGATGTAACTGAAGTAATAGCATTGAAGCTTGGGCACATCTTCTTTGATTTTATTCTCAGATTACTTTTATTTCCTAGATGAAGCTCCATATAAATGAAGACAAACTAAATACCACTGTCACTTCATTCTGTTCACAGCAGAAATTCCTGTCCGTTCAGAAATGACCTCTATTCTACCTGATACAGCTAACTACCATGAGTTTCTCATCTGAATGACAGCAGGAATTTCCTGTCCATTAGCCAGAAAATTAGCTTTACTTTTATTATTGGAATATTTAATTTCATTTTTCTATGACGTCATTTATCCCTCATCATCCCTCTAATCTCCTTTTTTCTGTTGGGCCACTTACCTATCTTTCTTTCAAAAACAGTCACGTTTGCTGGGCCATAGTAGTACGCAGCATTAGTCCCAGCACTTGGAAGATAGGTAGATCTCTGTAGTTCCAAGCCAGCCAGGGCTACATAGTGAGACCCAATCTCAAAATAAATGAATAAACATTTTAAAAATCACATTGTCTTGGCCTCAGTGAAGTATATGAATAAGTCTCCTTCCATATCCCATGTTCACGTGTTTGATGATCGTTTCTCATAACAAAGCTGAACAGTATAACCCTGCTTATCTTCTACTACACCCAGGTGTTTTTTTTTTCCCTTGTCTCTTCCTAAAACCCTTAATTTATGAAGTCTCACTGAATAAATTGCTGAAAGATTTTGAAAAGGGTGGATGGAATCAAAGCATAGATTAATGATGGCTCTAGTTGGGTTGTGTGACCTGTACCTGATTATCTATTCTCCTTCACAGTGGTGAGATTCCAGCAGCGATTTGTGTGTCCGATTCAGTTTGGTGGCCCAATGATAGAGCACTGGTGGAATTCTGACCTCACCTTCCAAATTTATGCAAAGAAAATCCCACAGAAAAAGGTAAGTCATTTGAGCCTCAGCCATTAACACCAGGCATTTTCCTAGAGAAAAGAGATTTCTGGGCTCAAGCAACATGGATGTGTATTGTTACTATGCTAAATACTCTTCACCAACACGCTGTCAAATTTAATAATCACAACAACTCTGAATTGAGTACCTTATCATCTTCATTTCATAGAAGAAACTGAGACATAATAAAATTCAGTGATTTGTCTGAGATTCCCACTCTAGCAAAAGCAGAACCAGAGCATCATGCAAGTTTCTGGTCTGGTCTTGGTTTTATTTTGAGACAGGTCTCATTTATATAACCCAGGCTGGTCTTGTAGTCCTCCCACCTCAGCCTTCTAAGTGCTGGATTGCAGGTGTGTGCCAACCACAGGTGACAGTGCCCATGTCCTTGACCTCCTGACTGTGTTCATTCGCTGACTGTAGGGCAGTGGCAGTATCAGCACAGGTTGCTGTGTGTAGACCTTAATTTGAAGTCCTCTTTTCTATTTGTAGACAAAATACGTAAAAGTACCAGCCCACACCCAAAATAATAAAATTGTAGGTGGCAATTGATCGAATGGTTCCAGTTTATAAGTTCACTTGCAAGTGACCCCACGGAGATGAGTGACATGGGCATGTCAGTGAAAGAGCAACCCAGGTGATCTGACTCCATCTTTGACGTGAATAGGGTGGATGCAGCTTTTCTTTTGTTGTGGTGGTCTCTTCACCATAGAATATAAACAATACAAACTCTTCTTAGAAAAATAGCAAAATAGGAAGAAGAGAGAGTAAAAATCACAGAATTGTTCAAACGAGAAAACTTCAAGACGACCTCAATTAATATTTTAATATACTTACATTGAATTTCTCTAAACCTAGTTAATAGCTTTTTTTCTAATTACAAAAGAATTTTACATTATTTTAAAAACCTTTAAAAATGTTTTTTCCATTTGAATACCACCCACCAAGAAGGCAAAATTTGCTTATAGCCTGGCATGGTGCACATGCCTTTAATCCCAGCACTTCCAAGGTGGATCTCTGAGAACTCAAAGACAGAAAGTTCCAGGCCAAGCAGAGCTACACAGAGACCCCTATCTCAAAGAAAAAAAAGCCTCTATCACCAAGATACAACTATTAAACTATTATTAACATTTTTTTTATTCTTAACATTTGTATTTTACTTTTTATTTGTGTGCGTGTGTCTGTCTGTTACTAGAGATTGGACCTAGGATCTCAGAAATGGTTGACAAGCAGTCTATTCCTGAGCCCCAAACATGTTACTTTTTATCTTGATCAGGTTCTCACTAGGTTACTTAGACTGACCTTGAACTCACTCTGTGGTTCAGGGAGGGACTGAATTTCATATCCTTCCTTAGCCACCTAGGTGGCTAAGAGTTCAGACTGGTAGGACTAGGCTTTGCTGATGTGTCTTTCAACTGTATGTATCTTTTGTTTGTTAGGGTTTTTTTGTTTGTTTGTTTGTCTTTAATTAACATTGTGTCATGGGTTTTTTATTTTATTTTTCTTTTAATAGAATAGTTCTCCACATAATTTTATGGTTGGGTATTTATATAATGTATGTAACTTTTTATTCAACTTTTATCAAACATAACAAGTGTTGCTCATATTACTATAAGCTTTTAGTGAGCTGGGAGTGGTGGTGCATGCCTGTAATCTCAGCAGATGAGAGGCAGAGGCAGAAGCAGAAGGATCTTCTGGTATACACAGCAAGTCCAAGATAGACACAGCTACAAAGTAAAACCCTACCTAAAAACAACAAACGAAAGCAAAAACAACAGCAAAATAAACTTTTCGTGAACTGATCACTTTGCTGGCTGCCTGTCATACGACTAACTATATAGAGAAGCTAAAGTTACCTTAATTGTTATGTAGTAGACATTTAGTTGTTTCTAATTATTAACTACTTTTAACATATGCAATTTGTGCATAGCTTTTATATGTTGTTATTTCTCTAGTGTAAATTCCAGAAATGGAATTTCTGCAGCAAAAAATAAAAACCTACTCATAGTAACTACCAATTTCCTGTCTGAAGGTTTGCTGGCAGTTTATATTCCAACTTGTTCATGTGACAGCCTTTTTGCTCCATATATTTCAGTCATATCAAGTGTGATCTTAAAACATTAGTTAAGGAGTCTTTCTGAGGAAATCAGTTTGTGAAAACTAAATTTTAATAGAGTAAGACACTTCTTTGTGGCTTATGAAATCCTCTGAAATCGAGGAAGAAATAGTAAAGCCAGAAAGGGAGAGTAAAAGCTGTCAAGATTTGGTAGCATTGTCGGTCACATCATAATGGAGCTTTGTACTTCATAAAGCACTGTTCTCTTCTTTCACAAGTCATCTTAGGCTGTCACTTCAATTAGAATCCCCTGTGGCTCCTCCTTAAGCTTTTTCTTTTCTTCTTCCATCAGCCAGAAGTTGTTGGATCTGCATCTCTCCCTTTGCGAGCTGTTATTCAATCAGAGCTGCTTTCTTTCAGTAACCAGCTTCCAGTGCGACAGGAAAATGGTCCATCCTCACTTGGCCCCTTAAAGGTATGTGGGTATACATCCAGAAAGTCAGAAGTATTTCCTGAACATGAATTATTACCTGGCCCTGAGAAGACAGCTGTGAGCAAGAAAAGCAAGGTGTCTGCAGTTGGGAGGCTTCTGTTGAAGAGCAACTGAGTGCCATAAAGTGAACAAATACATATACTGGTACCTGGGAGGAAGCGGGAGATGGTGGTCAGACGAGCCCTCTGTAAAGAGGGGTTTAAGGTGATATTTGAAGAAAAAGAGAAGGTAAAAAGCCCTAAAGTGAGACTAATGATGTTACCACAACAGCAAGCAAGAGTGAAGGGCTAGAAAATAGAGTGGTACCGACAGATTAGGCAGATAAGGGTGAAATCCAAATCTTTTTAGATCAAGGCAGTACTTAAATTTTAGCCTCTAAGCCAAGGAAAAGACACCAAAGCATTGGAGTGACATCTTATTTTCATTTTAAAATATTTCTCTGTGGACAGTGTGATAGTGGACAGGAAGTAAAGGAAGGAAATGAAGCTGAAGCATTAGTCCTGAAAAGAGATGCTTCGTGGTGGCTTAGACCAGAGCTGTGGCAGGAACAAAGAGAAGAGCCTCAGTGCGTGCTTGATGGAGTGGATTCTGATGTGTTTTAGAGAAAGGGTTTTTTCCCTGTGTTCAGCAGCCTCAGGATGTCTTAGGTGGCAGGATTTGAATATGTGGCTTTGTTAGTGTTTTTTTCCAGCTCAAACAGAGATGGAAACGTCCCTGACATTTGGGAGCCAAGGAACCACATAGCTCTGATGTAGGGAAGGTATACCCAATGGAAGTGTTAACACTTCTGAGAGGAAAGGTACCTTGGCAGTTTAGAGCCAGGGAATCACACGGCTCTGAAGTGGGGAAGGTGACCCCAGTGGAAAGGTACCCTGGAAGTCAGGAGCCCAGGGACCACACAGCTCTGATGTGGGAAGGCATCCCCAGCTAAGCTGGAGTGTTACAGTGTAACAAGTTTCCCCAGGGTTGGGCATGGCTACCTCCACTTGGGAGGAAGTTAGCCTAAGCTGTGCCCTTCATTACATTACATTACATTCTGCCTACATTAGCAGAATGTATCTCTTTATATAGTATTTCAGTGGGGAGGGTGGTGGAGTTTTCAAGTATGGCCTGGGGGTTGGTCGGATTTTTCACCCTATTTGAGTTATCTGAGGGGAAGGGCCCATTGAGGAGCTGGAAATGTTACAAGGGTCTAAGGTGGGGCTTAGCTTCTCTCCCACCTGGAATGGCCATTAGGGCCTTTACAGAGGTTGGGGGAGGGGAGGCTGGGCTTAGCTACTCTCCCACCTGGAGGGGTTAGGAAGCACTCTGCAACCCTACCCTCCCTGCACAGAGATGAACATACTCCCTGACACACTTTCTCCACAGGTCCCTCCATGCCTCACCCAGTACTGCTGTGACCTCTGCAGGGCCAGGCAGCTGAGTGGCATGAGGCACGTGTGGGCAAGCCTCTAACAGGGTTAGGGGCTACAGGCTTCAATACAGCTTTGTTTGGTGTCATGTTAAGTTTTGTGGTGTGGTTTTTGAGACAGCCTCATTATGTAGCCCAAACTGGCCTAGACCTTACTATGTAATACAAGCTTCATTTTAACCCTGAAGTCCTTCTGTCTCTTCCTTCTGAGCACTAGCCACCATACCCAGTTCTGGTGAGTTTTTTAAATTTCCATACTCGTGCACTAAAACATCTCCTTGCTCTTAATCGCCCAAAGGATACAGTACTAGGTTCAGTGTATTACCCTCCCTTCTACCTCACCCTTCCCTATCAGTGGCCAAGTCAGATAAACCCAATACAAGCATGTTCAACCCATAGCCCTACAGGTACATGGAGTCAAGGATAACTGAATGTAATGCGACACAAAACGGTAAACTTAACTTAAAACGTGGGAGCCACTTTGTTTGTTTTAACATTGTTTTTATAACTCGACTCCATGATTCTCGATCATGAATTTTGTAGATGACATGTAATATGTTGGAAGGTTGGACATGGATCACTGAAGTATCATGCTGGTTCAAGCTACTCTCTCCCAAACCCACCTTGTGTTTTGAGACAGTGTCTCCCTGTGTAGCCCAGGTTGGCCTGGAACTAATCATCTTCATCCAAGTTTTATTTTTCTCCTGCTTGGCTCATTCTTGACTACAAAGTTGAAAGTCCAAAAAGGGTAGTAAATAAGATTGGTGAGCTGCAAATCATTTCTGTCCTTGCTCTACATGGTAGGAACTGAGAAGTGCTGAACAGGATTGAAGCTTGCAGAGTAAAAGAGCCTGACTGTGGAAAACAAGGGTTTCGGTATGCACTCTGTCCTCTGATAGCTAGTGACCACTTCTGTCCCTCTGCATGGTTTTCTTAAGCCAGGGTCTCATTGTAGCTGGCCTGGAACTCACTCTGTAGACCAGACTGGCCTTGAACTCACAGAGATCCTCCAGCTTCGGCCTCCTAAGTACTGGGATTAAAGGCGTGTGCCACCACTGCATGGCTCCATAGCCCTTTTTATCTCAGTATTTTAGTAATTTTTAAGGTAAGTTATTTATTTTATAGACTGTTCTACTGATTTACCTAAATTATTTTTTTATTTTGCTTTGTTTTTTGAAACAGAGTTTCACTATGTAGTCTCAAACTATTGATCCTTATACTTCAGCCTCCCCAAGTCCAGGAATTAAAAGTGTACTCTAACTCAGCCTAAATCATGTTATTAAGATAATTATAAAATGGTGATTTGTTGTTGTTGTTTCGAGACAGGGTCTCACTATGTAGTGATGGCTGTCCTGGAACTCAGTAGAGCTGGCTAGCCTCGAACTCACAGAGATCTAACTGCCTCAGCCTTCCAAATGCTAGAATTAAAGGTGTGTGCCACCATATCTGGCTTAAAATGGTGATTTCTAACTTCATGTTCCCTGTGCCTTTTTTCCCCTCTCCAGTGCTGGGAGAAAAAAGTGTGGAATTTGGGGCTTTGTGCCCATTAGGAAAATGCTCTACCAAAGAGCTACATCCAGCTCTCAGAGCATTTATTGATTGACATTGTTCTACATAATGATAAAGAAGAGCTACTATCCCTTTCCATGTTAATTTTTGTTAGTGTGTACTCACAGATTCTTAAATTATTCCATAGGTTGTCTTTTGCTCATTCTGACTTAACCAGTTGGAGCCTCTTCAGCTAGAGGCTATGTTAATTATGTCTCCATCCTTTTCTTAGCATTTCCTTATTTTCTGATACAAGATGATTTTCCAAATCATATACTGATAAATAACCTGCCTGGCTCTTGTTAGACTGGCAAGTTCATATACATATGACTTTTCAATTTGCTGTCAGCTCTGAAATTCTGATTCCAGGTCTAGGAGACATTCTTACTGACACTTTCTCTTTGGTCTTTTCTAGGTCACCATGGAGCTTGTCTTAGGCAGCAAGGATTTCATAGGTGTTGGTGCTAAGTTAAGTAGCAGCACCCAACATACTCCACTGTCTGCTGCTACAAGTCCAGATATGAAGCTACCGGAAACAAGCCAAGCTACTACCTGTATCAAAAATCCACAGAACTCAAATCAAATTCTTGAGGAAACTGAAAAGAAAGCACAGAGCTTAGTGCCCCCCAAATCAAAGTCAGTAAGCCCTATAGCCTCAAATTCTTCAACCTTCACGGCTATGGTGCCTTCTCACAATTTAGTACAACAAACAAATGCGTCAACCAAAGAAAATACTTTACTGCTACATGTACTGTTGATGGTGCCAGATGGGAAAGATTTTGTTTCTGGAGAATCAGAGAAACAACCACCATATAATGTTTATTTAAATTGCAAGCTCTTCAGCACAGAAGAAGTCACCAGATCTATCATCTCATGGGGTACAACACAGCCTGTCTTTAATTTTTCTCAGGTAACTTTGTAGGTTTCATGTCTAGTAGTAGTGTATGGGAGCAAGAGAAAAATGTCTCCTAAATCATGATCCTGGCATAAGTGTAGAGCCTTCATGCTGGAGAAGACCTTTTTTTTTTTTCTTTTCTATTCTTTGGTTTCTCGAGGCATGGTTTTTCTGTTGTAACTCTGGGTGTCCTGGAAATCACTCTGTAGACCAGACTGATCTCACAGAGACCCACCTGTCTCTGCCTCCTGGGTGCTGGAATTAGAGGTGTATGCCACCACCACCCAGCTTAGAAGAGACTTTTGTAGCTATCTGGTGTGCTGGGAGGTTGGAGACACTGCTCAAAGTTTTGATCTCTACTTCCTTCTGTTGTCTCTCTATTTATTGCTGTTATGTTTGTACTAGGTTTTGTTCCATTCTTCTGCTTTTAAAACTATCAGTTAAACTTCCCCACCTTTCTCTTAACACTAAGCTCTTTATT
Source organism: Cricetomys ansorgei (assembly GCA_026225945.1). Classification (NCBI taxonomy): domain Eukaryota; kingdom Metazoa; phylum Chordata; class Mammalia; order Rodentia; family Nesomyidae; genus Cricetomys; species Cricetomys ansorgei. Next base: position 5,820,292 of record JAMJFZ010003206.1, read on the forward strand.
TTTTTATTACATATTTCTCTCATTCTCTATTTTAATATTCATTTCTTGATTTTTCTGTAGAATTTTGTGCTTTTTTTGTTTTTAAATGACGTTGATAATTGAACCCAAGGCCTTGTATGTGTTACACAAGCACTGTCCCACTGACCCACTGCTCCACACATCCCCAGCAAGCCACTCTGGTTTTCTTCCTGACTCAGCAGCTGATCACTTTCAGTCTTCAGGCCAGGAGAAAGCCTAGCTCATTTTCCTTAGGAAGGTTGGGTACGTTTGCTAGGTACCCTTCCATTAGGAAAAGGGTTGAGGCCCAGCACATTCTCCTTCCTCTGTAGCTTTAACTATTAGGCCTACATTTGCTGCTCTTGCTGCATTCTGATCTCCTTGTTCTTCTGTGGACACATGTATTCCCAGTTTCAGCTTCATTCTCTGAAGGTAACTTCCAAATCTGTACTTATGTATAAGTCAGACATTTCCTCAGGGTCAGCTGATTGTCAGCTAGACATCAGCACCTGTATGTCTAAAGCACTTTACACTAGCATTGCCTAGCATGTACCAGATATTCAATAAGGATGTACAAATGAAAGAATTAAAAACTGTCCTAGCAGTTGGGGTCCTTCAGATTGGTGACCTCTTGCCACTATTATTAATTTGATGAAGCTACTCTTGGCTGTAGATCCCTAGTTCAACTACCAGCTAGCTTATTCTAGAATAATTTTACATGGAAAATACAGATGAACAGCTGGCTTTGCCACTTGCTATGACACATGTTAAACAGAGGATTTTTGCACTGGTCCATTGTATTAAATGCTGTTCAGGCACTGAATTGGCAGCCCTTTGATAAAGAGTTCAACTCCTTTTCCAGATAGTAGCCGTCCTCTTTGCAAAAATCTTTCTCTAGGCTGGAGAGATGACTCTTGTTAAGAATATGCAATACTCTTACAGAAGATCTGAGTTTGGTTCCCAGCACCCACATCAAGCAGCTCACAATGGCCTATAACTCCCTGGCCTCCAGCCTCCTTGAGTACCAGCACACATATGCACATACCCACGCGGAGACAATTCACACATACACATAACTGAAAATAATAAAAATTCTTTTTTTTTTTTAAAGCACACACATCTCTCAGAAGGATTTAAAAGTGGATCACTTTGCCTTAGAAAAGGTTGGGTGAGTTTGATAGACACCATATTTTAACATGCCTGACAACTTTCTCTGTGTCCCTACATAAACCCTGGCATCAGAGAGAACCTAATCTGGTTTATGTCTGTCTTTTGTGTGTTAATCTCTTATAGAAGACTGTGTTTCTATGAGGATACAGACTTTTACTTTAATATCTTCAGAATAGTACTGTGACTGCACATAGTAGGCTTCCAGTAAACACTTGTAGAATAAAAGTATAAATTAATTTAGATGTAGTTTTTTGTTTTGTTTTTTTTTTCCCGATTGTTCTCCCCAGGTGATTCCTGTCTCTCTGTCTTCAAAATGCCTGGAAAGGCTTAAGAACAATGTGATGATAATTGAAACTTGGAACAAGGTGCGGAGCCCAGGACAGGACAAGCTGCTCGGGCTGGTGAAACTCCCCCTCCATCAGTTTTACATGTCATTCAAGTAAATAGGACCTTTTGGAGTATTCTTTACTTTGCATCTTTAACTTTATATAGACTGGAGATTAATTAATTAATTCTTTGGGTGTACAAGCATGAACAGACTCCATCGGAGGGCCTTTCTTCCTCTCTCTCTCCGGCTGTAAAGCAGCCACACAGACCCTACTTCCCCAAGTTTCAGGTGTTTAAGAGCCTTAGGACTCCAAGGCATTTAATTTTCTAGCAACCTCTGATGCAGGTGTAGAAGAGTGAACTGTAACAACTCCTATAACAAGTTGATACTTGTTAACTATATGTCCATCTCTTTAATAACTAGTAAAGCACTGATTAGCCTGAAGGTTATTTCTATTCGTATAGACTTCCTTTCTTGCTTGATTCAAAGTGCAGATTTTTAATTGCTTTAGCACTAAGCATGGCTCTGTTGTCAGTGTTGCTGTACATTTTACAGACAGCGCTTTGACGTGCATTATCTCACTAGAGCTTCACTATAACCTCATGAGGTATTATGGTCCTTATTTTACAAATGAGGAAAGTTATCTCGTAACTTTAAGAATTCAGTGTCTCTGGCTTCTTTTTCATCATCTCTAAAATGAGGATGATGCTGAGTTCCCTGTCTCATTTGTGGAACAATTATGAGGATCTAGTGAGAAAATGCATGGGTTTTCCTTCCAGAAATAAGCAATACTTAGGATGGTAACACTGAGCATAACCAGGCTGATGAGTATTGCTGACACCATGGATATCAATATCTGTTCTAACCTTTTAGCTCACCACTACCACACACACACATACCACCACCACCACCACCACCTCTTTTTAGTTGTGAAATCCATCTGACCTTTTATCCTTCCTTCACCTCCCTTCTTATCCCATTAGATCCCACTCTTTGCTAATCAAGTATAAATCAGAGGTCCCTTGGTTGGCATTTTTCAAGGCTAAGTTTCAGGGCCTATATTTTACAAATAAGGAATCAGGCTGTGAAAAGTTAAATTGATGACTTAAGCCATATAACATGTAAGTGGCAGCACCAAGAGCCAGCCTGGTAAAAGAAAATTATTTAGGTTTAGAATCAAATAATTCAGTACTAGAAGTGTAACTTAGTGGTAGAACAGTGCAGAAATAATTAAGGGTCTTGAGAGGTGGCTCAGCTGGTAAAGCTGGTGCTTGTTGCAAAAGCATGAGGACCTAAGTTCAATTCTCAGCACCAATGCATGTGTCTATTAACCCAACATTGTGTGTATAGAAGCAGGAGGATCCCAGGAGCTCATTGGCTAGCCAGTCTTACTGAATTGATGTTTTAGGTTCAATAAGAGACCTTACCTCAAAAAATAATATGGAAGGCAATCAAGGAAAAACTTGACATCAACCTCCAAGTTCCATATGTACATGCACACCCAAACCAAACATTCACTCACATAAATTAGTTAATAAGTAAAAAATAAGAGTCAACATTTGAATCCCAGCTCAACTTGAGTCCCTACAAGCTGTGTAGCATTAGCTAATTTACTTAACCTTTTTGAGTAAGATTTCTTCATCTGAGCCAGGCAGTATTGACACACACCTTTAATCCCAGCACTTGGGAGGCAGAGGCAGGCAGATTGATGTGTGTTCAAGGCCAGCCTCGTCTACAGAGGGAGTTCCAGGACAGCCAGAGTTACAACAGAGAAACCCTGTCTCAAAAAATGAATGATGAATAATACCAACATTTGCGGTGTAAATGGGTTAAAAACACTATAAAAATATTTAATGCTTCTGTGTAGTTAATGCTTAATAGATGGTAAATATCATTGGTAATATTACCCAGATCTTATTTTTCAGACTCTGAGATCAATACCTTTCTTAGTTGACCACATTTACTGTAGTTATAGGCTGCTGTGTCATTGATCAAGGAGACATGGAAGCATATTCATTGGTGTTGGTAGGCCATTTGTAGTAGTTTGCTGCTGTGATGGCTCAGCCAAGAAGGCACAGAGGCATTATCATAGGTGCAAACCCTGCCTCAGCAGAGGGAACCGCCATCATAGCAAGTGCCACCTCGACAGTGGAACCCTCAGCGTCTGAGCTCAGATGTATTTATTCTTTCAGAACTCCTCAGGTATTCTACTGATAGCACATGCAGATCATTAGCAATTAAACAACCTCCTCAAATCCAACACCTGCAAACAATAGAAAATGCCAAGGCCTATGCATCCCTTTTTCCAACAGTGCACAAAAACAATTATTTTAAATATAACTAAAAATAAACTTCCACAACATTTATTGTATAAAATAATGCGATTCAACAAGCCCACTCTGACACTGTTCCATTGCAGACACTGGACTGGTGCCACCAAGGTGCAGAGATAAATTGGACTCACTCCCAGCCCTGTAATTCCTGCATATTGAACTTAATTGCCTTGTAATTTTAGTTTGGTAACTAACAGAATCATGTTTTTTAAAACTACTAATATAAATGCTAGAGAGATGGCTTAGAGGCTAAGAGCACTAGCTTCTTTCTCTTCCAGAGGACCTGGGTTCAATTCCCAGCACCCATATGGGCTCACAAGTATCTGTAACTCTAGTTCCAGAGGATCCACACCCTCACACAGATGCACATGAAGGCAAAACACCCATGCACACGAAATAAAAATAAATTTAAAAAACACTAATTTATTTTTTTGGTTATCAATCCATTTCTAGCAACTGAGAAAATGAACTGTATAAATTAAGACTGAGAAAATTAACCAAGTAAGCAACTCTGACATGACTGATGATTGTTATTTGCTCACTCACAATGTTTTCCTCCCTAGAGATCCCAAGATTTCTCGCCTGCTGCTTGATGCCAGGTACCCAGTCGTTGCTGTCGACAGCTATATGCCTGTGATTGATGTGTTCTCAGGCCACCAAAATGGGAGTCTTCGGGTCTTTTTAGCCATGGGTTCTTCAGATCAGATAATGGCTCTGCAAAGATTAAAGACTGAAGAAGGAACACTCCCTCCATTCAACCCTAGGCCAGCCCATTTCCTGGACCAGCCACCTGTAACATCTGTTGCTATGGTAATGACCCAACACTATGGTTCACAGAAAACTATCTCATTTTCTCTTATACATTTTAGTGAAATCACTACCCAGTGAAAGGCTCCAGTAAACAGTATAATTCGTACTACAGTATTTGCTTTATTTTGGTGGGGGGAAGGTATGTGTATGCATGTACACATATATGTATGAGTACATGTGTGTATACATGCAGCCAGTGGCCAGTGCTTAAACTCAAGTGTCATTCTTCAGGAACCCTCCACCTTTTTGTGTGTGTGTGGCGGGGGGGGGGGGGGTGGGGGGGGGTGGTATGTATTTGGGTATGTGCACATGTATGTGCAGGTAGAACCCAGAGGTCAGCACTCGGTGTTTTTTTCTATTACTCTCTTAATTTTTTAATAACTTTTTTTCATTTTATGTGTATGGGTGTTTTGATTACAGATATATCTGTGTACAGTGTGTGTGCCTGGTGCCAGAAGAGTCCAGAAGAGGGCATCAGATCACTAGAACTGAAGTTACAGACAGTTGTGAGTTGTGTGAGGCTAGGAATCAAATCCCAGCCCTCTGGAAGACAGCCAGTGCTTCTAACTACTGAGCCATCATTGCAGCCCACTCTACTTTGTTTTTTAAGTTAGACTTTCTCAATGGGCCCTGGGCTAATTATGCTAGACTGACTAGCCGTTGAACCCAGAGATCTACCTGCCTGCCTCTTGAGCACTCAAATTATGACCCACAGGCCACCAAACTAAGCTATCTCCCCAGTCTTACAAGTACTTGTTTTAAATCAGAAGAGTCTTGGTATCCTATAGCTCTTTGAATTTATAAATAAAACCTATGATTAGGGATATAGTTCACTGATTTAAAAAAATAACCTAGTACACTGAGCATGTAGCTCAGTTGGTAGAGTGCTTGCTTAGCATTCATGAAACCCTGTGTTTGATCACCAGGACTGCATAAAACCAAATGTGGTAGCATACATCCATAATCTCAGCATTCGGAAGGTAGAGGCAGAATACTCAAATACTCAAAGCTATCGTTGGCTATGTAGTAAGTTCAAGGCCAACGTGGGAAACATGAGACTTTGCCTCAAAATACACTTAAACACACACACTCGAGGCTTTTGGAGCTAAAGAGACTGCTCATTGGTTAAGAACTGCTCTCACAAGAAGTTCCAGGTTTAGTTCCCAACATATGTGTCAGACAGCTCACGACTCCCATAACTCTACTTCTAGGGGATCCAATACCCTGCATGCTCGTTGTGTACATACATATACTTAGATAAACATACAGGCCCATAAAATATAAATATATAAATGTAAATATATATAACCTACCTAGTATGTAAAAAAAAAAAAAAAAAAAAAAAAAAAAAACACTCTGATTTTGATCCCAGTACCACAAAAAAAGAAAATCTGTTTGAACAACCAGGTATTAATTCTCCAAAGTACTAAATTGTCTTATGAGAGACAGAACACCCAAATATAAGGGTGTAAAATCTTACCCTGTTTTTTGGCAAAGCCTTTGTGGTAAAATAACTTTGCTTTTCGCTAATAACCAAGAAATAATTTATTTTATACATTGCTGTACAATTGAGAGGCATACAGACCTATGTTCCCATGTTTAGTTTCATAGCAACTGCAGACAGTGGGTTTTGACATTTTTTTAAATAGGTGGTAAAACAGAATCAAAGTCATCGTAATTGCCTAGGGTCATAAGTTGGGGGTTTTGCTAATTGAAAATTGCATACAAAGCATAGATGAAGAAGAATCCTATAATATTCTCAAGTCTTTTTAGGTGGTATGTGACCCTCAGCTTGGATTTATTAGAATTAAACTGAAAGTTAGAACATGATCTTCAGGCGCAGGCATCCCTGCCTGCGTGGTTGGGTATCTACACGTAATAACTGCTTCCCTCCTACATTGTCTTTCATCCATTTCACCCTCTGCAGGGCCATATGACCATATGGCCAGCTATCTTGACTTTTATGAGGGTTCCACTCTGCCATTTTTTTTTCTCCAGGGATCAAATTGTGAGCTTTATTTTTCAAAGGGAACATTTTGAACCAGTATTGCTTCCATATGTTTTTTGTTTTCAAAACAAATACTTAATGCAGTTTCCTCTAGATTTATTGGATTTGTAGTTAGGATGTTATTTAAAACCTACAGTTCCCTCTTACCTGAATCCTAAATTTCTCCTTTGAGCATTTCTGTTGACTGGTTGCTAGTGTCTGCTGAGATTCTGTAAAGAACATGGGCTGCAGGTATCAGCTGTACATACTAACCAGCCAATACAAGGGAAGTGTAGATACAGTACCTGGCTCATGATAAGTACTCAGTAAGCACACAGTAGTAGTAGTGGTTTTGAAGTAATACCCTTAGCAACCATGTGTTTACCTCCTCCCCAAGTCCCAGTATTATCCCCAACTTATTTAGAAGTTATAGTTAATACCTTCTTTCTTCAAAATACATATTATTTTTCCTACTAAGGAAGTAATGTCCTATTCTGTGTTCTAAGAGCTTTTATCAATAAGTGTTGAATTTTATCACCTTTTTCAGCATGTGTTGAGACTGAGCTCATCTTTCTTTGTTCCACTCATGCTCTGAATCGTATTTATGAACTTCCTGACATTGACTCAATTTTATGGTCTAGGGTAAATCTTGCTTGTCCTGGTTACACAGAACAGTTGTGAGAAGTATACATAGATTTGTTAGGTTTCTTCATAGACAAGCAAAGGTATTCTTAGTAGGTTCATCTTTAAAGCTCACCAGTGTCTGTTTCATTTCATAGCCAGAAAACCAAGGAAACCGATTGATGGAGCACCATTTTGAGTTCCATGTGGTGATGGTTAAAGGGCTCGTGCCTCTTCAGGCAACAGTCTGGGGAGAAGCAGATTGTTACGTCCAATACTACTTTCCGTTTCAAGACTCCCAACTCGGTGTGCTCCAAGGACCTGACTTCCTTGAAAATGGTAAGCTGGGAGACCACATCTTCTCATTCGTACTTGGTTCTTTTATTGGACATTCTTAGGAATTTTGTTTTTCCTGAGTAGATTTTGTCTTGTTAGTTGTTCCCTATCTTACCTAGGTAGTAACATAAGAAATGGCCTAAATTTTCATTTTTCTTTTTAACTAACTACTTTTTTGACATGGTTATAGTATTTATTCATAGTATACTTTCATGTGCATTAATAACAAAGAAGTTACACACTCATACATGTGTATCTTTTCTTGGTGCACTTTACTGTTGTGTTGAGTTAGAGAATACTGCCAGGACTTCCCTAATCTCTAGCTTTGGAAAGTTTGGACAAGATTTCTCAAGCAAAGTGTTTTCCCAGGTTGAAGATGCTTCCATTAAAGATGCTAGACCATTGTTACTGAGAAACAAATGTCCACATAACTATCTTGTGTAGATCATAATCTTAAATCCTACAAACTACTTTTCTAGGTAGATTCTATTCTGTTTTTCTATAAAAGAGATAAACTTCAGAAGTATTAAGCTACTTGCCTGGAGCCACCTCATTAACAAGTGCCAAGTTTAGGATTCTAACCCTGGTCAAGTATGGTGGTATATACCACTAGTCCCAATACTTGGGAAGCTGAATCAGGAGGATTGAGAGTTCAAGGCCAGACTCCCCATCTTAAAGAAAAAAAAGACCTAGACCCAGAGCCAGAGTTTCTTTCATTATACTGCCCTACCATTTTCATCTTCATCTTCTGATCACCTCCAAGAACAAATACAAGGAAGCAGGATTTTGCCTTGTTTGATCTCATCTGATAGGAAGCAATGTTCATCATTCTTTGTGTCTGTCTACCAGGTGCTACCAATATTTTAGAGTTCAAAGAAGAGACTTAAATATACAGAATATTTTACAAACTCCTAAAAATGTTAAAGGGAGTGAGGTGCAATAGGGATGTAGCTCAATTGGTAGAGTGCTTGCCTAGCATGCACAGAGCCTGGGTTTGCTCCTCAGCACTACATAAATCAGACATGATGATACTTACCTGTAATCCCAGCATTTGGGAGACAGAAGCAGGGGTATCAGAGATCAAGGTCATCTTTAGCTGTCTAGCAAGTTGAGGATAGCCTAGGCTACCTAAGACCCTATCTCAAAAAAATAAAGTAAAGCCAGGTGGTGGTAGCACACACCTTTAATCCCAGCACCCAGGAGCTGGAATTCCTGGGATTTAATCCCAAGAGTTCCAGGACAGTCAGAATTACAACAGAGAAACATTATCTAGGAAAAAAAAAAATAATTAACTAATTAATTAATTAATTAATTAAAAAATGAAAGTGGGTAATGTTCTGCTTCTTGGGAAACTGAGACGGGAGAATCATGCACTCGTGACCAGTCTGGGCAACTTAGTGTGAGACATCTCAAAATAATTTAAAAAAAAACAAAAATTGGCTAAGAGCTAAATAGAAATTTCTCCAGAGATATACAAATGACTAATAAGTACTTAGAAAAATATAATATTAGTCTGTTTTATAGCTGGAACTTTCAGAAAATAAAAGAGGTTAACTTAGCTCAGTTTTGGAAGTAGTATGCCCTGCATTGCTTTGTGCTCTACCTACTATGATAGATATGCCAAGTCAGAAGGCTGTTTCCAGAAGGGCCAAGACCATGGGGGTAGCATCACTTTGTACCAACCTATTGGAAGAACTAACTTAGTTGCAAAGACTAGCCTTGATCCCTTCTGAGAGAAGCACCATCAGCGACCTAACCGTTTCCCTCCAGATACTACCTCCTAAAAGTTCCACCAGTTCACAACATAGCCACATCAAGGACTTCATCTCCTTCACTTGAGGCTTTGGGGAGCAAATTATAGCCAGACATTGAGCATCAGCAGTCTTTTAAAGAATGAAAATCAAGCCAGGAGGTCGCACATGCCTTTAATCCCAGAACTTAAGAGGCAGAGGCAGGCAAGTCTGAGTTCGAGGCCAGCCTGGTCTACAGAGTGAGTTCCAGGACAGCCAGGGTTACAATACAGAAACTTATCTCAAAAAAACAAACAAACAAAAAAAGAATGCAAAGCAAAACCTTCATGAAAACTCCTTCCCATAGAGACAGGTATAATTGTTTAAGAGACTAGTAAGTGTTTGAAAGGACATGGAAAATTTGAACCCTCATGTATTGCCCACCAGAGAAGAGAAGAGATCTGTTCGTTATTGTCATGGAACTTACTGGACCAGAGCCACAGATAAATGTAACTCAGTTGGGAGATGCGGGTCATAGCAGATCTGGGTCTTACTAGCTTTAATACCTTCAAGATCTCCATATCCTCATCTGTATTCTAACAGAAATAACATAAGGATAGGTTTGAATCTATATAGGTAAGTCATTGTGCTGCTCATAAAGTATCCATTGGCGTGTTAGATCTTCTCAACTTCTTTTCTTTCCCAAAGGAATTACTCTGAAGCCCTTCAGAACTTCAACCACACTGTGTGTCCCAGATCCAATCTTTAATAGCGAGCATCATCACTCTCTCCTGTTGCCAACTGAAGTTCCAGTGCAAAGGCTCCTGCTAAGTGCCTTCTCTTCCCAGGGGCTTGTGCCTGGAGGTGGAGTCCAGTTTGAAATCTGGTGCAGGTACAGTATGGACAACCCAGTTCCCTGCTTAGGAAAGAAGTACCCAGGCATAAAGCATCCTATCCTTGGCCAGGTGGAATTATTGTAAGAAGCTAAACAGGACACCCCACCCCATTCCCACCCCTGTTTATATTTGACAGTAGCTTGTATCTGGAATCTAAAATATGTTAGACTCTCCTGAGCAGTTGTCTATACTTCTGTTACCTGTAGTAGTAGGAGTAAGATCCTATTAGTGTTACCTCCTACTGTCCTTAAAGCATAGCATTGACCACTTTTGGTATTCTCTTACCACTTTGTTTCCTTCAGGTCTTTATTATATGATGCTTAATTACTGTGACAGCCTCCCAGCTGTTCTCCTCAGTTCTAAACTCACTTCTTCCCACCATTTGACAAACAGTCTTCATAAAACATGAATCCTCTAAATGTTGCAGTCGCTGGTAGGTTTCCAGAAGGAATGATGGCCTAGTTGTAGATGTTCCTCCCTACTCCAGCATCTGCACCTCCAGGAAGCTTACTAAAATGATTAAGAGAATAAAAATAAATGTAAGGGAAAGAGAAATAAGATCACAAACAATACTGTCACATGACAAAAATACCTTCTACAATTAGGTGGAAACCAAGCACAAAATAGAATTTTACAACCACCTACCTCTGATATATAGCTTTGTGATCTAAGATTGGGTTAATCTGACATGAAAAGGAATTAGGGTAGATACTAATAGACTTCATCCTAGTGCAAATTAGAACATCATAGGCCTAGAAACAAAGATGAGCCATGGAGGAGAGGGAGAGACTACCCCACCTAGAGCCACTTCTGCTGCTAGAGGGTGGACATTTTGAGGAAGGCCAAGGCACATGCAGATCCTCATACAAAATATAGGAAGCAGAGCTTTGTCACTCTGAACTGAGGGTATGATTTGTGAGGTTCCTTCCATGATGGCAGTATATCCAGCCAGTCCAACCACTACCATATAACACCAGTCCAAACAGCTGGGCTCCAAAGATAACTAGATACTGAAAACTGATCACCTGAGCAGACTGCACTATTCATCCACGTAATTGTTCCATCTGGCATCTTTGCTTTTGTGGTTTTCAGATACTATTATCCTAATGTAAGGGACCAGATGGTTGCCAGAGGAACCTTGCCATTATCAAGGATCTGTGCCATGGTAACCATGCAGCACCGTGAAGATGTGGTAATGCAGAACTTTAATCTCCCGTTAACCCCCAAACTTGAGAACAGCAATGAATTGAAGAACCAGTCATCAGGTAATTGAAGACTTACTATGTCTTTCCTTTTCAAAGTCTGTATATAAATATCCTTTTTCTTTCTGAACTAATGATTCTTCACTTTGGGAATATTTACCCTTTTGAGTCTCTGATAAGAACTGTCTCACCCACCCTCTCTTAGCAGATGAGTGTAAAATATATATTGCAAATTTTGCATGTAATTTTAGAAACATCACAGTTCCACGGACTCTATATAAATGCTGCTTGTATCATTTTACCTTTAACTTTTAAGAATTTAAGAAGCCCTTATAGCATAAATGCTAAGTACTTTATAAGTACACTACAAAATTATTATTCTAAGCCAACATGAACAGAAGTGGGATCTATGGGACATAATTAGCTTGGATTGGAAATTGACTGTAAGGGAGAAGGTTAAAATTTAGCTTCCTAAGTCAAGTTACTGTGATACTTATTGAAGAGTATCTGCCAAAACCAAAGGTTTTATCTTGCCTTAATTGAGTTGTTCTTCCTGAGCCCTCTGTGATTCAACTTGCTGAGTTCTTCCTTAAAGCTGTCTCTGGAATGAGGCTGTAATATTGAAGACTTTTTAAGAAGGTGGCATGTAGTTACTTGAAGTACAGTGTACAACATGGCTCCAACCATGGACAGATCTCTTCTGTCACTCCCTTTGATTACAGATGTCCTCCTCCTGCCTCCCTGGCTAGAAGCCAATGGTTTGGAAGAACAGAGAACCTTCCAGCCAACCTTGTAGTCTTTTCTTCCTGTTCTCCTTCATCAGGTTTGCTGGATATGGGTTTGAGGTACCGGCGTAACCCAAGAACAAGAGAGGGAGTTCTTGCTGCCCGAGCTGTCTCCATCTCAGTCCAGATTATCAGAGCCTGTGGTCTGCAGGCAGCAGCCAAGTAAGTCCACTTTAGAAAAGCATTTCTTAAACCTACCTGTGGAGCAGTCTATATAGTGTGGTGTTCTCACATGGGTCTTGTGAAAATTTTCCATTTCACTAGCCATGACTTTCTGTTAAGAATTTCAGAAGGTTAGGAAATTGCTTGCAGACTCTTGGTACTGTTACTGCAAATCCAGTTCTTAACTTAGCAGCAACTTTGTGTTCTACCTTCCTTAGCCCCCTACTCCCATGGTATGCTCTGCACCCTCAAACCATGCCATGCACTACTGTTTGTGTGTGCCCTAAATGTGTGTGTATGTGTCTGCCCATATGTACAAATACCCCTGGAGTCTAGAAGAAGGCATCTGAACTGAAGTTATTGGCAGTTGTGGGCCACTCAGTATGGGTGCCAAGAACAGAACTAGGGTTCTCTGTAAGAGTAGCAAGTACTCTTAATTGCTGAGCTTTCTCTGACCCCAAATACCCAAGCTGATAAAATTACCAATAACGAATGACACTAAGATTATAGGAATCAATTTCATGGAACAAGTTGGGTTTACTGCTTGTTGTAGTGAAGGAAAATAAACACTATGGGGAAGCAGAGAGCATCTTAGTGAGAGGCATCTTGCTGGGATTTGTTGATCTGGAAAAATGCTCAAAGGAGTAAGACTTTGCTGTGTTGGTTTTCTTAGTAAGTTTTATCTAGAAGGAGAAAAGACAAAAGTCAAAGTTGAACTTGTTAAGCTACAAAGGTCACCCGTTAAGCTACAAAGGTCACCCATTCCAGGCAATCTGAGCAGGAGTGTTAGGTTTACAGAGTGGTATTGCTTTGGTGTGTTCTTAGAAGTCTTGTTTTTGTCTCACTTTATGGTGGTGACAGAGTAACCTTGTCTCCGGCTCCTCAGAGTGGTTTTAATCAGGTTGCTCCTTACGTTAAAACTTTTTTGAGTTTCCCATTGTCACTAGCAGGGGTCTCCTGATTTTAACTGAGCATTTTAATTTAAAAGTTAGCATATTTTCAAGTTAGGGTGTGCTTATTTATATAAAAATTTTCTTCAGGTACTTGTATACTAATATGCTAGATATATTATTAAATATTTTATAGAATGTGATAATGAATACATATGATAACAAGTTTTAATATTTTCTTCCAATGTCCCAACTTTTTACCCTCGGTGTTTACTCCTCTTTAGGACCACTCATCTTTAGGGGGGCATTTCTTAGGTTGGTCTCCATGCAAATATGTTATCATATCTAGGTTACTAAGAAAACAGATTGTGGCACTACCAAAAGCCTGGATAGAGAAATGTTGGGATCTTGTGAAAGTAGTAGAGGTATTTCCTGGGCATGCAAGCTAATTGATAATAATGTTGTGGTATCTTCTCATTTCCTCTCTTGTCCCTACAGGGCTTTGGCTGAGCAGGAGCCTGCTCTGCAGTTTAGTGCCACCGTCGGGGTCAATGCTTCTGTCACTACTCATCTCTCATTCCTGCCCAAAGGGGAACAGCGCAGAACCCGCACTGTGGCCTGTTCCTTCTGCCCTGAGTTTTCCCATCACATTGAGTTCCCATGTAACCTGGTGACTCAGCACTGTAGTGGAGAAGCCTGTTTCCTGGCAGAGTTACTGGAGTTTGCAGAAATTATTTTTGCCATCTATCATGAAAATACTAAGTCAGGTAAGCACCAAATGACTTAACTTCAGAATCAAATGAGGCTCTCATTTGGATGTCATAGTCCTTCTAGGGAGATATCCTGAAAAATTGAGAAGTGGAGGTCATAATCTTTACAACTTCTAAAGGGCATAGCAAAAATAAGCACATGAAATGCATATGAAAGAACATAGAAGGAACTAGCAATTGTGTTCAGTTGTTAATGGTGAATCAAAGTGAATAGTGGATACGTGCTCACTATGAGTTTGTTTAAAAAGTCTGAAGGACATTCAGACTCTGGCTAGGATGAAAGCAAGTTAATCTCTGACGTGGAAATGAAATGTTCTGGTATACTGTAAACAGGCCTCCGTAGCCCTCCAATAATTATTCTTTTTTGCTTCACTTAACAGTTAGTGATATAGTCAGTATCCAGTCATGCAGAGATTATCTGCTTGGAGTAGTAAAAGTTCCAACAAAAGATCTGCTGGCCAAGAGATCTGGTAAGGCTCCTGGGTAATCAAATACTGATCCTGCCCTTCAGGTAATCCTGCCTAGCTCCCATGCTGAATACACAGGGAAGCCTGCCCCTTAGGACATGCTGTGAACTCACCCACATACCTCACAGTTCTCTCAGGCATTGGCAGGCCTGTCCCAGTCACTGCAGAGGTCATACTCACCCTGCTCCAGGGAAGATGGCAATGCTGATGAGAAGACAACGGCAGTGCCTCTGCACATATAACGTGTTATAGCATATTTCCTCAGGTTTTGTTTGAGCCTCACAATAAACCTCTATTTTCATAAACCTCTATAGTTTCATGTGACATATGAAAAGATGAGCTCAGAGAAGGTGATTTGCCAAAACCACACAGCTATTAAGTAGCAGAGCTTGAAATCTAGTCAGCATTCACCCATTATTTTCACTGCAGTCCTCCCCTACAAATGGAATAAAGATAACTACATACAGGCCTGAACAACTAGCCACAGCTTGGAACTAGATCCCGGAACGCCTGACTTCTTCCATTCCCTTTCCTGTGCACTCGTGATACCATGACATTTCGTATTTCTATAGCACTTCTCTTCAAAGCACTTCCCTAAGCATTGTTTCATTTAGCAATCATAACAACTTCAGTAAATAAGATCAGTGTGCATTTTCCCATGTGTGCCCTATGGGAGATTAGTGACCTGTCCAGAACAAACTTCTAGTTTGGGGACTAAACCAATGAAAACTTAGATCTTCCAATTCCTAGCCTTATTCTTTCTATTTTATCTCATTGCCTCTCAGTGGCCAGAGAAAGACTAGCTCCTAACTCAGTATGATTGTTTTCTATTCAGTATTGGGCCAGGGCAATGGGGAATCTGAGATACAAAGAGGGTGTGTGTCTTTGAAGATAATAATTGAAAATCTTTCTTTTTCCCATAAGGGATCACAGGATGGTACCCTGTCATTTTGCCAGAAGACGAAGACCTGCCTCAGGACCTAGAGTTTATGCAGAAGATCGTAGGAGGTCTGGAGCTTTCTGTGTCCTTCACACATCCTGGAGATAGGGAGCGGGTGTTGGAAGCTGCTGAGCTATTGGGCTGGAGCTTTGGGAATAGCCTGAAGGATCCTCTCAAGATGGAGGAAGAGGTGCTAGCCACTGTCACCATCTCCACCCCGAGACTCTGGCTTCCTATTCACTGTGTGCTGTTCGCTGGCCACAAGAACATTCATAAGAATACATACTGCTACCTTCGCTACAAGCTGTACAATCATGAAGCCTTTTGGACCCCTCTCAGGAAGCCTAAGGAATCTACAAACAAAAACCAGGTCCTGATTACTTTCAAGGCATCCAAAAGAGCAGAAGTCACTCGGAGCCAGTCATTGCTTTGGTACTTCAGGGAGGAGAAGTTAGAGATCCAAGTGTGGCGGGCTTATGGCAACGATAGTTTAGAGAGGCCACACCAGACTGACAGCTGGATTGGCTCAGCCTATGTGGACTTGGCCAGACTTGGAGAAAAATCAACAAGGACAGTAACTGTCAGTGGTGAGTGACAAATCAGATTAAACTCTTTGAGCAACTTTTCTGAACAAAAATTCATCAGATTTGTATGTGCAATTTAGTACCTAAATTATTATAAGCACTCAGTTAATATGTATGGGATGAGGTTGCGTGGATTTCAGTGACTACCTTTAAAGACGTGTGAAGAGCCTATATGATCATTGAGGGTGATAGTTTATTCACTACATTGAAAAGAATACCTGCCAAGGATATTCTTTTCTCTGGATATTTCTCAGGATAGTCATCTTCTCTGGGGAGCACATCTTGGAACTATAAAGAAAATCTGTGTGGCACTAAGCGGCTCACAAGGCAGAAAGGAAAAGTTACATTTTACAAACAGAATGCACTGCGTACTTTATTTCAGTCATCCGTTTAGTGCTTAATGTGTGTACTTGGCCCTGGGAATCCAGGGATGGAATGCGTAAGAATTAGTCCCTAGCCTAACTGTGTCTATATTCTAATAGAATACGACTGTAAACGATGAATATGAAATGTAAGAACTAAATAGAGGGTGTTCTCAGTGGTGTGGTGGAATCGTGAGGGCTTATGGTCCTTAAGGTCAACCGAAGTGACAGTTTCAAAGGATTTAGGAATAAGCCAGGGAAAGGGGACAAGAAAGACATTTTTTTTTTTTCATTTTTATTTGAGACAAGATCTCTCTACATAGACTTAGCTGTTCTGGAACTCACTATGTAGACTAAGCTGGCCTTGAACTCACAGAGATCCACCTGCCTCTGCCTACAGAGTGCTGGGATTAAAGACCTGCACCACCAAGCCCAGCTGAGAAAGGAGTTCTAAAGAGAGGAAGGGCAAGTGTGGAAGGGCAAGTGAAGGCACAGAGGCATGAAGCAGATAGGTATATTGCAGATGCTAGAAGTAACCTGGGTCAGTTGGGTTTCAGGGTTCACAGGTTATAAAGCACTGCAGTAAAGCCAGGACAATGGCCAAGAGAACTAGTCTCATCAAAGTCAAGTATTTGGCTTTTTTTCCAAGAATATGAAAGGTTATTGTTATGGGTTTTGGATAGAAAACTCATAGAACTTTGCACTCCAGAAAAGTGAGTCTCGTATCTGAGTAAGTTATTTTTTATTGGTGTTTTTGTTTTTTGGGGATTTTTTGTTTGTTTGTTTTTTTTTTTGTTTGGTTTTTTGGTTTTTTTTTTTGAGTCTCATGTATCATATACTCCAAAGTTACCTCAAAGTCACTCCAGGTCCTCCTGCCTCTACTTCTAGAATGCTGGGATTCTAGATACTACCGCATTTAGTGTATGCGGTATTAGAGATCAAACCCAGGGTTTCTTGTAGGCCTGACAAGCACTCTACAACCAAATACATGCCAGCCATGACTAGATTCTGCACAGACATGACACTCAATTTAACTTTTCTATACAGTTAGTTATTTCCCCTGCTCTTTACAGTTGAAGAAATGGGGTCATGACCCTGTTTTACTTCAGTTAGGCTTTTACCTTCTGATCCTTGGTTGATTTTTGTTGTTTTGTTGTTCCTTTTGGTGGTGGTGGTTTGTCTTGCTTGGTGTTTTTGAAACAAGGTCTCATTATATAGACTGTATTGGCATGGAATTTGTATTATATCTCAGACTGGCCTTGAACTCAAAATTCTCCTGTTTCAGCTTCCCAGGTACTGGGATTATAGGCTTATGGCTCTAACCCTTTTGTTGAGCAGGTGACCCAATCTGAAAAAAAAAAGAACTTAGTGAGTTTGGGTGATTGTCTAAATTCTCAGGTTCTTTTTGGACCCAGCAGATGTTAAGTCTGGCCCTATGAAGCATCTCATCAAATGCTACATGCCCTATTTTATCTAGGCCAGTTCAGGTCACTTCATAGAAATTAGAGAAAAGATCTTTGAAGTGAGCCAGGCTCACTTGAACTAACTTTTTTTAGACAGCCTTTTAACTTCACTACTGAAGAATAGATCTGGGACACAGAATATAGGTCAAGGGTCAGAATTCCACCACAAATACTCCCTTTTTATTAAGTGTTTCCAAAGAGGCTATTGAACTTTACAGATTGTCTGTGTCTGTCATGTCTCCATATCACATTAGTTTAAGGTTTGTATCCACTTGTACAAAAGCCTTATACATTCGATGTGTTTATTAAATGTGTGAGTCCACATCCACTCAGCCAGCCAACCTGTTTCCATATACTGCTTAAACTTCCTGAAGGTAAGGACCCACCGGGCTGCATGTGGGCGTCCTCCCTCTCATACTGACTCAAGAGCATGGTAGTCTACACTTTATCAAGAAGAAAAGAGTCTAGAAAGAGACAAAAAAGTTCTGTCTTATTGCCATTTATGACAGGTAACATCTTTTTCCTCAAATAGGAACGAATCTGGCAAAGCAAACTTTGAGATTCAGAAGGAACTATTGGTGCCTTCTACACTAAGTAAAATCTCATTTTAAGATGCAGCAAGCCAGTGAAGTTCAAATCCACTGATTATTGGATGATCCTGACATTGACCCATCTGAAATTCTGGCACTGAAAGGACTTAGTTATTAGTACCCTTTATCCTCCCTTCCTCTTGCTGCCACCTCCTGCCTCCCTCCCAGTGGATCCTCAGGGATGTTGCCAGGTCATATTTGATGGTAAAAGAGGTTGACATGAGCACTAGATAGCTTCCCAATGGGGAGAAATGTTAGAGTGGGACCTGTGAGCATGCAGGAGACAAGATGGCTCCTCTTGTCTTTACCTATTCTCCCTTGGTATATGAATTCTCTTCCATACCAACCCTGCCTGCCTGCCTGCAAATGCAAAGCATTTGGTTCTAGCTTCAAATCAGAAATTAGTATTATTGGATGTATGGCTAAGGCAAATTTTTTACATATACCAACTTCAGATTCTTTTTGCAAATTAGTGTGTTGAAGCCTGTGGTCCTATCACAGGAAAGAGGCTGTAGGCAGCTCCAAGAGTTATTTTCTCTCACACAGGTTTACTTGCCTTTGTTCTTTTGCAGGTGTGTATCCTCTGTTTGGAAGAAACGCTTCCAACCTCTTTGGAGCTGCCTTGCGTATTCACGTGGTTCTTTCCCCTCTTTCCCCACACACGGAGCCCACACATGAGCTGGACTCCATGGACTGCAGCAGCCATAGTGACTCTGAGCAGCCCCCCAGAAAGAACGATGAGCTCCAGCTTTCTCCACCCTGTGTCCTCCAGAAGTCTCCTGCTTCCACCCAGGTCCACTGCAGCAGCGCTGCTGTTGAAGAGTGCACTGCCCAGGAGGGCCCTCCTGAGCTGGATGGGACTTTTGCAGTCAGTATCTTGGTGGAGAGAGCGATGCACTTGAGCTTGAAAGGTATGCTCTAAATTCTTACCCAAAAGCACATGTCAATTCCTCCAGGTACTGTCTGCACAAAGCTATTAGATTATGCTAGGACCTACAAGGACGGCTAATTGTCTTAGTAATTATATTTTCCAAGCCTAAAGGTTGAAGTAACATGAAAACCTTTCTGAGATTAAAGCCAACTTTGTCAATCATCTTATTGCTGCAGATCATAAATTTCTATCCAGAAATTCAGGTGTCAACCTCAGTGCTTCCCTGTCCCTTATCTACCATTCAGTCTGTGCATCAGTTAAATGGTTCTCGTTCTTAAATTTCTCTCAGATCTCCTCCTCCATTCCACTCACTTAGTTCCTCAGTATGTACCAGGACTGGGGTTCTTAGCACTAGGTCTGTAAGTCCCTGGGAGATTCATAAGGAAAACTCAGAGTTGATGATGCTAGATAGAAAAACTATTGATGCTAGAAAAAAAAACTATTAAGATTAGTGCCTACGATGTTGACAGCCATAGAAATCACATGCATCTCTGTGTCATTGTAGTACCCTAGAATATAATTTTATACTTACCAGTTCTTTGAGCTTACAGTACTAATTACCCACAGCTAGGTCTTAGCAATAAAACGTAGACTTTCATACCACAAAGTTCTTCTAAGTTTTGATAGCTTCCAATATAATTGTATTTCTTTATAAGCCTGTGTATTTGCATTATACATTTTTAAAGAAACACTGTTTAAAAAAGAGGCCTAAACACTTCACCAGACTGCCAAAGGAGTCCTTTTGTTCTCTGATTATCATAGCTTTGGTCAAATGCTACTGACATTTTTTCCATGGTTTTCTTCTCAGCTAAATAACTTCTCTGAAATGTAAAGTCTTGTATCTTTTTACAATGCATTCATTCATTTAGCAGCAAGATGAACAGTAGCATTTGCTGCGTAGTAAGCCAGCAAATGTCTTAGTGCCAGGGACAGAGTGAATAGCCATGTATTCACTCCTCTGGGATCAAGTCCTTGACAGAAACATCTTGAAGAAGAAAGCTCATAGCTTTAAAGGTTCATCATGGCTGCTTGACCATGGAGACCAGAGCATGTGGCACAGACTTTTCTTCAGTTCATTGTGAGAAATGGAGCGAGAATGGGAAAGAAGAGCCTAGACAAGATCCCCCTCCTCCCCCTGGGACACATCCCATACCCTACTTCCTTCAACTAGGCCCATTTCCTTAAGTTCCCACAACCTCCAAAACTGCAACTGCCACCAGGGGGCCAGGCTCACAACACATGAGCCTCTGGGAAACCCTGAGAGTTCTGCCCTGGTGGTTGCTTCCAGTGCCCTCCTCCAGTGTCTTTCTCATTCTGCCACCAAGGCTGTGTATCTGGCCAATAAATCTGACCTTGTCTTTCCACCAGTTAAAATACTTGTTTTCGTGTCACCTGCAATGCTGGTAACATAGTACTCAAAGTCCTCCCGCCTAGCCTCATCAGCCTTACCAGCTTCGTTTCTCTCCTATTCAACAATTTGTTTTGTGCCCGTGCCCTGTTAAGGCTCAAGACTGTCAAGCCTTGTGCTGTTTCTTCTACTTAAAATGCCTTTTTCTCCTCACATTCAGCAGACTTGTTCCCTCTTTGTAGAAGAGTAGGCTAAAATGATGCCAACACTCTAAAGCCTACCCTGTCTCACCTAGTAGCAATGTAAACCTGTCTCTGTGCACACACCATGTCCTCACAATGAATCGTTTTATTTTGTACTAAATATTGTCTCTGGCTCTAGTCTTTAGGTTGGGGAGTGTGCTACTTGTCTCTGTGTCCTAACATCTGAACATGACTCTCATGAAGCAGTGAAGCAAATAGAATCTCCTGCTCTGTGAATATGAGCCACAGCCTCTCACATTTCAGGCTGAGTTAACAACTTGTAAATCACTTGTTACTTGGTCTCTTGCGTTACAGCCAGATCATGATACGTCAGAGTAGACAGCTGACTCTTAGAGACTTCATTTGTATTCAGATATTTACTCTTGTTCTGATGACCCCATGTAGTCTTTTCACCCATAAACATTTGTGCATCAGCCAGGTGCAGGGAGTGCAGACCTGCCACTTGTCTCTGACGTGTGCTCTCTCCATGATCACATGATAGGGCTCCAAATGGGAATTTGTCTGGCCTGGCTGAGTTGAAACTGCTTTGTGACTTTGAGCTAACCATCTATTACTTCCTCAGCTATCAAACGTTGATGATCATACAGGTTCATCGCTGAGATTCTCTTCCACTTCCATCTACTAAGAACATGGGGCTAAAGGAGAATATGCTGCTCTCTGCACACTACCAAAACTTGTCAAGCTTTCGCAGGAGTGTTTACATGCTTCAACATCACATTGGATTCGCTTCTACCTCCAACTGCGTTCTTGTTGTGCCTGAACTTTCTGAGCCTTGGAATGAATGGTTTCTTTGTACAAAGCATCATGCTAGCAATTCACAGACAACCCTAAAGCTTGAACATGGAGCAGTTTGAAAATTTCTGTGGTCCACACTGTAGTTGTGATTCTGAAATATAAGTACATTTGTTTCAGAAATCTCTGGGGAGTCCTTCTTTAAGAAGTAGCTTCGAGGACTAGAGAAATGGCTTAGGCGTTAAGAATGCTGGCTGCTCTTCCAGAGGTACTGAGTTCAATTCCTAGCAACCACATGGTGGCTCACAACCATGTATAATGGGATCTGATGCCCTTTTCTAGTATGCAGGTGTACATGCAGATAAAACACTCCATACATAAACAAATCTTTAAAAAAAAAAAAGTAGCTTTGAGACCAATACAGTGGCATATACCTTTAGTCATAGCTACTCGGGAGACTGAGGCAGGAGGGTTGTTTGATTCCAGGAGTTCAGAATCAGCCTACCAACATAGCAAGATCTTGTCTAAAAAGAAAAAATCAACTTTAATAATCATATGCACTTATATTACACAACTCAGGTGTTTCGAACCTTGTGTTACAAATGAGGCAACTGGAGAACAAAGAGAAGCAATGAGCTATAACTGTAGAGTACATGTTACTGGATTGTCTGAGTGTGTCTGTCTCCTCAGATCAAGGACCAAATCTGACTCAGGTTGTACACATTTGACACAGAAATGACAGCTAATACTGGCTTCATAGAGCTGGATTTTTAATGTATCTAGTGTGTGTTTGTGTGTCTGTCTGGGTGTCTGCGTGGTATGTGTGTGTCATGGTGCACATGTGGAGGTCAGAGGGCAACTTTGAGGAGTCAGTTCTCACCTCCCACTTTATTGATGCAGGTCAGCGAGGCAGGATGTTTCCATGTTTTGGCTATTGCTCTATGTTATGCTCCAGGCTAGCTGGCCCATGAACTTCCCAGCGATTCTTCTGTTATCCATCTCACTGAATTACAGTTGCATATCACTAACTTTTTATATTGTTCCTGCAGTGACATTTGGGTCATCAGGCTTATGTAGTTAGCTCTTGTGCCTGCCGTCTCTGAATTAAATATTTTTAACATACAAAACTGGCCTTTGAAAGGTTTTCATTGGCTCATATTAAGAGAAAAAGCTCTTCTCTTAACTAAATAGAGTGATTAGAACTAATAGGAAACCCTGGAGAAGGAGTCAGGCAAACATTGCCGATTCTTCTACTTGCTGTCTCATCAGAGGTGTGATACGCTGGCCGCTTTGCTTCCCTGCCCCTGGGTTGCCTTATTTGTGACACAGAGTCACTTCTCTTACCTAATTTTTCAGAGATGTCATCAGCATGAGTATGTATAGTGTATTTAAAAAAAAAAACAGTTTATAATGTGCAATTTAAATACAAGTTAATCTCATTAAAACAACTCTATCCTTAATGCACAAAATGCTTTTCCTGCTTATGGAAAAGCTGGAGGTGAAGTGAAGAGATTAAGTGTGTAAAGCTGGCTCAGCTCAGACCTCAGCTGCTTTCAATGTGTGTGTCAACCCTTTTGAGGGTATAGTTTTTTATACTATATGAGTTTTTATACCTTATGAGTTTTTTCTGAACTGTCTTAAAAAGTGTTTTAGAACCTGACCCTTTCCAGAAATGGAAACAAGCCCAGATGAGTTCTTATCTGCAAGGGGTGAGCAGGGGAAACCTGATAGACCTGTGCTGCCAGCTAATTTCTTTATCAATGCCTGTTTGCCTAAAAGCTCCAGAATAATTCCCTCCAAAATCAAAACGGTGGTTTTATTTCAAGGCCTCTACAAATAGTAGCTTCAAAAGTAAAACTCGGATGGAGCTAGGAAACAGCAGGCATGAAAAAGATCAGAGCAATATTTGTGTACATCTAGAATTAGAATTTTATTATGGGAAGTGATTTGAGAGCGTGTGTCCAGAGGAGAAACATGACCCCAGGGAGGCAGAGTGAAATGGCAGTAGTTGAAAGGTCACTAGTGAGCAGGCTTGGTGGCACATGACTGTAACCCCAGTACTAAGGAGGCTGAAGCAGGAGGATTGAATTTAAGGCCAGCTTGTGCTACACAGTAAGATGGGAAGAAAAAGGAAAGGAAGGGGGGTGAAAACATATCAGATAAAAAGAGTAGCTCAAGCAAAGACCAAAGTAAGAGAGAGCTAAACATGGTCCTGCTTACCTGTGTGTGATACCAGGAAGTTTGGCTTCTTAGACTGTGGGTCACTGCTCGTATGGGTTGCACAACCGAGTGTAGGAGTCACGGAGCATTCAACAGCAATGGAAGGTTTCTGATCATACAGCGACAAGAAATTAATTCAAAAACAAGCATTAACAAATCTAGGTATTTCTGGCAGTTTATAGTGCTTGACTTCATGGCAGCCTTGGCTCTGAACTCACAACATGTGCATTTTACACTACATATGCAGTCACCACTCAAGGCCAACAAACGCAGCCTGAGACGCTTCGGCTGAATTTAGACTATTATGTTAATGAGTTACGATGTTTCTACTATACAGACAAAGTTTTCTGCTTTTGTAATTTGGGATAGGGTCTCACTATGTAGCCCTGGCTGGCCTTGAACAGAGAGAAATCCACCTGCCTCTGCCTCCTAAGTGCTGAGGTTAAAGGTATGTGCCATGATACCCAGCAGTTTAATTGTGAAAAACAAAGACAGTGTTTTCTTATTGCCATTCCTCAGTATGTATCAAATTATTTTATCTCTGGGTTGCAGTGGAATATTTGGCTGTTTTTCTCAATTGCTGAATTGAGTTTCATTAAGAAAGAAAGAAAGATAGATAGATAGATAGATAGACAGACAGACAGACAGGCAGATAGATTTTTCCTGATGCTGAATTGAGTTTCATTAAGATAGATAGGTAGATAGATAAACTCTTTCAGTGAGTTTTAACTTGTGATTAGGACACAATTTCTAACATATTTCTGAAACGGCCTTCAACATGCTTCTGTCATTTTGTGCTGTATATTTATGCAGAATGGCATTCTCAGTATTGACTATTACAAAATCAGACTATGGACCAACTTCACATCCTGCAGTACCAACTATTCAGCAAGATTTAATTCTTTATGCAACACTAAACAAGCTCATTCATCTCATGAGTGTATAGATTGCTTTTATCTTTTATGAACAGTAAATTTATGTGTATTTTAAAGAATTATTTTTAAATGAATTTATGATTTACTCTTGAGTAACTGTTAATTTCTATGCCTATTTTATATGCCTACCCAATCAAGTCACATACGAATTTCTCAGGTAAAAAAAATGGTCCCACGTAGATAGCACACGCCTTTAATTCCAGCTCTCAGGAGGCAGAGGCAGGCAGATCTCTGTGAGTTCGAAGCCAGCCTGATTCACAGAGTGAGTTTCAGGACAGCCAGAGTTACAACAGAGAAACCCTGTCTCGAAGAAGACTAAAATAAAATAAAATAAAAAGAAGCCCTCCCCTAAAATACAATCACCTCCACTGTATTTTCTTTCAGGGAGCCCCTTGACAGAGAAGAAAGTATCCATACCTAGTTGTTGTGTGTCCTTTGCAACAGCCGCTGAGCCATCTCCCATATATACCCATGTGGTTGAAAGCACCGATTCACCCATCTGGAATTTTCAACAGCAGTCAAGGTTTGTATTTTCTGATGTTTATCGTCTGTTTAGATTCATCTTTTTGTTTCAAGAGACAAACTCAGAGCCAGAAAACTTTATTCAAACAGTTGTTTAGTCCCAGTGTTTATGAATTCATAGATACAAATGGTTAAAAGGTTTATTGTGGTGTTGTTGGTCTTTTTAAAAAAAGTAATTGTGGGGTTGGGAATTTAGCTCAGTGGTAGAGTGCTTGCCTAGCAAGTGCAAGGTCCTGTGTTTGGTCCTCGCTCTCGGGAAGGGGGAGGGGGACAAAATAACAGAAAACTTACTCTGTGTGTGTGTGTGCACCATGGCAAGTATGTGGGGGTCACAGGACAGATTGTGGAAGTTGGGGTCTCCCCTTTCCTCATAGATACCTGGGACAACTTGGGTTGTCAGTCTGGTTGGCAAGTGCTTTTTCCTGCTAAGTCATCTTGCCTGCCTTGTTTCAACATTTTAGCTCTGATTATTGCTCAGAAAATAATCAGTGAGAGACAGGATATGCCTTCTTTGCTGTAGGCACTGGGAATGAAGAGGAGTAAAATTCTCCCATTAAGTTGTGGTCATCCTGGGAAGAAACACAAAAATTAAAGGTTATATTCAGGTATGACAGTGATGTAAAAGAAGTGAGATGGAGGCTGGTGGAGCTCAGAAAGATTACTCAGGCCAGTCCAGAAGTCTAAGTGTGCTTCGCATTAGAAGAGTGTACATAAGCTGTGTAGACAAAGAAGCCAGGGGTGAGGGCAGTGTTCCAGAATTAATCTCAGTAAGGGAAAAGACCTCTGCTGTAATGGAGAGAACCTGGTTTTTGGAACCAGAAAACTTTGCATCCAACCCTCATCCCTGCCTTTTACTAACTGTGTGAGTTAAGTTACCGAATATCTCCACAGGAGTCTCATCTTAAGGTGATGTAATTTTATAGGTCACTGTAAAATCTAAATTAGGTGAGGTTTTTGGTTTGTTTGGGTTTTTTTTTTTTTCGTGATTGATTAACCAATTTTAGTAACATAGACATAAAGTCCCTAAAGTTGATATAATCATTATATAAAATACATATATGAATACTGTCTTTTAAAATGTAAAGTTGCCAGTCCTGGTGATACAGGCCTTTAATGTCAGCACTCAGGAAGCAAAGGCAGGTAGAACTCTGTGTATTTGAGGCCAGCCATGGATACATAGTAAGACTGTCTAAAACACACACACACACACACACACACACACACACATATACCACAGTGGGGTTCCCAATAAATGTAAGTTTTTTAACAAGATTTTTTTAAGTATTATAAATGTTTCCCTTTTATCAACTTCAGTGTTTATGTTTGGCCAAATTTCACATCCAACTGATCTATCAGATCTTCTCACACCCACTAAATGAATGCCACTCTAGATTCTAATCATCAGTTTCTTCTTTCAGATCTTTCACTGCTTCTTCTAACATTCCTTGGGTTTCTTCTTTAAAATGTTGTAATGAAACATCTCTAATCTGACAGGGCTCCATTCTCAAATCAAAGTTCCATACTGTAGAAGGTTCCTATAGTTAACTCATGGTGCTTGACGGTCTTTCCTAACAGGTTATCAAAAGAGCTACTTCTGGACCCACATCAAACCCTGGTCTTTAAAGTATGGCATAAAGGAGGTATGAGCTCTATTCTGTGATTTTCTTTTCCACCTAAGCAAAGCCATGGTACTGATGACCATGACAACACAGGTGTCTAGTAGAAGAGAATCATACAGAAGACTATTTAAACTACCTACTTAATGGAGGAATCCAATTGCACTTGAGCCTTTCCAGTTGTATCTGTCTTTAACTAAAATGTACACGACACAGGCAAGTGATTTCCCTCCACTTTGTATGATGTTGGGCCTTCTGTTGGTTCTGCCTTGTCAAGCAAGACCAGTAGTGTATGAGGCCAGAGTCTGACAGCTTATCCTTCCTTGTTTTAACCTCCCCAAGAGGGAGTACTGACGTCATGGACCTTGAATCTATTTTCGCTTAGCTACTGTGTTTTTTTTATTTCTTTGAGGCAGGATCTCATGGTAATCCGGTCTGTTCTTGAACTCACTACCCTCTTGCCTCCAACTCCCAAGTGCTGGGATTGCAGGTATGTGTCACCACTTAAGAGGCATAACGCGGGACTGGTGAGATGGCCCAGTGGGTAAAGTTGCCACCAAACCCAACAACCTACATGGTGGAAGAAGAGACCCAACTCCCACAAATTGTGCTTTTACCTCCCTCCACATATAAACTGTAGCACGTGCATTCCCCCAACCCCCAATAAATAAATAAAACTTAAAAAATAAAAGGAGACATAAGCCAGTAGTGTTAGGACATCGACTCTGAAGCCAGACTCTTCTGATGCAAATGTCAGTCCTGCCTCTTGCTGTTCCAGTGGGATTTTGGATAAATGACCTGACTTGTCTTGTGCTTCAATTTCCTATCTGTAGAGTAGGGATAATAATAGTACCCGCTTCATAGGGTTTACAGAGAAGTAAACAA
This sequence comes from Cricetomys ansorgei, assembly GCA_026225945.1. Lineage (NCBI taxonomy): Eukaryota > Metazoa > Chordata > Mammalia > Rodentia > Nesomyidae > Cricetomys > Cricetomys ansorgei. Next base: position 5,848,167 of record JAMJFZ010003206.1, read on the forward strand.
GGTCCAGACAGCAAATGTCCTGTTGGATTTCTTGTACCTGTGTAGTGAATAGCAGTGTTCTATAAGCTTGACAAACATCTCTAATCCTTGCAAGATAAAAATACGGTCTGATTTTATAAACTGGGAACATGGCTCAGTTACTAAAGTGCCTGTTGTGCAAGCATGAGAGCCTGAGCTTGGGTGCCCAGCACCTACATAAAAGCCACTCACAGCACTGGAGGTGGAGAGGGGCATCCCTGCAGCTCATCAGTCTGCCAGTCTAGCCGAATCAAATTGGTGAGCTCTAGGCTCAGTGAGAGATCCTGTCTCAAAACATAAGATAGGAAGTGATTGAGGAAGACACCGCCATCGACACAGAGAGAAGATGGGAGGGGAGGGAAGGATAGAGAAGGGAGGGAGTGCTGAAGCAAAAATGGGTAGAGCCAGATTTTGAACACACTTCTGACATATAGCCATCACTGCTTATATTTCCCTATGTAAGTAGGGTTGGATGATGTAGAAAAATGAAGTGGTATAGTAATTTAGCCTCATCAAAACACTCCTTTACAGGAGCTCCTTTAAGATTCTGCTAGCTCCTGCTTTACAAACATTCCATTGTTTGGAGTTATCCACAGAGGCACAGTCCTGTGCATGCCAGGGTTTAGTTTTCAGTATTGACCACAGGCCTGAGAAAGAGCATGAGTTCCTAGGGCATAAAGGACATTGACGTGCGTTTTCCTGCAGTCCTGTTTGAGGGCTGCTCTGATTCTGGCTTTGAAGATGAGTATATAGGTTTAAAAGTTTTTCTACTTGCTTATATCAAGAATACAAAACACAAATCTGCCAGCTCTTCTGGTGTACCAAAACAAGGAGCCTGAGCATTTTAGAATGTTTGCCTGGCGTGTGTGAAGTCCCTAAGTTTGATCCCCAGAACCACATAAATACAGCATGGTGACACAACTGGAATCCCAGTACATTTCTGTATCCCTAGCACTCAAGACATTAAAGAGGAAGATCAGAAGTTTGGGGTCATCCTAGACTACATAGCGAGTTCAAGACCAGCCTGGAATATATGAATCCTTGTCAAAAAAGAAAATAGGGTCAGGGATAACCACAGCACAGAAAAGGACTTCATAACAACAGGCTCTGCTCCCAGCTCTTTCACCCTCATTGCCAGTCTTGTTCAATGGCTCTAGTCATCTGAACCAGCTTCTCATGTGCAGCCTCTAATTCCAACAGGAGGAGGACTTGTCAAGCCACGCTACCCAGCTTTTCTCTTCTCTTCCCCTACAGATGAGGAGAGGGTGATTGGCTTTGCCTCAGTGGACCTCTCCCCATTACTCTCTGGCTTTCAGTTTATCTGTGGCTGGTACAATATTACAGACTTCAGTGGAGAGTGCCAAGGGCAAATAAAAGTTGCTATTTCCCCTTTGGAGAGTCTGATGCACTTAAAAGAAGAAAGACAAGCAAGACGAGGGATGGAGACTCCAAGATCACTGGTAGGTTTCCTTGTTCACACCTAACTAAAGGCTCTACTATAAGAAGATCCTTTATACTGTCTGGTACTTTCAGGTTACAGCCCACATTTCATATATAAAACAACCTCTTGGCTTGGGGGTAGGGGTGTAAAAAAAGAAGTTTTCCAGACTATCCCAGAGAAGGGAACTCTACTGCAGTAAAGGATTTTATTCACCTTTCACATTTGCTTAGCACAGCATGGGAATCAGTCAATATTGAGTAAGTGACTGCATGAGGAAGTGGCCACGATCGTGTTCAGTGGTCCCTTTGTAAGAAGTCTTCTGATCAGTTCTGGTAGTCATGAGATAAGAATATCACAGCCCAGTACCTGAAAGAGTAAGAACATAAAAGCAACTAAAAGGCAGTCTGAGGGCATGGTCTGTAAAATAAGAATAATAATAGTACCTACTTCATAGGGTGATTATTAAGTTTAAATGAAGCTGTGTGTAAATTGCTCATCAGTGTTTGATACAGAGAGTAAACTATACTGAATGAATTTTCTCATTTATGTATGGCTTCGTTCCGAAGGAATTAGTGGTAACCAGTACACCATTTTTCTCCTTGCTGCTCCAGATACCATTCTTCAGCCCCTTTTCCTTCCCTGCCTCTACTCTATGTGATGCGTTCCCTGGGCCCATTGCAAGGCACATCCAAGGCCAGCTTGTTCACACTTCTCCAAAGGAGATTGATTCCTCCTCTCCTGCAAGGTAATTGTCAATGGGAAGAGATGAGGTCCAAAAACAGGATGTGTGCAAACTGTCTTGTCATTTCTCTCCTTTATTAGACGAAGAAACTAGAGATGGGAAAAGAATTCATACACAAACACACTGATTTTCAAGATCTCCCAAAACAACTTTGTATAGTATTACTGGAGTGCTTTACTGCCATTGAAAGAAGAAACACTCTTCTCTGGTCCTTAGATCCCTTTAACCTTTTATGAAAATTCCATCATCTCCCCCCCCCCCCCCGCAAAAAAAAAACAAACAACTATGTGTCAGGTTTTGTTTAAAACACTTGGCTCAAGAGCCAGGGGTGTAGCTCAGTTGGTAGAGTGCTTGCCTAGCATGTGCAGGGCCCTGAGTTCAATCCTTAGCACCACATAAACCAGCTGTGGTGGTGCACACCTGTACTCCCAGCACTTAGATGCGGAGACAGGAGGATCAGATGATCAAGGCCATCCTCTCCTACATTGTGAGTTCAAAGGCAATGTAGGCTACATGAGATCCTGTCAATAAATTTTAAAAATCCAAAGCCACACACAATTTGACTCATTCTTCTGTTCAGCTAGCCATAAACAGTATGTGTGAATTTCTGGGCTAGAGTATTCCCCATCCTGTTAGAGACCAGGACCAAAAGTAAGATTGTCATTTCTACCCTCCTGACTCCTTTTTTGGTCTTGGTGCCCATCACATATTTCTCATATACCTAAGCAAAGAGACAAAAAATATTCTCTCACAGGTACATGTTTTAATCTCAACACTCAGGAGACAGAGGCAGGCAGATCTCAGAGTTCAAAACCATCCTGGGTCTACAGATTTTATTTTCTGAAAATTGTCAGTACATTGTTGAAGAATAGTAATTCTAAGTAAATAAATGACCTGTGTTCATGGATTCATGAATTTAACTTTTTTTTTTCTTCTTTTCTTTTTTGAGATAGGGTTTCTGTTGTAACTCTGGCTGTTCTGGAACTCGCTCTGTAGACCAGGCTGGCCTTGAACTCACAGAGATCCGCCTGCCTCTGCCTCCCGAGTGTTGGCATTAAAGATGTGCACCACCACTGCCCAGCCATATGACATACTTCCTCTCTCTCTCTCTTTCTCTCTCTCTCTCTCTTTCTCACACATATACACACAAATAAAATAAAAATAATTTTTGAAAAAAAATCTAAGAATAGAAAATGAATAATTTCAAAACATAAGTCTGATAGGATGTAACTAAATGATGAACAGAACTCTGGCAATAATGAGCAGCAGATATCCCATTTGATGTGCTTCTGTATTAGAAGCATTTGTATGTCTGTTTGATTCCCCAACAGTGGCAGAGGAGCTCAAATAATACAGTTTTAGAACAGATGAAGTAGCTGAATGGACAGTTCTCCAAAGAAAATATGTAAGTGACCACTGAGCAAATGAAAAGATGCAAATCCAAACCAAAATGGAGGGCAGCCTCACACCTTCTGCAGTATCCATTAAAAAAAAAAAAAAAAAGACAGTATCACAAGTATTAGGAAGAATGTGGAGAGATTGTAAAGTTGCCTAACTGATTTGCAAAACAGTGTGGCAGTTCCTTAAAAGCTTAAATACATGGGCTGGAGAGATGTGTCAGCAATTAAAATATCTGCTGCTCTTTCAGAGGAACTGAACTCAGTTCCCAGCAACCACATAAGGCTGCTCACAGCCACCTGTAACTCCAGCTCCAAGGGATCAGACACCCTCTTTGGGTCCCCATATTCACACATGCATTCACACACAAAAAAAAAAAAGTAAATAAATAATACTTTTAAAAATTCTAAATACAAATGAAATTTTTAATTTTTTTCAAAAGAAAATGCTGATATAAAAGAACTTAACTACATTATGCGATTCCACTTGTATGAAATATGAATAGACAAATAATAGAAGATAAATTAGTAGCTACCTCAGCTTGGGGGGTTTCAGGAAGAAATGAAAATGATTGCTAATGGATGTGGAGTTTGTGTTTAAGGGGTGATAAAATGTCCTAAAACTGATTTTTGAAAAGGAATAGACAACTCTGAATATACTAAAAATCACTGGATTGTAAAATTTAATTGGGTTAACTGAATGCTGTATGAATTATATCTCAATAAGGCTGCTTTATTAAAAGAGGAAGAAGATTCCTGCAGTCACATTCCTGAATACCCTGCTTCAGAATTAAGGATTTGTTCTCAAGAATAAAAGAAGCAGATCTAGAAAGGAATGGTAATGGTGAATAAGATTAATCCCTGTTGAATTGTCATCATAATGAGAGCTCCATATATATTTTTGTTACTCTTATTCCAGACCTGTGTTTTAGAAAAACACACTTGGACTCTAAAGATAATAGAAGGAAGTAGAGTGGGTAAGACTGAAAGCAAGAGCCGAGCAAGCCAGAACTGGTTGCAGCAGTGGTACAAGTCTGCAGTGTCATTTCAAGAAAATGACTCAGTTGTGACACTAGGAGTTTTCTCCTTGGTTAGGAATTTACTTCACTCCCGATTTTCCCTGACAGAAATGGTACCATAAGAAGCCAGGCGGCACGCCATGAAGAGCACGTGCAGAACATCCGCAGGTTTCATGAATCCCTGCAGCACGGGGAGGCAGCCTTGGCAAGTGAAGAGAAACTGACCACAGTGCCTTTGTCCTCCCACACCTCCATTCTGACTTCTCTCAGGTGAGGACCTGCAGTGAAAAATGGCACAGGGAACCGTTGTGTGTGGCACACACATGAATGAGCGGTGGCAACATGGAGTATGGCATTTCTGTTGTCTCTTCTCGGGGAGATTCTGTGGCGTGATCTCATGCACATTAGTGTTGAGTTGGACCTTGGAGTCTCACAGATGAATCTGTCAGTTCAAACCCTATGTTCCTTCAAAAGGCTCTGGTACTTACTGGTCTACCTATAAATCCAGAACTTGTTCCTAGCCACCCACACATCTACAAACCATCACGTCTTTACAACTTACAAAGCCTCATCCTGCCCTCAGCCTACATCTTCACCATGTCCTTATCCTAGTGTCCATCTTGTCAACACCGGCCTGTCATTGTGTCGGTCTAGACTCACTGTGAGAATTGAAACATACTGTACGTCAGTATGGACTGAGAAATCTGCTGCAGTGGAAAGGACTTGATTTCATAGTTACATGAGTTTGGCCTCCAGCCCTGCCAGTCCCAGTGCAGCAGGAGATAGCCATAGCCAGATGACTACAATGCAGGGTAGTGATTGATGACTGTGGTTTCCTGTCCAAGAGCAGACAGAGGAATGAGTAATCCAGAAAGGTGGATGTGGGAAGAGTTAAAAACAACACATGTGGACTTTGAAAGAAGAGGATAACAAATGTGAGGGCAGAAAGAATACCTCCTCCTGGCAGTGGTCTTGTACACCTTTAGTCCCAGCACTCAGGAGGCAGAGGAAGGTGGATCTCTGAGTTCAAGGCCAGCCTGGTCTAGAGAGTGAGTTTTAGGACAGCCAAAGCTACACAGAGAAACCCTGTCTTGGAAGGGAAAAAAAAGGTGTATGTGTATGTATGTATGTGTGTGTGTGTGTGTGTGTGTGTGTGTGTGTGTGTGTGTGTAAAAAATCTGTCTCAAAACTCCAAAGGCACAGAGTAAGTCAAGATTAGAGAAATACTGACAATTGAAAAAAAAAGTTGAGCTAAATATCAAGGGGTAGGGACTGGAGAGTTGACTCAGTGATTAAGAATACTGGCTGTTCTTCCAGAGGACCTGGGTTGAAGTCCCAGCACCCACATGGCAGCTTACAACTGTCTGTAACTCTAGTTCCTGGGGATCTGACACCCTCACACCAATGCACATAAAATAAAATTAAATTACTTAAAAATAAAAATTAAAAAAAGGGTAGGCCAGCAAGATGGATCAACAGGTAGAGATTCTTGCACATAGGCCTCACATCCTGTGTTCAGTCTCAGGATCTCACACAGCAACAGGAGATAAACAACTCCCTAGGGTTGTCCTCAGTATACACACACACACACGCGCGTGCACACACACACACACACGCAAATTGAGTAAATGTGTTAAATGCAAGGAGCAGGGAGTTAGCTCATGAAGGGTGTTGAATAGACTGGGGAACCATGTGTGATCTGTAGGGCATGTATTGATAGACCTGTGTCACTGGTGAGAAAGTACAGTATGGTGTCAGCAACTATATGTACCCCAGTTCTATGCCAGAACTTCTGATGGAACCACCGGGTTTGCCAGTTTTTCTAAAGCTGTGCCAAGTGTACTTTTTCTTGCACATTCCTACTGCAGATGTCATCTGTTCAGGATATAGACACCTACATGGTTTAGTGGAAGGCTCCTCCATTGATACAATCCTCTAGCGACAGAATAAGGATGAGCTTTGTCTCTTACTCTAGGCTACAGGAGTCCTCATGGGCTATAGGACATGCTCCCTAGAGTATCTGTTCTAGATACTCGTGACCTAATTTAAAAAATGAATGAAATACCAAATAATGAAAAAAAATAACAAAACTGAAGATCATGTACTAAAACTGGGACAAGGTGGCCTGGTGATTTTGGATAATAGACTTTAAAAAGAAAGACCATGAGCAGCAACCTTAAAAGATGAGTGGAAAGAAGAGACAGAGTAGAGAGAAGCTTGATCTCAGGTTTCGTTATCTGAAGAAATATGAGAAGGAATGGGCCAATTTGGGACAGAGCCCATATAGTCCTAGAAAAAAGTCTAAGACTTGCACTCCCAGAATCTGAGCAGGTACATACTACTTCTTATCCTAGATGAATCACTTAAGTTCTCTGAACCTGAAATTATTTGTAAAGTAATAAATACTGACTTCAAGTGGTTGGCTAAGAATTACCAAGATAGTGTATTTGAAACATAAAACCCTATATAAATAAAGGTTAGTGTGATTCCTCGTTGGAGAGTGGTGAGAACAAAAAGTCACTCTTTGGGTTGACCTACTCTCCAGGAATCATTTGTTTTGTGCCCAGCACTTGCTGGGTGGATATGATAGATGAAAAGGATTATCACTGTCACAGTGCATGAGGGAAGTAGATATGAAATCAACAGGGGCAGTGATTGAGAAATACAGACAGAACTGAGGTGGAGTCCTAGAGCCAACCTGGAGGTCAAGGAAGGCTAGCCAGATGAGGATCAGGGACGATTGAGAGGTGACAGCGTGAGATGAGGACTACCACGATGATTACCACGAATGGTTGCTTGTAATGACATTCCCTAGTAATCCCAGCTGAAACAAGACTGTAGCAAGTTCTGGGCCAGCATGAGCTACATACTAAGACCTCACCTCAAAAAAACAAAACAAGCTAGCAAAAAGAATGACTCCTTATAAGAAGGATGCACTTTTGTTAGTGTCAGAAGAGGAACCATTATTAATCAGAGGGAACAGAGTTGTCTCTGGCAATGGGAAGGTGAAAGGTAAATGAGTTAAAGAGGATAGCAGGTTCTATATAGTATTAAACCAAGTGAGCAGTATTAAAGTCCTGCCTCAAGTGTCATGAGATTCTTGTAATCGCTATGAATGACCTCTTTGCCACCCTCTCCGTTTTCCCTAGGAAGAATCTGAGTGAGCTAGATGAGATCCAGAAATACTTCAACCAGAAGCTCAGCAAGCCCTTCCTGCCCTTCAACTCCCACAGTTCTCCTGCTTCCTCGCAGAGCCAGGAGAGCCAGAGGGACTCAGTGGGCCCAGGAACCAGCAGCCTGGACCCTGAGAGCCAGTGCATCCTGGAGAAATCCAGTAACCTGGTGTTGCAAGTCAGCTCCTTAATCTCAGGTATGGCTCAGGGCCGTTGCTGTAATCTGCTTTGGTCACTAGATGCCAGGTCAGAAGCCACATGAGTGTCCACCTTCACATCAGCCTCCATGACAACACAGACAAATTTTCATATCTTTTTTTCTTTGTTGCCATCTCCCTTTTAAAGGAAAGGACAATGGTGTGGGCAGGAGCATGGGACAGTGGAATAGCCCTGGGTTGAGAGGCTGGAGACTCAGGTCCTTGGTTTCTGGCATTAACTTGTTATTAACACTGAGCATGTGCTTCCTCCCCTGAGCTTTCATTCCCCTAACCAAAAATGACAGGTATGGGTTAGATGATGGCTCCCCAGCTGTTCTTGTTTGTTTGCACCGTTATCTTTCAGGAAAAACTTTGCTACAAACATGTTAAAATTCTAATTCCCAGAGTCCAGAAGTGTGCAAAGTTTTTTGTTTGTTTGGTTGGTTAGCTGGCTTTGAGCTGGGTCACGCTGTGTAGTGTAGGCTGGCGTCAGATTCACAGTCCTGAACTGTCCTTCCAAATGCTGGATTGCAGACATGCACCCAGAATAACAACAAAAACAAAAACTACTCAGAACAAAGTCCATACATTTGAAAAGCGCTGTAGAAGAGTCTAGATGGGTCTATAGTTTACTATTCCAAAAACTCCTTAGAGCAATTTTTCACTTTGCCTCCATATTGGTGTTGTAGATACTCTATGTACAAGGGTAAAATCTATATGTCCTTAAAGACACTGTAGTGTCCACTCTGTAGTGGTGGTTGTCTCTGCCATCATAAACTTATTCTTTAGTCAGCCAAAGGAACTTCTCCCAAGAAAGACAGCATTAAGGCGAAACAAAAGAGAGGTTTTATCAGGATACAAGTGACTACAAACAGGGGATGTAGTAAAGGAGAATGGAAGGATTAAAGTTGGCCTTGAAGTCACATTTGGGGTTTAATGCTTACCCAGACAGAAGATAAGAATGCAACTCAGTGGCAATATGTGCAAGCTCCTAGGTTCCATCCCAGTGCCTCAAAGAAAGGGAGAGGAAAAAATGGGAGTTCCCAGCAAGGAAATAACAAAATAAGAGCTGATTTCCACGAACACAGTATGGATCTGAAGAGAGCTGTTACATCTGGGAAACCAGTTCAAAAGTAACAAAAGCCTACCCTGTGTCCATCTTGTCTGTCATGCTTCTCTACACTTTTCTAAAGAGTCCCCTAGATCATTGTTTATGAGTGAGTCATAGATGAGGTCTCATTTATGCTGCATCTGTGTGTAAGCCTTTGCTGACCCCTGGAGACAGCACGAACTAGGCCCATGTGGGCCTTGCCCTGAGACTCACAAACTGATGTGGGAAACAGCTTTACACTAGAGTGTGTTCTTACATACTTCCTATGTAACATGGCCACATAGAGTCTTCCAGCTGGTACGTCTGGGCAGGCTTCCTAGAGGAGATATGATAGGCAAGGGGCACTGGAAGATAAACCAGTTTGTAAAAAGAGAATTGCCCCAAGACAGTAATTATGACCAAAAGACCAGGACCAAGTATGTCTGCCTGGCGCCTGTTCTGTTTACAGGTACACTCATACAGAGGCACATTCACCTCTGGTGCCGGAACATTATGACTATATTAAACAAGCCCCTCCTATCAGTTAACCTTCCATCAATGAGAAGGTATAGATAGCCCTTAGCCCTGGAAATCATACCTGCCACTAGTTAGTGAGTTTTTCCTCCAAAAGAATCGTGCAAATGTCATTTACTATGTCTTTGTCATTGCTGCTCTTCCTTTTTTGAGATGACAACTTGCTATGTTGCCCAGGCTGGTTCCAAACTCCTGAGCTAAAGTGATCCTCCTGCCTCAACTTTCAGAAGAGCTAAAACTGAAGGCATATTCCATTATGCCAACTTGCTTGTTAATTTACCCACCTTCATTTTGCCTTCAAAAATAGTTTGAGTTGACTGGTACCTTCTCCGTATTAAATGACTGTACATGCACCATGCAGGCTGTTCCCATTTCTCTCATGGAGTCTCAAGCCTGTGAAGTGGCTGGTATTTGTCACATTTGAAAGAAAAATCGGCTCAGAGGGGACAGTTTGCTTGTGACGGCAAACTTAACTATAGAGACTGGACCCAAAGCCCTGCTGCCTCCACCCTTTTCTTTTGTTGTACATTGATAGGATTTCTTGCTTTTATTTTCCAAGTAAAAGTAGATAGTTTTAATAACTGTCATTGAATAGGTAAATGAGTGGATTCTCGTTTTGGTTTTAATATAGGTGATTACTGAAGTAAATGGAAGCATGAGCATGCCCGTCAGGACCCCCGCTCCCGAGAAAGCTGAGCATGAGCATTTCCACAGGTGTCTCCACAACTACAAATAGATTAGATTTCAGCCCTCTAATGTTAGAATAAAGTACTAGAAATTGTACTGCTGTGAACATAGTTTCACTGACTCCTGGGTGAATTAACTGTTACGAGGTTTGTTTTAAGTCTGATGGCAAGGATACGTGTGAAGCTAGAGGCCAGTGCGGGAACCTGAGTGGTCTGTAGCCCTGCCTTGTTGTAAGAGTGGTATCTGTTACTATTCAGATCTGCAGACTATCACCAGAGAGTCACAAGCAGCTTTGACTTCTCACCAAGCCAGGAGTAGAAGCAGAGAGGTCGCCACCCTCCCAGACGCTCAGGACACCAAGGCCGTGAAAGAACGAAGCACCACTCCAGAGGAGCCATTGGCAGGAGCTGTAGAGGCGAGCACAAATTCCCTGCCTCTCCCTGTTCTTGAAGAGACTTCAAAGGGAGGAGGGGTGCTCTGTGAGTTGCTGAAGCATACAATACCCACCACAAGGGTGCAGAGCAAAGAGGACACTGAGGTGGGCCCAGACTACAGTGATGAAGACTATGAAGAGGACATTATTGAGCCCAGGACCCTAAATGAAATCACCACAGTGACAGACAAAACTAGCCCCTGGTCCAGTTTCACGTCAGACATGAGTGAGGTCGTCAGCCCTCAGCCCAATGAGCTACAAAGGGAAGGCCTCTCCTGTCCTCCAGGACCCTCCCCCAGAGAGGAGCTTAAGGTCAGAAGTAGCTTGATGTCCAGCCCACAAAAGGCAGTCAGCCCCCAATCTATACAGGGCTCCCCTAGCCAAAGTGCCACCTGTGAGGGTGGAGCTTATAAGACCAAGGCTGAAGAGCCTGCCTCAACCGCACCTCGGCTTGTCCCATGCCTAACATTCTCAGGAGCCCAGGAGAGCAATGATTTTGTTGGATGGAGCTCACCACAGATAAGTCAGGACAAGAAACCCATGCCAGAGATCCTGGCTGAGAGTGAATCGTTCTCCAGTGAGTTCAGTGACTCTTCTCAGAGCTTTGAGAAGTTTCCTCTACACCTACCCTCCCAAAGCAAAAGGGAAAACCACAAGGAGCCACCCATGGACTCGCCTGTCGTGAAGCAGAAGCAAGTTGCAGCTGGATCAGAGGTGTCCACAAGGCAGAACCTCCTGTATCCTTTGGTATTTCCTACAGTGGGTACTTAGGCCATCCATCCCCGGGCATTTGGGATGCTGGGTTTAGGCTAACAGAGTGGAATTGTAGAATGCACTAGAGGGTGTAGGGCATGGGAAGGCTCTTCCTTCAGAAGGCTCACCTGCACAGCTAGTGTTATAAGTCTACCCACTGAAGCCAAGCTTGGTGGCCCGTGCCTGTTGTCCCAGCACTCGGGGGTGCTGAGGTAGGAGAACTGCCAGTTCTAGGTCAGTCCAGGCTACATAGCAAGACCTTGATCAAAAAAGAAAAAAGAAAAGAATCTAACATTGGCATCAGCCCCTTCGGTTATAAAACAGTTGAACAGGACTTGGGTGTTGGTAGCACATTCATAATAAACTTGTCTGACTTCTCCAGTTTATACGCTCTGCAGTTTCCTACCTGAAGGCAAGGCTCAGGACCTCAGTTGAAAAAGGAGGAGGCTGGAGCTAGAGCTATAGTCCCTTGGTAGAACACTTGGCCTAGCCTTGGGATCTAGTCCCAGTACCAAAAAAAGGAAGATGGGTGTGGAGAAAGAAAGAGTATTACCATTGGTTGGCATTTTCTATATGCTAGTAACCGTTTTTAAATTTTTCACAAGTCTTTTAGTTAGGATGACAATCTGCTCTGCATGTGGGGAAACAGACTTGGTGGCTTTTTTAAGATTCATTTATTATTATTTTGTGTATTTGGGTGTTTTGCCTGCATGAGCATCTGTGTACCATGTGCATGCAGTGCTCAGAAGAGGATGCTGGATCCCCTGGAACTGGAGTTTACAGATAGCTGTGGACCACTATGTGACTGCTGAGACTAGAACCTAGGTCCTATAGAAGAGCAGCCAGTGCTCTTAACCGCTGAAGCATCTCTCCAGCCCCCCAGGTTAACTTTAAAAATAAAAATTAAAAAATGAGCCAGGTGGTGGTGGTGCACGCCTTTAATCCCAGCACTCAGGAGGCAAGGGCAGGTGGATCTCTCCACCTTGTCTACAGAGCGTGTTCTAGAACAGCTAGGACTACATAGAGAAACCCTGTCTCAAAAAAATAAAATGCAATAAAAAAGCAATGATAGAACTAAGAAGTAGGTATCATTGAGGTAGACTTGCCCAGGCTCCCAGAATGTCATTACTGAGGGGAAGATGTGGTACCTGATATTCCCCCTCCCTCCCTTGAAACAATGACATGTTATAGGGAAAGTAGCACCATCTATAGCCTTCATATATGCACCTAACCAACCGACCCTCTGAGCTCCGCTGGCCGGTCAAGTAGGCTGCTTTACTGACAAGAGATGTCATCCTAGAAGTCAGGAGGCCTGACTTTGACCCTCCAGGGCCCAAATCTTATTGCTGGTGTGAATTCAGGTTTATCCTTTCTGAGCCTGTTCTCAGATCAAATAGAAGAAATAATCCCTACCCTACCAGCCTTATAAGCTCTGAGTCCATGTTCTTGTATTTCCCCATGCTCACCCTCTCCTAGCATTGTAGAGTAGATATCAGTAAATACAGATTAAACTGAACTATCACATTTCCATAAGATAGAGAAAATCAGATGAATGGGAAACATTTGTATAAATCATTAATTTGTGTTTGTGTGCATGTGGTGTATTCATATGTATTCACTGTGTGTGTGCTGGTGCATGTGGAGGGCACATTGTGTTTCACCTTATTTTTTGAGACAAGGTCTCTCACTGAACCTGGAACTCACCAATTCAGCAAAACTGGCTGGTGGCTACTGTGCTCCTAGGGTCCTCCTGTCTCTGCCTCCTCAGCACCAGGATTACAAGTGTGTGCCACCACATCTGACTTTATATGGGTGCTAGGATCCAAACTCAGGCCCTGCCCGGCAAGCACTTTACCAGCTGAGCCACATCCCTACCCCACATACATATGTGATTCATGGTACAGGTCAGAGAAAACCTAGGAGTGATAAAGATTGGGCAAGGCCTGTGGCTGGGGACTAGGCCCTCCCAGCAGGCCACCTCTGGGCTCCTCAGATTCACACTGGGCAGAGCTCCTTGCGGAGGGATCCGGCCTTTTCCACAAATGGGTTCATGAAAACTCTACACAGGAGGGAGTACACATGCAGGAAAATGAGGAATGACAAACAAACAGAATAGTTCGTTCTTTTATGGGACCCAAAGAAATGGCATGCACAATCACACTTTGAAATGACACATGGAACACGCTTTAGAAGTAAAACGCAGGAGCATTTTTAATAGGGGTATTAACAGTATACATATTAAGAAAAGAGAGTGGCAAGAGAGAGACTGAAAATGTGCCTTGTCAGTGAAAAAAACCACAACCAAAAAGAGAAGGAGGGAGAGACTGACAATGTACATTACCAGGGGAGAACCACACCAGAAAAAGAGAACTATTCTGGCAAGAACTTAAAAAAGCCAAATACAGTTTTTTGATATGCAGATGTTGGTCAGGCCTACAGAGGAACTGGTTTGCTATGCAGATGTAGTCGTCGATGTAGAAGTTAGCTGAATAATATCTCCACCTGCCTCAGAGCAGAGCAGGGTGCCATGTAGGCACCAAAGAAGGTTTTTTTTAATGGTTTTAACTCTTTGGTGCATATTTATTTTTTCCCTATCTAGGCTCTTTTTGCTTCTATTTGTTAAGGGCTTGTCTCTTCCTGGGTGGACCAACACCCAGCCCAGGAATAGCCTTACAATATACTATCTGTATGCATAGATAGCTGTACACATGCCAAGACTTAGAAGCCAGCAAGGTGTTTTACAATAGCAATTACTTTTGAGTAAAAATAGCTATATCCCCTTCCCAGCCAACAGCAGCCAGCTCAGATATTACTAGGCCATGATGACAGTATTTTTATTGATAAAAGGTTTTTTGTCGCCATTACAGCAAAGAGAAGGGGGCAAAATGGCTGGTGAGCTGAAATTCCCCAGCCTGGAACCTCGTCATGCAGACTTGTCCATGTTACCAGGGTTTTGGGGCTCACAACAGCTCCTGACATTGCTGCCATCATAATCAGTGTAGTTACAGTCAGGTCGTTGTCAGGGAAAAAACTGCCACATGTGCCAGGTCCTCAGGCTGCTTTAGTTAAGACGTTCCATTCTATCCAGAAATGAGTATTGCCAGACTTTACACTGAGTACAAGGACAGATTAGAATTATTCTTTACCTCCAGTTCCTATTATCTGGTGAAAGTCAAGTAAACAGGCAGTTGCTCCAAGTGCTTTCGTGAGACATGGGAGCAAGAAGAGGGGGCTGCTTTAGGCTGCTCAGAAGTATCAAAAAGAGATGTGAGGAATAGGCCTGCTGGTGTGGTAGGGGACACCTATCATGCCAGCAGTCAGAGGCTGGGGCAGAACAATCAGGAGTTCAAGGCTAGCCTGGGAAAAATACTGTCTCAAAATGAGGAAGAAAACAAATGTCAGGAGAGCACTCAGGAAACTTGTACCAAGAGATGGAGAACGTGTGGCCTAAAGCATAGAATATTGTAAGAGGAAGAGGAGTGAAGATACAGGATCAGATAGAACAGGGGATGAAGGGACAAATTTGAGGTGTGACTGATGTTTCTGTCACAGGTTATGAGTTGGAAGTGTCTTTACTAGATGGGGAAGCACATAGAAAGAGAATCTCTTGGAGAAAGATCTCTCCATGTTAGACAAGTGCCTGTAGAGCATCCAGGAGGAAATGCAGTCCTCAATTACAGGCACGGGATCAAGTGAGCATCTCAGACATGAAGACAGCCGAAGAGCAGGGCATGCAAATGGGGTTTGTGGGGGCTGGGGTGTTGGGGAGATGGCATGCAAGCAGAGGCTGTAGTTTCATGTCATGCTCAAGTGAGGATGGGTCCTTGGTGGGATGTGTGAACTTTAGGAAGGACCATATTTCTGTTTCATAAATGGGAGAGAATGTTAAAGTAGAGCAAACAGGTGACAACTAAGGAAAGCTGCTGTGTTCGGGTCCCGCTGACACCTCCAAGCACTGCTACTCCTTCCCCACAGCCCAGCTGACTCTGCCAGCTTAGAGTAGAAAGACCACCACCAAAACAGGCCCAGACCCTCCTCCAGTTCTGGAGGTAGCCTGGGTCAAAGGGGTCTATTCCTGGAGGGCCTCTGCTCCACCCCACCTCTCCAGGAAAATCAGAGGCTTGTATACATGGGTGCACATCTTCCATTCAAGAGGTATTTATTGAGCATTTATTCTGTCCCAGGCACTATGCTAAGTAATAGGAATAGGGCCGTGAAAATGGCATCATCTCTATCCTCTTGGAGGCCAATCTGTCATAAAAAGAAAAGCAATAAAATGGGAAACTGGGTAAATGAACTTAAGTCAAGGCCATACTTAGCTGTTTAAACAGAAACCCTAAAAAACAGAGCCCCGCAACAGTCCCCTCTGTCTCCCTCGAAATTAAGGCAATCCTAACCACTGCTTTTATCCAGCAAATATTTGTAGAATAGCATGTTTCCAACAGCATTTTAAGAGTGTACAGAAAAGTCCAAGCTGTAGCCCACACCTTTTAGATCTCACATAGAGCAGCTATGCCAACAGTTCTCAACCTGTGGGTCGAAATCCCTTTAGGGGTTAATGACCCTTTCATAGGGGTCACCTAAGACCATCTGCATATCAGATACTTACCTTACAATTTATAAAAGTAGCAAAATTACACTTATAAAGTAGCAACAAAAATAATTTTATGGTTGGGGGTCACCACAACAAGAGAAATTGTATTAAAGAGCCACAGCATTAGGAAAGTTGAGAACCACTGAGCTATGCCATGCTTTCCCAGCCCCAGTTCTGTTTTTTAATGTGTTCAGAGAACAGCCAATAGGTCCTCCTCTAGTACCAGTCACCATCCTGGTCAAGGCATTGCCCCTAGAGGTACCTTTCCACCCCCACCCCTATGTCTGAACACTTTTAACCAGCAGGCTCAGCTGGTATTCAACCCCTGCTACCATTTCAGCCTCCTGCAAGCCCTAGACAGATATTAGGGTAACTGAAAGAAAATGCTATTGAGAGACTTGTAGAATATTGAAGGAGACACACAAAAGTCATATGAAACTAAAAATTGAGGGGCTGGAGAGATGGCTCTGAGGTTAAAAGCACTAGCTGCTCTTCCAGAAGAGCAGGTTCATTTCACAGCCTTCCCACGTTGGCTCACAACTGTCTGTAACTCCAGTTCTAGGAAATCTGATTCCCTCTTCAGCCTCCCTAGCACCAGGCACACATATGGTACACAGAGATACATGCAGAGAAAACACCTATACTCATAAAATAGTAATTTGAAAAAAAAATCTTAATAATAATTAAGCATTCTCCTGGGTTGCAGACTGTGCTTTCAGAAGCAAAGAAGGAAGGACTGTGTGGCTAAAATTAGGAGAGGTCTTCCTGGAGGAGGTTGGGATATGAGCGCATTAGATACTGAAGAGAGGGAAGGGAAGAAAAGGGAAGGAGGAAGGACCCTTGTTAGGAGAAGGCAGGGTGAGAGAATCACATATGCCAAGGATTCATGGGTTGGCGGAACATATGAATGGGTGACTAAGGGCAGGAGGGGTGTTGGTCTGGCATGAGGGTAGACTTTAAGGTATTTTTGCCCCTTAACTACCAATGCAGCCCAGAACCTGTTGTGGTGCCCAACTTCTTTTTGCCTCCCCAACAGTTAGAGGCCTCTCTGCGCATGATCTCACATTTTCCAGCTTTGCCACCACCAGCCACAGCTGACCAGGTAAGAGCAGCCACTGGTCTCCCTCTCCTGTCCAGTCAGCATCTCTTCCCTAGGAACATGCAGACACAGCTGCCCTGGGCCACGTTCCTGGATAAGCTGCTCCAGTGCTCACTCTCCATACTTGGTTAGAGAATATCCTGTGGGTCCTACACTGGGCAAGGAGCTCGGACAATGTGAGAACAGAGCCTTGTCAGCTAAGACTGGCATGGAAGTAAAAGCAGCATGGAAGTGTAAGAGCAAGAGTCCACTCAGCTGAGTGCTGTGGGAGCCCCAGCAAGCAAAAGGGGTACCAGCAGAGGGGACTGTGACAGCCCAGTCAGGTTTGGATGAAGAGCAGAGTAATAGAAGCAGTGTGCCTGCTTGCTATTTACAAAGCACCTTCATAACTAACTATTCATCATTCGTGGACCTCAGGCAGTTGGGACACGAGTACAAATCCCTGCTCTTCACTTTTCTGCTCTGACATAGCGCCTGATCTTCATTGCAATTAGAAAAATAATAATCACAATCTGAAATTATTATATATAGGTATATATAGTGTGAAGGTATAGATTATATAGATAAATTATCTGTCTTTGTGTAATACAAATCCTAAAAATAAAAATAAAAAGCCAGCCAGCTATGGTGTGAGAGGCTTATGATTCCAGCTTTTGGCAGAAATGAGGGTATCAGAAGTTCTAGGCTAGCCTGGGCTTTGTGAGCTCGTCTTTTTTTAAAAAAGAGAGAAAAAAAGCCATATTTAATGTAGGGGAGAAAGGAGCCAGGGACTAGTGCTGTGTCACAGACACAAAGCAGCCACCCCAGAGCTTTCAAAACTTTTTTTCAGAGATATAAGCTATAAGCAAAATGTGTTCGTTTGTTTACTGTGATAATAACCCCTATTCAATACTTCCTTAATATGGACATTATTCTAAGTACCCTACACAGTCAGACTATAGTAACTCCCAATAGCTGCATGGGACAGCCACAATGATCATCCCCATTTAGTAATGAGTATGTCAGATTTCAGCCCGTAGTCCTTGGCACTTCTTCTGCACTGATTGTGGCAGCAGCTACCAACCTCGTGGCTGGCAAGAAGCAGGTAAACAGGGAAGGACCAGTAAGTGTAACCACCAAAGGCTCAGCTCCTCCCTCCAGCCAGGCCCCAGCTCCTGAAACTTCAGAATCTCCCAAAGTATTGCCACTAGCTGGGACCTAGTCTTCAGTTCAGGAGACTTTTGGAAGAACACTTACTCCATGACAATGAGGAAACCAAGGCTCAGAGCTTCCTGTCCACACCTAAAGTCATTAGTATCTACAATGAAGGAACTGATGGATAAAGGCTGAGTTTCTTGCCAGAGAGCTTAAGAATCTCAGGGGAGTCAATTGCAACCCAGTTTGTGTCTCCAAACCCGTCCTCTGCTTCCTACCTGAAAATCTTGATACTTTGCTTCTTTTCTTTGTTTCATTTTGTGTGTGTGTGTGTGTGTGTGTGTGTGTGTGTGTGTGTGTAAGTAAAATACAGCCTCATACTAGCTCAGGCTGGCATGAAGCTCCTGCCCTCAGCCTCCTGAGTACTGAGATTACAGTGTACCACCATACCCAGCACATGGGAATATTTTCCTAGCCTATCTACCTTAGTTTCAGTAGACTTCACTTAGCAGTTATGTCAACATGCCTTCCCAGAAAGGCATGTTAATAGGGGATAGAGTCAATTCTGACTGTTCCTGGGAGCCCTATATTAGAGTAGCTAACAGGCTGAGAGACAGTTATGTAGGTGGTTCTCAGAAGCCTTGAAATGTTGGAACCGTTCACTGACTTTCTTCTCCCTCTCTCTCCAACCTAACTGGTGTGTTCCCAAAACATTTGTTTGGAGCATAGCTCAGTCTGAGGGCCTATACATCTCAGAAGACCCCCTCCAAGGGCAGAGAAGCTGTTCCCTCAAGGAACCTGTGTGCTTTTGTGGTCTTCATTCCTCCTCTGGCTCACATCCTTCCTCTGCACCTCTTCTGACCTTTTGCATACATGGCTGAGTCATTTGCACTAGGCTTTGAGGCTGTGTCCAGGCACTGAACATGAGCTTGAAATGAGCCATTCATGGAACAAAACACTGGACCTGCTAGTGAGTAACCAAGGGATCTGGGGCACATGGCTTGACCTCTCTGAGTCTCAGTTTTGTTCTAAGTACTGTCAAGAGTGGTTAACAAAATGAGGGTGAGAATTAAATAAGCACCTTTGCATCCCTCTCCCTGCTGCCCTCTGGGCCAAGTGGGTGAAGGGTCAGTGAGTCATGCACCACAGGAAGAGTTCCACTGTGACAAAAATGCCAGGCAAAGTGTTGTTCTTGTTTCTGTATCTGTGCCTTTGTGATGTGCCTCCTCCCTGGGGACAGACTTTCTTTAGCCTTTTCAAGACAGTATGGGAGAAAAAAAGAGATGAGAATCTCCTTTGCTTAGAGCAACCGAGTTTCAGGAAGATGAGCCTCAGGAAGTTCTCGCCTTTCCCTGACTTGCCCGTAGTGGAATTCCATTGCTTGCTGCCTCGGGGCCACTTCTCTCAATAGGACTTCAGTCTGGGTCCCAGTTAGAATAACCACTGTCATCACAGTTTACCCAGTTTCAGCCTAGAAGGTCCCAGACCAGGAAACCTAGAGATAGATTTTGGCTGGCAGCCTACTGGCCCCGAAAGTTAGGTCACCTGTGTGTGGTTAGGGCACTAGTATGAAACTTACCAAAACCAAAATGTAGTTGCCATGTTTTGCTACGGCAATGTTAATGATAAAGTGGAAATTTTTTATCATTTATTTAATTTTATTTTATATGTATTGGTGTGAGGGTGTCAGATCCCCTGGAACTGAGTTATAGACAGTTGTGAACTGTCATGTGGGTACTGGGATTTGAACCTGGGTGCTCTGGAGGAGCAGCCAGAACTCTTAACCTCTGAGTCATCTCTCCAGCCTAAAGTGGAAAATTATAAAGAAGGGGATCTTGTGCACGCATACCTGATAACAAGACCTACCACAAATGATATCTTGAACAAAGGCACTGAAGTCTTACCCAGAAAATCTGTGAGGATATCTACCCAGCACTATTGATTGAACCTTGGACAGGTACCATCCCTGTAATTGGTCCTTGGACACCCTTTTGTTATTAGTCCTTGTAGCCAGAATTGTTTTGAGTGAACTTATGTCCTCTTTCTTGCCTTTAGAAGCTCCCTGTAAGTGAGGATACAATGAAACCACCAAACTAGACCACTCCGTGGGTGGAAAGAAAAGTTTATTCAGACTGCCAAGGCTATCTCCAGGGGACAGAGAGAACAGAATAGCAAAAGGCAGGGAAAGCCTTACCAGTTTTAAAGAGTACATTTGCAAAGGGAGGAAGCATATCAGCAGGAACAGCCTGGAAGTTAGAGGAGGTAGGGGCTGCCATCCAAAAGAGCCTGGGAGCTGGTGTGGGGACTTTGATATGTGATGATAGGGAACTAGATGCCCCATTGCTGGAAGTAGTCGGTTGTAGGGGCACATAAGAAAAGCAGTATTTTTTTCTGACAAGAACCCACTTCACAAGTTTCTGAGGAGTGCTGATTTTACGCTTTTGTTTATCCGCTAGCAATCCTTCTGTTTACCCCTCAGAGTCTAGCCTGAGCTGAGCCCATGATGTCATTTATGACCGTGATAGTGGCTCTGCCGTTATGGAGAGCCCACTTCCCTCTACCCATCCCCTTGGGAAATGCCTTGGTTTCCATAACACACATGTTCCACTCTGCAGTTCTTCCTGCTTAGTCCCAAATAAATGCCATCATCCTCTAGTGTCTCTGTTATGTAGTTTGACACCAATGATATGGGTACCAAAGTTCAAAGTAACATATTTTTAAAAAATTTTTAAAACACTGAAATAATTTCCATGGGTTGTCATAACTTTGAGTGCTTTGTGTTTACCTTAGATTTAATTGAGAATTATATTTGGGCAAGGACATCATAATCATTTCAAAGTTTCTAAAAGACTTAGAAATAGCCTCAGTGGGAAGAATGCCTCCTGCATAAGCCTGAGGGACCTGAGTTTGGATCCCCAGCTCCACATAAAGCTGTGTTGCTGTGCACGGTGGAAGGGAGGGGATGGGAGGGTCCTAGGAGCTCACTGCCACCCGGTTAGCCAAAACACAAGTCCCAGGCTTAGTGAAAGGCCCTGTCTCAAAAGATAAGGTGGAGGCCAAAGGAAGACACCCTACATCGACCTCTGACACCTACTCTGGCACACGCAGACACATGCACACACGCATACACACACATACAGTGGCCTCACTTTGAAGAATTTTAGACAAAAAATAGTCTTTGACGTTTACCCACACACTTGCTATTCTCATGCACTTCATTCTTTCACATCCTGATTCTTGCTGGGGCAGTTTCCCTACAGCATGAAAAACTTCCTTTAATTTCACATCATGTGGACCTGCCGATAACCAGGCCTCTCAGCTCTGGTGCTCTCAAGAAGCTTTATTTTCCTTTGTTTTGAAACTGATTTTCACTGGCTGTGGATTCCAACTGATTGCTGTTTCTTTTAGCATTTTAGAAATGCTTAGCTGATAAAGTTCTTACCTAGTAAGTGCAAAGCTTTGGGTTTAAGCCCCAGCACCACATAAACTGGACATGGTACATTCCTGTAATCCCAGCACTGTGGAGGCAAGAAGATCAGAAGTTCAAGATGAGACTATGGAGAGAAAATAAAATCCCCATCTTTGGTCTTCCATTGTTTCTGATGAGACATCGATGTCACTGGTATTGTTTTCCTGAGTGTTATGTGGCCTTTATTCTTTGGCTTTTTTAAAGATCTCTCTGTCTGGCCCTGATCAGTGTAGTTATCTGAGGCGGGAGGTGTTACGGAGGCGGGAGGGGCAGGGAGGTGTATGCTGATCAATAACAATACTGACAACATTGCAGCTCTTAGGCTGGGTTGTGAAGGAACCCACACACACACAAGGGTGCTCCCTCCTGGACCCTGGATTAGGCATAGACCACACCCAAACACTTCATTTTCAGCACAAAGAGACCTTTTATTAAGCAGGAAAAAACAAAGATGGCTGCTTCTGAGTCAGAAACAGCAGGAAAAAACTTTTCAGGTGTACTTTTAACAGGGAGGTCTGTGTTAGGATAAACTAGAATGAGTTGGTAAATTATGATTGGGCATGTTAATTAGAATATCCAAATGGGGATTTATGATTGCTGGACTTTGGTGGGCTGAGGAAGGGGCCTTGGTGATCAGTCTCAGGACTGAGTCAATGGCCAAATAAGGAAATTGGTGGCTAGCTTTAGGAATGTAATCTTAACAGTTTGCCAAGGGATGGGGGAAGGGTAGGACCTGCAGGCACCATGTTTGGCGCCCTCTGAGCCCTCTGTTCCCATGGGGCAGATGCCATGTCTGCCAGGCTCAGACCTGCTAGAGCTCTTCAGGTTATGGGTTTACAGAGTTTGTTTTTATTGTGCTTCATTATTTACTTACATTACATAGAGTCATTGGTATGTGATAAAGTCACGAAGTCAATGTAATTAAAATTGTGATGATAATAAAATGGAGACACCAACCTGGAATTCCATAAATTTGACTGTGACTTTGGAGCAGAGAAATGGGACAATGTCTGGGATGACATGAAGTCAAGGGAAGGCTTTTTTATTTTTATTTATTAAGATTTATGAGTGTTTGCCGGCATGTGTGTTATGTGTGCCACATGCATGCCTGGTGCCCATGGAGGTCACGGGAGGGCATCAGAACCCTTATAACTGGAATTACAGGTGGTATGAGCCACCATGTGGGTGCTGGGAACTCAACTGGTCATCTGTGAGAGCAGCCAGTGCTCTCAGCCCCCAGGGAAGGCTCTTTAGCTTTATTTTTATAAATATGAGGAGAGCTGCATATTCTCTGCACCAATATAAAGGCCCCTAGAGAACTGCAGATGGAAAAGATGCTGCAGAGGAGCAGGCCAGTCCCTGGGTCTGAGAGGCAAGGGACCCAGGGTGTGTAGTGGGCATTGGCCTTCTGAGGAGAAAAGCCATACCCTACTATGGGAACACAGGAGTGTACTGAAGCAAGTAGAAGCTGATAGAAACATGTAATTTCTCAGTAATATTCCAGGCAATCTGCCACTCAGATTGAGAGAAGGAGGGGAGGGGAGAAGCCCAGTCCTAACCTTCCATTTGTAGATCCCATGTGCTCTATCTCCTGTTGTATGTCAAAACTTTTCCTGGGGAGACAAAACACACATTTACTCACCCCAGATAGGAATCCCACAATGGACCAAAGTATGGATACTACCAAAGTCCAATTTGGTGAACCATGAGTTTTATTGAGGTTACTTACAGAAATATGGGTGAGGAGTTTCTTACAGGAGCAGAAATGACTCAAAGATAGCTGTATCACCAAAGCTCACCCCAGCATGTGACAGTTCACAAAAGCTGGGAAACCTGGAGCACACCAAACTGTTTGCAGGCAGTGCGACAGGTTGTAGAGTGCCCTTCCCAAAATGACTCTGGGTGGAACCTCTTCCAGGCAGCTCAACTGTTTTCTGTTTCTTCCAGGTAGCTGGTCTGGTCACAGTCTTCTTTGAAGCTTTTCTCTTCTGTGGCAGCTCAGTGTGCCTGAGATTATTTGCACCTCAGCTTCAATTCCTCTGAGTGAGGACTTTTAGCTTTTATTGCTCACTCTGGCATGGAAGAGCCTAGTGAATCTGGTCAGATTCAGGAACTTCCTAAAGCTTTTTTGAGGTTTTTACCTTTTTGCTTAAGGAGCTTTCCTGCAGGATAGAGTATTTCAATCTCAGGAAACTGTTACACATCATGTCCTAAAGCCAGGCCTGGCCTGAAGACTAAAGAACAGCACACTGAAGAATTGCTGGGCTTTTCCCAGCCTGTGATCTGTACCATTGTCAACCTGCTTCAGGGCCAGGGCAAGCGACCCATCCCCCAAACAGGAGAGCACCTGCAAGTGCAGGATTCCCCACCCTGAATTCCACCACAAGGTCCAAGAGAAGGCCTAATCCTTCTTTCCATATAGGAATGATATACATGACCCCAGAGCCTCCCAGTCAGTCTCCTTGTGAGCATTTGTGAAAAATGACTTTCCCCTCTCCCTCCCACAATATAGTGAGTGCAGGAGTGATGTCAAATTTTGTATCTATTTCATCTGTCAGTTGGGCTATCAGGACTTACAAGATGGTAGTACTATAATAGCAAGTACCACATGAGGCCAGGCCTTCATTCTCCCACCCCATGACTGCTCCCCTCTGACTCCCTTCACGAAGGAAAGGGAGGTGAGTGTGAGGCAGCCTGGCAGGAGCCTGCAGAGCCATCTGGTACACATTCACTCCTCATGAATCAAGTTCTGCCTCCACCACCTCTTCTCTCTTGAGATGAAGTAGCTTCACTGGGACAATATCCCCGTTGTGCTTATGTCTGGTTCTGTTTGTGATGGGCAAACTGTATCTGCTTCCTTCCAAGGGAGAAGAGCAGTAGCTAAGAAGAGTAGGAATATGTGCGCTTCTGACTTGTCTTCTGCCCTTACAGGGTCTCTCGAGAGCATCTTGACCACTCTGATTGCTTCAGTTTTGTTAGCTGCTATTATTACTGCTCAGTGACTCTCACATTAGCTCTGGTCTAGACTTCTTTCCCCTGTTGCAGATGCAGATCCAACTGGATCCTGGAAGTCACATGTTTGGTGTGGCACAAATAATTCATTATGTCCCAAGCTTGAGCTAGCCACCTCATTTCCCCTCACAGGAAATTCAACTTCTGTCTGTGTAGTTGATTCTGCCAGAGCACAGGCGTCTTCTGTCACCCCTTCTTTATAACCCATGGCCTCAGCCATT
Organism: Cricetomys ansorgei; assembly: GCA_026225945.1. NCBI lineage: Eukaryota > Metazoa > Chordata > Mammalia > Rodentia > Nesomyidae > Cricetomys > Cricetomys ansorgei. The sequence continues at coordinate 5,873,180 of JAMJFZ010003206.1, forward strand.
CCTTTACTGAGCCCTGCTGTCCTATCCCCTAACACGAATGGCAAGCTGCTCACCCACTCTGCCCAGCCCACTCCGTCACTCCTGACTTTCTAATGTCACTCATTCACACTTTCTGCCACTGCCATTCCAGTCATACTTGCGCCCCACTTTACCATTGGGAAGCAGAGGCTGGCAAGATTCAGAAATGCGGATTTCCGACTTTAGACCTCAGCAGAATGTATCGCCGTGATCTCTCCTGTAAGCTTTCCTCGCAGGTTCTTGGGTTATCGCAGTTAGTTCCTCCTCTTCCTGGCTGCTCTGTGCAGTCCCCCTTGCTGCCAGGAGTGTACATTTCTTAATAGAGGGGCGCCCAGGGCATTGTCTCCAGACTTCTGTCCTTCACCTTACTTTCTAGGTGGCCTGCCTCAAGCCTTTGGTCCCTGCTGAAGACTTGGAGTGGCCATCTTAGCCCAGACAGAAACTCTGAGCTTTTATGTTGGACCATGTAGCCAGCCAGGATCAGCTCTTGGCTATCTACTGGATATCCGGCTCTGGTTGAGCAGGTCTAAAGCTATGGGTAACTCATCCTACTTTAGTTGTTCAGAGCAAAGCTCTTCAAAACCTCCCAGTGCCTCTGTTCACAAATGAGACAATGACAGCTCCAACTTTAAAGTATATCCTAGCCTAAAAGTACTCAGGTCCTGCTGCCAGCGCCCTGTTCCACACCATTGATTCCTCTCACTTGGGTCATTGCAGGAGATGCCTTATAACTTTTCTCTCTGCTTCTCCCCTGCCCATGACAGCCCATTCTCTGCACAACATTGTTAACCTTTTAAAATAAATCACATGACTTCTCTATTCAGAACCTTTTAATGACTTCCCATCAGTGAGTAGGAGAGCCAGAGCTGAGTGTGGGGACAGACAAGCAGGAATAGAAAGGCATTCTTAGCTTTAAATGAGAACTGTACCTCTTCTGGCAGGTGTGCAAAAGGCCATAGTCATTAGGTACAGAGAAAGACAGAAAAAGAATCACTGGCCCCTTCCATGGGGAGCTTGTAGCTCCTCAGCAGAACCAGCCCTTTTCAACCAGAGTTGAAAAGCAAGACCCTATGCCATGGGCCCTGCCTCCTTTTATTTTTGTAATGCTAGGATCAGAGTCAGGACTTTGTGCATGCCAGGCAGGTGATCTGCAGATCCACATTCCTCACCTAAGATCCTAGTACTTGGAGAAGCAATGGCCTCTGGCCACTCACAGACTTTCCCATCTGCCATTTGCCTATATTAGCACTTACACGAAACAAAAGCCAACAGAGTAAGTATGGAAGACAGGGCCTTATGGGGGCCTGAAGAGAAGCAGCAGTGATGAAGGACAGGCTTTGAGAGTTATACAACTTGGAGAAAAGAAACCTTAGGAAATAACTGAACTGGGTGGTACCAACGGTATGTGCTGGAGGGGAGCTACAAGAGAGGGGCCTTGGCTGGAACATTCAGAAGGCTAGAAATTAAAGAGCAAGACACAGCCTGTCCTCTGAGCCTTGGCCTTTCCACTCAGCCTTCAGACTGGGTCTTTCCCCTGAGGTGAGCGTCTTTCGTTCTGTGACCTCTCCCATCAAGCCCTAGCTCTGCCTACTTCATGTAACAGCCCTCAGGTTAACCACAGGCACGGGGCCAGATACAGTGCTCCATAAGCAGTGAGTGAAGGAGGCAGGAAGTGGGAGATAAGGCCAGGAATGACTACCCTAGAGGCCTTGAGTTGCTCACCTCCATCAGCCAGACCGCAGCCTCGCAGACATTGCCAGGGATTGAGGAGCCCCAGCCCAGCGGGTAAACTGAGAAGTCACCAGCCACGGGTCTGCTGCTGGCTTTCTAAGGTCTTGGGTACTGTGTTCTCTGGTCTAGAAAGGCAGTAATGACTTGATTTTTGTATAGGAACATAACTTCTAAATCTACACAAAGTTTAAAGTTTGGCTTTGTATTGACTTTGCCATTGACGATATAACCTGGGACAAGTTGTCTGACTCCTGTGTGCTTCCTTTATCTGAAAAGTGGGTGTAATAAAACCTGCCACCTAAAGTTGCTTGTGGAGTGACTCAGTCAGATATGCAGTGTTTAGAACAGTGCCTGCCCATAACACAGTAAATAATGTGAGTGTTGTCTGTCTTATTATTATCCAGACATCTTCCCCCAGAAGCTGCTTCCTTCTGGCAGGTACAGGGTGGGGAAGGTGATGGTAAGGCAGAAGTGGGGGAGAAGGTCGTGAACCAATGCTCAGAGCCAGGATGGGCACTGGGAAGGTAGTTCAGGCCACTCCAGAAGTCTGGAGAACAATTTCCTGAACCATAGCAGTTTTCTGGGTCCAGTTCAGACTGAGTGAACAGCCAGAAGAGCAACCTGGCCAAGGAGTATTTGGGAGTCACGGGAAGCATCCAGAGCTGGCTGGTACCTAGCCTGACCCTGACAGCAAGTTGATGGGTACCTCCCGGGAAGGGCCTATAGGCTGTTGGCATGTGCCATGCTCAAGTCTAGACCTGAGCTGGAAGCAGGCTGGTGTGTAGCAGGAGCCAGGGGCTCTGCCAGGACTGTCACTAATCCCTCCCCTTCTGGAGTCTGGACTTTGGAGACCTCCCACTAGTCAGCACTTGCTGGTGGGCTATGGAGTCTGGCTTTCCTGGGCCCTTCACTGTGGAAACTGAGGTCTAGGTGATGGTGTGAGCAGGAACCATATGGATTGGGCCTGTTAGGAATGGCTTCTCAGAAGGACAGGTGGTAAGGCAGAGGGAGCACTTGGGTAGAAGAGCCCAGTGGATAGTGTGCTAACAGGAATTGAGAGGGAGGGAGCTAGAGCAGGCCAGCCATGCTGTAGCTGGGTTGGTTGGATTCCAATCTGCTGCTCAGGGCTGGGACTCAGCTCTGAGTGTCCTGTCCACACTTCCCCTACTCCTATGTCTGCTAAGTTCTCTTCTGTCTTTGAAGCCAGGGAAGTCCTTGTCACTACCTTAGGGAAGGACAGTGGGAGCCGCCCCAGAGGAAGGCCGCCATCCAAGGGGGTGAAAGTTGAGCAGGTGCAGCTATATGGAGCCCTCACAGCCTCCAAAGCAGCCTGGCTGAGCAGGGCAGCTGTTTGCTTTCAGTTTTTCTCTCTGCAGTGTTGTTTTATTTAAGGGAGTTCCTCTAGAAAAGAACAGAGCTTCAGCCATAAGCCCAGCCCAGAGGTTCACTGTGGGAGGGGGCAGCTATGGATCACTTGCCTAGCCAAGCACTAATTAAGCATACCTTTGGGAGATGCCAAACCCAAGTTCTGCTCAGGACCTGTGAGGCCTAACTTCTTGTCTGATTTGAGAACAATAGCTTTGTTTTGCTCTGGTGTCTGTGGCCAGGGTCTGCAGAGCCCTCATGCTTCTCAAGATGTACCTCTGAGGCATGAGCCTCAGTCAGATCTGAATTTTGAGTTTTACAATAGAACCGAGAAAGAAAACCAAATGGAGGTTTCTAGCTCCACTAGGCAGTGAGTACTGGGACCCACAAACAGAAAGTGTCTTACTCGTAAGCAAATGGAATAGGTCATACCACAGACCAATATTCCCTGCATTCGTCCTACTACCTTCCCTCTGAGAACAGGCTGGAGAACTCTAAGACAGGGGGGAGGCATCTGCCCCACCACTCCCTTGGAGCACAGAGCCTGGGAGGTGCAGCTAGAGCTATAATGAAGGGGCCTGAATTGAGTTTAGATTGAAGAGACTACATCACAGGGATCTGCACAGAGAGGCATCGCCCTCCCTCCTTCCTCTCTCCCCCTGTCTCTCATACACATGCTCACACACACCTATTCCTGTCCACAGGGAGGCTTCCATAGATCCACTTACTGAGGTTGAAGAGATCAGACTTACTCCGTACTATTTTTGTTTTTGTAAGTGGTTTTTTTGTTTTATTTTTTGTTTCTTTTGAGGGAGGGTCTTACTGTGTAATTTGGTTGGCCTCAAACTCAAGAAATCTGCCTGCTCCTGCCTCTGTCTCCCAGGTGCTGAAACAGCTCCTTTTTCTAGGTCTGCCTTCTGTTGGGCTCCATTACTGCAGTCAGCTGGCCACTGCTCTGTCCACACCTTAGCTCAAGCTGAGCCTCCGCTGGCATTGTCTCCCATCGTACCGTATTCAGATACCACCTTCATGTTTTTCTTAAGTCCCTCTTTGCAGTCCCTGTTAGAGGGGACTCCACCCCATGTATGACTCCTCTGCCCAGACCCCAGATGCCCTGCAACCCCTAAAGTTTGATCCATCTTCCCATTCTGACTTCCTGCCTCCTCTGGAAGATGAATGGCTCTTGCAAAGCACATGCTAGACTGGAGTGCACTTGCTGGCTTATTTGTGGTGCAGCTCCACAAGCAAGAGCACGGGAGTAGAGGAATGGCTAGTACATTTGGGGGTGCCCCTTCCCTGGACAGTTTGCTTCTACCCAGACCTTCAGGGTTATATGTGTTGTAGCAGCAACTCTGATAAAGAGATTCTTTACTACTTTCTAATCAAGATGTTTGTTAAACCCGTTTAAAGTCAACAGTTGCTACTGAGTATATGTATCTCCACCCCCTTTGCCCTGTACACAGGGCCAAGACCCGTCCCTGTCCTGGGCCTTAGACCTGGGCCATATAGATAAGGTCTCCTGGGTCACTGGGTCTGGGTGTGGGTGCTGGGAGATTGGCTGAACCAGCCACTTTAGCTTCAGCTCCAAGGATGATAGGGCCCCACAGCACTGTAGGCCTGTGCGCATGCCCCTCCTCCCAATGGGTGGCCTCTCTCCCACCCCAGGTTCATTGAAACTCAGCCTTAGATCCCAGCATTCGCTGAAGCCTGCCTGGACCGTCCCAGCTGGTACTAATGGCTCCTTTCTCCATGCCTCCAAGCTCTAGGCCTCTTCTCTTTAACTGCTGAGTGGGTCAGTGTTCACCTCCCTTCTGTCTTAAGCAGCCGTGAGAGGACAGGAGCCTTGTCTACCTGTTGTCCACATGAGCTTATCAGATGGAGGAGGTCTTATACTTCTAGAAGGCTTGATGAGCCAGCAACAGAAGTCTGTGATGGTCACTTCATGAACTGAGCAGAGCTATGTAAGTCTCCTAAGTAGAGAGTGAACCTCTAACAAGTATGAAAACAAAGATCTGGTTTTAGGATTTGACAAATGGTCAAAGACACAACACCTCTGGTCAGAGGTACACAGTGAGACCCTGACTCATAAATAAAGATCAAGGCCTGTGTCCCATCTGACTTATTTAAGATTTTAAAAAAAAAAAAAAAAATGTAGTGTGAGCCACAGCTAGTGGCCCAAAAGATCCATCTGTAGCTACATCCAGAGGACCCAGAGGACTGAGTGGAACTAATGTCACCTCTAAACACCAAATACCTCGGGGTCTTGGGAAGCGACACGGAGAAGCTTGAAAGTCTTACAGAGAAATCAAAAGATGTATACACAGTAGGCCAGCAACTGGGTCTGGAAGGAAAGAGGCATTTGCTGCGAGGCAGTCTCCTCTCCTATCTAAACCAGGCCGTCATGCCCTAGTCCTACCATTCACTGGTCTCACAGCTCCCCAGCCCTCATCTTGACCTGGCCTGCCCGGGGTTATGTGTATTGGAGCCCTCAGAAGTGCCTCGTTTGGAGCAGAGGGCGACATGGAGGCACTGGCCCCTCAGCCCTCCCTGGCCTGAGGTGCAGACCAACAAATTACTTCCTTCCTGTTAGCCTAGACCTGACAGCTGTACCTTCTCTCCTCTGCCGAGGCAGCCCAGCCTCACACGGCTTATTCTTTGTTACCAGGAAAGCCGCCTGGGGCCTGCTCACCTTGTTCACCTTCCTCAGTGCTTAGAGTTGGACTGACGGACTGTCCTGATTAGTTGCCCAGCCCCCTTGGTGGTCGGGAAACTAACACCCACACAGTAGAAAAGAGGACCCACAGATCTCATTCCTCTTATCTCATTCCTGCTACCTCATTCTTTGAGTAGACTCCGTGTCTCGCCGGGAACTGTTCTGTTTATGCCACCGTTTGATGTATTTCCCTATAGACAGGGAAGATGGATTCCTGAAGCCCCTCTAGATAGACCTCTTTCCTGATAGCAGGGAGCGAGTCCCAGTCTCCAAGCCCTGCACCAAGGTGCTGTCCCAGTCTCTGGGGAGGTGAGAGCAGTGTGATAGAGTCTCAGTGCTCTGTCAGCATGGGAAAGGCTCGTGGACAGGAAGGAGATCTTCCCGTAGGTCAGGCTGTGCCTGTGAAGCCAAGCACATTTACCCGTGGTGACAACCTCCATCTCCTTTCAGCGTGGCCTCTGTACTACCTGGCCTCCATCCCTTCCCTAGGGGTCGTACTCAGCCTGCCTGCCTGCCCAGGGCGACTTTACTATATAGATTCGGGCTCCTTCAGCACAGAAACCTGACAGAGCATGCCAAAAAAAAGGCAAACGTGAATGAGCACATGGCTTTGTCTATGGTGGCTGCTCAAGTGGGGTTCCCACCCCAGTCCTGTCACTAGAACTGCACTGCCTTGAACTAATTGCACCTGAACTGTGGGGAAAAGGGTATCCCTACCTTGTGATGTTGTGGCAAGGGTTCAACAAAATAAAGTATGTGAATTGCTTTGCAAACCAGGCACTTCTGCAGAAACGTTAGCCCAAAGATTCGGGACCAAAATCACCCACTGACAATGCTATATATACTCGGTGCTAACCTAGCCTGACTTCTTCCTCTCCAGGACAAGAGTGAAGCCCCCAGGGAAGCTCTCGCCCAGAGGCCTTGTCGCCCCAGACCTAAGTCCCTCCCTTCCAACCTTCCTGAGGAAGAGACTCGAAGGATTGCACGGATATTTTCTTCCCAGTATTCCCAGAAAACTGATGAAGCCTGAGGGCCTGAGGGAAGGGGCTACCAGCCAACTTCCCTCAGCTTTGTTCAGCTTGTAAGAGGCACCAGGCCTGTTTTCTTCAGCATCCTGAGGCCACTACCGTCACCGTATCTCATGGGTGTCTTGCGATAATCAGCTTAGACTAGAGGAGTGTCCTGAATCACCTAGCGTCTGCCTACTATGACCTCAACTTCCTTCTGAAATGAGGCAACAGCTGGAAATAACATGGACTCCTGCGCACAAGTGGCCCACCCATCTTCTGACTGTGGGGCCTAAGGAGGCATCTCTGAGCAGAGAAACCAGTGTCCTTGACACAGCCTATCCCTGACCAGATCCCACCTTCTGCTTCAATAGGACAGGCCTTTTGCCTTAAATATTGGAGGAGGCATGCAGTAAGTGTGGGCATAGCTGAGGGCCCTGTCCAGCTCACTTGGGAACGAGCGTGTTTTAAGGATATAAATTATTTTTATGATGCATTGAATTAATCAATAGACAGGGGGCATCGCCTCCTTTAAACCTGTGTTTGATTGCCTGAAACCTAACCATGTTTTTAACTTAATGTTTGTTTTTTACTCAGCTCTGAAATTCATTGTTCTCACCTTTGTTTTAATAAAAGTCTGTATTTGTATTTGTATTTGTATTTGTGTACAAGTATTTTCTGGTCACTAGAGAAAGATGTTGGAATCATTTGTACTCTTAACTGCAGGGAGAAAGGTTGACAACCATCACTCAGCCATCTGGAATAAGAGACCAGGGTCGCCATGAGACTTGTGAGTTCTTCCAAGTATCAGATTGGCCTACTTTAGAGACACCAGTGTCCCCTCTTTGGGTTATTTGGGTTTTTGCTTGCACATTCTTATTTTTTTTCTTTTCCTCTGATAGTTCTTGAAATCTATCAGCACAGTGAAAGTTTCTCCAGGGCTCTGTCCCTCAGAGTCCCTCAGAGTCCCCTGTGTTGCTCAGAAGGGTGTCTTTGTCAACACACAGCCACTTGGGCAGCTACCATAGACAAGGACCTAAAGGGGCACCGGTTATTCAGCACCATCTGGGTGACGAGGCTGGGAGGGCGCTACCAGAGGGCCCTGCTTGTCACCTCTAAGCCTATGTCATTTCACCAAATCCGCAGAACAACCCTCCACCCCAGACACTATGATGCCCCTCCTACAGGTAAACTCAAGGTCAAGGAAGTCAGTGCTTTGCCCATGTATAGCTAGAAAGTGCATCAGGACACAAGACACAGGGTCTCGATGACCAAAGCAGGGAGCAGCCAGTAAGTGCTCTGAATTTGGGCAGTCCCAAGCCACTGCACCCAGGGAAGGATTCCTGAAAGAAACCAGCATTGGAGTAAAGCCAAAGAATGGACCAGGCCATGGATGGCTGCCAAGAGAACCAGGGTTCATGTTGTGGACCATGAGGGTCCAGCCTGGCAGCGTCTGTGCCTCTGGCCTCGTCTGGAAGGCCAGACTCTGTTAGACCCTGGCTTCACAGGGTTGCTGTGAAGATCAAATGGGACATTTCTGAAAATGCTTTGCTGGCATTTGGCACATTTGGAAGCTTAGTAAATGTCAGCCCCACCCATTCCTGTAGAGCATTAATAGAGGCAAGCATGCCAGTCAGTACCCAGAAGGCAGAGCACTCCAGCCTCAGAGTGCAGTGATTCCGGACCCACTGCCTTTACAGGCCGTGTACCCTCAGCCCAACCTGCTCTCATATTTCTGCCCCTTGAGCTTCAACCAAGCCGCCCCCTCCCCAGCCAGAGGCTGGCCTCACGCCAAGCCTCACACTCAGGCAGAATAGAGCTTCCAGTACCTCAAGTTCCACCTCCCTTAGCGAATAAGGAACACCCAGGTTCCAGGCCTAAGGGGTAAAGCCTCAGGTGAAGAAGATCACTGCCAAGTTCTGCTCCTGTAAATAACCTGACGGGCCAAGTGAGGACAGGGCCACAGGAGGACATGGGCTGCTCTTACCCCAGTTTGCAGGCAGCCTCTAATGACAAAGACAGGAAGGTCTAAAACACCAACAACCCTCATGAACGGTGTGTTATTTACCAGCACCTCATCCAAGTAACAGCTCTGAGGTGACGTGACTTGCCAAGTTACACAGCATGTTTGTCACCACGACCAGAATTGACTGATGTCTCCTGACTTCCTTGTGTACATGCCCTCCGCAGACACCTGAAACAGGTGTTTCTGGTGACCCAGAGACTGTAGCAGCCAACCTTACGATTTCTAGCAGAGGCTTGCGACTCTAGCTAGAACTCCGGGCAGCCCCACCCTCGGGAGGCTGAGACCAGAGTCAGCGCAGCTCTCTGTGGATCCTCCCTCTGGATTTCTCTAGGACCTGCTGCCTCCAGTTGACTGCTACTTGTAGCTCCTCGCCCCATGTAGCTCTCACTCCCACCCCCCAACCGCAGATGATAGTTCCAGACAGAACCCAAAAGGGTTAGGCCTCGTCTAAGAAAGAAGATAACACTCTAGACGTCACACCACCCACCCTGGGACCAGGCTCTGTGTTCAAGTTCCAAAACAGCCTCTACCTTCTCTGCCCTACCTAGCCTCTCCTCTCCCCTCTCCTTTTGTCTCCTGTGTCACCTGCCCACCCAGACCCCACCTCACTCTGGCCCCCCGCATGTCCATGCTAAAGCCTCCAAGTGACATGTCACGGAGAATTGTGGTTGCAGCAGGTAGCCCCAAAGTATGCCATAGGTTATGGGCAAGTTCTGTCCCTGTGGTGTACTAACTGTGTGGCCTTGGGAAGTCACTGTCCCTGAGACTCAGTTTTTGGTGTACAGTAAGGATTGATACATGAGGGCTCTGCACAGTAAAAGAGAAGAATACATACTACAACCTGAAAGACCACTGTGCCAAGTACAAGAAGTCAGCTGCAAGAGTACACTCTGTGAACCTACTCAAAGGAAACATCTAGAACAAGCACATTAAGGCACAGAAAGATAAGTGGTTGCCTGAAGCTGGGAGAAGGGGAAAGGGTGACTCGTTTTGTTTTTGTTTTTGAGCCGTGATGACCTAGATTATTGGTTACTCAACTCTGTACTAAAACCTGTTCGAATTACGTGCTCTTGAGTGGGCAAACTGCAGGCTGTATGAAGCACATCTCAAGCTGTTTTGTTATGTTTTTAAATTTAGGATCCTAGTAATACCTGCTTCCTAGGGGCATGGGAAATAGGATTGATGCCTAAAATATCAAGCACCTAACAGGTGCCAAGACATGATGCTCAACACCATTTCTGTTAGTAAGAAGAGACCCGAGAGAACCCCACAGCCTGCCTTAAGATGTCTCGATCTTTGGGCTCTCAAAGGTGACAAATGCACATGCACCCCACATCTCCTGGTCACCAATGTAGCCCCCTCCTCTTGAAGCCCAAAGGAGACATATTAAATAGCGCCAGGTCAAGGAAGCTAAACCAGATCTGGAACTCACTGGTCCCCTCCCTTCCCTGCCCCTCAGCAGGCCGCCTCTTGTCAAGTGATCAGACTGTCAACTAGCTTCTCAGAATTAGGTTTCAGGTCAGCTGGTGTATAAGGCCAGTGTCTAGCCAGAGGCAGTAGAGACAACAGTGAATGGTGAGGAGAGGCCATCGAACCCTGCTGCTCCCCCTGGAATGGAACCCTAGGGAGCCTCGGCCCTACTCTTCCTTGGCTAGACTCACAGGTAAGACCCCGTAACTCTCCTCAGCTCTCCCTTCTCCCTGGCCCTCTGCCCGCTCTCCCCTCCAGGGAGGCTCACAGCCAGGAGCTGCCAGGGATCACTCACCACAGCATGAGAGTGATCCAGTCTAACCCTGACCTGGACATGATAAAGGAACTGCAGCCCCAGGGAGGGCCTGCGATCCTATATCCATCTGCAGGGCTCCGGACTCCTGGGGCTCCCCTTTATCCTGCTGATCCCAGATGGGAAGTGTCTCTCTCCTTTGACCCAGGACCCCACACACACACCCCAAAAAGCACAAAGCCCTCCCCAGCAAGGGTCCTGGGTAGAGATGATGAGAACACATCGGCCTGAAGCCTGACCCAGGTGTGTGGTAGACATTTCTAGAGACTGTGGTCACGCTGCCTGGTGGCTTCCTCAAATGGAGATGCTTTGTTGGAGAGAGTTGGGGTGGGCAGTGCAGGACACACTCAGCAAACATAAATAGGCCCTATAGGCTAGAGCATCGCATGCTTTGGGTACCCCAGGACAGCTACAGGAAGGGGATTGTTCTCAACTTCCACCTCCAGATGGTGGCAAAAGTCTGCTGCCTGGCAGGCTTCCTCAGATGACAGCTGGGGTGCAGCAAGAAGGAGGTTGGGGGGCCCTGACCTCAGGGAGCTTCCTCCTATGCATGTCGTTGTTGCCTTGCCCACATACTTGGGCTTGCCTGCCCGTCCTTTCTATTTCTGATAGACGGCTCAGGGGTGCTCCTTTAAAATGTGGGTTCTCCCAACGGCAAGCTCTTGACCAAGTTCAGGCATCAGTGCTTCTCGTGAGCTCCTTTCCAACAATGTTGTCGCCACTGGTCTTAGAGCCCCATCTCCCCCTTCCAGTCTACCCTTCATGCCCTGTGCCAGCATGCTCGGAACACCCAGCTCCTCCTCACTCTCCACTGGACAAATCTAACCTTGGCATTTGCAGCCCTGAACCTCTGACCTCATTTCCTGCCTCCTCACATTGGTAAGACTGATTCTTGGGCCAGCTGGCCCTCGTTGGTCTTAGTGCCTTCCCTACAATGGTCTTCACAGAGAAGGAGGGTAAACTGATCTTGTCCCTGTTTTGGAGGCTCTAATAGAGCTAGGAGGCAATGCTACAAGAAAGTAGTCAGAAGCAGCAGAGGACCAAGTGGGTTGAGAAGGGAAGCCCTGCCTGAGAGGGAAGCCAAAGCTCTCCAGAGACATACCTGGCCTCCACAGGGAGGAAACTCCAAGTGCCCTCTGCAGGCCCTGGCTCTGCAGCACCACCTCACGTCCCCTACAGCAGGAAGTGCTCCAGAGTCACCGTCTCTGACAGGTCACTTTGCCTGTCTGGCCTCAGTGTGTCTCTCCAAAGTAGAGCAGAACACAGGGTTGTTCACTAGCACCTGAGTGTTCCCCAGACAGGCTTTGAAAAAGGGACACCAAAGGGCTTACTCCAAGGGCCTCCCCAACTCTGAGTGAGCCCGGGGCTCAGGATGTCAAGTCTCCCAGCAGCCCAGCTCTCCAGGGCAAATCCAAGGCTTGGGGGAAAGAGAGGCCATCAGGATACCATGAGGAGAGTCAGCTGCTCCCACAGTACTTTCCAGGCCTGGGCAGGGAATCCAGTGCCTCCCTACTGGGAAGGAGCCAGGTTTGGCTGCTCTTCTGTAGGGCAAAGGGGAACGAGGCCCACGTGAGTGGAGAGTGTTTCTCTTAACATGCCTGCAGTGCTGTTCCCCAGCCAAGTTGGCTCCAAGAACTCCAGGCCTCAGGCAGGCCTCACCCTCCAAGTCTCAGTTTACAACTCAGACAAGAAGATGAGCTGAAGGAAGGGTCTTGGAAAGCCAAGGCCTGACTACCCACCCACACAGATGTTGGCCTCTCTGGACACCATGAATTTCATCTGATTGGTGGACCTTGGTATTCGCCCAGCTTTCTCCAGACTCATGTGTTTGGTTTTATGAAGCATTTAGTAACTGCCTTGACTACTCAATAGAGGCAAACCGTGAGGTGCTGGCCAGATTGCGGTGGTGTGGTGGTGACAGCTTTATGGCCACAGTCAGTTCCGTGGCCAATGGTCGGTCAATCTCTTCCCATCCTAAGTCTCTATTTTCTCATCTGTAAACTAGATTTAAATACTGCCCTGCTTTTTCCAAAGTGGTTTTGAACCTAAAAGAGACAGAGCACAGGCTTGGACAGCAGGGTCTGGCAACACCGAGCAAGCTAATGTCTCCAAGCTCAGCTACCCTTCCTGACAGGTGCTGAGAATCAGGAGAGATGACACGTGCCGAGCTCCCGCTGTAGGGGCCTCAGCCAGGCCCCTCCTCCTCTGATCTTCCACTTAGCCCTGGCTTCCCCTACAGGTTCAGATCTCTGCCTCCATGGGCCACCCTTCTCGTTTTTCTAGCCACCAGAAGCCCCTTTCAGGCCTGGCCTGCATTAATCCTCTTGTTCCCCTGCGTGAAAGGACCATCTTCCTCCCAAGTTCCTTCCTGACAGTTCCTCCCTTCTGTATTGGCCACAGGCCAGCTTGCACTACAGTTATTTGTGAGCACTGTCAAAGCCAGGCCCTTATACCCTTCCAAGACCCCCTCCCATAGGCAGCTCACATGCATGCGTTTTTATTCCGGGATGCCAGCACAGAGCCCCGAGTGACATGGGTCTCCTCGGCATGTGCTTGCTTTCCCAGGCTGAAATCCTGGCTTAGCTCAGGGTCATGATGTGAGGATGGAATTCGGCAGGAATGAGAAGGGACTTTCATCTCAACAAATACAGTGCTTCTGATGGCCCGGGTCCCTGTTCTTGGAGATGGTGCCTCTGAGTGGAAAAGTACAGCAGTAGACAAGGCTGAGGGTGACCGGTGCCGTGAGATGGATGAGAGGGATGCTGAGTTCAGGAAGGCCCTCTAGAGAGGTGGCATTTGAGGAGATGTGTGAAGGAAGTAAGGAAGCATCCTGCAGGTGTCTGAGAGAATCGTGGTCCAGACAGAAGACGGAACCTGCGCAAAGCCCGAGAACTGCCATGGGCTGAAGCTCAGTGAGTGAGTGGGCAGAAACGTGGGGAGAGAGGCCCTGACCCTAACCAAGATGTTAGACTTTGTTCTTGGTAAAATGAAGAGCCAGTGGACTGTTAAAACCTAGAGTGTGACTGGCTCTGCCAGGTAGGTCTCCAGCGGGGAAAACCTGCCTCTGCTGTTTAGCCCTAACGTCCCTGAGTCGGTGTATAACTCCATCTAGAGCTAGTGGCCCTAAAGGTGCCTACAGTCAGAGCTGGGGTCTAGCTCAATTGTAGGGCGTTTACTTGCCATGCACGAAGGTTTCATCCTCGGCACCTCCTAAACTGGACACAGTGATGCGGGCCTGTAATTCCAGAATGTGGGAAGGAGAGGCAGGAAGATCAGAAGTGCCAGGTCGTCTTTGGCTACATACAGAATTTGAAGGCATCGTGGCTACAAGAGACCCTATCAAAAGAGAAAGAAGAGAAAGAAAGAAGCATGGAATGATTTTCACTTTTGCCTCAATCCTTCCTCAGGGCAGGGTTCAAAAGCCATCCCCCTACACTAAGACCTAGGCTTCCAGACTGGAGCCCAGCAGCTGTGAGTCCAGCCTCAGCCCGTGTCCCACGTCCCCAGCCCCACTCCCTTCTCTACCTATTCATCTTTCTGGCTAGAAAGAGAAGCCCTTGAAGGCAAAGCCAACCAAACCTGGTCCATTGACATCTTGCTTTGCCAGTGCCTAACATGGTAGTCAAGAAATGTCAGATCAACCAATAGTCACTTAGCACACCAGCTCCTTCCCAATGGCAGGACTTGTTAGAGGTGACAGCAAGCCTGGGTCCTTGGTTTCTGAATGTGTAGGCTGAGGAGGCATCACAGAGCAAACCAGAGTTATATACAGCAGACCTGAAAGAAGACTTGAGAGGTTGCCTGGCCTGGCTCCTAGCTTCTGATACCTACATGTTCACTATTAATGAACTGTGGTGTGTGTGTGTGTGTGTGTGTGTGTGTGTATTCTCATCAACTCAAGACAGGTATGCCTTAGAAGTCAGCATCAGAGCCCAGATTTCCTAACTGCTGGTCCAGAATCCTGTTGCCATGTAGAGAAGGGGTGCACACTGTTCACAATTCTATAAGACTGGCCCTGGCTCTTGGGAATGGGTCATTAAGGATGCAGGACTTCAGCACATCAAGAGAGTCTAGCTAGTGCACCAGTGCACTGCCAAGAGACGGCCTGGTGCACAGAGATCCAGTTGTAAGGACAATCCAGGGCCAACCATGATGCTGCGCCTCCTCAACCTACACATTCAGAAACCAAGGACCCAGTCTTGCTGTCACCTCTAACAAGTCCTGCCATTGGGAAGGAGCTGGTGTGCTAAGTGACTGTTGGTTGATTTGATATTTCTTGACTACCATGTTAGGGTCTGGCAGGGTGCCAATGTGCCAGTTTCCCAGCACATGTGAGGCTGAACTAAGCCCTTCACACCAAAAGATCCCTGGGTAACCAGTGGGAAGACAGGTGCACATGTGAGCACACAACTTGTGTGTGCATGTGTGTGTGCATGTGTATGTGTGCATGTGCACGTGTGTGCATTGTTTGTGTATGTGTGTGTGTATATGTGTGTATGTGTGTGTATATGTATGAGTGTGCATGTGTATGTATGTATATGTATGTGTGAATATGTGTATGTGCGTATGTGTATGTGTGTATATGTGTATGTGTATGTATCTGTGTGTGTATGTGTGTATATGTGTATATGTATGTGTGTGTGTGTATACGTGTGTGTATACCTGTATGTATACGTATGTGTGTGTGTACGTGTGTGTATATGTGTGTGTATGTGTATACGTGTGTGTGTATATGTGTGTATGTGTATACGTGTGTGTATGTGTATATGTGTGTGTGTATACGTGTGTGTGTATGTGTATACGTGTGTGTATATATGTGTGTGTGTATATGTATGTGTGTATGTGTATACATGTGTGTGTATGTGTATGTGTATACGTGTGTGTGTATACATGTGTGTATACGTATGTGTGTATATACATGTGTGTGTGTACGTGTGTGTGTGTATATGTGTGTGTGTGTGTATACGTGTGTGTGCGTGTATACATGTGTGTGTGTGCGCGAGCGCGCTCCTGCATTGTTTGGGTATTGCCTTGACCTAAGAGTGAGATTCTCCTCTAAGATTCTGTCTTTGGCTGAGAAGGGTCTCCTCAGTGAGTGAGTGCATGACCTAAGCCGGGCAGAGCAGCCATTAGCACCCGGGACACCAGAGTGTTCGTGTGTCAGACTGCCGCCCTCGGGGCTACTGGGAAACAACAGCTTAGCAGCAGAGTCCCTGAGGCCCAGACCCAACAACAGACCATCAATCAGAAAACCCTATGGCGATGAGAGCAATGAGAACTGAGGATTCCATTTCTTTTATATCGAAAAAGGTGTATCCTGGCCAGGCATGGTAGTGTAGGTATACAATCCCAGCTTCTGGGAACCTGTCCAGGATGAATGACCCTCTCCTTGAGTCACAAGGAATGTTCCCATGACTGGGGAAGAGGCATGAGGCACCTCAGAGAGCTCAGTCAGTGAGGAAGCAAAGAGACACTGGGAGAACACGGTGCTGCGGGGTCAGAACCAGGCCTGCTGCCTGCCAGGCCCTGCTTCCTCAGCCTCATGGTGATGGCACCAACAGCCGTGTCTGCTCCCCCTTAACCCTCTGTGCGGAGGTGACAGGCATTGTAAGGTGTGAACCATGGGAAATGACCTGATTTCATGGGCCAAATCCAGGCAGCTTAAGTGTAGCAGTACCCAGGCTCCTCACTTTGTAAAGCCCCTTCAGAGGGCTGATAGGTACCTGGGAATGAGACAGAGCCAGACAGCCCAGCCTCCAGCAGTTCCCCTGGCCCATCTCCTGCAGCTTCCTCCTAAGCTGAAGCAAAGGATTGCCAGGCAACCTCTCTCCTTGGACCTCAATAGGCACCAAAGAAACCAGCCCCGTCCTCCCAGGACCATGGTTGGACTTCAGCCATCAGAAATGCCTCCCACAACAGCTGTGAAGTTCCTGGGGGCCGGCACTGCAGCCTGTTTTGCTGACCTCCTCACCTTCCCCCTGGACACCGCCAAGGTCCGCCTACAGGTAGGTACCGTTGGCCAGCGGTTGTGATTCCCAAGGAAGGAGGAGCTGCTTCTACACAGCCAGCCCATGTGCCGGCGTGCCCTTCCGCACACAGGAGTGGGAGGGCACACCCTACACTGCTTTGTTCCCATCACCATCCCTTGGGACCAAAACCATCCAAATGCCCTGACATGCTGTGACAGGGCTCTTTACTGCTTCCCCTACTTTGTAAACTATAAAAGTGGAAAATACAGTTAAGGAAGTAATGGCGTGACCTTGGGTAAACCACTAACCATCTAATATAAAACAGGGAAAGCAAACTGGCCCCCAAACCGGCCCCTCTGGTGTTCTGTGGGGCCACATCGAGTGAGAGCTGCTTTGTGAACTGTGGCTCGCTGCACACTCAGCTGTCTCCACCCTGGTGTGATGATCACACTAGTTCTAAGACCCTGCAGGGACCTTGAGCACACAGCCCCAACCTCCCAGTCGCCCATCAGCCTCTCAGGCCCTGTGTTGTCCACAGATCCAGGGGGAGAATCCAGGGGCCGAGAGTGTGCAGTACCGTGGTGTGCTGGGTACCATCCTGACCATGGTGCGCACCGAGGGTCCCCGCAGCCCCTACAGTGGGCTGGTCGCTGGCCTGCACCGCCAGATGAGCTTTGCCTCCATTCGAATTGGCCTCTATGACTCCGTCAAGCAGTTCTACACCCCCAAAGGAGCAGACAGTGAGTGCCAGCACCCATAGACACCCAGGGGTGGGCCAGGAGCCTGGCTGGCAGCTGGTGTGTGAGTCAAGGACATGGAGTGGTCCACCAAGCCGAGCTGGGCATAGGGAAGCTGCTGACAGACACTGGTGAGATTCTGACAGTGTCAGGGACTTCTGGTTCTCTCTGCCCTCCCCAGACTCCAGCATTGCCATCAGGATTCTAGCAGGCTGCACCACGGGAGCCATGGCAGTGACCTGTGCCCAGCCCACGGATGTGGTGAAGGTCCGATTTCAAGCTATGATACGCCTGGGAACTGGAGGCGACAGGAAATACAGAGGAACTATGGATGCCTACAGAACCATCGCCAGGGAGGAAGGAGTCAGGGGCCTGTGGAAAGGTTAAACTTGGCACCCTTAGGAGGCAGAGCTTTCCTTCCCTAAGGGCTGAGATGGGGAGCCCAGCAAGGAGGAACTCCCTTGGTACGATACCATAAGAATGCCCCCAACACCATACCCACACACCTGCCACAGGGCCTCAAATTCAGTCCAACTTGCCAGTCCTCACCTGTGTAGGCTGTCCTGAAAGAGACAGAAATGAACACCAGGGTGTCCACTCCTCAGGGGCTTACTGTGGCCAACCTAAGAAGCCAAACTGAGCTTACACCACAGGCAGGGGCAGGAAGCAGGCCAGAGTTGGGAAAGCTGGCTCTACAGAGAACCTGGCCTCAAAGGCTGAGGTGTAGAGATGGAAGGGGAGGCCTTAGGGAGGACCCAGAGCAGAAGCAGAGGTGTGGAGGAGCACAGCGCTGGGCCAGTTGCAGTGAGATGGGGCGGACTTCCGTGGGAGTGGAGACTGTAGAGTTCCCGGTGTGTTTAGCACTTGGCAAATGCCAGAATTCCTCCTGCATTTGGACCACCATAACCATGAAGTCTTGCAGGAGAAAAATGGCCCTGTGAAATTTAAGGGTAGGACACCCCAATCAGAGTGCTGGTGTCCCACCCATACTATGAGTCCCCTTCTCCATGAAACTGTCTCTAGGGCCCTGCCAGCACTACATTCTGTCACTGTCCTAGGGGCCCAGCCACCCTCCTCCATGAAAGATTTCCTTTCCTGACTGCTGCTGGGTGTCGGGGAGGCACTCTGAGATTTTGACAGAGTGTAATTATGCTGTAAATGTAGCCAAGCAATAGGCGTCTGTTTGTGGAGACGTGGAGTGTAAAAATCTGACAACCCCGGAAGGAAGAATGGAATCTGCTTGGCTGTGGTGTGGTCCCCTGCCTGAGACCAGTGCTGCAGAACACTGTCCCAGGCTGGAACACTCATCAGTCCCCACTGCCGTCCTAACAGGAACTTGGCCCAACATCACGAGAAACGCCATTGTCAACTGTGCCGAGATGGTGACCTATGACATCATCAAAGAGAAGCTGCTGGACTCTCACCTGTTCACTGGTGAGTGGGGGCAGGAAGAGGGGAGTGGGTACCACACAGTGCGTCAGGGATCTGAAAAAACAGGAGCAGTGCCCAGTGCAGGGCTGTGATGAGGAAAGAGGCCTCGGGTAGAGGCCAAAGCACCAAACCCAGTGTGTCTGTAATCGGTGGTCACTTGCCTCCTCTGACCTCAATTTCCTCACAAGAAAAGCTGTTGGGCTGCTAGATTTCTTTCTCAGAGATGCTCTGTTCTAGCTTGCCAAGACTAACCAGGAGTTCAGCCTCGGCACTGTGATCCAGAAGGTCAAGGTACACTGGAAACAGTGACCGCATCTGCACAGTGCGTGCGCGTGCGTGCTCCATGCCTGGAACTTGTTCTTCCCTTCTGCAGACAACTTCCCCTGCCACTTCGTCTCTGCCTTTGGAGCTGGCTTCTGTGCCACAGTGGTGGCCTCCCCGGTGGATGTGGTGAAGACCCGGTACATGAATGCTCCCCCAGGCAGGTACCGCAGCCCTCTACACTGCATGCTGAAGATGGTGGTCCAAGAGGGCCCCACAGCCTTCTACAAAGGGTAAGCCTCCACCTCCAGTCCGCTTTCCAGAAAACTTGGGTTCTCTTTTTCTCTCTATCCTTGCCTTCTCTTCTTTCCTTCTTCTCCCCTCTTCTCTTTCTCTCTGACTGATCCTCGTGAATCCCAGGCTGGCCTAGAACTCACTGTGTAGCAATGACCTTGACATTCTGATCCTCCTGGCTCTGCTTCTCAGTACTGCGTTCTAGGTGGTATAGGCTTTTAGGGTTCTCTTATCCCAGGTGCCTACGACAGAAACCTTACTAAGAAAAAGTAGGCCAGGGTTAGGTAAAATTACTGTCTCCAAATGTTTTGGGCAGGAGAGGCTTACCAGCTGCCTCGCCAGCTGCCCTGACCATTCCCCACTCATGGGAATAGTCATTCCCCATTCATGGCAACAGAAGTGTCATGCTCGCTACACCAACACTCAGGGATCCCATGCCTTTGTACGGAAGGCCTATCCTTTTAAAAAATTATCATTATCATCATCATGGTCATTATTGTGTGGGGTGTGAGTGTGACATATGTGCCTGGGTACCTGTGCCACAGCACGTGTAGAAGTCAGAGGACAACTTCGTGGAGGGGGTTCCCTTCCAAGATCAAACTCAGTCCAAGAGGCATGCGTCCTTGTGCATCAGCACCTTAGCCCACTGGGACGCCTTTCCCTCGCCAACAGTACGATCGACGTCTCAGCCACCCTTGCAGACTAGTCCAAATGCTACCTCCTCCCTCACACCGTTCCTCTTCCCTGTGAGCCTCAGCAACACCATGTGGTCCATTTCTAGGGTAATTCCACCTCCTACAAAATTAAATTGAACTTCATGCTAGTGCGCAAGCTCCTTGGAGCCAAGGCTGGTGGCTCATCCATCTTTTATCATCTGAAGATCTGAACACAAAGCAGGCGTTAGATCTTGTGGGTTGCTCACCATCATCCTGAAAGCCGAGTCCCTACACTGAGCCTTGTACTAGGTACTTTATATGTGGTATCCCAACAACCCTCTGAACCAGTATTAGTCCCCACACTGCACTTCAAAATAGCAAGTTGTCTAAGATCACAAAAAGGCAAAGCCTCAACTCCAAGGCCACACTGGGTGGCCTATATAGGTGCTGCCTATCCTATTGGTAAGATCTTTTCCTGGCTCCCACCTCATGCCTTTAGCAGATATTTCTGGTGCATGATGGTCCAAGTTAGACCCAGCAGACAAACAGAAGCCACTCATGCTTGGGAATAACGTACTCAGCCTGTCACCTGATACTGTTCGGCTGAATGTCTTCAGCTAGTGCCTCAGTTTACTCTTTCATTTGGCAAACATTTATTGAACATTATGTGTGTGCCAGGCCCTGCCTGCCCGATTCCTCCCTCAAAGAGTCACAGACAAGTAGGTGGCATTGATCGAGCAGTCCTAGGTGCTGCCCCCCAACCCCTCACCTTGGCTCAGTTCACCGAGTGACAGCCCTACAAGGGAGATACTGCTACACCTTATTTTATTTTATTTTATTTTATTTTATTTTATTTTATTTTATTTTATTTTATGGTTTTTTGAAACAAGGTCTCATGTTGCTCAGACTGGCCTCAACGTCCTGATCTTTGTGCCTCTGCTTCTCACGCATGGGGATTACAGGCATAGGCCACCAGCTCTTACCTCATTTTCAAGATGAGGACCAGAAGCTGGAAGAGCTAGAACTTTAGATTTGACTCAACTCCAGAGTTTGGATATATTGCCACAGTGATACAGTCCTTGTGAGGGTTCAAGAAAAGCTATGACAAGCTAGGTATGGTGGCTGAAGCGGTGGGATTGCCTTGAGTTCCAGGCCCTATCTCATGCCCTCCCTGCAAAGGAAATGCCATGGTATATGGCTGCCATGCCTGGCCTAGTCCTACAGCATGAAATACAGTCCCCAGCACTGCTGGGCTGGGGAGAGATAAGGGGCAGTCAAGCTGAGGAAAGAGCAGTGTGCCTAAAGGGACAGGAGGGCCTGGTATCGTCGGGCACGGTGGCTGAGTCTGGCAGGAATCAAGGGGCCCAGGAGGGAGAGTGGCTGGGCTGAGGGAACTGAGGGCCGGCTCCTCCTGCCTCTGAGAAGCACAGACAGGTGGCCACTCTCTCCCACGGGACTGCCAGAGCTCCAGAGATGAGCTGAGTCTGGAGCCACTCCCCTCCACCTTGCAGCATGCCCACTTCCTGGTTTTCTGGCCTGGGCATTCTCTGGGTGAGAATCTGGATGTAAATGTGCCCAAAGCCCCTGGCATCAGGTTGAGTGTATCTCAAACCCACAGTGGTGTTTACCAACTTTATGGTTCAAGTTACTTAGCCTCTCAGGTCTCAGTTCCCAACAAAGGACCCAGCAGCTGGCAGAGTAAGCACACAGACCTGTGCGAACTAACTTCCTAGCAGGTAACCTGCCTTAGCAAGTTAGCTTTCTCTCCCTTTCTGATTCCAACCTCTGCCTAAATCCCCTCCACAGAGAAGTCAGAGGTGAAATGGATCTCAGAAAAGACCTGTGACAAGCCAACACGGGGACAGCATGGTAGGCATGCCTCTACGTCCTCACCAGCTCCTCCTCATGTGGTACTTGTTTCTCTCCTCAGTTTTATGCCCTCCTTTCTGCGTCTGGGATCCTGGAACGTGATGATGTTTGTAACGTATGAGCAGATGAAACGGGCCTTGATGAAAATCCAGGTATTACGGGAATCTCCATTTTGAACAAGGCAAGCAGTGCTTTTCCCATAAGCCTGCTTAGGGACAGAATAAACCACTCTCTCTTCCCGTGGACCCAGACCCACACACTTTTATGGAACTCTACTTGTTGCTGACTCAAGAAACCAAACTACAAGAAGGAACAAGTTTCAGTCTTCGTGTTTTGTCCTAAAACACCTTTGCTTTGCACTGACTTGATGGGAAGTAAATTACATTAATTTTTAAAACCCTTTCTGTTAGATGCCTAACATTTAGGCAAGAGAAAACAAAAATAGCCGGATTCCTTTGGACAGAAGGGAAGTTTGCCAACTCCCCTGAAAAGTAGGATTAGATGATCAATAACAAACGGTCAAGGCCGCCAGCACGGGGAGAGCTGCCACTGTGCAGCCGAATCAGCTAAAATGCCCCAGGGACTTCAGCTGCAGTGCAAACTTGCGACTGCAGCCTTCACAGTCTCTGAGGAACAGCTGCCCTTTTGTAACGTGTCTGCTGAGTGGAATCCATTAGGAGGATTCTGGGAAAAAATGAGAAAGGAAAAAGAAAACATTGAACCGGTTCAAACAGTTCCTGCTGGACCCACCGAGGACACTAGAGGTCGGAGGACGTACAGCGGGCAGCAGTCCCTTCCCTGTCTACCTCACCAGGTGCCGGGAGGAGCAAATGAGAAGCAGGGCATGGAAGCACTTTATAAAAGCCATGCCCGTCCACAAATGTAAACATGAAGACAATGTTTTAGGAGAGATTTTGTCCAGAGAGGAAGTTTGAGGAAAATGCGGTTCGTAGCGGTGAGGCCATGCATAGTTTGACTGCATGGTGACACCATGATGACTGAAGCCATGGGGACCTGCTGCCTGGTAACCTCAAAGGTCTGTGAGTCAGGGAAGAGGCACTCCTGTCGGGCCCAGAGCAGCAGGACAAAGCAGCAGAATCTTCAGGGGAGTGTTATGATTGATAAAAGAATTCCCACCTTAAGGGTGAGAAAAAGAATGACTACTTTTCTGCATTCTCTCTAGAACAGACTTTCTCATACGGGGTCCTGCTTGTCAGGGTTACAGCAGACCCGGCTCCTCCAGCTTCTGCTTCCTTCTGCTCTCTCACTGCCTTTGGCTGCAGAGACTTTGTTCTACCTGTTAAGCCTTGAGCCTTCCATTTGCAAAAGGGAGGGCTGAAGCTCAGGACCAACCTCCAAGCTTCAGACTGCACATCTGGCAACAAAATGGCTCAGTGGGCTCAATCCATGGGACCCACACAGTAGAAGGAGAGAACTGACTCTTGCAAGTTGTCCTCTGACCTCCACACGAGCGCCCGTACATACATGTGAATGTACATGTGTACAAACACAATAAAGGAATCAATGTGAATAAAAAAAAGGGAGAAAAGGTTTTTATGGTGGTTCGATGAGGTGTCCCAGTATGTCGCAGGCATTTGAATACTTAGTCCCCAGTTGTTGGTGGCTGCTTGGGGAAGCTTAGAAGATATGGCCTTGCTGGAAGAAGTGTGTCACTGGCGACTGGCTTTGAGAGTTCATAGATTCATGCCATTGCCAGCTTTTCTCTTTGTTTCCTGCTTTCGGTTTGAGATATGAGTCCTCGGTGGCTGCTCCAGCCGCCATGCCTGACTCCCGCCAGACCTCCTCGCCATGATGAACTCTTCTCCGTCTGGAATCCTCAGTCCCAAGTAAACCTTCCCTCTATGACCTGCCTTGGTCATGATGATTCATCACAGCAATAGAAAAGTAACAAAGACAGTGAACACCTTTCAAACTGTGTCTTACAGTGCCATATATGGGGCACTCAGTGTCTTTCTGCTTCTTAGTAGCTTGGCTGGCTCTGGTAAGAGTCAGAAGGGCTCCAGGCTGGAGCTGTAACTCAGCTGGTGTAGTGCTGGCCTACATGCGCACAACCTTGAGTATGGTCCTCAGCACCACATAAGCCAGACAACAGTGATGCACGCCTGAGATCCCAGCACATGGGATCAGAAGTTCACAGTCCAACGTTGGCTGCGTAGCAAGCACAAGGTCAGTCTGAGGCACGAGACCCTGTCTTGAAAAAAAGAGAAAGAGAAGAACTGATCTCCAAGCCCCATCCCTTGCTTCTCAGTGTTCTCCCAGAGAAGTGTCGTGGACACACCTGCCCCCCTAGCATGTGAAGATTGATCAAAAACACCTTGGGGGTTTGGAGAGATGGCTCAGCAGTTAAGAGCACTAGCTGCTCTTGCAGAGGACCAGAGTTTGATTCCCAGCACCCACATGGCGGGCAGCTCACAACCACCTGTAACTCCAGGTCCAAGGGATCTGACACCTTTTGTCCTTGGGCACCTCAGGCGCATGGTGCACGTACCCATGCAGGCACACAATCATACACGTGAGATTAAAATAAATAAATCATTTTTTAAGTACAGGAGGAGCTTGGCAATGTCACTTCTTCTTCTCTACCCAGACTCAGACATAGCCCACTGAGAAAGAGTGTATCTCATATGCCCCTAAATTTCAACTATAACTTGAGATCATCTACATATATTAACTAGGTAGTTGGAAAAAAAAAGCAAAAGAAATTATCTTGATTTAATGTCCCTCATTAAGGGAAAATAAGATTGATGAGGAGTCTGAGGACCCCTGGGCAAGATACAAGGCTTCTTCCGAGTTCTTTGGCTTTCATTTTGTTTTGTTCTCAAACTCAAACTCATAACTTTGTGTTAGGCAAGTACACGTCCAATTGAGCTCCACCTTCCCCACTTCTTAAAAGAGGAGGTGGAACGAGTTCATCTAAGGGTCTCTAGTTCTTGACCCCAAAGACTATTTACCCAGCCTTTGTAGCCTGGCTTCAACTCCTGCCTCTAGAAATTATGAATTCACGAGGAGGTCAGTTCGCCAGCCTCGCCCACCCAGGGAGATCCTGAGTTCTGTTTCCAGCAACCGACATGTGCCTACCCTCAGTCAAGTCATTCAAAAGAAACCCGAGGGATGGAGAGATGGTTCAGTGTTAAGAGCAGACAGTGCTCCTGCAGGGTCTAAGTTCCATTCCCAGCACCCAAGTCAGGTGGTGCAAGACTGCCTGTGACTCTGGAGGCAGAAATGGGATCCCTGGCTTTGCAGGCCAGCCAGGCTAGTCAAATCAGTGAGCTCCAGGTTCAGGGAAACTCTGCCCCAAAAACTTCAGACAGGCAAACATGGCGACATACACCGTAATCTCAGCACTCAGGAGGCAGAAGCAGGTGCATCTTTGAGTCCAAGGTCAGCCTGGTCTACATAGCAAGTCCAGGCCAGTCAGAGTTACATAGTGAGAACCTGTCTCAAAAATGAAAAGGGCTGGAGAGATGGCTCAGCAGATAAGAGCACTGAGTGCTCTTCTGGAGGTCCTGAGTTCAATTCCCAGTGACCACATGGTGGTTCACAACCATCTATCATGGTATCTGATGCCCTCTTCTGGCATGCAGGTGTACATGTAGACAGAACACATTAAATAAGTAAATAAAATATTTTTTAAAATGAAAAGAAAAAAGGTGGAGAACAGCACCCACTGAACTGTCTCCCACCTGCTCACAACGCTCCATTTCCCCATATCCTAATCAATGTTTATTACTTTCTGGGGTTTGCAATAGTAGCCATCTTAATAGGCATGAGGTAGCTTTTCATTCTGGTTTTGGTTTAGATTTCCTTAACAATTAGTATGCTAGTCATCTTCCATCACTATCCCAAAATAAATCAACTTTATACGGAGCTGTTTCATAGGTTTCCATCCACTCACTTGACCCAGTTTTTTTTTTTGGGGGGGTTCTGTAGTGACACAGAAGCATATGGCATCCAGGAAGGGGAGGGAGGGATTAGGTCTTTGTTTTCGTTTTGGCCGGAGGTGCTATTTGCTAAGTTTTACTGCCTGAGTGATACTTCCATTATGGAGTCACTTGTGCTAAGGTCTGGGCGCCTGTTACAGTTTCTTGTTCTGGAAAATAGAGGTTAATGCCGGCCTGCAAAGGTCATATGACGGGTCCACACCTACCCGATGCATAGCAATGCCTTTCTACAAGCTTTCACTCGCTCCTCCTCCCACTGCACTTTCCACACGTACTCTGCACAGCAGCCTAAACCTATGTAAGCCTCTCCTGCAGTATATTCGGGCCCTTGGTCTGCGGCTTCCTGCTCTTGGGGCGCCTAAATTCCTAGGGTGGCAAATAGAGTTCCGCGCCCTGATCTAATCTCTTAAAACAAGTCTCTGGGGAGGACACGGGTAAAAACAAAGGAAGAGACAGCCGGAGAGCACCGAAGCAAGGACACGGTCCAGTGGCAAATTGAGATCTGCTCCCTACCCCCACGATCCTCGATAGTCCCGGACACAGGGCCCAAGTAGTGTTTTTCTGTCGTCACCCCTTCGTGGCCATTAGCGAACTGAGGTCCCTTCCACCTGCTGAATCTGCCATCCCATGCTCTGCCCTGCCCTCTCCCTCGTCGGGCGCCGGCCCGGTCGTGCTCGATACTCAGAGGAGGAGGTGAGGCCATGTGCCCTCACCCCACCCCAGCCGTTAGGTGCCCGGCTCCCCGGGGACCCGACGGGTGCGGCAGAAGGCGGGAACGCCAGCCGCGCCCCTCCGCCGCGCCCGAGTCGGTTCTGGTCCCTGGAGTCCGCGCTTCGCCCCGCCCGCAGACGGCTTGCCAGGCGGGGAGTCGCGATCCAGTCAGCCCCGAGGTCCTCACAATGAGATTGGATGGAAGCCGGG
Organism: Cricetomys ansorgei; assembly: GCA_026225945.1. Classification (NCBI taxonomy): domain Eukaryota; kingdom Metazoa; phylum Chordata; class Mammalia; order Rodentia; family Nesomyidae; genus Cricetomys; species Cricetomys ansorgei. Next base: position 5,899,923 of record JAMJFZ010003206.1, read on the forward strand.
GACCAGGGGCCTGGACTTTCTGGGAAGACCGAGGGGTCCACGCGGCCATCTGCCCTCGTGGAAACCCGAGTGGTGCAGGAAACCCGAGTGAAGCGAGAAGCCTAGACAACCACAGGTGGAAACGCCTCCACCCCCCAATCCGGGTGGTGGGCTACTCTGGCCCCGCCCCGGCCACGCCCTGCCCGGGCCACGCCCGAGACACTTAAGTTCCGCAGCCGCGGGTTCACAGCTACAGTCTGCCCGCCCGCCGTGCCTGGGATCCAGCTCTTTCTGGACAGCCGTCCTCGCCTGCCGTCGGACACAGTCGCCCGCGCTCCCGTGTTCTCCTGCGGCCCGGTGAGCCTGGTCCCAGCCCTGCGCCCGCCGCACCTGCTCCCTCCCACTCCATCTCTCTTTGCTCTTTTCATTTCCCTTCCCTGAAGGCCTTAGTTTGCCTTCTGTCTCCTCCCTCCTAATTCCTTGGTTCTTTGCCTGTGGCGTCCAGTTGGGTGCAGGTTGAACCTTTATCCATCCACCCCTTCCTCTCGGCCACGATGCACCCAGCCCAAGCCTTGGGCAGGAGCCTTCCACGTCAGCGATGACCAGAATGACTGTCACTAGGCCGCTCTGGGCCATGCGCCCTAAAGCCTGTTCTGGTATCTGGGGTTTGTGCCTGGAGGAGGCTTGGGAGTTTGGCCGCTGTCAGACTCTCCAATCTGCCTTCTGAGCTGGGAGTAGGGACACAGAGAGACTGAGCCTGCTTTATCATGATCCCACACAAATAGACACAATGCTCCACTTAACAGTCAAGTGACTCTATCTCAGCAGAGCCGGACTATGTATCTACATAACTGTGAGGGAAAGAAGTTTGGAAGTGAGCCAAAGTGTGGGAGGAAAAACTCCAGAGTCCACTTCCCCCGGCCTCAGTGAGCGCTTAACTAGACCCTGGCTACCCTGAGTGAAATGGGGCCTTGGGTCCCTCCCAGCAAGGCTGTCTGAAAGGGCTGGGGGTGGGGGGGAGTGAGCCTTCCTTGCAGTGCTGTGGTCCAGCACAGAGAATTTCTCTTTCTAAACTTGGCTTCTTTTCTCTCACCCACAGGACACATAGTATGATCTTTAAGTGTTTCGTCTCCCAGCCATTTTCTATGGAAAATAAAGAGAATCAGACCATGATAGCCACCGGCAGCTTTGAAGAACGGGATACCTTTAGAGAAGCTTGATCTTGGAGGGCTCAGTGTGAGACCTCAAAGCACCACACCAGGTAAGAGTCCAGGTTGAGGAAGCCCCTACTGTCTTCTCTCAGGTCGGTAGTCTGGCGCTGCAGTCAGCTGGACAATAAAAAATACCCTCTGGTAGGCCTTAAAGATGGCGGACTCCGGAGTGTAAAGGAAGAACATAACCCAATGGGCCGGGACCCGGTTCCAAGTCGACCTGGGCAACAGCAGCAGAGCTGGGACAGAAGCTACTGTGTTTGGTTTTGTATTGTGTGTGTGTGTGTGTGTGTGTGTGCGAGCGCGTGTGCGCCGTATGGTAGTGGGGGGAGCACGTGGGTGCCGGGACATGCAGATGGAGGTCAGGAGACACTTGTCTCTCCTTCTACCATATGAGTGCCAGGGATCAAACTCAGTTTCTCAGACTCAGTGGCAAGCACCTTTACCCACTGAGCCATCTTGCTGGTCTGAATTTCTAACTTCATACTTTATTTTTTTGTCCTAGCTTTTGACTGTCCCTGTGAATGAGATTAGAAATTGGGTGTTAGTTTTTTACTACCTGAAGTGGTTATTTACCTGGTCCTATAAAATAGGATTATTTAATTACTGCCAGGGTCTCACCACATAACTTTGGCTAGCCTAGAACTCTATGTAGCTAGCCTTGAACTCACAGAGATCTGCCTGCCTCTGCCTCTCAAGTTCAGGAACTAAAGGCATACCTTGCTTGGCAGAATTAACTTCCTAGGCCTAGGTTTTGCTCATAGTAGGTGCTTTATATATAGTACAGGTGACCCGACCCACAAGGACCTGACTTTTGGAAAGTCCTAAGCAGCATTCACAATGGCATCTGAACCACAAGTTTTTGATCTGGGCAGCAACTGAGACTCCATCTCTCTGGATTTCATAATACCCCATCACTTAGCTCAGGATCCCGCACGCAGTAAACTCATGCCTCACGCCACTGATGCCTAGAGGTCTGTTCAGAGCTGCTCAGAGCTGTTTAGTTGGCATGAAAGGGCTTCCCTTGTGCCAGGCCTCGCCCCAGCCTGGGTCTGAGAAAACTGGAGGAGAGAGATGAGGCACAGCAGTGCAGATCCAACAGTGAGCAGCTTTGGAGCCCGTGGGCAGGGAGGGCAGCTGCCTCACAGACTGTTCCCGGGATTTCTCAGGATTAGGTGATTGTGGGAGTAGTAGAGTCAGACAAAGTGTGGCGCACAACCCAGGAGAAGGGTGGGTCAGCCGAGGCAGCTAGGGGCACCTTCACTAATCCAGTCTGCCTCACTGAGCCCCAGGGGCCCTGACTCTGAGAAACACGAATCAGGTCAGGCTTTGCCCCACGGCGCTCTTCAGCCCGTTGTTAGGGTGACTTGCTCTGGTGTCCCTATTTGTCCCAGCCTGGGTGAGCTGTTTTGTTTCCATGGTTGTCCGTGTTCACAGGTGACTACCGCCACATCCTCCCTCCACCAGCCAATGCTTTCCTCCTGAGCCCTAGCAACACAGCCAGCCAATCAAGCTGGGCTCAGAGCACTTGCTCCAATGAAATCAGAGAAGTGAAATTAGGGAAGGAGAAGCAGCTCACCCTCCCCCGCTGGGTGCTGGGCTTACTTCCTCCTGAGGCAGTGAGGAGGGAGGTGTCCCAGCTGTAAGAACAAAATGGAGCCTTTGGTTTCCTGTATGTCTTCTGTGTAGCTGTCACCTGCACCTCCCAGCCTTACCATGAATAACAGAATTTCCCCTACATTGGAGGAAAACCAATGGGCCTCCCAGCTGGCCAGGGCTCTCCTGCCCTCTCCTGTGCCTAACAATAAACCTGGAGAGGGTGGGCATGATGCCTCAGTAAGCATGCACCTGGTGAAGCAGAGGGCCTGGGCAGTTGGGGGCCAGCAAGGATGGAATTCATCAACATGACTCTTCCTTCGCTTCAGTAATTACATACCAGTCAGAGCCTCTCCTGCTTAGGAACCCAGAACAAAAGCCTCTGGGTTTTGCCTGCCAGGTCCTGCTCAGTCAGAACTTTCCCCCAACTTCTGTCAGCCCTTGGGATAGACCCACAGAACAGGAATGTGGCCCTCCTCTACGGTCTGTGTCGACAGACAGATCAGAATGGCCACCGGCTGGTGGCTGTGAGGCAGCCTCTGGATAACTCCTGAGCCACACTCCTTACACTAAGAGGGGGCCCTTCACAGAAGAGACTCTCAGTTCCTTGGCAGGAATTGCTCCCCAGCAATACTTGACTGTTGGAGCTCTCTCCTGCTTTACCTCCCAGAACCCCTGAGACCTACTTGGTGCCTTTAAGGGAGGTTAGGCAGAGAGGTGGGTGGTGAGCAGGGAGGCAGGCTCGGGACGCTGTTACTGATGGGCTGCTCTCCTTTTGGCTTAGATTCCGGCAGAGTTCCTCTGTCTCGTCTTGCCGATTGAAGGTTCCCACTTCTCCAGTTTTTCTCCATCTTCTGGGAGGTATCGAGAAGTCAGAAGAATCATGGTTGGTTTCAAGGCCACAGATGTGCCCCCTACGGCCACCGTGAAGTTCCTGGGGGCTGGGACAGCTGCCTGCATTGCAGATCTCATCACTTTTCCTCTAGATACTGCCAAAGTCCGGCTGCAGGTGAGGATGAGATGTGGGTCCCAAGCTGTCTAATCTGCCTTGCCCCCAGGTCAGACTCCTCAAGGTGATAAGGAGCCCAGAGCTGGCAGGGGCCAGCAGACCGTCAGCCTGTGCTCATAGCTGCCCAATCTTGGCCTTTCAGATCCAAGGAGAAAGTCAAGGGCTAGTGCGAGCCCCAACCAGCACCCAGTACCGCGGCGTGCTGGGTACCATCCTGACCATGGTGCGCACTGAGGGCCCACGCAGCCTCTACAATGGGCTGGTCGCTGGCCTGCAGCGCCAGATGAGCTTCGCCTCTGTCCGCATTGGCCTCTACGACTCTGTAAAGCAGTTCTACACCAAGGGCTCCGAGCGTAAGTATGCAGCTAGGACAAGGCAGAGAAGTGGCCTTAGTTTGTATAGCTGAATGACTCCTTTAGGCTTCCCCAGAGCCCTGGGAGGATCCAGGGAATGGAGACATGGAAGAGACTCTGATTCTTGTTATCTGAGCACCAGGGCTACCTGGCTCTGAGCAGGGTAGAATCCCATGATAGTCCTCACAGCCGCCATGGCAGTAGGTGAATGGTGGAGTGGGCCAAAGGAACAGTGGGGAGGCAGCAACCACACGTCTTCCCCCACAGCCAGCATTCTTTCCTTTCCTTAATATGCACTTAGAGGGGAGGGCTTGGAACCGGGGTCTCATCATGCAGCCCTGGCTGGCCTGCGGTTCACAGGGCTCTGCCTGCCTCAGCCTACCAAGAGCTGGCATTACAGGTGTGTATCACCATGCCCTCCTTACGTATGTGGGAAACTTGAGCACCTAAGACAAGGGTGCCTTTTCCAGGATCACAGGCAGGGAGAGGGAAAGCTGGGCTGAGAATCTCTCTCTCAAGTCCAGCTCCACTAGGGAAAGTCACTGATCTTGGTCTTGGGCTTCACATTTGTTAAATGGAACTGACTCTCGATTTCCCAAGGCCACTTAGTAGCTTAAATGAACACTTTTATGTGAGGAAGCACTGTCTCCATTTTGTATTTCTCCTTGTTATACCCCCCTGAGGATTTTGGTAGAGCAAGAGTGCAAGCCCAGCTAGCCCTTGACACTGTGTGCCCACAGATGCCAGCATCGGGAGCCGCCTCCTGGCAGGTAGCACCACAGGTGCCCTGGCTGTCGCTGTAGCCCAGCCTACAGATGTGGTGAAGGTCCGATTCCAGGCTCAGGCCCGGGCTGGCGCTGGTAGGAGATACCAGAGCACTGTGAAAGCCTACAAGACCATTGCACGAGAGGAAGGGCTCCGGGGCCTCTGGAAAGGTATGTGCTGCCAGTCGGCTTTCTTCCCCTCCCCTCCCCTCTCCCCCCGCCATGCCCTGGGCTCACACAAGCTCTCCATCTACAGGGACCTCTCCCAATGTTGCTCGGAACGCCATTGTCAACTGTGCTGAGCTGGTGACCTATGACCTCATCAAGGATACTCTCCTGAAGGCCAACCTCATGACAGGTGGGTTAGGGTCAGTAAGAGCTGGCAGGGGCTTCTAGTTGCCTAAAGGCTACGTCATTTCATCCTGTTTGCCTTCTGCTTATAGAGTTTACATTTCTTACCATTTAAATCCAGCTGGATGAAGACCCCACTTTGCGCATAGAGAAATGGGCTAGATTGGCCAAAAGAATCTTTTAAGCCCTCCTCTTAAGAGCCTAGCTGCAGCCTCTATCTTTAAACTCCTGAGACCTCTCTCTTAAAACTCTCTGCTGCTGGGGTGATGGGGTGGGGGTGGGGAGTGACTGCTTTTGCCGCTGCTCTGTGGCAGATGACCTCCCTTGCCACTTCACTTCCGCCTTCGGGGCGGGCTTCTGCACCACGGTCATCGCCTCCCCCGTTGATGTGGTCAAGACGAGATACATGAACTCTGCCTTGGGCCAGTACCGCAGCGCAGGCCACTGTGCCCTTACCATGCTCCAGAAGGAGGGGCCCCGAGCCTTCTACAAGGGGTGAGCCTCTGATCCCCACCACCACCAACAACTCTAACCCTTACAGGGAGAGAACCACCGCGAAGTGAGATGCAACCAAACACCCCATAGTTGCTGTCACCTCTGGTTTTTAGAGGTTAAAATGGGGTGGCTTGCCTAGCATGCTCCAGGCACTGGGTTCTACTCCCCAGCACAGCAGAAGTACTGAGTTGGGTACCGGGGATTCTTGCTCTTAAGCACATAGCTGTGGGGCTGTTCACCAGACTCCCCACCCCATCTGAGACGAGTCCATGGGTTGGATAGGTGGTTGGACCCAGTGGTAGAAGCAGGAGGTGGAGGTACCTCCGTGACTTGTGTTTTCTCTCTCTAGGTTTATGCCTTCCTTCCTCCGCTTAGGATCCTGGAACGTAGTGATGTTTGTCACCTATGAGCAGCTCAAAAGGGCCCTGATGGCTGCCTACAAGCCTCGAGAGGCACCCTTCTGAGCCTCTCTTGCTGCTGACCTGGACCCTGCTTCCCTGCCTTGCCCTTCCCCACACCTCTCCCCACTCCCTCCTTTCCCTCACCCCTACTCCCTCCCCACCTCATCTCCCTGTGCCTCAGTGAGGAGGCCTGGCACCAAATCCCTCAGTCCTCTTAACAGTTAAGCCCAAATCTCTGTCCTCATCCCAGCTCAGCCAGCTTCACCCATAAAGCAAGCTCAACCTTGGTGTCTTCTTCCTCGCATAAGCTGTTTGCTAGAGGTCTTGGTCCAGTGGGCCTTCCAGCACCTTGGCCAGCAGGGGAGGAACCCAGTGACTTCACACTTTCCTCCTCTAGCATCTGGAAAGGGGCTTGTGGGGGTCAGCTAGTCCATTCCTCCAGACCCAGTCAGGGCTGAGCTGATGAGTGGAGGAGCTCAGAGAGGCAGCAGGGCCTTTGCCCATCCTGCCCGTCCCTTGTGGGCCCTGTAAGCTGTCACTCACTCAGCACCGGTATTCTGGAGCTGCCTTCCCTGCCCTCACTGGCCAGGCCTATGGATCTGCAGAGTGAAAGTGCCCTGTCCCCTTACATCAATTGGTTGGGAGATGTGGAGAAACTCCAGAACCTTCCATGCTTTGGGGCTTGCTTTACTCCATTTCACACATAGCAACCCACCTCCCTAAATCATAGACCTACTGAGCGCCAGTTAGTCTGTGCCCCAGCTATAATCACACCCTGAGGGCATTGCTCTGAGCCAGGTAGGGCAGGGCAGACCTAGCCCATTGAAGGATTGGGTTCAGGCCCCCTGGCAAACATCCAGCCAGTAGGGAATTTTGTTTTGTTTTATTTTGTTGTTTAAGACAGGGTCTCACACTGTAGCTCAGACTGGCCTTGAACACATGGCAGTTCTGCCTCAGCTTCCCAAGTGCTGGGATTACAGCTGCCATACCTGACTTCTGAGGGTCCTCTCTGTGAGAGTCTTACCCTCTCCCAAGGCTGGTGACCAGCAAAGGCTTAGGCATTTCAGTCTGTCCCCTTTCCGGCCAGCTGTCTCTCAGGCAGGAGAGGGATGGGCAGAACTACTTTTCAAGGAGCAGGGACTGTGAGGACCCAGAACAGAGCTAGGCCCGCCAAGCCTCCACGGCCCATTTTATGTTTCAGACATTTTATGCTTGGCTGGGGGCCAAGACAAGGCACGCAGTGCCCAAGGTCCCTGGAGAATTGTGTCTGGCAGCTGTGGTGCCAGGCCCAGACAACAGGATGTGCTCCCAGCCTAAAGCAGCTACTACCTCTTCAGAGCCTGGATCAGAGCTGTAGTCTAGAGTTCGCTCGGCACTGCAGCTGGGTGCTCTCAGCTTCACCACACATGGGAACAGCAAATGGAGTTCTGGCCATTTCATTGAGCCCTTCAAGGATGAGTTTACTCACCTGGGCATGTCTACCAACAGCTAACAGGTCAAGTGAGACCACACAAATGTCAACTAGTTCCTTCAGCAGCCACACATCCAGATTTGTGGTGTAGATGTGAACCCACTGGAAGCTGTGACTGGGAATGCCATCAGATGGCCAGGGGAGGGGGCAGCAGTCAAAAAACATACCAGAGGCCTCGGTAATACAGAGTGGTGTGTGATAAGCCCTGCTCTGCCTCCCAAGGAAGCCCAGTTATTGAGATGAAAGGCCTGTGGTCCCCAGAGCTCTCTGGGACGGTCAGCAGCAGTGGCTTTAAAGAAGGCCGCAATCTTCCCGGGTGGTGGTGGGGGCATACGCCTTTGATCTCATCACTTGGGAGGCAGAGCCAGCTATGAGTTCAAGGCTAGCCTGGCCAATAGAATTAGTTCCAGGACAGCCAGAGTTAGAACAGAGAGACCATGTCTCAGAAAAAAAAAAAAAAAAAAAAAAAAAAAAGCCACAACTTCCTTATCGTGCTAGAGACTTGCCCTCAGAATGACGTCACCTTAGTCAGTCCTGCCACAGAGGACAGTGTGATTCACTCCACCATCTTGTTTCCACCGGTCTGTAATGGAGGGGTTGAAGTCTTTACTGTAAAGTGGATGGGGACAGATGGCTCAGCAGTCAAGAGCACTAGCTACTTTCATGGAGGACCTGGGTTCCCAACCTAGCTTCACCACCATCTGTAACTCCAGTTCCAGGGAGATATGGTGCCACCTTCTGACCTCTAAGGGCACTACATGTGTGTGGTACTAACGCTGTCTTCAGGAATAGGACCCAGAGAGGTGAAGTGACTTGCCCGGGTATCTGCCCACATTTGACTGCCACACTGAGATGCTTCCGAGAGCCCCAGCCCCAGAGTCCTTATCTTAAGATCTCTTTTTGTTATTTGGTTGGGTGGGTGATTTTTCAAGATAGGGTTTCTCCATGTAGCCCTAGCTGCCTTGGAACTCTCTCTGTAGACCAGGCTGGCCTCAAACTCAGAGATTCACCTGCCTCTGCCTCCTGAGTGCTGGGTTTGGAAGCGTGCACCACCATGCTTAGCCCCCTATCTCAAGGTTTTTCTGTTGCCTTTCTGATGGTTCAAAGATGGCTACAGCTCAAGGATAACTTGAGCCCGGGTCTGGGGCCCCCAGAGACAAGACTGAGGCTGCTCAAAAACGAAATGCTTGCCAAGAGCAGCACTTCCACTTTAAAAAAAAAAACAAAAGAAATTCTCTCAGCTGGACATAGTGGCACATGCTTACAATACCAGCATGTGGAATGCTGAAGCAGGAGGATCAGGGTTCAAGACCAGCTTCAGGTACCTGGAACCCTTTAATCTCAGCACTCATGGAGGTAGAAGCAGGTGGATTTCTGTGAGTCCAGGCCATCCTGGTCTACAAAGCAAGTTCCAGGACAGTCAGGGCTACACCGAAATCCTGTCTCAAAAAAGCAAAACAAACAAACGAACAAAAATGTTTGAAAGGAAAAATGGTTAAGCTAATATGGCACTTTGAATGGCAGGATTCTACATGTGAATAATCTGGGGGTTTTCTCATCTCAGAAGCCACTAGACCTGCTTGCTACCCATAAACCTAGACCTAATCACAGTCTCAATTCAAACCCCAGGAAGGGCAATCTCCTCAACATGGAAGCAGGACATGGTGCTGTTGACTTTAAAGGTGAAGGTGTGGGCCATACAGCCCTGGCTGCACCTGGAAGCTGGACCCCTCCAGGTCACCTGAGCAACGATGCTGTGACCCTCTCTATCATCTAACTATGAGTCTACCAAGAGTTTTCACACCAGTCCTCACACCTTACACCTGTAGGCAGGGTGTAAGTGCTACTTACAAACCGAGTTAGTCACCAATCCAAGAGTCAGAGGCAGCCCTGGGCCTTAGCTCAAGTACCATGCCTCCCAAACCACCGTCCCAGAGGCAGCCTGAGACCCATTTCACAGACAAGGAACGGAGAGCAGAGGTGGAGACCAGAGGTTTTCTGGCACTGTGTTCTTGACATGACCCTAACTGAAGCTTATGAGACCATATGGATTAGCCTAAGGTCTGGCAGCAGCTTAGCCATGGACACCTGTGTGCTGGAACAAGAGCTGCCCCCCTGGGCTTTGCTTTTCCTGTCTCTGTATTTCTCGAGACAGCACAGTCCAGAGAAGGTTCCTTCTAAAGATATGTGTTATGAAATGTCAAGATGGTCCCTGTCTCGTGTTATGGAGATGGAAGCAAGAGGCTCTGAAGCCTCGGGGAGTAGTCCATGCCTAGGAAGCCAAAATGGGGGCCCCAGGTGCCTAGCTTTTAGAGGAGCAGGAGGCATCTCTCCAGCACACTTCAGGTCATAGCTAGAGGATAGGGAAGGAATCTTTATTATATTAGCCTAAATCTCATGCTTCCCCACCTTCACAGGCTGTAGGGGTTGGAGTGGGTGAGGCCCAGCTAGCCCTCTCCAACCCTGCTCCTGCCCCAGTCCCCCAGAATTAGGTCAGCAATGCCTGGCGCAGCATCTGCTTCTTCTGGGGTGTAAGGCGGGTGGGAAACTGGATGTCAAAGAAGATGAAGAGGTCCCCCTTCTTGGTGGGGTCCTCAGGCAGTGGCATCCCCTCCCCTGGCACAATCTTGAAGTACTTAGGGCTGAGACAGGGGAGGACAAAAGAAAGGAGCAGAGACTCAGCAGTGCCTCATGGGCCCACGCCACCCTAGCTCACAGAACCACAGGGACGGGCTGGCATCACAGCTTCCCAGTGGATGGACAAGTCTCACGGGTCGGAAGGGGTGGGAAGGGAGGGGGAGAGAGATCGGCTTATTCCAAATACCTCCCTCTTGGAAACCCTTGCTTAAAGTGGCAGACTCTGGGAACTGTGCAGCCCTCCCTAGGAAGCAGAGCAGACTCTGGGGGTGGGAGTCAAACCTTCCCTCTCCGAGACCTTCCTCGGAAAAAGACTTAGGAGATACTGCTGCATACTCTGATGAGAAGTTTGGGGGATGGGGGCAAGAGACTGACCAATGCTGGGGGTCCTCGGGCCTCCCTGGGGGTTTGCCACACATTAGAGAAAGGCATTCCCCCTGCAAGGCAGACACAGCCCACGGCTCTGCCAGAGAGGTGGTGGACTTGAGCCTCGGCCTTTGAGAAGGAAAGCCTTCTGTGGTGCAGCCTGCACAACTGTCTATGTCTCGGCCCATCCTCCTTTTGACTACATGAGCACTAGGCAGATAGACTCACTGGACGATGTCATTGATGGGGATGTTGAGCAGACGGTCATCTAGAGTCTTCACCTCCACAGTGCAGCAGGTGAGGGCCTGGGGAGGTTAGAGCGAGGGGCGGTGTACAGACAGGCAGCCACCCAGCCATTCGACTTAGAAGGCATTTGGGAGCCTGTTTGAGTTCTAACCCTGAGCTGGGCACCAGGGAGGCAAAAGGCTGTTCGGAAACTCATCGTGAAGTGAGCAAGGCCATTCGTTACCTGTCTTCTAGTCTAAATGTGGTGGGTCAGGTTGGCAGTGACAGGGGGTGAGGGTTTTGAGAGGTGGATGACAAGCCCTGTGGGAGGAAGGCCACACGGCAGTGGCAGCAGCTGGAGAGCCCCAGTGTGAGGTGGGCGACTGTGAAAATGCCCCAGCCAGGGAGGGGTGCTCACCCCGAAATGTAAAGTGCGAAGAATTTGTCAGCAGGGCACCTTGGAGAGTGCCACCTGGGCATGCTGCGACAGAAGGGATGGTGGCAGGTCAGGGCAGTGAGTGGGGAGATGAGGTGCACAAGGAGGGGCTGCTCACAGATCCACCCAGTGTCCCAGAGAGACAGAGGCGTGACTGAGGGAGTCACAGGACTCTGTGACTGGTAGAGGGGGTTGAAGGAGAGATGAAGCCTTGGCTTCTGCAGGTGGGGTTCAGTCTGGGCCCCCATGCCCTTCTCCCACACTGTGCCCACTCACCTTGCCCAAAGGAATGGGGTACACGAAGTAGAGGTTGTCGTTCTCCCTTCGGAAGCGGGGGTGCAGCTTCTCCTTTACAATGAAGATTATGTCAGCCGGGATAATGTTGGGGCCCTGGGCAGGGAAAGCCAAGGGGCGACGGGTTGATTGCTTGTATGAGTTGGCCAAGCTCTGCCTCTACTTGTCTCCAGGTCTTCATCTGTGCAATGGAGAATTTGGTGTGGCCCAGGGCCGCTGCCTGGAGAAGCCTACCTGGATCACTACCAGCTCCCAGTGTACTTCTCTACTGAGCATGCCCAAAGTCAACGTACTCAGTGGTATGGGGCAGGGATCTCTTCATGTGACCGCTGGACACTGAGCTGCAGTCAGACAACTCTGCCTCACAGTAACCCAGCAGTGATTTCTCTACTTCCATGAGCCACCCCGACCTCTCTTTTGGCCACTGAAGATAGAGAATGAGACCAGCTGCCACTCCCAGTGGGAGAAACGGTCAGACAGTGACTCCTAGGCAAGCTCAAGGCCAGAATAAAGGGAGACCCAGAGGCTGGGCTCTGAGGAGGCCCCCAGCCATGGGTAGAGGTCAGGAAAGGCTGTCCCAAGGTGTGTGGGTGGGGCATTAGCACTGGGTATCTGTTTGCTTGCTTGCCTGGGTGCTTCTGATAGGGTCTCAGTCTGTAGCTCAGACTAGCTTGGAATTCAGTATCTCCCAGGCTGACCTTGAGCCTCAACCTAACCTGAGTAGCTGCGACTGCCGGTGAGCCAGGCTGAAGGGCGATTTTGGAAGTAGATGTTTTATAGGTGAGTAAGGGAACAGATATAGGCAAGAGAATTCATCTCTCAGCCCCAAGCACTTGCTACTCCACGTCTCAGCACGTAAGGACTCAGCATCCCTGGCATGGTGATTTGATGTTTTCCACAGGTGAGTATTTTAATTAAAATTGTTATTAATGAAACGCTTCTGAGCAGCCTTTCTCCTTAGGCTTTCTTTAAATTAGCACTGAAGAAAACTGGGAAGAGCACTGGAAGGACTGAGTTCTCCTGCCAGCCGTGTGTGTGTGTGTGTGTGTGTGTGTGTGTGTGTGTGTGTGCGTGCGTGTGCGTTTTCCTCTACGTGAGTGAGCAAGGGCATATGCTCATGTGTGTGGTGGGGTTTTCTTCCTCAATTGCTCTCCATCTTATTTTTTGAGACAGGGTCTCTCTCCTGACCCTAGTGCATACCAATTCAACTAGACTGGCCGGCCAGTGAACCCCAAGGATCCTTCTGTCTCTGCCTCACCAGCTCTGGGATTACAGGGGCTCCTGGCTCTACCATTGGTGGTAGGGATCAAGTCCAGGTCTCTAACCTTGAGTGGTACTGAGACATCTCCCCAAACCCTTCTTTTAGCTGTGGTGTTCTTATCTTGAGCAAGTCCAAGTTCCTTCCACCTGGGGCCACAGTCTTCCAAGTGTGTGAAATAGTGGTGATCCCCAGCTCCACTCACAGAAGCATTGTGAGGCTCTGTCCCCGGGCAGAGACTCTGGGGGCCATCTCATTCTACTAAACCAGAGCTTGTAGGAACAGGAGAAAACACGATCTTCTTCATCTCCGTCTTTTCACTACGAAAGCCTGGCAACTAACCCGAGCCAGTGTCTCCCTCTCACCTGGTCCCCTTCCTTCTCAAAGGTGATGCGTGTGCCCTGCCTCCACCCCGGCCTCACATCGATTGTCAGGATCTTGTCCTTGATGGTGGAGGAATACCTATCTTCATTTAGCACCTGCAGTGACAAGGGGAGGGGTGGGGGGTTGGCTCAGAGGAATGGCTCTGTGGAGTCTGTGCTCAAACAGTTCCCATAGCAACAGGGATGAACTGCCAGAGCCTTTCCCACTCCCTTCCTGCTGCCACTGGATCTAAGAGATGGTGACCCTCAAGGCAAGGCATGTCCCCAGGCTGATGAAGCTGCAGCCTGAGACACCAGTCACCATGAGCCCTGGCCACTAACAGGAACACAGTGTTTCTCTCCAATCCCAGAAGTCTATCATTAATCCCAAAGTCCTAGACCACTAGAGACCCCAGCCTTCAGTTCCTAAGAAGTTATTGGTCGATGAAGAGGGGGCTGGTCACAAGCATGCAGTAGATCTCTCAGAAGTTAAGATACTGAGCCTAATGCAAAGCACCTCCCCATCGTGTCCCCAGTCCCATGAGCCCACAGTGCCACTTTTGGAAAGCATGGCCACAATGGGCATCTCCCCCAGGCAGAGGGGAGGAAGAGTGCTGGGCCACGGGCCAGGGTCAGGCCATGGACTGAATGCTGCAGCTACTCACAAGGGTCTTCCCTAAGCTGTCAGCCTAGAGGCTGTCCCAGCCCACCTCCCTGCCCACCCTCTTGGGGTGTGGTCTGGCAATGCCCTGGAGTGGGATGCACAGGCCACTCCTTCCACTCCTCCACTTTCCACAAGTGTGGGGCTGGACTGAGATGGGAGGGCTCCCCATCAGGTGGCTGCCATGACTTCTGTACCAGGAAGGGTGAATCCCTTCCGTTATTCATTCCACACTTCAGATCCCAGAATTCTAAAATCTAAAATTGCTGAGTCTCTTGATCTAAGATCGTCAGAAAGGATCGCTAAGTTTTCCTGTGGAGGAGGGGGAAAGTGGCAGGGAGGCGTGAAGGCGCTAGAGGAGCATGTGGAGTACTCACCCTTCGGGAGATCTTAATTTTCTTGGTGCAGCCAAAGAATAAGTCCTCCAGGGACAAATAGAGGTCTCGTTCAATTGGAGGATCTTGTTTCTCGACTCCTCGACCCCGAAGCCCCCCAAAATTCAAATCTATATCACTTCCTTCTGCGTCAAAAAATTCTAAAGGAGATAGGAAGATGAAAAACAGAAATGATGTTCAAAGACACAGATCAGACAGACAGACACACACACACACACACACACACACACACACACACCAGCAGCCCTGAATTTCCCACTTCTCAGACCCACAGACCAAGGGGCTATTTGTTTTCTTTCATTTAGTTTTTGGCCTTACTTAAAGCAATCCTCCTGCCCCAGCTTTCTGAATGTTGGGATTACAGGTGTGAGCCACACTGGCTTCTAGAAGCTACTCTTAGTTACAGACCAGTGAGCATCTGCCCTTGCCACGTCCCAGCTCCTGACCTGAGGCGCCTGCAGTGCCTGCTGCCTGAACAAGCTGAGGCACGCCCTCTAGTGGTAGATCCTGGAAGTGCCAGAGGAGACTGCCCAGAGTGGGTCCCCTCTACCCTTGCCCAGGCCCTACTGCTCCCTATGCCCACTCCCACGACTATTCTAGACATGCCAGACTCAAGCTCTCTGGATTTACAAGCTGATATGAAGAAGGGCTTGGCTGGTTCGCGGAAACTGTGAATGGTCACCAAGCGTGCCCAAGCTCCTTCCTCAGCTTCATCTACCCCTGCATGCTCTCCATCGGGAAGCCCACCTGATGCCCTTGCCTTTAACCTGAGGGCAGAGAGAGAGAGACAGAGGGAGGGAGGGATGGAGAGAGAGAGAGAGAGAGAGAGAGAGAGAGAGAGAGAGAGAGGGTGAGTGTCCTTCTGGGTCTGCTTGGAGTACTGTAATCCTTTGAACCTCAGTCATTTAGTCTGTGGCATGGGGTAATGCTTGTCCTGCCCTGCACCTTTAAAAGAAGAACCAGCTAAGGGCCTGCTATGGACCAACTCTACGTTCAGTGGCTCTTATCTTTACTTTATTGGCCCAGAGAGGCCAACAAGATGCTTACAGCTCCACAGCTCCCAAATAATGAAGTTGGGCCTGTACTACAGGACCACTTGGCCACAGGATCTGTGCCCCGGGTCACAGTGCTGCAGGTTAGATGTGCGGCCCTTTGTAGACGGTGGGGTGGGGTCAGAGGTGGCTGTTATGCACCATGTCTCTCAATGCCATGGGACGACTGTGTCAGGCTAGCTGGTGAAGTGGTCATCAGCAGGAAAGGTGCTAAGACTTCAGACAGAAGGCTGGGAGACCCTAACCCTAACCCATGCCTGAGGGGAAGAGACTCCTGACCCCTGGGGTGCTCCTCTGAGCCTCACATGCTAAATGGAGTAACAATTCTTTTTTTAAAAAGGACCAAGGAGGTAGTTCAGTGATAGAGTCTTTGCCTAGAGTCTACAAGGCCTCAAATTCAACCCTCCGTACCACGGAATATTTTTAAAGGCAGAGAAAATGTCTCGAAGGACGCAGAGGATGTTAACAGCCAGGGGCTGTGTCTAAGAGAGGAAAGAAGACAGAGGGTTGGGACATTTTTCAGCAAGTCCCGCTTTAATTTTGGTGTGGGAGTTTCCCTGTGTGATCCTGGCACTTGAGGGGCTGGAGAATCTGAGCCCGCATGGGCTGTGGAGCAAGACCCTGCCTCAGTCCCTCCTCTTTCCATGCCCTCCGTTTATTTCTTAAAGTAAGGAGACAAAACCTGGCTGGATGTAGTGACTCATCTGCAATCCTAGCACTGGGGAGGCTGGAGGGTTGCCACGAGTTCAGAGCCAGCAAGACCACAAATGAATTTGGAACTGCCTGTACTACAGATGAGACCCAACCTAGGAGTCTGGAGAGACGGCTCAGGAGTCGAGTGCTTGCTCTTGCAGAGAATCCAGATTCAGTTCCCAGCACCAAACCTAACTCCAGTTCCGGGGGGTCTGATGCCTTCTTCTGACCAAGCATACACGTGTGCACACACATACATACAGGAAAACCGTCATACACATAAAATAAACAAATCTAAAATCTAAAAAAAAAGAAGAAAACTGGGTACGGTGGCACATGACTGTAATTACAGCATTGGGAGGCAGGGGTCAAGAGTTCAAGATCATCCTGGCTAAACATGTAATCAAGGCTGGCCTGAGGATACAGGTCTCTCTCGAAAATAAATAAATAAATAGCAAACAAAATAAATAAAAAGCAAACAAACCAACCACCAAGAAAGACGTTTTCTACAGCTGTGTTCTTTCCCAGTGAGTCAAGGTGTGATTCTTACCACTGAAGGGATTGTCTCCCCCAAAAAACTCGTGGAACACTTTTTCAGGGTCACCGTGGAAGACGTAGCCTGTTGTCCATGGAGTCTGGGATCCAAACTCCAAAGGAATCCCACCCTTCAGGCCTTCCTCGCCAAACTTGTCATAGATGCCTCTCTTCACGGCTGTGGACACATGTGACCTTGAGGAGGGCTGCAGGGCGTGCAGCTAGGGAGGCTGGAGAGCAGGGAGGGATCTGGGGAAGGGCATGAGCAGGACTGCTTCGTCTCCCTCCTGTCTGCTGCCTGCAAATCTCTATAAGTTAGAGGGCTAGTGTCACCTGTGTCCGTTCTGGAGTCTTTGGTCTAGCTGGATAGCCCAGAAAAGCAACAAGAAAAATCCACCTGGGTAGAACTTTCTAGAAGAATCGGGAGATTGAGGGATCAGGTACATGCCTGAGTTTGGCTTAGCTCAGTCTTGGGAGGGACGCTAGAATTCTAAAATCTTAAAAATCTAATAATCTAAGAATTCTGAACTTGCAAATTTTTAGAGTCCTGAAAACTCAGGGCTGGAGAAGCCATGGCCCAGCAGTTTTCATGAACGGTATCTGTACTCATAGCCCCCAAATCAGCCCCGAGAGAAGGCAGCAGGGCCGGTGTCCTTGGCTGATGGCAAGCCATCCTAGCTCTACACAACTGATTTCCAAAGAGAGTCTCTAATGGTTCCAGGCCTCTCTGGGGCTCTCTGCTCCTGCTGTCCCTGCAGTCTGGGGATCAATGAGAATAGCCACCCTGCCTGGGCCCTCTGACTCTACCAGCCAGCACTCTCCTCCGATCCGATCCGATCCTGGGGGGGGGGGGAGCTGGGACGGGGGACGGACACACACCCCATCCCTGTACTGCCTTGGCTGAAGGAGTGATCACCCCATCAGCCTGACTTGTGGCAACCTGGTTTGTTCTCAGTTTGTCTAGATGCTTGGCAGGGAAGATGGCTGCCTACTCTCTACCGTTCCCTGCAGAAAACCTGACAGACACTTGAGGGATGATCTTAGCGGAGGGGTGAGTGACAGCGCCGCCATCACTCACGGTCGCTTAGCACGTCGTAGGCTTCTGCTATTTGCTTGAATATCTCTGGTGAAGATGGCTCATTTGACTTCAGTGGGTGGTTCTTCAGGGCGAGTTTCCGGTACCTGGAGGAGGGAGGTAATACAAGCCCTTGCCTCTGACCTGCTTCTGTGGGCTGGAGCATGGCTCAGGGCTGGCTCTGCTCTCTAGCTTTGTTATGAACCAGGGAGAGTGGCACAGGTATCATCGGCTGTGGGCTGTGCTGCTCAGACCCGGGGTAGAGAGCACAGCTGGCCAGCAGGCCGGCAGCTGCCCCCTAGGCATCCTTTCTGAGGCTGCTGGTCCCCTTAGCTGCCACAGACCTGAGTGCTGCAGGGATTCGGTGAGACACAGGGCACCCCCAGGCTAGCCTTTCATCACTGTGACAAAATACCTGTGCAAGACAAAAGGAGGGATACTTATTTGGGGTGATGGTTTTCATGTGTGGTTGGCTGGCTGTTTCAAGCTGGGACTCATGGCAGGGGCCAAGCTGCTCACCTGCATGGCAGCCGGGAAGGAGGCAAAGAGAAAAGGTGGGGGAAGAGAGAAGAAAAGGGGAGGTGAGAGGGGAGACAAAAGGGAAAGGAAGAAAAGAGAAGCACAGACAGGGAGGCCCTGGGGACAAGACAGCCAAGGCCAACCTCCGCTTCTTCTAATGGACCATTCCGTATGAAGGGATTAATCTGTTGATGACATTTACACCCTCATGAGCCAGTTGTTTCCCAGAGGCACAGCTTGCTAGGAACTAAGCCTTTAACATAAGTCTTTAATGGGGTGCATCCTTCATATTCAAACCACAACATCCTCCACCAACTTGACTTGAAGACTCCCCCACAGGCCACACTTAGCTCTCCCTGCCTATTACTTTCTTCTCATAGGTCTGCACTGCAGCTGCTGTCTCCCTCTGCTTATTCCCGGAATCTCCCGCGGGGTTCCTGCCATACACGGTGTATACCTAGTTCTATCGTGGTGTCTGCTTCGCAGAGGACCTGGGCTTTGCAGGTATAAGAAGAGCCCTCAGGTCCCATCAGGCCTTGGCACTCTCTTCACCTCTGTGCTGGTTCTCACCCCACTTACTACCTGCCATTCCCACTGAGTCCCGGGATGTCTGCAGCATCTGGGGACACACAGGAGAGAAGAGATCTAGTAGATGCTCTATGGAGAGTTTAATAAACGGATCATTCGCCAAGGTGTAGGAAGGAGACCACCGCAACAACAGTCACAGTGCTGAGCTGGACATGCCGGCGCGTGCTGATCACACATGCCTCTGGCAGTGATAGCAGGGAACTCTACTGAAGCCTGAAGGCCTGGCAGATGATGAGACCATCAGTTAAAGGATATGAGCAGCCTGGGCAGAACCCATAGAAAGGGAGCTGTGACATAAGGACCCAAACCTGCTCCCCTCCTCCATCCTCAGTGAGAAGGAGGTGCAGGGGAGGCACGTTGGCAAGGGAGCCTGCTGCTGCAGGGCCTGGCAGGGAGGGCAGAAAGGAAACTTCCAGCCCCGAAGCCCAAGTCGCCCATCTGATCCCACACAGCCCCTGCTGGGTCCGACCACGCCTCCCTCACAGGCTTCGGTACCTTCTCTTAGTTTCAGCCTGCAGGCAAAGCTCTTTGCTGGCTCACACAGCTGGTGGCCCACCAGACCACTTCCCTGAGCCGCAGACCTCTGTGTCCTGCCACTCACTATCTACTCCCAGGTCTGGCAGGCACCCCAGATCCAGAGCCCAAACAGGACCCTCACTCCCGCCAGTCGCCACAGCTGGAAATCTACACATACTCTTTGACTCCCATCCCATCGGTCACCAAGTTTCATCAGCTTCTCTAAAATGTTCTGCTTGCCTCTCCTCTCCGTAACTACGGCAGAACCCTGTCCCCCTGTATCTGCCAGAACCCTCTCCAATTATGGGCTGCGAATGGCTTTCTCCCTCTGTCCTTCCCTCCTATCTCCCTCCTTCCTCCTCTTTTTTTCTTCCCTCCTTCCTCTTTCCTCTCCTTTCCCTTTTCTCTCTCCTAAAATATTCTGACATCACTCTCCTCCTGAAACTCTCCACTCTTTTCCCTGTTGTCTTCAGCAGACAATCCAGATGCCTTAGCCAAGACTTGAGCTTCTACTTTTCCCCTGTGATAACAGCTCTTTTTGCTCAGCAGCTTTCTTGAAGGGGAGAGAAAGGATGAAATCATAGCTCAAAAATGAATGGTGTGGTGTTGGGTGTGGTGGTACACACCTGGAAGGCAGAGTCAGGCGGGTCTATGTGAGTTTGAGGCCAGCCTGGTCTTCATAGGGAGCTCCAGGACAGCCAGGGCCACGTAGTGTCTCAAAAACTGGATGAGCAGTAGTCAGCATAGAAATTCTCTTCATTATACAGGCTCAGTATTTTGTGAATATGTGTATTGTGCATGTGCGTATGGAGGCCAGAGGTCAACTTCAGCTGCTTCCCACCTTGTAAGACTCAAGCCTTACAAGTTGTTACGGTGGAAGAGTTCACTAGAAACATGCACTCTTACCTCACCTGGTTTCTCATCTGATCCTATTTTGACACCACAACAACTCCTGCCCTTTAAAAAAAAATGTGTGTTTTCTGTACGTGTGTGTCTGTGCAGGTACACATGTAGGCACGTGTATGCCAAGGCCAGAGGAAGCCTCTCCTGTTGTTCCTCTGTCCACGTTATTTATCTATTTATTTATAGATAACAATATATAGATATTTATTTATTTATTTGTAGGTGAGGCTCAGGAAGGGTGTTTTGGCTGAGTGTGTCGTACTTGGTGTCTTAGGGTTTCTACTGCTGTGCTAAAACACCATGACCCAAAGCAGCTTGGGAAGGAAAGGGTTTACTGTATCTTACACTTCTACAATCAAATAAAATCTTCCATCATCAAAGGAAATCAGAGAAGGAGCTCAAGAAAGGAACCTGGAGGTGGGAGCTGATGCAGAAGCCACCGAGGGGTGCTGCTTACTGGCTTGCTATCCATGGCTTGTTCAGCATGCTTTCTTATAGCACCCAGGACCACTAGCCCAAGAATGGCACCACCCACCGTGGGATGGGCCTTCCCATGTCAATCACTAATTAAGAAAATGCACCTTACTCATGGGCCAATATGGTAGAGACATTTTCTCAATTGAAAGTCACTCTTCCCAAATGACTGTAGCTTGTGTCAAGCTGACATAAAACTAGCCAGTGTACTCGGTCTTATCTTTCTGTTTGCTATGGTAACCTTTCCTTTGATGAGGCCCACTGTCCACCTGCTTTCTTTCACGGTAACCTTTCACCTAATAAATCCTACTGGCCAGTGAAAGCCCTGAGCTTTCATGTACTATACTGAATTGCTCTTGATTGCTTAATGAGTCTGTCTTATTTCTCCATCCCCACTGGACTTCACTAATCTGTCCACTTCAGTCCACACAGGACCTGCCCAGGGAGGTAGGGAAGGTATCTGATTTCTGATTTCATCTGTCACATACAAGCTCCTGGGATGACAATGGTGCTCAGGTAACTGTGGGACTTAAATAAAACAAAGACAGAAGGCTCTCAGAACACCACCTATGTGTTCAACACCAGCAGCTAATGTACCTCAAACCTCAACTTGTCTCAGGTCCTTTATTTTTTTTTCTTTATACCTTTGATGACACAATTAGTTGCCAAGTTCAGCCTCTCCTCTCCAGCCCTCTGCAGGGCGTTAGTCCTTCTTCAAGCCTTGTGTTTTGGCTTCATTATTAGGCCTCTCAAGAAGCTGCTTGCCTCTCCACACAAGCTTCTGCAGCACTGGCTACTTCTGCTTTTATAACAATACATACTCCAGGATCAGTGGCCGGCACTGTGCACAACCCAAGAGATTAATGCTCGATAAATATTTGCTGAAAACTTTTTTCCAAAGAAAAAATTTTAAAAGATCAAACGTTTTCAGAAATACGGCCTGAATCTCTTCTATCCTAGGCGTTACACACGCACCTTTTCTTTTTTCAAACAGGGCCTTGTTATATAGCCCAGGCTGACAACAAACTCTATCTAGACTTTCACAAAGTCCCTGAGACATGACAGAAGTATTCAGAGATGAACATCAGTCAGTGACAAAAACCCATATGATGGCCAGGATGAAAACTGTAACAGCCACGTATCCAGATCATTTCTGGTTCACAGTCCTGTGGTTCTCCATGAGACTCGGGATAAGGTCCAAATGGCCCTTGGTCCCGTTCCATTGCTAGTAATTCGGACATGACCCTTGAGGAGCTAAGGGGCAGGAGTGTTGGGCATGGGGAGCCCAGTGTCGCACTATGGGTGTGTCTGAATTTCAAGCCTGTGTCCTGACCAGCCCAAAGCCAGCAGAAGGCATGCAAGAGGGGAGAGGTGCCCGGTTCCTGCCTGAAACTGCGAAGGGAGAGATTTGGTTGCCATCGGGGTGGGGCTGCCTCAGCACTTGCCAGGCTCGGACTCCCCACTACACCCCCGACTTACGCCTTCTTGATCTGGGCATCCTCTGAGTTTCGAGTGACCTGAAGTATAGCATAGTAGTCCACTCCCATGGCTGGCAGCAATGGGTCCCTCAGACGCCAGCTGCTGTTAGAATGCGTTCTGTGGTTGCTTCTGACAACCGCGAGGGGCACTCTGGGACTTGTAGTCTTTCCGTCTTAAACAAATGGCCCTGGTTCCTTGAGCCGGATAAAGGTCACACAGTTCAGAAACTGGAGTCCCCGAGTAATTTTTTGTTTATTTTTTAGTACAGCAATTGCCTTTAACTAAAAAATTTCAGAACAAATCCAGGTATAGTGGTGCAACATTTTTAATCCCAGCACCCGGCAGAGGCAGTTGGAGCTCTGTGACCTGGAAGCTAGCCTAATCTACATAGTAAGTTCCAAGACTTGAACTTGTCTTAAGCTAGACTTTGTCTTTTTTATTTTTATTTTTTTAAAAAGGTATTTTGTTTTTTTCGAGACAGGGTTTTTCTGTTGTAACTCTTGCTGTCCTGGAACTCATTCTGTAGACCAGGCTGGCCTCAAACTCATAGAGATCCTCCTGCCTCTGTTCCCAAGTGCTCTATACTTATTTATTTATTTATGAGTGCTCTATCTGCATGTGTACCTGCATGCCAGCAGAGAGCACATGATCCCATTTGTGAGCCAACATGTAGGCGCTGGGAATTGAACTCAGGTCCTCTGGAAGAGCAGTCAGTGCTCTTAATTGACCCAGGTTCAATTCCCAGCACCCATATGATAGCTCACAACTGTCTGTAACTCCAGTTCCAGGTGATCTGACACCTGTATATAGACATACATGCAGGCAAAACACCAATGCACATAAAAAATATAAATACATTTTTAAAATGTGAAACCTGCTGATTCAGGAGGGTCACTGGTTACTTAAAAAGAGTGATACATTTGCCAAAATATGATCAATATCAGTGCCCTCTCTTTCTCTGTGCCTCTCTTCCTTCCTCTTCCTGTGTGTGAGTGCATGTGTGTATACGCATGTGGAGGCCAGAGGTTGACATTGGATGTATTCCTCAATTGCCCACTTTATTTTTTAATGCATTATTTATTTTGTACGTGTATGCATGTTTGCTTGCATGTGTTTATGTGTGCATCACGTGCATGCCCGGTGCCTTTGAATCCTCTGGAACTGGAGTTACAGACAGTTGTGAGTACTAGAGTCACTGTCCTCTCTGTCTGTCTTGTGGGCTCTAAGGATCAACCCGTGCCATCAAGCTTGGCAGCAAGCTTACTCACTGAGCCACCTTGATGAAACCACTCCCCACCTTTTCATGAGCCAGGGTCTCACTAAAACTTGCTATGAGACCAGATTGGCTTTGAACTTGCCTCCACCCCCTGCCTCTGTGCTCCAACTCCTGGTGGGATTACAGGCGCACCACATTTTGTATGATTCTTGTTCATTTTTCTTCAAGACTGAAATAATATAAAATAATAGAATATAAAATGTATGCATCAAAAGACATGTTCCCCAAAGAAGCCTTTGTCTATGGTGAGTGTTGGACTTCAGAGATCCAAACTGGGACCCCCAGGGCCCAAACCGGAACGCCGCATCCCCACAGAGACTCACAGATGGGATATCGATGCAAATAGCAAGAGGATTTATTCCAGTATACTGGGGCCGTTCTAACACGCAGGATAGAAGCGACCACGAGGAGCAAATGGTGAAGCTTTTTATACAGTTGAAACGGTTGCGAGGCACAAACCGAGTTGGGACAAGTTGATTGGTCCCCAAATTGTTTTCCCATTTTGATAGGTAGGGGCCAGTTAACCTTTAAACTGATTGGTGCTGGCATATAGCAAGGTCGCGGGCTCCTAGAAAATGTAAACTTTAGAGTCTTAGTCAATGTGGGTGGGGGGAAGACCCTTAGCCCAAGGCCATGGGCTGTCTACGTGGGGAAACTCTTTTAGCCCAGGGCCGTCTTGTTTGTCTTAGAAAGTGTTTTTCTTTAACTCTGGGAACTGTTTTGGGTCACGGTGCTCCTGGCTTGGGCCTACACAATTTTGGTGCTCTTAGAAGCCGGACTTGGCTGCTTTGGTCTTTTTCTATACTAGGGACCTGAATCTTAAGGTGGGACCCCACAAGAACAGTTCCCAAAATTGAAGTAAGAGAAACAATTTCTGTAAGAAAAACAATTTCTAAGGCAAACAAGATATGGACCTCTGACTAATGGCCTTGGGCTAAGGATCTCCCCGCCCACATTGACTAAGATCCTAAAGTTTACATGTTCTAGTGCCCGAGACCTTGCTATATGCCAGAACCAATCAGTTTAAAGGTTAATACTCACATCACTATAGACTCATGCCTGATAATCTGTTGCTAAGCTCTGCCTTGGAAAACATATATAAATCATACTCAGAATGTGCTAATTGGTCACTCCCACTTGCCTCGCTTGAGGAATCTGTGGGAGCGGACCCCAACACGTTGGAAATAAACCTTCTGCTTTTGCATCGATCTCGAGTCCTGGTGATTTCTCGGGGGTCTCCTTCCATCTGCCCCTAACAACATCTCAACAAACCCAATTTTAAAATAAAACTAGGGGGGCTGGAGAGATGGCTCATTGGTTAAAAGTACTGACTGCTCTTCCAGAGGTCCTGAGTTCAATTCCCAGCACCCACATGGTGGCTCACAGCCATCTACAATGGGATCAGATGCCCTCTTCTGGCATCAGGTGTACATGCACATAGAGCACTCATAAATAAAATAAATAAATCTTAATAAAATAAAATAATAAAATAGAATTAGGTCATTTGCAATGCAGAAAGCCACCACACAGGCATTACCTAGGGAGAAACTAGGTTTACAGCTGAGGGCCCAGGACTTCATAGTGAGACACAATGCTATTTAAGATTTATTTTATTTTAAAATTATGTGTATATATGCGTGTGTGGAAGCAGGTTCCCAGAGTCCAAAGGAGGACATCGGATCCTCTGGAGCTGGAGTTACACGTAGTTGTAAACTGCCTGGTGTGTGTGCTAGGAATCGAACTTGGGTCCTCGAGAGCCATCTCTCCAGCCCCCAACTTACCAAAATATAAAGGCTGGGAAAAGAGACGAAGATGAAGCAGCACTGAGACTGGAAGAAAATCTAGTGTTATATCACAGAAGGGACAGATGTTGTTCTTCAAGAGAGACTTACCCTTGAACATTGAACTCAGAGAGCCAAGCACCGAGAAAAAAAGCTACCTGTAAAAAAGGTGAAATAAGACCCAGAGTGGAATTAAAATGTAATGTGCAACACGCCCACAGATTTAATAACTTTGGAGCCCTTTCTTTCTCATCTCTGAACATTTACAGTGGCCTCTTGCCTCATGAATAAACAGCATAAGAAGGCAGAGATGTCAGGCATGGTGGCACACTTTTCGTCCTAGCACTAGGGAAGCAGAGGCAGGTGGATCTCTGTGAATTCAAGGCCAGCCTGGTCTGCAGAGTGAGTTCCAGCCAGCCTGGGCTCCACAGTTGGAGCCTGTCTTGCGGGGCAGTGACTAGGTGCTATACTGCCTCCCGAGCACACGAGAAGGCCTGATTGCTGGATACAAGGTGCTGGCCTACGACTCCAGCACTTTGGAGGTAGATGCAGGAGGATCAGAAGCTCAAATGGTGTTTTAGCTTTTTTATATTTTGAGAGAGGGTCTCAGATTGTCCAGGCTGGTCTCAAACTCACTACGTAACTGCACATGACTTTGAACTCCCAGTCCTCTGATTCTCCTGCCTCTACTCCTTAACTCCCAGATAGAAGTTCAGGGTCATCCTTGCTTATATAGAGTTTGAGGTTAGTCTGGACTACTTGAGACCCTGTCTCATCAAACAAACAAACAAACAAGAAGCTCTCTCTTTACGTCATCTCAGGTAATAATAATAGAAAATGTGGATTCCCTGTCTTTTTCTTTGTAAGGGCTGGAGAGGTGGCTCAACAACTAAGAACATGCTGCTCTTCCAGAAGACCCAGATTCAGTTCCTGGTGCCCACATGGTGGCTTACAACCATCTGTAAATCCAGGAAATCTAATGCCTTCTTCTGGCTCCTGAGAGAATCAGGCACATTTGTGGTGGTCAGACATACATGCAAGCAAAATACCATACATATAAAATAAAAGAATAAACTCAAAACAGATCTGTGTAAGACAGTATTAGATATCACTAACAAGTCTGACCAGCAGTGCTGGCAATGTAGCTCAGTTGGTAAAATGCTTTCCCTGCATGCATCAAGCCCTGGGATCAGTCTCCAGCATTGTATAAAGCCAGGCATAGTGGTGTGTAGCTATAGTCTAGCGCTCAGGAGGCGGAGGCTGGAGGATAAGAGGTCAAGGTCATCTTCAGCTACATAGCCTGCTTGAGGCCAGCCTGGGCTACTTGAGACTTTAAGAAACAAACCAGGAGCCCTGACATGCAGGAATTTCTAGTCCCTAGGGAAGTAGCAGCCCTTCTAAATGGCCAGTTGAGTGAATTATTTATGCATTCGTGAATAACTAATTTCTGTTTCTATCTTTACAGGATTTGCCCTTGGAAATCACTAAAGAAGCCTTTTCAGAGCTCCCTTGAAACCTTTGAAAGTCACCATACAGCTAGCATCTTTTGAACCAGATCTTCAGCCGAGCATCTATCCCCAATTCAGAACCAGAGGCCTGACGGGGAACCTGTAACAGTTCACATCAAACCCACTCTTCCTTTCCTCACGGTACTTGGTGCCTTGTATGAGATATCTCTGTGTGCTGGCTTTTAGGACAGTCTGTCTAAAGGTCTCTTTAGCTCACTTGCCTCCAAGCTAGCATTTTAAAGGCCATTGGCTTCCTTTCCTGGGACAGAGCTGCAGACGTAGAATTGAATGCCTTGGCTCAGTCTGGATCTAAGTGTAAGAAACTGGAGGCTTAGGGAGTCATTTACTCACCCTTTATTCTAACATCCCAGCTCCTCTGTTAGGAACTGACCCTGGAAGGCCTACTAACTGAAGGCGTTCACTGGCCTGGCTCACTTGCTACAACCCTGCTCTGTATGGTAAATTGCTTGAGAACAGATCTCTGATTATCAAATGGATAAGCAGATCTAGTGCAGAGTGGTGGTCCTGTATTTTTAGAGTGAGCCATTCCTCCTTTCAGAAAGGTTTCTTCCTCCCAGCGCCTAAGGTTTCTCAGGCCAGCCTTCAAATGTACATTTTTAAAAGCGTATAAATCAGGCATGGATGGAGAGATGGCTCAGTGGTTAAGAGAACTTGCTGCTCTTCCAGAGGACCTGGGTTCAGTTCTCAGCACTCACCTGTCAGCTCACAGCTTCCTGTAACTCCAGTTTCAGGGGATCCAATATCCCCTTTCTGGCCTCTGCGGGTACTACATGTACTACATGTACATGGTATGCAGGCAAACAAGCAGGCATGCACACAAATAAAAATTTTAAATGTATCTAAATCCCTTGCTCTGAGTTCTCCATTAGAAGCCTGCCATATCTTTTCCATCAGAACTAGAAGAAACACCAAGGCCTCCAACACTGGAAGTGTCCGAGTGTGTTAGCTGTTCAAGTCAACCAATCAATATTACAAAAGATGAAATGCCTTGTAACCTTGAAATATGCTAAAGGCCTCTTGACTCACACTCCTCCAAAATTTCTCCAACTCTGTGGTTGTTAGGCTGCTGTGATGGCTCAGCCAAAAAGACAAAGAGGCATTTTCATATATGGAAGCCCTGCCAGACCTCAGCAGAGGGAACCACTATCATGGCAAGCGCCATACTGGACAGTGGAACCATGAGAGTCTGAGCTCAGGTGTTTTTATTGATTCAGAACTCCTCAGGTGCAGATCATAAGCAGTCAAACATCCCCCACAGAAATCCAACACCTGCAGGCAATACAAAATGCAGCCTAGGCAGCCCCTCATCCAACAGTGCATGAAGCAATTATTTTTATGTAACTAAAAATAAACTTCCACAACATAACCCTGCGCTCCCAAGCACATGGGACCTATGTGAGACGCATATGGCATTTTCATCAGCATCCTCCTAAGGCTGGAGCCTTTTACTTTTACTTTTCCAAACAAAAGGATTCTTTCGTAATCATCTACAGCCTTCTATGACATCTGTGGCTTGACCCCAGATCTCCATATTTCCATAGTTTCTGTCTTTTGTAATTTTTACTTTTTCAGGCACTTTTCAAAATTATCTATCTTTTTTTCTTTCTTTTGCCTTTTGCCTTTTTGAGACAGGGTCTCTCTATGTAGCCCTGGCCAGCCTAGAACTCACTATATAGACCAGGGTGGCCTGGAACTCACAGAGATCCACCTGCCTCTGCCTCCCAGGTGCTGAGATTAAAACTGTGCAACACCACGCCTGGCTCTTACAAATTCTTTTTTTTATTAAGTTTTTTTTTTCTTTTTTACATTTATTTGTTTTGTATGTGTGTGGACCTGCATGCACCAAGACACCAAGACCACGTATGGAGCCTAAAGGACAGCTTTTCTCTACCTCTACCATGTAGGTTCTGAGAATCAAACTCAGATCATCAGGCTTGGCGGGAGGTACCTTTACTCTCTGAGCTATCTCACTGACCCTCCAAAATCTTTTTATTTTTATTTTGTTTGTTTGTTTTGAGACAGAGTTTCTCTGTTGTAACTCTGGCTGTCCTGGAACTCACTCTGTGGACCAGTCTGGCCTCGAACTCACAGAGATCCGCCTGCCTCTGCCTTCCAAGTGCTGAGATTAAAGGTATGTGCCACCCCACCCAGCTCCAAATTCTTAATAATTCACTTACACAAAAATTAACTCTCCAAGATGTACCATGAGTAAGAGAAAATTACTTACTCACACACACAAAATGAGTGGTGCAGAAAATATTGCAATTTCTCTGGAAATCATAGTATATGTGTGTACGTGTACATATGTGTAGGCCTAAAGATTTGGTATAGTTACTATAATCATCAAAGCACAAAATGCTGAAATTGGAAACATCGGTATATACGAAACCGTAATATTGGGAAAATATAATAAAGTTATCCAAATTGCAGTAATATTGAAAAATAAATTGTGAAATGTAGCACACGGCCCTAGAATGATGTAAATATTAGATAATAAAAACAAAGTTATGAAACTCAACTTCTTTGTGTAAAATACAGATGAGAGAATGAAATGAAATAACATGCAGATATCAGCATGGGTCTGTTCATAAGAGGCGATCAAAAATTCTTACTTTGGGCTGGAGAAATGGCTCTCGGTGAAGAACACTGACTGCTCTTCTAGAGGACTCCAAGCATCTACATGTCGGCTCACAGTTGTCTGTAACTCTGGACCCAGGGGACCTGACGCCCTCTTCTGGCCTCCGTAAGTACCAGGCATGCATGCAGTGCACAGGTATACTTGTAGGCCAAACACCCATACTCATAAAATAGACATTTTTTAAAAAGCCAAATGTTACCCATCGTTATTTACTACTAATACAACAAAAGTTCACAACAGTTAAGGTTAGAGAAATACGATTTTTAACCTTTGTATTTCTCGCTAAATATATATTTCTTGTAATGTGGGTTAAAAAAAAGCTTTAAGAATGGATCCTGCCTTCTAAGAACTAGACGGCTTCATGCTGCGCATGCGGCGCACTCCTGTGACCGCAGCACTCAGGAGGCGGCCTCGCCTACAAAGTGATTTTGAGATTGGCCTTGGCTCCGTGAAACCTTGTCTCAAAATTCTTTTATTTTTTTTTAAAGCAGGAGGGAAAACTTATTGGGAAGAAGGGATTTGGGGCAGCAGGTGGGGGCATGATATTGGATAATGAGAAGGAAACACGATCAGAGTTCACTATATATGTATGTGTATATTTGTGTATGAAATTACAAAATAAGACGTAGAAAATTTTTTTAAAAGTTCAAGGTCATCTTCAGCTTTGTAGCAAGTTCAAGTCTAGTTTGGGCAACAGGAGGCCCTGTCGCAAAAAAAATGAAAACAAAACAGAAAAGTGGGGATCTTTACTATAATCAATTTATCCACCACTTGCCTCTGCTTCAAAAAAAGTCCACGGTGGTAAAAAGGTACATAACTTTCTAAAACTATTCCTCAAAATGTGATGTTTGGAATTTGGAGGAAATGTGCCTTTCTAGGGGACAAGGCAGAAAAATATGATCCATCAAGTGTCCTTTATGATGCCACTATGTTATGACAATTTAAAGGAGCTGCAGAGAGGGCTCCCCATTAAAAGCACTTTCTGTTCTTGCAGAGAGCCTGGGTTCAATTCCCAGCATCCACAAGGTGAGTCACAACTATTTTTAACTCTAGTTCCAGGGGGCTCTCATGTTCCTTTCTGACCTCTATGGGTACCAGGCATACATGAGGTATACACACAAACATGAAAGCAAAACACTTAGACACATAAAATAAAACAATAAATCTTCAAAAAACATATCTAAGGATATTTCATATTATCTTCAAGGCTGTGAGTGACTAATTTGCACAGATAGTCCCTGGAGTACCAGTACCGCCAAACACACCACACACTTTGTTAGCTGTATTACCTTACAATGAAAACACACATTAGTTATGAATATGTTTATAGCACAAGCAGAAAAAAGAGAAAAAGATGAACATGCTATTACACTTTTTCTTTATTAAAATAGCTTAAACTCTTTGTAGGAATCATGGGAAGGTAGCATATGGTGCCCAAAACCTTGAAAATGCATTTTCCTTTGGACATGAAATATGAATGCTTGTCTACAGAGAGAGGAAGAGAAGAGAGCCACCAGGGAGGCTAGTCAGATGCAATTAAAGCTTCTTAATGAAAACATCAGGACTACAGGAAGCCCTCCTCTCCTCAGTGCATCTCCTTTACACCTCCTCCCAGTCTCAGAGCCATCACTCCCCTTGGCTCCTTTGAGTGCAGAGGGAGGCAATGTAATTTCTTATCAATGAGATGCCATTATCTTGTTAATTATGAAGTGAGCTGTCCCCATAGAAGACAGACCAAAACAGGATATAGCCGGGAGACATGAGCATTAATCTCTTAGAAGAAAATCAGATCCTAATACTCTCAGGGAGTTGTAAAAGGAACGGAACAGAAAGATATGAGGGAACTCAGCACCCAACCCAAGCCTACACCTAAAACACAAGGCTAAAGGCAAAGTTGCTGCCAGCTAGGTGTGCTGGCTCGTATTTGTAATCCCAGAATGTAGGAGGTGGAAGCAGAAAGATCTTAAGTTTAAGGCCAACCTCTATAACAGGATGAGCCCAATGTTAGTTTGGCTATGAGACCCTAACTCACAAAATACAAAAAGACAAACACACACACACACACATAAACACACACACACACACACACACACACACAGACTGGGGCTAGCGAGTTGACTCCACTGGTGAAGATCCTCAGAACCTGCGTGGTGGAAGGAGAGAATCAGCTCCTGCAAGTTGTCCTCTGCTCTCCGCATATGTGCTACAGCATATACACCCACACTCATATACAGACAGATAATGTAATAAAATGTTCTGACATAAGGCCTAAGTTCCTAAGGTTTCTTCAACATGACATCTCTTATACTAGGGAACACAACCCTATTACCAGCTACAGAGACTAGCAGCAGAATGCCACCGAGCTGTGCTTCCTGTGTCAGGGAGCCACACTCATCCACAGACCCATGGCCTCTTATCTCTTCTGTGGTTGTACCTCAAAATCTCTGGGAATTCTGAAGGACAATGACAATGTCTTTAATAATCAAGATTTTCTGGAACCTTTTTATATCCAACAGACGGCTCTCACATTTCAATAGGAAAAAGTTTCAAAGTCACAATATTCCTGTCCCTAAAAATCAATATTCTCTTATGACAGGTCATCTTTCTAAAAGACAATTAGAATATCTATTCAGGGGCTGGAGAGATGGCTCAGCGATTAAGAGTACTGGCTGCTCTTTCAGAGAAACATGGGTTCAATTCCCAACACCCATGTGGCAGCTTGCAGCTGTCTATAACTCCAGCCTCAGGGGATCCAACCCCCTACTTCTGGACTCTTCAGGCTCCAGGCACATAAGAATAAATAAAATTTAAAAGTGGTCTTTAAAAATATTCAAACAGCATGTTCTTAGCCAGCATAACCTTGCCCAGCTGTCTGCAAGCCCTTAATCAAAGTTTTTGCCTCCAACCATGTGACAAACCTCATTGTCAGCTGCAGGTTAGCTGACCTGGATCTGGAAAGTCTCCCATACCACAAATTGAATGCCAGCTAAACTCTTCTGGCTGAATTAGCCATGCCAGCAGGGATGCAGGGAGCACCCTGTACGGTAGAAGATCTGGGCTTGCTTTTTTCTCTCTGAAAACTTCGTTTCTTTGGGGCTAATTATGTATGCAGTGCTTGTTGCCTGCTCAGCTCTGCAAATCACCCTTAATATAAGCAAACTATGGAGGGAGATAAATGCTGAGCTGCATTCTGATGTCACTTGTGCTGCTCATGAAGTAGGTTAAAGAAAAGCTGCAGAAGTCAACAAAACTGGTGAAATCCAAGAGGGAAAGCGTGAGGACACCAATGGAGAGAAAACTCAAAGTTGAGCTTCGTTTTGTTTCCTAGGATTAAACATTTATGTATAACTGCATAAAGACAGGTCTTCTGTTCAACAGAGCACAGCAAATTGGCTCACAGCAGGTGGGAAACGCAACATTCAACTGGAAACACTCACTGTCTAAATCCACCCAGCAGGTTCATGGCAAAAATTAGCAACGTTGCCAGGAAGTGGAGGTACATGCCTTTAATCCCAACATTCAGGAAGCAGAGGCAGGCAGGTCTCTGAGTATGAAGACAGCTAGCTGGTCTACAGAACAATTCCAGAATAGCCAGGACTACACAAAGAAATCCTTTCTCAAAACACCAAAATAATAATGATGATGATGAGGAGGAGGAGGAGTGTGTCTGTGCGTGCACATGCGTGTATGTACACGCCACAACTCTGTGTGGAGGTCAGAGGACAACTTTCATGGATTGATTCACTCCTTTCACAATGGGGGTCCTGAGCATTGAACTTGGGACTTCAGACTCAGTGGCAAGTGCCTTTACCCACTGAGCCATCTCCCTGGCCCATCTGTGGCTATGAGAAAATTCAGAATCACACGCATATCATTATCTAGTGTAAATAATTGGAAGTTCAATTTCATTTAAAGTAGATATGTGGCTGGGTGTAGTGCTCTGTGCATGTAATCTCAGCACTTGGGAGGCGGATGCAGGAAGGTTGCTCCGAGAACAAAGCCAGCGTGATCTCAATAATGTATTCCAGGCCAGGGAGCACATCTTAGGAGGCCTCACCAAAAACAACAACAAAAAATAAAACACCAAAGCAAATGTGGGCTTAAGAGGAGCTGGGGGTGGGAGAGGAAAACTAAACCCAGTGAAGCATGCCAAATGGTTGTGTGGTCGCATCACAGAATCCTGTAGCCGTCACAGCATGGCTGACCAACTCACTTGGACAGCAGACTGCAAAACTCAAAGATGACCTCTCACCATTTGACAAGGATGGCGAGGGGACAGAAACCACAAAGGACTTGGGAGGGGTCATCAAGTCTTTTGTGCAGAATCTCACAGAGGCGGAGTTACAGGGCATGATTAAGGAAGTAGAATCAGATAGTAACCGTATAGCCCAAGGATGGCAAGAAAAATGAAAGACAGACAGTGATGGGGGAACTAGAGAGGTGTCCAGGCACTTGATGGCAATGGCTGCATTAGTGCCCCAGAGCTTCACTGTGTGATGATGGACCCTGGAGAGCAGTTAACAGATGAGACAGAGGGGCTGATGAAATGACAGGGAAGCAGATACTGTCCCTACATGAGGGAAACTATAAAGTCTGTGCAAGGGATGGCAGCAAAGTGAAGACACAATGCCTTGAATTTCTTGTACAAAACTGTGTAGCTGCTGTCTCCCTGTTACTTATCTGCAAAAGGTTTCTTCCTGTTATCGAAAAAAAAAAATGCTTACATAGGTCTAGGTAGACCAGATGGTAGTATGCTTGCCTAGAGTGCCTGAGGCCCTGAGTTGGAGGCCCGGCACCACACATGCATTACCATCAGAGGCACACCTTTGGCTATTAAACAAATGAAGTTGAGAGGATACAAATATGCAGGCAGCCCCTGTAAATATCTGAAGGAGCTACACGGCTAGGACCAGTTTTCAACGCGTGCCATTTACAAGACATAAAGTTTGCCTTATTCATGTTATTCACAGTAAATTCTTAAAGTGTAAGCTCTGGGACACCATCTAGGCCAATTCCTTAACAAACAGGCAGCTATACAAAAATGGTTTCCTTGTATATCACACAAAAGAACCTTAAAAATAAAGCCTTGCTGGGAAAGTGGTGTACACTTTTGATCCCAGCATTCTGGAGGCAAAAGCAGGTGGGTCTTTGTGAGTTCAAGGCCAGTTTGCTCTACATCGCAAATTTCAGGCCATGCAGGGCTACATAGTAAGACCCTGTCTCAAAAATAAGAAATAAATAAATAACAAACTTCACATTTGTCTCTTTGAAGACCCCTTCAGGCATTTGTTCAGATGGTATGCTCATGTAACTGACCCATAGGAACAACAATACAAAACCCCACATACCTATGTTGGAAGTCAGGTGAAATGGGAAGAGCAAACTGAGTTTGGAGAGGGAATGCAATGAAAGATAGAATATAAATCAAAAGCAAAGTTTTAGAAATGTAATCCATCATTGTAGAGAACGTTGCTAGAACAATTTTAAATAGTTTACTGGCTATGAAATATAATTCACCTTCTATAAAGATAGGTGAAGATCACCAGACATATATGTATTTATCATATACATAATACATAGTAAAATTAAACTTCAAAGCTGGGCATAGTGGCACACACTTGTAATTAAAGCACTCAGAAAGCTAAGGCACACATTTGAGGCCAGCCTGCACTACATAATGAATTCAAAGTTAGCCAGCATAGTGAGATTTTATCCCCCAAAACACAAACAGAATACCCCTCAAAAAAAAAATCCAACAAAAATAGATATAAAACATAACAATGGTATTTGAATCGACAGATAATCAGTGAAAC
Organism: Cricetomys ansorgei; assembly: GCA_026225945.1. Taxonomy (NCBI): domain Eukaryota; kingdom Metazoa; phylum Chordata; class Mammalia; order Rodentia; family Nesomyidae; genus Cricetomys; species Cricetomys ansorgei. The sequence continues at coordinate 5,935,057 of JAMJFZ010003206.1, forward strand.
AAGCCCTTCTCAAAATTTAGGAAGGTTGGTTTTTCTTGTGAACTCAGCGGACAGGGATGGCAAGGAGTGCCATTCAAGGGGGAAAGAGGCTGGTTTGGGAGCTGTGTGGATATAGCTGGGTGAAATAACTCGCTTTTCACCCTGATACCTAGAAGGATAAGTTGAGGAAAATGGAACTCTAGGAAGCTGGTGTGCACTGTAGATAAGGGAAAACAGGGAAAGAGGGAGACAGAGAGATAACTCCCTTGGCCCTCGCAAGATGGTTCATGGGTAAAGGTGCCTGCCACCAAGCCTGACAACCCGAGTTCAATCCTGGAACCTACACGGTAAACGGAGAGAACCAATTCCTGCAAGCTGTTCTCTGCTCCACAGTGTGCCTTGCCGACAAGCAAATGTAACTTTAAAAATAAATACGAAAATAAAATGTATCTCCCTTCACGGCAAGTTAGTCCTTAGAGATCCTAGTTCTGACATGGATTACACTGCGCATATACGTTTCCTTGGTCTTAGGAATGAAAAAGAAAATGTCCCTGCGGGTTTGAAATTTCTTGTCTGGACCGTGTGCCCTCCGGCTCACTTGGCAACCCATGGGTGACCCACTTCCCACACAGGGGCCGGGCATGGCTCTGGCTGATGAAAAGGCAACATAGGCTACTCGTTTCCTCCGCCCCTGCTCCAGGCCTAGAGCCACGTGAAAGTGTACACACTGCCGCTCAAATCCACGAAAGTAGTCTCCCCCGTGACCCCGCCCCCATTTGCCCGTCTCTTCCGCCCTTTCCCGGAAAAGTAGAACCGAGGGCGGGTTCTACACGGAGAGCCCACCAATGAGAACGTGCAGTGGGTTCTTTCCTTCCTTCCGGGTGTGCGCTCGCGCGAGGGTCCGCTTCCGGCGTCGAGAAGCTGCGGAGTCGTCAGGGCCTGCGGGGTCGCGCGTCGGCGCGGGAACGCCTCGCCCGCCCCTCCGCGCCTGCGGGTGAGCACTGCACACGCGCCACTGCGCCGCAGGCACTGTGGGGACCGCGGGGTGCGCCCGAACCTGGGAGAGGTGCTTCAAGGGACCTGGAAGTCCAGGCCAACCTGTCAGCCATCTAGCCTGCCCTGATCTCTGAGCATAGGTCGAACTCATTCACTCGGGGAACACGGAAGACAACATGTACTGGGTGTAGACTGCAGTACTGTTCTCTGAGTCTACCTACTAAATCCTAAATCGGCTTTTATTTATTGTATGACTTGCTGGCGGCCTCACCCAATAAAGCAGTTTCCAGTCAATGTCTGTTTCAGAGCTGTTTTCCCTTTTATTGTGCCTCCATGCAAGAGAGGTTTGTATTGAGACAGAGTGCTTAAATCCCGCTCGTGACTTCCCCCTCGTCTTGATGATAAAAGTCTTAAACTTTTTAACATGGGCTGCAAAGGTTTACTGACCAATCATTTAAACGTTTCTGCCAGTTGTCATTTTCTGTTCTGTTTTCTTCAGTCACTGGCGTGTTTTATTATTCTGTAGTGCTGGGGACCAAATTCAGTAGACTCTCCCATGTTGGACATTCGCTCTACCATCAAACTACATCTTCAGCCCAGTCACCAAACTTTTGATTCCTCCTGTGTGTCCAATGCTGTCTGTCTGCCTCTAGCCAAAAATAGCCTTCTCATGTCTGGCTGACTCCTATTCATCCTCGAGTTTCATCCTGGAGGCCACTTTCCTCTAGAAAGTCATCATGGCTTACTCCTGCCCCTGTGTTCCCAGCTGTCTGTACTCACTGTAGCAAACTGCCTATTTATGTGCCTAAATTCTAAACCTGGTGAGGGCAGGAACTGTCTCTAGCTTGGTCATGCTTGTATACTCTCAACATAGTAGCTTGCACACAATACTAAGTAACCACCTGCTAATGAATGAGACGGAAGAGGCATTTAGAGGCCTTTTAGCTCTTTTACAGTCCATTGTAATAAAGTTTGTGAAAAGGTGAAAGTCATCTCTTTTGAAGCTTAAGTTCCTCGTTGCATTCTGTGAGGTTCTGAAGCAGATGATCTTAGGGAAACAGTCTTGGGGAAATACACCTCACATTTGGATATAGTTGACTAGGTGGCCTCATAACCCAGAGATTCATCTTTTGCCCAGTCTCCTTGTGCTCTGTGCTACAGCTACACTGAACTCTATCAGTTCCTCCCATTGTCAGACATGCATGTCTTTGGATTCCCTTCCAAGTGTTCAACTTTATTCTTCTGGAGAAAGGAAGGAAGGCTGGTTCTTTTGAGGTAGATCAGAGATGGCTTCTCCAAAAAGATGGCATTTCATTTAATTTGCATTCCACTAGCAGACTCCATTGAGCTTAGATATTAGATACTTTGATCTCAGTTCAGTTCAAACTATTTTGCAGGACCTCTCTCTGCCAGTCCTCATGCTGGGAGCCCTATGGTAAGTCAGGCCCAGCGTCTGACCTTAAAGAGCTTAGTCTCCTAAGGAAGACAGGCACATACAAGCAGGCCCTCCAGTGCAGTTTTGATACACTGTTTATGATGCAGGAAGAAGTGTATGATCAAATCTGTACTTTAACCTTGTCTGTGTTGATATTCTAGGTTCCTCAGGATGTCAACCTCAGTCCCTCAAGGTCACAACTGGACCCGACAGGTGAAGAAGGATGATGAGGAAGAAGACCCACTGGACCAGCTGATCACCCGCTCTGGCTGTGCTGCCTCCCACTTTGCAGTGCAAGAGTGCATGGCCCAGCACCAGGACTGGCGCCAGTGCCAGCCGCAAGTGCAGGCTTTCAGGGACTGCATGAGTGCACAGCAGGCAAGACGGCGGGAGGAGCTGCAGAGGAGGAAAGAGCAAGCCAGTGCTCAGCACTGAGACCCTGTGCCATCATCCCTACAGGCTGGCCCTGAAGAAATCAGAGCCCAGAGAGACCCTGGGAAGAAGAAACCCAAGTAATAGAAGTGTGCAACAGGGGGTGCAAGACTTGGGGGCAGTCTTTGTGACTAGGATTGAAAGCCAGACACCGTGAGTTTGCACATGGTGGTCACCATGAACTGATTTATGCTTTACTCTGTGCTCAGATCACACATATCCTTGCCTTTCTCGTTCCACCAATATTTGTATTGAAAACAAAGAACAGGGTATAGGCCACTCCCTCACCCACCACTTGAGTCAGTGTGCCAAGTACTGTATAAGTAAATTCACAGCCAATCAGGAAGTGTTTCTCAGGCATTGTGTTAGTGCTGTGCAAGTGAGGAGTGATGTGACTTCTTCCTGTTGCTTAGAAACTAGTGTGAGAGGCAGAAATAAAGCAACACTCAAACAGTGAACTCAGTTTCCAATGGTGACTAAGGATTTCCTCACTTCTGGGTGTTTTATTCAGTTTAATAGGATGGGGAACATAACAGGGAAACATTCCTTTCTTTTATTTTAAAAGACAGAATCTGTGTAGCCCAGATTGACCTCGAACTTGCTATACAGCCAAGGATGGCCTTAAACTCATGATCCTGCGTACACTACCGAGTGCTGAGAGTACAGGCTTGTGCCACCACACCTATCGGGGAAACATTTCCAACTGTGAGCACCTGTTACATGCCGGGCTCTGTTGAACTAATAGATTCAGAGTCTGCCCCTAGCCTAACCAACACACAGAGCTTGTCTGACATTTTGGAAGTATGTTTAACATTAAAATACAGACTTTGCCCTTTTAAAAAGTGGAGCCACTATCAACATAGAGCTTATGTTCCTACTTGACAACAGTTTGACAGAGCTGATATTGCCTTCTCTGGGGTGTTGTGTCCTGTTCATAACATCTACAGTTGCTTCTCATTTTTATCCTGTGAAACTACCAAATCTATTTTCTGCAAGTCCCTGGAAGTCACCTGGGAATGGGAAGGGGGTGGGGAAGTGACCCTGCCATAGAAGCTGGGTGCTTTTTATCATTGTTAGTCATTTCTCAGGCATTTGTATGTTAGCAGTTCAAATATGAAGGATGGTAGACCCTGAAATCTATTAGCCTTGTGTGCTGAAATTTCAGGGAAGGAAGGGAAGTAGAGAAGGCACTAGAAGTTTAGAGAGCAGTAAAGTCCTATTTCAAGCTGCATCTCTTTTGGTCCACTCCTGCCTAGAGCTGAGTCATCAGGAGTGAGGGTTGTGCACTGGAGGTGTCAGCAAGAATCCCAAAGATGGGCATGTACTTTTAATCCCAGCACTCAGGAGGCAGATAGATCTCTGAGTTTGAGGTCAGCCTAGTCTACAGAGAGAGTTCTAGGACAGCCAGAGCCACATAGTAAGACCCTGTCTCAAAGAAAACAAAACCCAAAGCTGAAAAGGGAGTCAGTTGAGTGGGATTTTTAAAATTGAAATATACATTACTTATTTGTAATGTAGGGAAAATTACCATCTGGAGTAAATGAAAAGTACATCAAAGAGTAAGAATATCAAATAGAACATGAACACTAGCTAGGCATGGAGGCCCATTCCTACTTACAATCCCAGCGTTTGGGAGGCCGAAGCAGGAGGATCACCCATAAATTTGAGAGTGAGTGTGTCAGCTCATACTGTAGTCCCAACACTTGGGAGGCTGAAGCAGTAAGATTGTATTCCTAAGTAGACGTTTCCCAGGCAGGGTGGCACACCTTTAGTTCCAGCACTTGGAAGGCAGAGGCAGGCGGATCTCTTTGAGTTTGGGGCCAGCCTAGTCTACATAGTGAGTTCCAGGACAGCCAGGATTATACAGAGAAATCCTGCCTTGAAAAACCAAAACAAATAAAACATCAAAAAAGAAAACAAGTTCAATGGGGTTAAGTGAGCTTACCAAGAAAAACAACTCACAAGAGGCTTCAAAATAGAGTAAAAGCCCGGTACAACATGGGGATGTCTGCTTTTCCTTATAAAGGTGGTCTCAAGGAGGGAGGGACAGGTATTTTCAACTTGGAGCTAGGGGATATGTGTTCCATTTGTTTTCATTATATGTGTTCCTAAGAAAGACCATTTCTCCTCGACCCTCACTCTGCAGAGTCCACTGAAGTTTATAACTGTTCTGTAACCTCAGGGATCTAGCAGACTATTTCCTGTCCCTCTTACCAGGATAGAACATATGTTAAGAGCCATTTCATTTATCAGAGCAGAGTAACAAAAGCCTTTGACTCCAGGGGAAGGATAAATCATGAACTAGGTCAGTGACTCAAGTGCTCCAAAGTGACAGAATCCAGTTGCCTCCTGTTTAAAGAGATAAGCCCGACTCACCCCTCAGCATTGACGGGAAGTGGGGGATGGACTGGGAAACTGAACTGAATCCTGTTGCTGTTCTGCCAGATGCTGTGACCTTGGGCAAAGCATGCTCTCTAGGCCCTTCGCTGGCCATTGCTGAGTCACAGGGGATGGCTCCTAAGTCTCTCAGCTGCAGTATCTTGTCAGTTAATGAAATCCCAAGTCCTGATTCCCCATGCTGGTAAGTAGAAAGTCTGGGCAACTGGAAGACTGCCAGGTTCTGAAATGGAGAGCATGTGAACACTGCCCGTTGCCCATGTGCAGGGTGCACAAGCATGTGAACACTGCCCGTTGCCCATGTGCAGGGTGCACAAGCATGTGAACACTGCCCGTTGCCCATGTGCAGGGTGCACAAGCATGTGAACACTGCCCGTTGCCCATGTGCAGAGTGCACAAGCATGTGAACACTGCCCGTTGCCCATGTGCAGAGTGCACAAGCATGTGAACACTGCCCATTGCCCATGTGCAGAGTGCACAAGCATGTGCGATCATTTATTTACCTGTCAATCGTCACATTGCTATGCCTAACTCACTGGCCAGATAATGTTACTTTATTTTCCCTGCAATAAGCAAGGAAAATACAACCAAAATGGAAAACTTCATGAGGAATTCTGCCTATACTCATAGTGGAATTCGCTTGGGAAATCTTGACCTGTTGAGCACGATATTTGAATGTGGAGCTTTTGTTCACAAATAGAATCACCTTAAAAAATTTAACCTTTAAATTACATTGATTTGTGTGTGGGGGTAAGTGTGTGTCACAGCACACATGTGGAGGTCACAGAACAATTTGGGAGTTCTCTCCCCTACGATGAGATCAAATTCAGGTTGTCAGGCTTGGCAGCAAGCCCGACCTCCATACCCCCTAACAGAACATTTTAATTAAGAGTACCTGTAACCTTGACAGCCTGCCTACCCAGTGGTGTTTTGGTTTTGTTCTGAGGTAAGAGTCTTGGCATGTAGCCAGTCCTGCCTGGTCCAGAATTGGCAGAATCTTCTGCTTCTGTCTCCTGTGAACTGGGATTACAGGCCTTTGGAGTCTGAGCAAAGAATTCCAAGTGTCCAGGGACTGAAGCTGATGAGTTTCCTACAAGTTCAGGTTAACAATGAGAATGCTCTGAGCTCCCACAGACCTCTGGGTAAAGGCACACAAGAGGAGAAAAGTAGAAGGGAAAGAGGTTTGCTTCTCATTAGCTGAGTGACTGTGGGAAGTCATTTGGTCACTCCAAACTTCAATTTTCTCATCTATATAATTGGGATAACACAACAATCTCAAAGATAATCTGAACAAAGTATTTAGCATAACAAGAGATTGGTAAGTCTGAGACAGCCCCCACATACACATGCTCACCTGCACTCACAGGCAGTCAGACATGTACTGGTTCACAGGCACACACATACATGCCCCAAGAAAGTGGTGAGGGAGTGAGAGCTACTGTGTACCTAGCACAGGTCTAGCTCACTGATACAGCCATTCTACAAAAGGACCTGATGCTCACAGAAGCAAGCACACAGTCACCTAGACTAGTTCTCAGAGCAGCAACCAGAGGCAGCAACAGCAGCATTGTCTGGGAAATGATAAGATGCAAAGTCAAAATCTTCACTCCTTATCTACAGGGTGAAAGAACCTGAAGGGAGAGACTAGTGATTAATGTTCAAAAGCCCTGACTCAGACTCTGATGAGCAAGTTTGAAACCAATGATTTAGCCAAAGATTTGACAAAGTTTACAAAGGGCAAGATGGCCATTGCTTGTGTAGCTCAGCTCCCCACTGTAGCATCAGAGCAGCTGGAGCAACAGCAAGTAGATGACGTGGCTCTGTTCCAAAATGAATGAGACAAGAAGTGGTAGTTGCACAGTATTGTGAATATACTTTAGGACACTGAAATGCGCATTTAAAATGGCTAATTTAAATTATACTATTACACTTATTTGTTTTTGTGTGTGTGTGTGTGTGTGTGTGTGTGTGTGTGGCTTGCAGAGGTCAGTAGACAGTAGAACCAACTTTCAGAAGTTGGTTCTTTCTTCCATTGGAGTCCCAGGAACCAAACTAAGGTTCAGGCTTGGCAGCAAGCATTGTGGCCCACTGAGTCACCTTTCCAGTCCTACAAGCACTAGTTCTGTGATATGTAAATGTTACCATAAGTTATTAAAAAACAAAACAGGGCCAGGCATGGTGGTGCATGCCTTTAATCCCTGTACTCAGAAAGCAGAGGCAGACAATCTTTGTGAATTTGAGGCCAGCCTGGTCTACATAGTGAGTTCCAGGGCAGCCAGAGCTACATAGTGAGACCCTGTCTCAAACAAACACACAAACAAAAATAGGCAAAGGTAGGGTTCATAGACAGTGGCTTGCTGACCCCTGACCAAGATCAATTTTTTGAACTTGTAATTCTCCTGCTTCAACCTCCTGAGTGCCGGGATAACACATGCCACCACACTTAGCAAATGTCTTGTATGTATGCATGTATGTAGATACAGAGTTTCATGTAACCAAAATGGCCTTGAACTCATTATGTACCTGCAGATGACCCTGAACTCCTAATCCTCCTGCCTCTGCCTCCTAAGTGCTGGGAGTGCAAATGTGTATTATCACAACTGGTAGAAACTTTTTCTTCATAAAGACCCCAGCCTCAGGGACTTCACTGTATCAACAGAAAACAGACTAATAGAGAGTTCACTTATGTTGCAATCTCTACTTCATTATAAAACTTGATGCCATAGTACTTTAAAAGATGAGTTCACACTGGGCACAGTGGATCACGCCTTTAACCAACATTTGTGGGATGGGAATGGGAGGGAAGGAGGCAGGTGGATCTCTGTGTTTGAGGCCACTCTCTTCTATATACCAAGTTCCAGGACAGTCAGAGCTACATAGAGACCTTGCCTCAAACAACCATGATGAGTTTATACCAGATTGCTTTAAAGAATGAATTCACTCTAACTGAAAACGTATGGTGTAATGAGAACATGTTTAGACAAGGAGAAATAGAATTCCTTAAAGATTCCACAGGATAACTGCTACACACACACACACACACACACACACACACACACACACAAACTCGTACATGCACACAGAGTAGCAAGAGCAGATTTTTATTAGGTGGAGAATACCCTAGGTTTTGTTAAGGTAAGTGGTAACTGGCAAGCACAGAATGTCACAGATACAGGAGATAGTCCCAGCATGAGTATTCATTCTCCTGCTTAACTTCCTGTTTAACATGCAGGAAGACCTTGTCTGAGACCAGCGACAACTTGCAGTGTTTAGTTCAATTTGGCCAACAATTCTTCCAGCTCTGGCCGAGCTTTGAACCTTCCCTTGAAGTCTTCTTCAGTGTGCTGAGACAAGAAAAAGAAAACAAATGGCAGTCACTACAGAGGTTTTATTACTCATACATATGCACATCCATAAAGGACCCATGGGCAGCTCTGCAGAGGGTCACTGATAGTCACCCCTTTCTCAATGAGCATGTAGCATTACCCAGACTTGAATCAGGATGGAACCACACTTCCTCTTAGTGTGCTAAGACAAGACAGACACATAAACAACCACTGTCAGGATGCTTTAAGTCTCACAACAGAAGCTTTCTGGTTATTTTGACTTTTATTTAGTTTTGTGTCACGGTGTGGATCAAACCCAGGGCCTTCAACATACATGGTAAACATTACCACTGAGCCACACAGTCTCGAAACATGGTTTTTGTTTTTTAATTACATTTATTTGTGTGTGTACACATGCGTGCACATGTACCCTTATGGTGGTCAGAGGGCAATATTCAGGATATATTCAGAGGGCAATATTCTGTCCTGGGTACTAACCTCAGGCTATCAGGTTTGGTGGCTAGTGCATTTACCTGCTGGGTCATCTCACCACCCTTGTTTGCTTTTTTGAACATTGTCTTGGTATATAGACTAGGCTGACCTAGAACCTCTTATGTAGACCAGGCTGGCCTCGAACTTGCTATGTAGACCAGGCTGGCCTCAAACTTGCTATGTAGACCAGACTGGCCTCAAACTTCAGTCTTCTTGCTTTTGCCTGCTGAGTGCTGGGATCGCATTCACAGGGACTGTAGCATTTTTGGTATGACCAGCACATTCTTACCCTAGACACAGATCTCTGTGAAACTGAAATAACCACCAAACACGGACAGAACAAGGGAGTTGGATGAAGCAATGGCACCAGGCTAACATGACCTAGTGAGATCTGTGTCATAAGAAAGTTGTCATGGCAACTAGACCACACCCAGTATTTGGCTAATGTTGCTAATTTTTGCAGGTTTCTCATTCTTTACCAGATACATTCAATGGAGCTATAATCATGGCTCAGCAGTTTAGAAAATGTCTCTGTGAGGTAAGGCAGAACCTAAGGAACTTATGCTCTGGTGTATTATAACATTTATAATCTTAAAATGTTATAATCTTAAATAAAGCATATATAAATCTTAGCTGCTTTACAGCTACCTGAAAGGAGAGAATCTGAGTGTCAGGGGCTCAATCCCTAATATCAGGATGCTGTGATGGAGTCAGCTCTTGCGGTACACAGAGCAGCATCCCTGACACCTCAGAGACCTCAGAGTAATGGTCACAGTGTCACAGGCTGCACACATCTCCTGACAGCAGCTAGGCTGAAATTCACATTTCTATGTCGTTTCAAAAGCCAAGCAGTGCAGACTTCTTTACTCTCATGTGGGGCATAAGGAGGCCACCAGGGGGCCTCTTTCCACACAGCACCTACCTCTCTCACTGACAATCTGACTCCTTCTGGAAGATTGCTTTGGAGTATTTCCAGGAAAATCTCTGCAAATGTAGCACTGAGACCGCTGATCTGGAAATGAAGAAAGATGTCTAAGGGAGGGTAGAAGCTTTACTAAAAGGCCACAAATTGTATTATTCTGCTTATATAAAATACAATAAATCCACAGAGACAGAAAGTAGATTAGAGGTTGCAAGGCCAAGGGAGTAACTGCTGATTGACACAGGGTCAATTTCTGTGGTAATTAAAATGTTCTGTAACTGACTAGTTATAGTTGTCTGTTTGAATATACAAAAATCTATCAATTGTATACTTTAAATGAGTAAGCTGTATGGCATGCTGATTTCATAAATAAAGCAATGAAAACAGGGGTGACGTTAGAGCTGGTAGGTTCATAACAACTCTGGACACCATTATTATGATGTGGGTGTTATCTTCCTATCACTGCAGAGAGGAAAAAGGAAGACAATTATCAGAGCTAAAAGGAAGCCATTAGGGGTTTAAAGCAAGAAAAATAATGATCACACTGGTATGAACGTAAAGCGAAAAAGATGGCTCTGAAAGACTTTTGATTGACAGAAGCTAAGGAATTTGGTCAATGAACAGTATCAAAAAAGAAAAGACCAAGCATTAGGCTCAAAGGATTACAGACAAAGAGGGGAGTTGTCCCCTGAACAATTAGTTTTCCATACAATGCAGTCAGGGAGTATATTGTAGAGCATCCACAAAAGTCCACTAGACAATCATCTCTACTGGGTTAGAAGCTCGGTCAGCAGATCAGGTGTGTGTGTATGTGTGTGTGCGCGAGAGCGTATCAGGAGAGGTGGAAGAGTCAAGAACCCAGCTCTAGAATGTATCATCATCTAAGGGGAGGAAGACAAAAGAAAGAGAAATATGACAGATGGACAAAGGATGGAGGGAGGGAACCAGAGATGCAAAAGTACCTGAGGGGACTGCAGCGTGCCTACCTGAACCACTCGCTCGTGGATGGTAAGGACCGAGTCCAGGACCATTTTGTTGCCTTGGTCCGGCAGCCGCATCACCTCCATGGTTTTGGTAGGCATTGCATAACTGCAGAAGAAAAGTTAGCTGTTGAGTGTTTACGCAAGTCAGCAACACCACTTCACCCAGGGTCATCTGAGTGTACAGCCATCACTCCATATATCATCCCCTAGAGCAGAGGTGCTCAGCCTTCCTAATGCTGTGACCCTTTAGTACAGTTCCTCATGTTGGGGTGACCCCCAACCATACAATTATTTTTGTTGCTACTTCATAACTGTAATTTTGCTACTGAGCGGTGTCTCAGTTCCTAAGACCACTGGAAATACGTTTTCAAAGTATGTGTCAGACCACAGGTTGAGAGCTGCTGTGCTAGAGGATGCTTACCTGCAGCCAGTATCAAAGTAAGCAGACACCCTTTACCTCCTCCAGACATCTGTAACCCTGAGGGAACACACTGTTCAGTATCTTTCTACCTCCTCAGTCACGCTTGAGTGACACAATACCCTGAGTCTAACCTGGTGATAAGTGCATATTGGAGGAGTCCAGCCCAGCACTTAGGTATACTTGGGAGGCCAGCCTTGAGCCTTGATCACTGATAACTGTGCAAGGTGACATATCCAACAGTTTTGGCACAGTTTCTTTCAAGATCAGCATGAGTTCCATTCCAGACCAGGCAGTTCTTATTGTAGGTGCTGGTCTATGTATTCCTCTGCCCACTGAATGCCACAAGGACCCCTCCAGTGGGACAGAATGATTTCAGTTATTTTGGTTGGGAATCACTATGGCCAAGTCTGTGCTCACTCTATTAGCTTCAGCAGGCCGAGCTCTACAGGGAAAACAGCAGTGTGCTTGGAGTCTGCCATTTATCAGCAGTTTGTGCGCGGGTAAGCCACTCTCCCCTCTGAGCTTCATGTATAAATGAAATTACAATCTGAGCCTCTGTAAGTATACACCCAGGACCCAGTGTGGTGCTGAGACTGAATGAAGTGTTGGCTACGCAGAAATATGGTATTAGTATTCATCTCACCGAAATGTTCATCCAACTGAAGAGAAATGAAATACTAATAATGAATGACATTAGAATTCCTGGTTTTCTACATCCCACAGTTTCATCAAATAATGCCAAGGGTGTGGTCTCTACGGATGGGCCTCTAGAGAAGGGAGTTTAGTGTGACAGAAAATGGAACAGAAACATGATGGTCCTCGACTCAAATCCTAGCTCTACCCCTTACTACCTGCCTGACCTGGGCAGGTCAATTCAACCGTCTCCCTGTGTGTCTGTCTCTTCAGGTACGAAGTGAGAAGAATACAGCCTTTCTCACGGGTTTGCTGCGATGATGAAGTGAGACTACACAGCAACTGGCCACAAATGCCAGTTCCTTTGCCCTGACAGTCAGGAAATCTCTGAGTATCGCAGACTTCTTCAGGTAGCTGCTCCAAACAGCAGCCCCTCCCACTTCCCAGGACAGTCTCCCATCTCCTCTTTCCTTGCAAATATGGCAATAAATCCATGACATTAAAAAGTAGGGACACAATCATAGACTCTTTATGAAAGGTCAAATAAAATAATTATGTGAAAGTTCTGAGAAAAGTAGAAAGTGCTCTAGGATGCTATTTATCCCTTTGGGCATTCTGCAGAAAAGACTGATTGACTAAAGCAGGAGCTGCCTATTTGTGCTACAGATCATGGTTTTACATTTCAATGCTTACTTTCAGTAAGATTTCATTGATTTATTCATAAAAAGTATTTAAGCATGCAAGATGGCTCTGTGGGTAAAGGTGCCAGCCACCAAGCTGACAACCTAAATTTTATCTGTGTGACCTATACAGCGGAAGGAGAGAACTGACCCCACAACCTAACCTCTAACCTCCAACTGCGCTGTGCACATGCACATACACAAATAAATAAATGTAACCATAAAATTATTAATAGCCTGTTCTGCCCTAGGCATTCTAGGGACAAATGAAGTCTATGCCTTCAGAGAGTTTGTCAAGTATTCCAGAGAAAAGAAGGTTTAGGGATGGCTTTGTGGGGTAAAGTAGTGATTTAATAAGACTTAAAAATGTACTTAGGATGCTGGAGAAATGGTTTAGCAGTTAAGAGCACTAGCTACTCTTCCAGGCAACCCAAGTTCGAGTCCTAGGAGCCACATGGTAACTCATAACCATCTGTAACTCCAATTCTGGTCTCAGCAAGCACCAGGCAGGCACATGATGCATACACATTCATGCAGGTAAAACTCTCATACAAATAAAATAAATTTTTTTTGTTTATTTTAGGTTTTTTGAGACAGGGTCTCTCTGTGTAGCCTTGGCTGTCCTGGAACTCAGTCTGTAGACCAGGCTGGCCTTAAACTCACAGAGATCCTCCTGCCTCTGCCTCCCAAGTGCTGGGATTAAAAGTGTGTGCCACCATCTCAGGGCAATAAAAGAATTAAAAAAAAAAAAAAACCTACTTAGGAGCCAGGCAGTGTTGTCAAGTGCCCAGTACTTGAGAGGCAAAGAGCAGGCTATAAAGGGAAACCCTGTCTCAAAAAAAAAAAAAAAGTATTTAGGTGCTTACCTAGAGTCCATTTCAAAAAGTTAGTAGTACTTACAAAGGCAAGGAGGCTGGAAAATTCCTCAAAGAGACCAGAAGAAGAGCTAGGGAGTTGACCCAATCAGTAAAGGGCTTGCTACGCAACCATGAGGACCTAAGTTCAGATCCCAGAACCACTGCAAAAATCCAGGTTGTAACAGTGACTGCCCTGATTCCCAGAGTTTGAAAGGTGGGGACTGAGGGATCCCTGGGGCTTGCTCACCAGCCAATCTAGTTGCATCAGTGAGCGTCAGGTCAGTGAGAGACCTTGCTTCAAAAAATAAAGTGGAAACTGATTGAGGGGGACATCTGGCCTTCACACACACACACACACCTCTAATACCAGCATTTGGGAGGTGGAGGCAGGATGATTAGGTGTTCAAGGCTATTGGGCTACATAGTAAGTCCCCATCTAAATAAATAAAGAATACTGAGAAAACTGTTCATTTCCAGGTAGAATATGCCTTCAACTAGTTAGAGTACAGGTAATTTTTCTTCACTCATCTGCATTCTCTGTACTTTCCAGTTTTTCTGCAGTGAGTAAAAGCTGGTCAAACAGAAGAAACAGAAAGGGAGAAGTGAAAACATGTATTTGAAGAGTCAACCCAGTTGACAGTGGTCTCTTTGGGAACTGTGGATAAAGCTCTGGGCACCATCCCTAGCACAATAAATACTGGGGAAAGCTGGGGAAGAGGGCCTGCCCAGCATGTATAAGGCCCACATCAGTCCCCAGTGCTGCCAAAACAGAACCAAAATTAGTTTGAAATGCACAAAATTACACCTCATTTTTTATTTCTTGAAAATGGGTTTTTTTTGTTTTTTTTTTTTAAGGGGAAGAAAGAGCAGCCTCACAGACGGTGAGCCTGAGTGGTACCTTCACTGTCCATAGACACAGGCTGGTCAGCTGGTCAGCGTCAGGCCTAGAAGCTGCTCCTGGGTGAGTGTGATTTGTCTCCCCAGGCAGCTGCTTAGCAAGGGAAGCAGGCAAATCAGGAGAGAGGCCTCTTCCCGCCCCACCCCCCACCTCCTATGGAGTGCCAGCTGCTGTATAATGCAGAGGAGCTGAGGATAAAAGCTGGGGAGCTGCTCTTCTAGCCCAATTCCAACTCAAGGTCACAGCCATTATCCCCACACCTCCAACCCACTTTGGAGGAAAAATAAAGTGAAAATCATAAGAAAGCAAATTCACCTCTGAAAAGCTGGGCAATGTGAATGCCTAGTGATATAACAGTTGGAAAACCTCAATGCAGAGAAGTGAATCAGTAAAACAAACAGCTCTTTATGCTGAGCTATTTGCAGCCAAGAGAGAACACAATCCAGTACACCATTCATCCAGCTGTTCTATAAAGCATGTCCATGAGGGCTGGAACACAACCCAAATCAACCAGCATTTACCCTGTGCCTAGAATATGATGCAGACCAGGCCAGGCTTTAGGGTTGGACCACTAATGAAGACAGAGCAGCTCCTGCCTTACAGAATCTGACATAATACAGAACATAATCTAAAAGTCATAGGTAAATAACAAAAATAAGGAATGTATATTATGAAAGGGAATTTATATGCTCTTTATTTCTCCTGAATATATAAACATAAAGATGTAACTTAATAAGCTTTCTTGAGGAAGATGGCACCCAAGAAAAAATGGGGCTGGGCTGAGGACGCAGTTCAGTTGGTGCTTGCCTTGCAAGCATGAAGCTCCAGGTTCAATCCCCAGCACAGAATAAACTAAAACATAATGCACATGCCATTATCCCAGCATCTAGGGAGGGAGGCAGGCAGGAGGATAATCCTCAGCTACATAGTGAGTTCAAGGCCAGCGTGGGCTACATGAAGCCCTATCTCAAAATAAAGGAAAAGAGGAAAAGAGGGAAAGAAAAGGACAAAAGTGATGGGTTAGGGGAAGGCAGAAGAATATTCTAAATTCTGTAGAGTATAAGCAAGGATCTTTAAGTAGAAATCAAACACTGAGCCGGGAGGTGGTAGCGCACACCTTTAATCCCAGCACTCGGGAGGCAGAGGCAGGCGGATCTCTCTGAGTTTGAGGCCAGCCTGGTCTATAGAGTGAGTTCCTGGACAGCCAGAGTTACAACAGAGAAGAAAAATAAGAGAGAAATCAAACACTGAAGCAGAGAGAAGGGAAGGGAAGGGCGAATTAAAATAAGGGAAGGGTACCCAGGCCATGGAGCACCTAGCAAGCCATAGACACAGACAATTTTAGCTAATCCTAAGAGAGTAAGAAGCAATCAAGTGGGAAGGGAATGAGAAGCTTTTTAAGCAGGGAAGGACAAGATCACATTTCCATTCTAGAAAAATTATGCCAAACACTACATGAAGTACCTATTAGAAGTACCTACTGAAAACCAGAGAGGAAAAAATGGGTTCAAATCTAGGACTATGGAGAAGCTTCAATTGCATTATTATTTGTGTGTATGTGTGTGCGTGTTTGCATATTTGTATGTGTGCTCATGGATGTCAGAAAACAAAGCTTGGGTGTTGTTCCTCAGGTGCTCTTGCTGGCCTAGAACTCCTTAAATAGACCAAGCATGCTGGCCAGTGAGCCCCATGGGTCTGCCTACCTCTGCTCCCCAGCACTGGGATTACATGCTCATGCTATCACACTCAGCTATTCTTATGTGGAATCTGAGAATCATACTCAGGTTCTTAAACACTTTACTGACTGAGTTATCCCCAGCCCCACTGTATGATTGGCAGTAACAACTGAGCCAGGTGTGATGGCACACATAATCTCAGTATCACAAAGAGGAGGCAGAAGGATCATGAGTTTAAGGCTAACCTGGGCTATACAGCAAGATCTAGGACAGAGAGTTCTAAATATTGAAAAACCTGTCTTAAAACATTGCGTGTGAGTGAGTGTATATCAGTATGAGGCACAGTTCTACGTGATTTGTGTATATTTCCTCCCTTGATTTTCAGCATAGGCTTTTTGAGTAGGTACTTTTTATTAACTCCATTTTATACACAAGGAAACCAAGACACCAAGAGGTTAGCTATACACAGTAAGAATATAGAAGAAAGGGTGTAACCCCCACCCTCCCACCCCACCAGAAGTCTGAGATCCAGAGTTGCTTTGAGCCATCAGAGACAATGGCTTTCTATATGAATTAAATAATACATAAAACAATTACTTAGCCTTTTCAGAGTGCCTGGCTGACAGCACGTTCAACAAGTGTTTCTATTGTTCTGCATTCACTCAAGTACAACCAAACTTGGTTGTTTGTTTTGTTTTGTTTTGTTTTGTTTTTGAGACTGGTTCCATGTGGCCCAGGCTTCCCTTGAACTCATGACTCTCCTGGCTCATCTCCCAAATGCTGGCATTATAGGTATGCAGTACCACACTCAGCCAGCTGAGGCTGAGGGGAAAATTAAGATGGAGGGGTTGATTTTCCGTGTTTTCCAGGCTGGCCTTGCACTCCAGGATCAACGAATCTTCCTGCCTCAGCCTCCAGAGAAGCAAGGCTGCTGTGCTTTTGTTGTTGTTTCCAGGGAGGGAGGGGCTGCTAACGGTGTAACTGAGTCAACTTAGATTTTATATCGTATGCATGGCTGTTCTGCCTGAATGTATTTATGTTCACCACATGTGTGCCTGTGGGGGCCAGGAGCGGCTGCCAGATTCCCTGGAACTGGAATGACAGAGGGATTTTTAAAGCAGCATTTTTAAAAAGTGTCTTGAGAATTTACAGGCATTCTGCTACAGGTATGACAGTAACATTGTCGGAATGACCTTTAGTGCCTCTTTGCCACTCAAACTCTGAGATGGTATCTCTAACCTCTGCCAGTAGAACAAAAGTCTCCATCGGTATTGGTCACACTATGTTGTTTAGAGTGTTTACAGCATGCCAGTGCCCGTGTATTATCTTACAGAATTTTCAGAGCTCAAAGAAAGAGACAAGTTACCCTCATTATATAGATAAGCAAGCAGGTTCACCGTTCTCAGATATATAGACCAAAGGAACATAAATCACTTCAGGAAACAGACGCACACACAGTCATGGCCGAGTAGCTTCCAAGAGAGAAACTGAAGATATTGAGTGGAGAAAAAAAATCTTCTCAAATGGTACTGAAACATTTGAAGAGCCACGATAGAAGAGAAAGGCAAGGAGAGAAAAGAGGGAAAAGAAACCAACTTCCTCTTGAAGAGGAAGGGACAATCACAAATTACACACCCTATAAAAAACAGTTCAAAATGGATCAGATGTAATATAAAACTTTAAAATGAGGACTGGTAGGAAAATAGTTTTGTGACTTTGGAATAGACAATAAGTTATTATATATGATACCAAAAGGATAAACCATAAAAGAAAAAATGAGAATTAAAAAAAAAACCTACCCTTCCAAAAAACCACTTAAGAAAACAGGTTGGATAAGGTAGGTCATGCCTATAATATCAGTACTTAGGAGACAGAAGCAGGAGGATTGCTACAAGTCTAAGAAGCTAGCCTGGTCTACAGAGTGAGTTCCAGAACAGCCAGGGCTACCGTAGTAAGAATCTATCTCGAAAATAAAACTAAGCAGAATCATTTATTGACAGATGAATGGATTAGCAAAACATGGTATATAATAGAACACTCAGGAAACTCTGACATGTGCTACAACACGGATGTATTCTGAAGACATTATGTTCAGTAAAATGTATCAGTCAAAAATATGTATACTGTATAATTCTACTTCTACAGGGTAATCAAAACCAGACAAAAAGTACAATGGCTGCAGGGGACAACAGTCAGGGGCTAGCAGAGGAGGGAAAGCAGAATTACTGTTTAGAATGAAAACTCACAAGCAGAAGTGGTGGCAGAGCTGCACTTTATGAATGTGTTTGCTACCGCTGGGCCATGTGCACATGTAAAGACACTTAAGACAGGGCTGGTGAGATGGCTCAGCAGGTAAAGGTGACTGCCACCAAGCCCGAGGGACAGAGCCTCTGGGACGAACATGGTAGATGGAGAGAACTGACTCTTGCAAGTTGTCCTCTGACCTCCATACCCCCGTGCTCTGTCATATTTACCTCCAGACCCACATATACATAATAAACATATACATGCAAAACAAGTAGATGTAGTAAAATGATTAGTTTTACATATATTTTGCAAAAAATTTTAAAAACAACTTACAAAAATATGGATGATCTCAAACACATTATGCTAAGTGAAAAAGGTCAGATGTGAACAGCTATCCACTGTGAGGTTCCATTTACACAATATTCTGAAGATATTAAAACAGCAGGAGCAAGGGGCAGTGAGAAGAAGGCTCAGCAGGTCTTCTTCACCCGCTACCAAGTCTGATGACCAGAGTTCCATCCCAGGGACCCACATAGGAGAACACAAGAACTGGCTCCTGCAAACTGATCTTTGACCTCAATGCATGTTTTGTGTCATATGCACCCTGAGGCATGTGTGACAGAAAGAACATAATAAATAAATAAATGAACCTAAAAACTGGGCTAGATAACTTATCAGTGGTTTCCAGAGACTTGGGTGGGGAGGGGAGGAGACTGGTTATACAAGGTTAATGTGCTATTCTATACTTTGTGGCAGAATAATATAGTATAAATATAATATAGACTAGGCAGTAAAATATACTTCTACTACATGTACGTTATTTTTCCAAAACTTGACAGAAAAGTGGAGCATGCTACCCAGACCAGGAACACTCCAAACAAAGGCATCTTTCCTACCTTTCCTCGACTTTGATGGAAAGTCGGTTGCAGAGACGGTGGACATACTGGGCATAACTTTCTGCCAGAGTCATGTCATAAGCAGTTAGGTGGATATTTAAAACCCCATATTCATAATCTGTCCCCAGATTAATGGCTCTGATTTCTACTTTTGATTTCTTCTTCTTAGGCTGAATAGAAAACAAAAAGAGAAAAGAAATAAGTCAAAGTAATTGTATAAGAAATTTAAGCATGGCAGTGGTGGTGCACACCTTTAATCCCAGCACTCGGGAGGCAGAGGCAGGAGGATCTCTATGAGTTTGAGGCCAGCCTGGTCTACAGAGTGAGTTCCAAGCCAGCCGGGTGAACAGTGAAACCGTATGTCAAAAAATAATAATAATAGGAAGGGGAGTAGGGGGAGGGGAAGAGGGGGAGGGGGAAGAAGAAAAGGGCTCATATTAAAATTTTTTCAAATAAAATTGTTTACCATTTCTCCCCCAGGTCACCCTTTGAAGATGTCGAAGTTCTCCTGGGAAGAAACAGGCAGCTTCCCTCCCAGTGGCCGGTACAAGGAGAATAGAGCTGGCGTTATTTTAGCAAGACTATCTGTGACCATCTTCTGCCATTACCTTTTTTTAAGGCTCACCTCCCATCTCTAGTCCTGTTTCTCAATTTGCAAACTGACAGAGTTATGCTATAGAAAAACAAAACCAAGCAAACAAAAACCCTACTTTTTTGGTGCTGGTTATTAAACTCTTAGTACGCATTCCATAAGTTAGCTATGTCTTCAACCTAAGATGCTTCTTGTTTGTTTCCTTGAAATTATTCATCTGTGTTTGTGTGTGGTGGGGACAGGGATATGTGTGCATGCCACCTCATGAGAGATCAATTTGTGGAGCTGGTTCTTCCCTTCTACCTTTACATAGTCCTGGGGATTGAATTCTGGTTGTGTGGCAAACACTTTTTCCCAAGGAGCCATCTTGCCAGTCAGCGTGTTTGTTCTTGGGGACATGGTCTCATGTATCCCAGGCTAGCCTTGAATTATGTAGTGAGAATGACTTTGAACTTCTGATCCTCTTTCCTTCATCCCTTCCATGTTGGGACTGCAGGGATATGGCATAAAGCTCAGTTTTATGCAGTGCAGGGTTTCAAACACAGGCTTTGTGTGTGCTAAGCAAGCACTCCATCAACTGAACCACACCCCATCACAAGAGGATCTTTTAAAAATTCTATTTTCTCTGTATGTGTGCATGTGCATATGCATAATGCACATGTCATGGCTCATGAGTAGAAGTCAGAGGACAGAGAATTGATTCTTTCTTTCCACCAAGTGAATCTGGTGATCAGGCTTGGCAGCAGGTGCCTTTACCCACTGAGCGATCTTGCCGGTCCCTACAACCCATCGTAGTTGTTAACTACAATCTTTTACCCTCAATTTAGGGATAGAGAAAGGTAGGATAGAAAGAAATTTTCACCGCTTTTTGTGGCCTTGATATAAGATGAGAAAAAGGTAGAAATCTTCACAGCCTTTTTTAGGCTGTCCTAAGCTTGAAGAGGACTAGCTGACAGTGAGTCAGACTAGCATCTCAGATCATGGTAAACTCAGTTTCTCCAGCCTTTGTTCTTTTAAATGAGAATCAACACACTATGACGGACAACCCAACCAACAAACCACCAACCAACACCTACCCTGGCTCTCAGGGCTTCAGACCTTTTATACACTAAGCAAAGGTTCCCAAAAACCCAAGCAACAGACAATCCAAGAACAAGCTACACATGCCAGAGCGACTGCAGCTAACCAAATTACAGCCACCTGCATCGAGCATTCCAAATCCAATTCATAAACATCTGCCACACCTGGGGTGGGAACACAAACCTAGTCAAAATGCTATTTTGTGTTTTTAAAGAAACCAAAATAACAAAAACTTCTTCCAAGTGCTCTGCTACAGCCCACTTTTAATATGATATGAAATGGAAGTCAAGAGTCACCTTTTCATGAGAACAACCAGGTCAAATGACCCAGCACCACAGCAATGCATTGTCACCTCTGTCATATACTAAACATCCACAGGTAAGAAGATGTTTCTACACTTGTATTTTGTTCTGTTGGGTGCTGTATCTATGTTTGAGTCCAAATCACAATGTTTCCAATAATAACTGGAGATTCGTTCAGTCTTTCTGCTGGTAAAAATCGTTTTTAAAGAATATCAAGCAGGGCAGTGATGGCACACACTTTTAATCCCAGCACTCGGGAGGCAGAGGCAGATCTGTGAGTTCAAGGCCAGCCTGGTCTACAGAGTGAGTTCCGAGACAGCCAGAGTTACAACAGAGAAACCCTGTCTCGAAAAACCACAAAAAATAAGGAATATTGGAGGTTGGGATACAGCTCAGTGATAAAAGCATGTTTTGAGTATTCTAGAGGGCCCAGGCTGAATTCCTAGCACTAAAGGAGACAGTGGGGTAAGCCAAGCATGGTAATGCACACCTTTAATGATAGCACCCAGGAAACTGGCAGAAGGGCCACAAGTTCAAGGCCAATCTAGGCTATATAGTAAGACCCTGTTTCCAGAAAGAAAATCTAATAAGCCTAAATGCATCTGCAGTGGCCTCTGTACAGCAGTTGCCATAGTATTGTCCCTGACAGCGTCACCACTTTCCAGGTAGCCGAAGAGAGCAGGAATCCAGTGTGGGGACGCAGGGGAGGACAAAGGAAGGGGCTGACAAATGCAGCATATCTGGTGATAGAACCAATCTCACAAAATGCTGATGCTGAACAAAATACTGTATGTAAAGTGGTTAATGCAGACAGTAGCATGTCCTCTTGATTTTAATCCTAATTCTTGTGGGAGAAAAATATGAAGCCAGAAACATTAAAGGTTTGTTTTGATTGTTTAACTTCAATACAGAAATTTATCTGGGGCAGGCTCCTCTGTATTACTAAAATTTTCAACAGGAGTGGCTACAGCAAGGTTCAAGGCCTTGCAATGAGTGGGAAGCCAACCATCAAGAGTTGAACACTTTCCTGGCGAGTACAACTAGGAGTCTTCACCATGACAGTTAACGCTGCGGTCAGCACAGTGGAGGAGGCTAAAGGCCGAAAGCAAAGGGAGTGGGTGCAGATTTCCAGCAGGGAGGGGAAGAGCTCCTCTGAGGGCTGCAGGAGGCTTTTTGTAGCCAAGGGAAGTGCCAGGCCTCTTCAAAGATGCTACCTTAGGAGAACAAAGAAAGCTGATTCCAGTATCCCTCCTGGCCTCCCCCCTATTTTCCATGCTGGCCTAGATCTGCCTGGACAAATCTACATTATCAGAAGACATTGTGATATTATTATATTTCAGTTCTGAGCCAGGGCACAGCATAGCTAGCAAGAGCTTAACTGCATATAATACCAGATACTAGTTTCTATTAAACCTTTTGTGCTTTTTTTGGGGGGGGGATGGGGGGGTACTGGGGATTAAACTCTAGGTAGAGCATGCCACATTCTCTACCACTGAGCTACACCTCTTCTCCTTGGTTTATATAATTTTGTTATACCACCATCCATCCATCCTTCCTCTATTCCTACTGCTTGAGTTCAGGCCTTAATGGATGTCATGCGGGAATTATTAGAGATACCTGAAAGGGATATATATGAGCAGAGCTGTGCTTTGGAAGCCTACCCCAGCGTCACAAGGACAGTCAGGCAAGAAAGGAAGAGTGCTAGACAAAAAGTGCCAGGGACAATGGTTACTGTACAACAAACCTCAGCGCTGCTGTGGCTGCCTGGATTCACTGGAGTGGCACAGGGCAGTGTGGCCCACCTTAGGTTCCCATAGGATTAAACTCTGGTCCTCCAAGAGAAATTATTAACCACTTCTGCACAAGAATGTCAACACTGCCCTTTATTTCACAGATAGAAAACTGAGGCATTCTGGATGCAAGTTTTGCCCACCCTCACTTGCAAAGAGCTGACAGAAGAGTACAATTAGAATCACTGGTTCTCTTACAGTCAGAAGAGATCTTAGAGATAATTTTGTCCTCTCCTTCCCCTGATACAGAGAAAATAGCTGTTTAGGGTTTCAACAATAAGGAAACGGCAAGGGTAAGCACTTTCTGTCTATCGGGCAGGAAGCTGGGCCTGTCGGCATGAGCCCAGGCTCTGTCCTATAAAGTGAGAGCATCTGTGTGTGGTACTGGAGGCATCTTTTAGAGCAGAACTGGAGCCGTCTCAAAGCTAAACCCTGACATGCCACAGCATTCAGCCCCCAGAAGTCCTGGTAATGAAAACAATGAAACTGACAACTAAGTGCCTGAATGATTTGGCGATGGTTCTCTGAAAAGTCCATAATGATCAGGGGGTGCATGCTGTTTGGCTGGCGTGTTTATAATTCAGTGTCAAACACTCGAGAAACGCAGATTCCTCATTTGTAACAGCAAAGTTATTGTGAAGCTGTGGGCAACAACAGGGGCCTTTGATGAGTTTCTATAAAGCGGAAATGCATAAACGTTAGATGGGTTCTGACGTCGTTAGTTCTGGAAATCACTGGTCACTTGGTTAAGTCATTAATCTTTCTAGCTCACTGATTCCTTAAACTACATCTTTAATGACCAGCATATTATAAGAATTAAATTGAATATAACCAGTTTTAATAATGTAAAAATAAAATTATGTTTGTAAAGCCCAGTATATAGTAGTTACAGCACCTCATATAGAAAAAGAAATTGTTTCATAGGGCTTTTTGCTGTTGCTTTTTTGAGACAGTCTCACTATGTACCCCTGGATGGCCTGGAACTCCCTATGGAGACCAGGCTGGCCTTGAACCCATTGAGATCCACCTGCCTCTGCCTCCCCAGTGCTAGGATTAAAGGCATGTGCAACCATGCCTGGCACCTTGGATACATTCTTAATGGGAAGAAGCATGTCAGCTAACTCCCCATCCACCTCCTGAGAAGCTGCCATCACAACCAATGAGAGAAGCAGGATGAGAAGTATGGCAATCAAATGATGGGATATTTAATTGATTTCTATATGAAAGAGAAAGAAACTTCTGTCTTGTTAAGACTTTACTTCGGGTCCATGATGGTAATCAAATCACTACCTTAATTCATATAATAGATGCTATGTCTCATTCATCTTTTTATTTCTAGAGCCCAATAATATTAAAAGCAGAGTTGAACTGATGGGATTCTGGACACTTACCAGCCACACACTCATAGACACATCATCTCTTCCTTAATCAGTTTCCCTTTCTGTGCTGGTTACCTCATAGGATAGTTGTTGAATCAAAAGATGAGGTTTTCAAATCTGCTCTGAGCCTAAAATTGCAAAAAAGCCTAAAAGAATTGTGGTCATCTTTGTGAAATGCCATGTAATACTGCATTGTACTCTATAAGCCAACTTTATTAGGAGCAAATATGGTTTATATATTTTAAAAAAACCTCTGCATTTCAAAAAATATTTATTTTTTAAATCTTTGTTTTCAACAAATAAAACAGAGAGGTGAAAAATTGGAAATTTAGGAAATTCTATTATTCATTTGATATTTTTTTTTAATGAGAAGACTGCTTTTTGGGTGGGGGGGTTCAAGACAGAGTTTCTCTGTTGTAACTCTGGCCGTTCTGGAACTCACAACTCACTCTGTAGACCAGGCTTGCCTCCAACTCACAGAGATCCACCTGCTTCTGCCTCCTGGCTTGAGGAAGACTGCTATTAATAAACCTGGGTAGGGACTGGCTCTAGGACAACCAGTGTGCAGTGAACATGATTTATAAAGACTGAGACAATGAGCATGAAAGGACTTTGAACACTCAAAGACAACATTACTGCTACTCATGCCAAATCTGAATCCCTCTGAAAATCAACATGGTGGCCATTTAAAAGAAGAAGTGAGGCAGGACAAGACTCCTAGAGATCTGGAGACCTGAGGCTATAACAGCAAAGGCTGGGTCATCATAGAAGCCACTCTCTGAGTCCAGAAAATCCTCAGGGAACTATTCTATGTTTGTATTGTTCAGTGTTACAAGCTACCCCAAACAACTAGATATTCCCAGATAAATGTCACACACCCAGTGCCAAGAATATAGGTGGCATTTAACAAATCTTTACTTCATTGACCCTTGCAGGAAACATCATTTCATTTGCATATTCATTCATTTGAAACTGACAGGTAAAATTGTATCTCAACATGTACATATACATATATGCATATATACATGTACATGACAGAATTGCTTATGTGTCTCTGCTTCCTTTAATAATTTATTCCTCTAGTAAAACAATCATTACACATATTTAGTCAGATCTGGAGAACTTTCTTAGCTGACAGTGCCTTTACAGGACTGAGTCCTAGGCACCTGGGCATCAATGCTCAGCACAGAGTAGGCACCCTGTAGATATTCAATGATGGCATGTCTTTTCCCTGAGTTACAAGTAGACTCAAGGAAAATATGGGTCCTAGTGTAAAACAAGTCTCCCCTAGCCACTCCTGTAATCCATGTCTAGACCTGCAGTCACCAGGCCAGCAAAAGCAATCTTGTTGCCAGTTGGATAAGACTGTTAATTATAAAGTAATTCCAATTTGATTTTTCTGGAAATGATTCCAGTATGTCTCCCACTTTGGACATCTATTTATTTTGTTTTAGCATATATATTTTATATATGCTATGTGCAAATATATATATATATATATATATATATATATATATATACACACACACATATATACACACATACATTTATGTGTGTGCCTCTATGAAGAAAAAATTGTGAAAATTAAGTGAGAAAGAGGGCTCAAAAGTGAGAGCCACAGAAGAGAGGCCTTTAGAGAAAGACATTTTCATGGTAAAGACAAATAATTCAGCTGGGAGTAGGGAAAAAGGTTCTAACTGCTTTCCCTGATCACGGAGTCAATGCTCCCTCCTGCTGCTCATGGCAGCCAGGACACAGGAAATGGAAGCCAGAGTGTATTGTTCTATAAACTGAGTTTGTTGATAGCTTTTTGTGTGTGAAGCCCAAGCGGGTCTTCTGTTTGAGGTCTATGAAGAAGGATATATCTTTCCCCATAGTGATGGTGAGAAAAAATGACAAACAGTCAGAATGTTTCAGCTAGAGATTCTTCCCACTGGCCCAGGACTCCCCTGCTTTTGTGGAAGCCTCAGTTTAGAGTAAAAAAGCCACTTAGTTAAACCGAAGTGGGTTTTTTGTTTTGTTTTGTTTTTCCTGCAAATCTAAGAGAAAGACAAGCAGTCCAGATATTGGTGTGGTGAGGTGGCCCTGTCAACACACAACTGTGATGAGAACTCCATCCCATGAAGGAACTCTTCCTGTAGACCAAAGTACCAGTTATTTTTCCAGCAAACTAGACTCTATCTTAAAATCTGGAAAGTGTTTCTTCAGGGTCAGCACACAGAAGTTGTCTTCCAAAACTGGCCAAGGTTGTATATCGGGCTGGTAGCTGAACTTGGTACTGTAAGAGTCACCTAGATGTTACTGGTTTTGAAGGCAGGAAGGGGTCTTTAGAAAGCTGCTGAGACTTGGCACTGTGAGAGGTCAGGAGAGGCCATTGGTAAAAGTGCAGCCTCAGTAGCAGTTGAAGGCCCAGACTGAAGGGGTCATGAAGAGAAGTTGAGGCTTGGCACTGTGAGAGCCCAGGAGAGGCTAATGGTGAAAGTGCAGCCCAGTTGCAGCAGAAGACCCCAGCGTTCTGAAGATGCCAGTACCATGGGATAACCACCAAGAGCAGCAGCAGCAGTGGAGGGGAGCCAATCAGAGCCTGGAGGACAAACTGTGTGATGCAGAGGACAGAGCCAGAGAAGTGACCTAAGCCCTTTGGAGGAGCCCAGAAGATTGTGAGTGAATTCCAGATAATTGGACATTGATAATGTTCTTCTGCTGTCCAAAGACATTGTGAAAAACTTTATAGTTTGGTTTATTTGGTCCTGTGCATTAGCAACCCTTGTGATTGTTCCTCTTATAAATGATTTTGCTGGTATAGTGCTAAATTGTGTTGTAGAGACAAAGTAATTTTTTTTGGATTGGGTTATACAGAAAACGGGAATTGTAGAAGTTTGTTTTCAGTTGTGTTTAAACTATTGCTTTATGCGCTGTTGGGTAAGGGGCTCCCTAGGTCTTGGCATTCTGTATTGTCTGCGAGTGTTGGATTTCTGTGGGGGATATTTGATTTCTTATATCCTGCACCTGAGGAGTTCTGAATCAATAAAAACACCAGAGCTCGGATGCTCAGGGTGCCACTGTCCAGTATGGTGCCTGCCTGGATGGTGGTTCCCTCTGCTGAGGTCTGGCAGAGTTTGCACCTATGAAATGCCTCTGTGTCATCCTTGCTGAGCCTGAGCCCCAGCAATAGCAAATTACTACAAATGGGAACCTGACTACTTACTGTTTTTTGTTGTTTATTTTTGTGTGTGGTGGTGGTGGTGGTGGTGGTGGTGGTGGTGGTGGTGTGTGTGTGTGTGTGTGTGTGTGTGTGTGTGTATTTTCTTGCCTCTGGGTTTCAAAGGAGACCACGCAGGAATCCTTCTAGTTTATCTAGGCCAGGTCCCCAGAGGGGTGAAAAGTGACAAGCCAGCAGGACAGAGCCCCTGTAAGCTATGAATGGAAGCTTTCATATGTCCTGAAGAACAGAGGCTCCTAGAACAGCTTCTACCACATCTAACACCACTGTGCTAGCCACAGTGGGATACCAAATAGCATCAGAGGAGTGCCTGCAACCCTGATCCAAGGGAGCCCCTCCAAACAACCAAAGCCACCTGGAGCCAGCTGCTTGCAGTTGTGGGTTGTCTGCCACCTCTGCTTTACACAATCTCAGGGCAGCTCCAATAACCATATTTCACCTCAGTTGGATCAATATTTATTGTCCATGCTTGATGCCAGGTCCTATGCTGAACCTTAAGGATACAAAGAAGAGAGATACATGTCTTCTACCCTTAGGCATCTAGAAATCTAGACGAGGAGATGGCCATCAAAGCAGACAGTCACAGACAGTAAATCCTAGGACACATGGAACACAAAGAACTAAGGCAGCTCATGGTAGAACAAATAACTCCATGCAGGGAATCCAAGAAGGTTTCTCAGACGGAAGATTCATTTCTGTCCCAGTTACAAGTGAAGAGAGCCAGGGTGGTGGTGCATGACTGCAATCCCAGCCCCAGGAAGCCTGAGGCTGAAGAATCACAAGTTTAAAAAAAAAAAAAAAAGGGTTGAGAAGTAAGGAAGGGGAGCAGCATAGCAGAGGCCTTGAAACCGGCAAACATGCCTGAAAAGCAAGAGGTACAGTATAGGTAAGTCAGGGGACCCATGAGGTGAGAGAAGAAGCCAGAGAGAAAGATGGGGATGGATGGAGCTCAGCCTCTTTTTTGATCCAGCTCAGGGGCCAGTCAGCAGGTGGCATATGCAGAAAATTATCTTAGAGGAAAGATTCCAAAGAATAGGGAAAAAAAAGCTACCCAAGCCCCACCCAAACAAAATGAATTCTCTTTCCTGCTAATTTATGTGGGGCTTTTAGAAAGAGGATGTTTTTAAAGGGGGATATACTAAAACAACCTCAACAATACACTCTAAGGTGCCACAACTCAGAGTATAAGGCCTCTGGGTGTTAACAGCACCTTGCATCTTCCTATTAGCACTCTCCTGGGAGCACAGTATCTTTACTAGTTTACCAGCTCCCTCTGGGCATGAACCAGGTCCTGTTCATTCTTCCCACAAAAATTAATTTTCTGATCCTGTAAACATAGTCAAAAGCCCATGGCTGGGGAGCTCATGCCCCTCACAGGGAAGCTACTGCTGCTGTTTTGTGAAATAAACAAGAGTGCCTGTCATGTTGCCTTCTAAGCAACTGCTTATACCCATGCATAGTGTGCTGTCTGCTTTGACCAGAAAAACTTCTTGCAGTGGTCAGCTATGACTACAGAAACTCATAACTAGCCAAAATACTGAGCGTAAATGACTGCTGAATGCCCAGTCATAAATGGGACACCTATATGACCCCTCCAAGAAGAAAGGGTCACATAAGAAAGGTGGAAAAAATGTAAGATCCAGAAAAAAGATGGACAGAAGTGTGGAATGCTGACTTCCAGGCATGAGATGGCTGCTGCACTCCTGAAATCACAGAAGCAGTGGTTACTCACAAGACCAGGCCTGTCCACACCCTGTCATGGAAAGGAGAGGGGCTTATGGAGCCTACAGACTTATATACATTTGTTTGATAAAGACAGGAGAGACATTTTCTTCAGTAATATAGCCACTGATAAGGTACTCATGCTCCTGTAAATAAATTCTTACCCGTTTCTGTAAACTTCTCTTACAAAACTCATTGGGTCACACAAACACACACACACACACCCTGAAAATAGAAGAAGCATAGTAGAGGAAGTCGGAATAGGAGGATGACGATCCAGGGTAATGAGGGGTGCATATGATTGAAACACATTCTGTACATGCATAAAATGTCATAATAAAACAACTGTTACAGGAGCTTGGTGATGCATGCCTTTAATCTCAGAGGCAGAGGCAAGCAGATCTCTGTGAGTTCAAGACCAGCCTGGTTCCAGAATAACCAGGGCTATGTAGAGAGACTCTATCTCAAAAAATACTGTTATGTATAATTAATATATGCTAACAAAAACATTAAATTGTTTTCTGGGGCTGGAGTGATGGTTCAGTGGGTAAAAGCACTGGTTGCTCTTCCAGAAGACCTGGGTTCAATTCCCACTACTCACATGGCAGCTCACAACTGTCTGTAATTCCAGTCCCAGGGAATCTGACACCCTCACATAGGCATACATGCAGGAAAAACACCAATGTATGTAAAATAAAAATAAATATTTTTTAAAAAAGAAAAGAAATTGTTTTCCTATCAATTTTAAACAGGCAAGGCATCAACAGGGTATTTTATATTATAAGAATCTATTCATAAAACATTTCAAAGCTTCAAATATCTGAATTGAAAGACTTTGAGCTATTCAGATACAAAGTTTCTGAATCTTTATGGAGAGTCTGATGACCGCTATGAGGGCTGAGGACGCACCTGACTGGTAGATCACTTGTCTACTACACAGAAGCCCCGGTGTGGTCCACGCCACTGGAAGAACAACTCAGATGAAAAAAAGCTATGGATTCAGCTGGGCATACTGGCTGAGACCTGTAATTCCAACTCTCAGAAAGTTTGCATACAAAAGCTTTTTTACATATAATTTCAGGTTCTATCATGCCTAGACAGATGAGGCTTATTTACCCAGAGTTACAAAGTTTAAATGTGGCAGAACTGACCCTGAACATGTTTCCTCCGGGGAAACATGCCTGACACAGGTCTCAAGAGTTAACATTCTTTTTACAAAATTCTTTGATGGCAAGTTCAGCAGCTGTGAAGTCCAAATACAATGGTTTGCACTATGCCTTAGAGAGAGAAGCAATGGCAGGAATACAGTTGGTTGAGAGAATTACAATAAACCAAAGAAGTAAAAGCTGCTGAAGATTTCCTAACTAGACCAACAAAATCTTCTCAACTGTACTGCCTACAGGAAGCCAGACTCAAGATGCAAAGCCAGGTCTCCTCACATGCAGAGAATTTAACCACCCACAGAAGCTATCAGGCACCAGGGACAGAGAAACAGGTGAAATGACTGAATGATGTTTGGTGCTGCCTCCTGATCATCACTAGCAACGACCCAGCAGTCAGGGTTTTACTAATAATCTGGCCAATGAGCAAAATCAGAAGCTGGCAGAACCATCTCCAGCCTGCATGATTCTAAAACTAAATAACCAAGATGCCCGAGGGCCAACTCTGTATCCTCTACAGCTCTACTGTGACCCCCCTGTGTACAAATGACCTTCACATCTTTGCCACATCTTTGTCACAATGGACTTGCCAGGCCTCTTACCTCTGGCACTTTCACCAAGTGTTTGTATCTTCCAATGCCATGAGTGGGTTTTGTTTTGTAGTGCCGACTGGTCCCAAGTAGAATACCACCTAAGAGAAAAGACAAATCCAGAGATAGTCAGACCATATAGAAACATATATAGTTCATGGTTAATCCAAGTTTTTCCTTTTGTCTCTCCTTTTAGCTCCTGAAATACCTTCAGCCCCCACCACTCATCTTTCTTTGGGAAATTCTCTCCTGAAGAAAGTCAATGGTGGTCAGGGGGACAAAATATATTTTAATGAAGCGCTCATTTCCTCTTGTTCCTCAACAAGCAACATTCTCTTTGACATTTTTTGTCTTTTGGTTTGTTTTGTTTTTGTTTTTTTGTCTTTTGTTTGTTTTGTTGTTGTTGAGTCAGCTCAATGGCTCAGGAGATAAGGGTGCTGTTGCCAAGTCTGATGACCTGAGTGAGTTTCAACCCTAGGATGCATGTGGTGGAAGGAGAGAATGATCACTGCAAGCTGTCTTCTGTCTTCCATATGTGCACACACACCAGAGACCATAAATTAATAAATGTTCTTTTTAAGATAGGATCTCACTCTGTAGCCCAGGTTGGAACTCACTATGTAGCCCAAGCTGGCCTGAAACTCACAGCACTCCTCCTGCCTCAGTCTTCAAAGTGCTGAGATTACAGGTATGAGCCACCATGCCCAGCCCTTTTGAGGGTTTCTGATGGAGACTATGGTGAGAAGGAAGCAGGCAACAAAAATAGCCGGCAAAGAAAAGGGTCCGGAATTTCTATTAAACTCTTAAAAATCATGTCGTACTGTACACAGGTCAGCAGCTCACCACTTGCCTAATGTGCCCAACTCAAGTCTGAGTCCAACTACCACAAAAAATAAGCAAAAAATAAGATTTGGTTTACTTGTGTTTGCAGCACAATAGTCAATATACATTTTAAGTAAACAAAAAAAATCTAGGAGCAGGTATACACCATTACTAAGAAAAAACAGGGATCTCTACACATACATATTGCAGTGAATCCAGGAAGAGGACTTATTGCCCGTAACTTGGTTTCAAATACACACACATATGTTTCTGTTGGTTTTTCCATATTTTCCTTTAGTCATGAGTCTTATCTTCATTCATAAATACGAATAAAATGTCAGCGTGATGGTTAGTATTAACTGTCAACTGTCAACTTGAGAGAATTAGAACAATCAAAAAGACAAGCTTCTGAGCATCTGTGAGTTTTCTAGATTAGGTCAACTGAAGTAGAAAGACCCACCCTAAATGTGGGTGGTACCATTCCATGGCCTGGAGTGGAGGGCTATGCAACAAAAAAGAAAGCTGGCTGAGCACCAGCATTCATTTCTCCGCTTCCTGACTGTGGAACAGTATGAAGAGACACTCTTGTTCCTGCCACCACGCTTTCCCGCCACGGCAGACTGTGTACCTTCCAACTGTGAGACAAAGCAAACCCTTCCCTCCTTAAGTTGCTTCTTAGCAGGTATCTGCTTGGAGCAATGAAAACATTACGACAGGTGGTTTGCAAGATTTGGTGAAATGACCAAGTCATCCTATGAGTACAAGGTAGAACAACCACTTACACTGGGGGTCCGACTGTGCAGTTTATGCCGATGATTGTCTTTTAACACTCGAGTTTCTAAAATAATATACTAAACATAGTAAAGTATAATAACATAGTCTTCACAGGCAAATAGAAATTTATTAGAGGAAATGAAGGAAGATGAGTGTTCTAGTTGAAGGAACAGCATATAGGCCCTAATGTGGGCACACTCATGCAAGAAGCGAAGGGCGGTGATTATGGCTGACAAAGTGAGAGGTACCCATCAAAGGTACTACAGTGAGTTAGAAGTCTGAAACCAGAGAAACTGCGCCTAGTTGAGGGTTTGGATCTCAACATGACTAGCAATAAACAAATTATATATATGTTATGTTTCTTTTAAGTGATTTCATTTTATTTTTATTTTATGAGTATAAGTGTTTTATCTGCATGTATGTATGTGCACCACATGTATGCAGTGCCTGCAAAGGGCATCAGGTTCCCTGGGAACTGGAGCGACATGTTTGTGAGATAACATATGGGTGATGGAAACTGAACCCAGGTCCCCTGCAAGACCAGCCAGTGCTTAACTTCTGATCCATTGCTCCAACCCCGTTATGGTTTCAAAAGATCATTTTGGTTGCTGTTTGGAGGCAGTAGGCAGGAGTACAGACCGAGGGTTAGGTGACTAGAGGGTGAGCTGTTACTGCTCCTGACCTTTCTTCACTCTCTCATACCCTTACTCTACCCTCTACCACAGACATCCTTATAAAACAAAATTCTAGTCATTACTCGTTTTCATGAATTCTATCATTTATCTGCTTCACACATGCAATTTTTGGAAATATTCACTATTGGCCAGCTACTACATGTCAACACTGAATGAGACAAAGAAGGGTTTCGCCTTGTCTTCCAATGTTTGATGGCTTTTCACTGCCCAAAGATGAGATTTGTTAGCTGAGCATTTTAAGACTTGACTTTATAATCTAGGTCCAATTATTTTATCTCATCTCCTATTCTGTAGGATCTACAGAAGCCTTGTAGTCTTATCATGTCTTTGGTGCCTTGTGGGGCTGTCCCCTTCATCTTGGAGACATTCTTCTGTAACCTTAAACACACAAAGACCAAGAGGTCAGCTTCAGAGTTAGAGTCACTCCTGTCTGCCTGAATTACATAATAAAATATTATGTGTAAATTAAAAACCCAGATGTCAATCACCATGCTTAGGTATAGAGACATTCAAACATCCATCAGTGACTTCAAAAGGTAGAAAGGAAACTGATCTTTGAGATGATGATACAGCTCAAGTTGCAAGGGCTGCAAATGCTTGCCTCTGCCTCTCATCTGCCGGAATTCCTTGGCAAGGAGACATTTCTTAAATTCACTTTGGGGCAATTCCTGTAATTAGAGCTGCTGGTAATTAAAAAGCTGATTCAAGCTACTGTTAAATTAACCATTTCCCCCTTAAATGAAAGGTTTGGGTCAAACTGTCAGTGGTTAAGCTGTTTAATTAGCCAGTTGTTTTTATTGTAAAATGTGTAAGTGTGAAAGCCTCTTATTGCCAGTAAATTCAACTGGCTTCTTTCTCCCTACTTTGTGTCATGTCATGAAACTGGACTTCCTGCTGTCTCAGTAACACCCCAGCCTCCTGGGAGGAAAGGTCACCCTTCACTGACAGACACAAACCCCTTGTTCCACATTGAAAATCATTCAGTTGCCACAGTTGTAAGATGTAAATCCACACTGACTTCTCCCCTTTCCTCTGTCTACACCACTGACAACTGTCCTTCAGAATTTTTGTTTACTAACAGGAAAACCTGTCCTGTCAATCTAGGATAAGAATAAACAACTTTGTTTTAATTATTTCTCTTTAGAAATTGGAACAAGCATTTTCTGCAGAGCTATGCAGGTAGAGAAAGGAGATGAAACTGAAACAGCCAAGAATCTAATTACAGGATATTCTCTCCATTTAATAGACTCAAGTTCCTCAAGGACAGAGAAAATGTTAGCACCTAGCAAACAATATATGCTCAATGTGTATTTAAAAAAAAAAAACCAAAACAACCAAAAATGGTTCTTTACATATTCTACCAAGTGATCTGCAATGTTTCTGGCAGCTGCTCACTTTGTTTTGTCAAAATATCTTTTTGTCCTCTTCTCAATGCTTCTTAGACTTGAATTTATCATATTTCCTTCTACCTTTTTGCTCATGCTGTGGTCAGAGCACGTTGAGCTCCCTTCATTTACCCTCTTTTTATACATTTACTTTAAACTACTATGTCTAAATAAATAAGAAAAAGAAAATGACCATAAGCAGGTCTTTCCTTGGACAGAGGCAGCTGAGATGGCACCCAAAGCCCATTGTTGAGTGGATAACTGGGGGTACAACAGGACACTGCTCCTTATTCTTCTGAATCATTATGAAGTAATTTTGAAATTGTATATAGCCTGGGTGGGCTGGAATTAGGTAAGCAGCAAAGGATGACCTTGAATGTTTGATCCTCTCACCTCCATCTCCCAAGTGCTGGTATTATAGGCACACAGAACTATGACTGGTTCAAAGGTGCTGGGGATTGAATCCAGGGCTTCATGCATGCTAAGCAAGCACTGTGCCATCTGAGCTACATCTCCAGCCCCAAAATGGAAAATATCATCATCATCATAATCATTATCATCATCTTGTCTGCCAGGTGTGATGACACATACCTATAATTCTAGCACACAGGAGGCTGAGGCAGAAGAAGTTCTTTAAGTTTAAGGACAATCTGGGCTATAAAACAAGTTAGAGGCCAGTCTTTGTCTCAAACTAATCTTAGGGTAAAGGATATTTTACTAAGCATGAATCAAAACTTAGAAATCAAAGATTAACATGTTTACCTATATGAAAATGTAAAACTTCCAGTCATCAAAAACAAAGTCATGGCACAGTTGACTGGAAAAGCATACAAAGCATATGAAATAGAAAAGTGCTAATTTGTCAAAAGTTTTCACAGGAGCTTAAGAGATGACTCCACAGTTAAGATCATTGGCTGCTCTTCCAGAGGACCCAGATCCAATTCCTAGCATCCACACAGCAGTTCACAACCACCTGTAATTCCAGCTCCAAAGGATCAATGTCCCTCTTGGGAGTTCTTTTATCACTTTTCCTTAATATGTGTATACTTAACCATGCTTTTAAAAAGTGCTGCAACCCTTTTTACAATTTTTATTTCTTTGAGACACACTATGTAGTCCTGGGTGACCTAGAGCTCTCTATGTAGACCAGGCTGCCTTCAAAGTTGGAGCAACTCTCCTACCTCTGCCTCTCAAGTGCTGAGACAATAGGTGTTTGATCATAGTAGTCCACCTGGTAATGTATGACCTTTTAAACTTTCTATACCTTTTTAGCTTTCAAAATAACTAATAAATTTACCTCCTGACAATTTTTTCTTGATTGATTTAGAATCAAACTTCTTAAAAGTAATGTTGGGCACAGAGATCCAATAGTGAGTTACAGTACTGAACTCGGGTCCTCTGCAAGAGCAGTAAGCATTCCTAACCATCCCTCTAGCCCCAACACAATAATCATATTTTCAGGATGGGGCGATAGCTCTGTCCATAAAGTGTTTGTCTGGCAAGCACAAGGACCTGAGTTCAGATGCCTAGTGTACACATTAAAAAAAAGTAAGCACTGGAGCACATCCCTCTATCCCTATGGTGGGGATGGGAAGGTGGAGACGGGAGGATCCCTGGGAGTTGGTAACCCTCAAGTCTAGCAGAAATCAGGGAGCTCCAGGTTA
This sequence comes from Cricetomys ansorgei, assembly GCA_026225945.1. Lineage (NCBI taxonomy): Eukaryota > Metazoa > Chordata > Mammalia > Rodentia > Nesomyidae > Cricetomys > Cricetomys ansorgei. The sequence continues at coordinate 5,971,505 of JAMJFZ010003206.1, forward strand.
AATGAGAGACCCTATCCTAAAAGTGTATACAAATCGAGGAAAACATCAACTTCTGGCATGTATACCTGGCACAAATACACACACACTCACATAAACATAAACAAATACACACTCACATAAACATACACAAATACATACACTCACATAAACATACACAAACACACACACACTCACATAAACATACACAAACACACACACACTCACATAAACATACACAAACACACACACACTCACATAAACATACACAAACACACACACACTCACATAAACATACACAAACACACACACACAGACATACACAAACACACACACACTCACATAAACATACACACACACACTCACATAAACATACACAAACACACACACACAGACATACACAAACACACACTCACATAAACATACACAAACACACACACTCACATAAACATACACAAACACACACACACTCACATAAATATACACACACACACTCACATAAACATACACAAACACACACACACAGACATACACAAACACACACTCACATAAACATACACACACACACTCACATAAACATACACAAACACACACACACAGACATACACAAACACACACTCACATAAACATACACAAACACACACACTCACATAAACATACACAAACACACACACACTCACATAAACATACACAAACACACACACACTCACATAAACATACACAAACACACACACACTCACATAAACATACACAAACACACACATACTCACATAAACATACACAAACACACACACTCACATAGACATACACAAACACACACATACTCACATAGACATACACAAATACACACTCACATACACATACACAAATACACACACACTCACACAAACATACACAAACACACACACACTCACATAAACATACACAAACACACACACACTCACATAAACATACACAAACACACACTCACATAGACATACACAAACACACACACTCACATAGACATACACAAACACACACACTCACACAGACATACACAAACACACACTCACATACACACACACACATAAACATACACAAACACACACACTCACATACACATACACAAATACACACACACTCACACAAACATACACACACACACTCACATAGACATACACAAACACACACATACTCACATAGACATACACAAATACACACTCACATACACATACACAAACACACACACACTCACACAAACATACACAAAGAAGCTGGTAGTTGGGGATACTTAGCTTTGAGTCCACTACTAAAGCAGCGCCTATCCACTTCTGTAGCTGTTCTGATTATTAGCATATTCAAAGAATATTTAAGCCTGAGGCAGGAGAATCTCTAACTTTAAGCCCAACCTAGACAACACAGTCAGGCTCTGTCTCAAAATAATAAACAAGCAAGTAATAACCACAGACTAAGGAAATGGTAGAGTTGGAATCCAAACTTACTACAGGGCTCTGCTCTAACAGCTTCACGTTCTTGTCCATGGTTCTAGCCTCTGTAAGGGAAGGATCTGATCCCCACTACCTCCTAAAAGATACATTCGGTGTTCCAGACAAAACGATTGTAGAGTGCTAGCTAGAGGGTCATTTGCAGAAAGCAGACCATACCAAGAAACAATCACTTACCTGCAGAATAAATAGGATTCTCACCCAAAATTTTGAATCTAAAAAGAGAAAATATGTTGAATATAATTAGTTATTCATGTTTATTTGCAAAATTATGATAGCCTTTATGTTCTATATTAGAATATGCTAACAGTAGATACTTCTGTACTCTCTCCCTCTACAAACATTAGTAAGGGCCTACCATATATCATCATGATATATATAATCATAAATAGAGAGTGGTCCTGAGAATGTAAACTAAACACAGTCTCTCTTATGAAGTCTGGTATGGTAAATGTAAACAAATGAGAGCCATGAGACAGTACTGATTCAGAACAGAAACATGTACAGGAGTCAAAGGAAGTTTGGTCTTTTCAATCAGGGAGGTAGAAATAGGAAATGGAATTATCTAAACTGAGTTTTTTAAGATTAGGAACTAGGGGATGGAGGTTAACAGCCCTCTTCTGGCTTCCCTAGGCAACAGGCATGCACATGGTATACATATATACATGCAGACAAACTACTCATATACATAAACATTTTTTAAAAAGTTCTTTCTCAGCAAGGTGAGGATGGTGACACAAGCCTTCAGTCCCAGCACTCAGGAGGCAGAGGCAGACGAATCTCTGAGAGTTCGAGAACAGCCTGGTTTACAGAGTGAGTTACAAGACAGCCTGAATTACAACAGAGAAACCTTATCTCAAAAAACAAGACAAACAAACAAACAAAAATAAAAATAAAAAATAAAAAGTTCCTTCTCTTCTGGTCCCAGGCACTTCAGGAACTGCAGGATACCCATGCAGACACGGCCACGTCCAAGAACAAAATTACACACAACCAATCCTGAAAATGGCACAGAACTGGCATGAAGAAACCCCAGTCACAAAGACATGAATCTCATAAAGAGGTCAACCCCAAGTTCCTGAGAAATATACACTTTGCCAAGAAGCACAGAAGATGCAGGCAAACAATGCAAAGGCAATGAGTGCACACTCAGAGGCCACTACGGCCCTTGTGAAGCCTAAGGCTTAGATTAGGCCCAAGATGCCAAAGCGCCCCAGCTGCAAACTCATCATTGCCCACCCCAAGCTTGGGGAGCGGACTTGAGGCTACATGTCCAAGGGTCATAGGCTCTGTCACCCAAAGTCTAAGGTTCAAACTACCACAGAGGCCGCAGTTCCAGCTCAGGCTCTCAAAGGTGCCCTGGGAAGGCGATATAAAAAGGGTTTCTATCTGTCAATACAGAGACAGATGGACTGGTGTGACACACCTACATGCAATTTGCAGATGGTCAGTGCCCTATGTTGTTTTTACCAAGAAACTTGAGACAAGATCTACTAAAAAAAAAAAAAAAAAAAAAAAAAAGGAAGAAAAAAAGTTAAAAAATAAAAGTGACTATGGACTGGGGTGTAGCTCAATGGTAGAGGAGTTGCCTAGCATGTCCAAAGCCCTGGGTTTGATCCCCTCATACTGCAAAAACCAAGAAAAGGAGGAGAGGGAACAAGGGAAGAGGGAAACTGACCTCAATTACTTAACATGACAGGAAAAGAATTCAGGCAGAAGTATGAAAAGATATTTGGAAAACAGCAAGCCACAGGATATGAGTAGAACTTCACTTGGAGATAAGAAGACAGGGAAAAGAATTAAGGCTGGGGAAGTATTCAAGAGCCAGGTCGTGAAGAACCACATAAGCTGCAGTATGTTTTTATCCTGTGTAGGCAATGGAACACTCCTGGAAGATTTAAGCACAGAAGTGAATGATCAAGCCTGAGTGTTAGAATCTCAGCAACAAGTCAGAGGCGACATGGGAAGAAGCAGAACTGGAGAGATGGGCATTAAGCCTTGCAATATTAGTGTAGAGCGGATGGAGAGAAAGGGACAGCAACAAGAGCCAGGCTGCACAGGGGAGCCGGAGAGCAGGAGGAGAATCAGATGGCTTTGGTCCAGCTCACCAGGTAACTGGAGTACTCTCATTTCTCACTCTGAGCAGCTTTGAAACTGAACTGTGGTGCAGGCTTGAGGAAAGCAGATCTGTGATGGAACGCTGACTGAACCATTTCTAAACTGTGACAATTAGGCAAGATGTCTGATGTCACTGTAACTCAGTTACTTCATCTTTAAAATACAGGCAATAATAGGCAGTCTCATGGGACCGTAAATGCTATCTTAAACAGAGCCAGTTTCCTGTTTTGTGAAATGATGGCATTTGTATTTGTTCTATAATATTTTTGTGAAGGTTAGAGATAAGATGTAAAATGCCTTGGTCTCATTGCAAGTGTTTATCAAAATAGATAAATAACTATGGGAAAATATATTGAAATGGAAAGAGAATAAAAAAGAGAAAGTCTTCAATAAATATGACAAAAAAAAAACCACCTTGGGTTTGAAACCTAATTCTAATTTATATAAGGAATATAACTTTAAGGCAATAGATTTACTCTCTTTCTACTTCAGTTATTAAGGGTTGTAGACAAGGATAGCGATTATAGAGTTTAGCTTGAGATGGTGTAACGATTAGTGTTCGTATCAACTTGACTGGATTTAGAACTACCCAGGAGGCACATGTCTGGGCACATTTATGAAGACGTTCCCAGGAAAGACTGACCCTGCATATGGATGGTACCACCTATGGGCTGAGATCCCAGGTTGAATAAAAAAGAAACAAGTAAGCCAAGCATCTTTCATCTCTCTGATTTCTGACTGTGGATACAGTACAACTTCTGCTCCTGAGGCCACACCTTCTCCACCGTGGTGAACTGTACAAACTGTAAACCAATCATTACTTGGTAACAACACTAAGACTGCAGCTAATATAGATAGTTTACCATTTGAGAATTTTGAGCAGAAGAGCAGTGTAATTGAATATATTTTGAAAGAATCACTCCAATTTCAGTATGAGAGAGGGAAAAAGTAAACATGGAGAGATGAGGAGTCGATTCCCCAAGGTTTAGTGAAACAGAAAGGCTGAAAACTGGAGATAAGAAATGGTCTGAGTCTGCATATGTAACAGTGGAGCCAACAGGCTCTGTTGATTAACTGTGTGGAACAAGAAATAACAGTATCAAGGGTAACTCCAAGGCTTTGAGCAATGGGATGAATGGAACCAACTCTGTCTGAGAATGGTGAAAGAGCAACATGGTAGGGAATTAAAATTTGAGATGCTTTGCAGACACAGCGGACATGAAGAAAGAAATGTCTGTGTCAGCTATGGAGCTACTGTTAGCTGTTTTGGTCACTAATATGCTTACCTTAAAAGGGAAAAGGCTTGCTTAGAAACGGTATGGCTCCTCAGGCCCAGTACCTACAAGAAAACAGCCATGTGAGGACCTTAACCTTCCAGAACACCAAGCACCTGTCCTCATATGGGAACCCACAGTATACAAAACAAAAAGTAACAAAAAGTAGGGTTCTTACCTAGCAAACACCTAATGCACAAGCAAACCACAGTTTTCTTACTCTGCCATTACAGAAAAATGCTTAAAAAAACAGAATCCCCACTGGGCTATGTTGGTGCACATCTTTAATACCAGCACTCAGGAGGCAGAGGCAGGAGGATCTCTGAGTTTGAGGCTAGCTTGGTCTACAGAGTGAGTTCTAGGACAGCCAGGGCTACACAGAGAAACCCTGTCTTAATAAACAAAACAACAAAACAAACAAAAAGAATCCCTCTCCCATAATTTTTCATCCTATTTCGCTTTTCCATCTTGATATATTTTTCCTAAGGTCAAGCAACAAATATTATATATCTGCCATTCACAGCATAGTTAAGAGGAACTTTCCTAAGTATTCTTTAATTCTCAAACACCGCAAGATAATTTTTGGCAAGTAAATCTCAGAGAGGCTTTATTTTTTAAAAGTTTCAGCTCCTAAGAGGCTAAGAAGACTGCCTCACCTCAAACGCTATGCCTCTCTTGCAGCACACGGACGCTCTCAAGAGCAACAGCAATAATCATACTACCACAAGAGAGAAAACATAATGAGAGGGGCAACTGATATTTTAACCTCACTCTGCTCTGCTAACACTCATCTGAAAGATCAGCATACTGTCTTACTAAGGAAGAATATGACATATAGAAGTTCTATAGACTAGGTAATAAATTCTAAATGCCTGTCCTTAAGATCCCATAACACACAGAGAAATTTCTGCTCAAATTTCAAATCTTTTGACATGTATATGTAAAAGCTTATTATGCAAAAACATAAAAAATCTGAGAAACTGTCCCAGTCAAGACTAGCCTAAGGAAATACGATGACTAAGTGGAATGTAATATCTGGATGGATCCTGGAACAGAAAAAAAAATTAGATAAAAACAAAAGAAACGTGAATAAAGTATGGGCTTTTGATAATAATAGTATATCAATTCTGGTTTACTAGGAAATTACATTACTAGCATAATTTTCCCATGTGTTTACTTATTTTAGGTAGGAGAATACATGTGGAGGTCAGAGGACAACTTGAAGAAATCAGTTCTCCATTTCCACCGCATGGATCCCAAGAATCAAACTCAGGTTATTTGGCAAGTACCTTGATCTCCTGGGCCAACTCATTGGCCCTGAAATGTTAATAATAGAGACTAGTAGGGCTTATGTGAACTTTTTGTGCTATTGGCACTTTTTTTTTTTTTGTAAATTTAAAGCTATTCTGAAACAGTAACTTATTTATTTATTTACTTATTTATTGTTATTGTTATGCTGCTAGAAAACAAATCCAGGTCCTTGTGCACTTTACTACCACAAAGTTTCTTTTTAAAAAGCCTCCTAAGTGTCAAATACTGTGTTGCATATTAAAAGGAATATAAAAATGAAATGTAACAAATACAATGAACTTTAAAAGCAATACATTAAGTGAGGCAAGCAAGCCAGTCACAAAAGACCAAGTATTACATGATTTATTCCCTTTCTTTGAAATATCCGAGTAGGCAAATCATTAGGGAAAGGAAGTAGATTAACTGTTGCCAAGCTGGGGGTAAGGATGACAGCTAAGGAGTATAGGTTTGTTCTACGGGTGATGGAATGCTATGCTTACATCAAACAGCTCAAAGAAGCCACAGGCTTTATATGATGAAATATACGTCATGAACAGCAACAGCAAGACATCCTGGGGAGAGGGTTGGAAGTCCTGAGCTTTTGCAGGTTACAGACCTTCCTAAAGGTCTGTTCAAAATCAAGGCCCACTGTAGTAGTACATTGCTGCTCCTGGGAAAGCTCAGCAAGAGAGACAAGGAGGCATATTCATATCTGCAAACTCTGCCAGACCTCAGCAGAGGGAACCACCGTCATGGCAAGAGCCGTCCTGGACAGTGGAACCCTGAGCATCTGTGCTCAGGTGTTTTATTGTTTCAGAATGCCTTAGGTATAAACCATAAGCAATTAAACAACCCCCACAGAAATCCAACACTGCAAACAATACAAAAATGCCAAGACCTAGGCTAGCCCCTCACCCAATAGTGCACAAAAACAATTATTTTAAACATAACTAAAAATAAACTTCCACAACAGCCCATCTTCCAAGACAAGCACTGAAAAGGTACTGCTATACAAATGGTTTATGTGCTACCTCACGAGATTCACTGAAACAATTAATATCATCCAATGACCTCTATGCTAAGCAATCCTCAGGGGTGAGGTTCATGTCCTGCTCCTCTGGGGTATATTGTACACAATCAAGTTTTGTTTGGGGGAAAATTCAGAAGGAAATGAATCGTCATTCTTGCATTCATATATTATTCATCCATATCTATTTCATTGAATGCCTATTCTGGGTCTAAATCACAGTACAAGACATTACTAACCCTATTTTATAATGCAGAAAACGGATACTAAATCTACCACAAGTCACATAGTAACCCCCCAAAACTAGCATAGGATTTGGGGTCTCTTGGCTCTAAAGTCCATAATTTCTCCACTGTTCTAGACCTCTTCTCCCAAATGAAGAGGTGGTCCTTAGTGGTACATCATCAGAGGGAGGGCTGATGAGACGGCGCAGTGGGTACCTGATGACCTGAGTTTGATTCCTGGAACTCCCAGTGGAAGGAGCAAACCAGCTCCTGAAAGTTGTCCTCTGAGCTCCACATGCACGCTGTGGAATACACACACCTGTACTCACACACATACACCTCACATGCATACACACTAATAATAAATAACATTTTAAAAATTGGGGAGGGAATATCACATTTAGGGATGATCTCTTAAAGAATGCGAGACCATAAAGATTAAGAAGGTTATGTAGAGAAAGAACAAAGGGGAAAATGCAGAGAGGATCTTTAAAAGTACAATTACATCTCATTCTATTATAAGAGACTAGGTAGCAGACTAGAGAGATGGCTCAGTGGTTAAGAGCACTTGTTCATGCAGAGGACCCAGGTTTAATTCCCAGCACTCACATACTCCTGTTCCAGGGGATCTGATGCCCTCTTCTGACCTTCATAGGTAGCCAGGCACACATGTTGTACACACATATGCATTCAGGCAAAACCCTCATAATAAAATTAAAATGAATAAATTCAATTGTAAAAGTTTTTAAAAACTGAATAAAGTGTGAATATAATATGTTTATTGGCCAGAATAGAGCTTTTGGAGAGCTCAAGATGGCTCCTCTATCACTGGCCACATACCTCAAAATTTAAAGCAGATAACGCAAAGTTCTCTCCTGGCCCAAGATCCATTCAATGACAAGTGGAATAGAAATCAGAGTGAACAGAACACATTTTTAAATGGGTCACTTCAAATAGAGGAGGCACTGGGTGGAAAGAAAAATCTGGATGAGACTGCTTTCTCTTTATTTTAATTGTTCAGAATCCCGAGTCTCTACAATAGCTAAGGATTTAATTATCTAAAAGTCAGACTTAAATAGTTGACAACTTTCTGGAAGACATTCAAATTGTGGTATGAACTCCTCGGCTCTGGGAAATGTGCTTTCTTTTTCCTGCAATGCCTGGCATTATTTATCAGGACAAAAGTAATCTATTTTGAGACTGAATCCACAAATACTCCCCCCTCGACTCCCCGCCCAGGCCAATCAGCAGATGAACAGCTCTAGCTCTGTAAACAGAAGAGGAGGGTAATAACACCAGCAAGTGAATGAATGGGGACACAGCTGCTGCAATGGGTTACAAAAATACTTGTCCCATGAGCTCTGGAGCCAGCAACCAAGAAAGAAGTACATAGTTACCAAAGAAACGGGCACAGGGAAAAATCCATTATAGTAAATGAATACCTTCAAATGACAGAGACTGGGTTGGGATGTGAATGCAATGGTTCAGGGCCCTAGGTGAGCAAATGAGAGCTGTTTTGTGTTTGTTTGTTTTAGTGTTTTGAGACAGGGTCTCTACATAGCCCTGGGTGTGGTGGAACTCACTGTGTAGACCAGGCTGGCATCAAACTCACAGAGATTGCCTGCCACCATGCCCAGCTGAGAACTGTTATTAAAAATTTTTTAATTTTGTTTGTGTATTACTACTAAAGGATCATTGACTGAGCACTCTTCTGTGTCAAGCACTCTGTATATTCTAATCTTTACTCTGACTCTCTGTTAGAGGCCCTTTTAAGACACCTGCCTCAAGCTGGTGAGATGACTCATCAGGTAAAGATAATTGCCAAGCCTGACAACATAAACACAATCCTAGGATCTATATGGCAGGAGAGAAATTGTGCCATGGCACACATGTGCCCCCCCACACATAAAATAAATACATTTTTTAAAAAAATATAACTGCCTCTATTTTATGGAAGAAAAAAACATAGGTTTACATCAACTGACTCAACTTATAGGTTTAGAAATAGATACAAACCCAGGTCTGATCATGTCTAATACCCATGTATTCCATTCCACCATACTACCTGTCAAAACTTAAAACAATTTATACTAGTGAAATGTATACATTAATACTAGCTTTATAATAATCTTGTCATTAAGAATGGCCATATATCTAACATCCTCTCCTTTAATCCTCACAACCACTCTGTGGGGTGGATATTTTTACCCTCGTTTATAGAGAAGAAAACCATAAACACACACACACACACACACACACACACACACACACACGGGATCAAAGCCAGGAAGGTGAATTAAAATGTGTAATATAAAGGCAGGCATTGTGGTACAGGCCCTAATCCCAGTGCTGGAGGTGGGCAGGGGGCAGTAGCAGATGGATCTCAGTGAGTTTGAAGCCAGCCTGGTCTATGTAGAGAGTTCCTGGCCAACCAGCGCTACATAGTGAGATTCTGTCTCAAAAAGGAAAAGTCTAATCTTGACAGCTAACAAGTGTTCTAGGTGACACCACAATTAGGGCTCTTTTCTCTAGCAAAGTGGTTCTCAACCTTCCTAATGTTGCGACCTTTTATTACAGTTCCACATGTTGTGGTGTCCCCCTAGCCATAAACTTATTTTCATTGCTACTTCGTAAATCTATGAATCACAAAGTAAATATGTGATAAACAGATGGTCTTAGTTACTCCTGTGAAAGGGTCATGACCCACAAGTTGAGAACTGCTGCTCTAGCATATTCTCTTGATACAAATCAAGTTCTACTCTTACATGATGGCCCTTATTCTCTTTCCTGGGCTAAATAATATCCTGACATGCATTCCAGTTCTTACAAAAGAAATTCTTTTTTTATTATTTTTATTGTTTTGATGTTTGTCACATGTATGCAGTTCCAATAGAGATCAGAAAAGAGACTGGGGTCCCCTGAAGATTAAGTTACATGATGTTGTGAACCTGTATCTAGAAGAGCTGCAAGTGCTCCGAACCACTGAGCACCTCTCAGGAAGATTCTTTTCACACTGGTGTCCCTGAGAAGACCAGTTCTTGCTTGGATTCATCCATCAGAAATTTCAAGTTGGACTGAGTGAAATGACACATACCTATAGACCGAACTACTTGGGGAACTGAGGCAGGAGGACCACTTGAACCTAGAAGTTCAAAATCAGCCTGGACAAAAAGTGGGATACCATCTTAATAAAACAAAACAAAGTAGACAGATTCAAAAGAAGAGGAAGGGGAGAGGAAGTAACAACAAAGAATCCCAGAAGCTCCATGTTCTCCTCGGGGCTGACAGTATTCCCATCCATAACAATGCATCTGCTACTTAAATACATCCTAGTTCAGAAATGAAACATTTACAGACACCTCTAAATGAAAGGTCTCTCACCCAAAAAATCCAAACCAACCTCCCTATGCCTTCCATTGTTTGAATCTAGTCTCCCACTCTGGTATAACATGGAAAAAACGCAGTCCTTATTTTTCATACTAGTACCTAATATATTTGAGTACAATGATCAATGCTTTCAAGTTTTCTTCTCCTAAGTTCTCTTAAAAATTGCTCTTGTTTTTAGTGTTTCTTTTGGCTACAATCTTCTAACATGATTGTATTGACTCTCAAAAATCTATCTTCAGGTAGGTCATTAGGAACACAAATTTTATTACCACTGACATTTGAATTTCCACATCTTATTCTGTCTGCTAGGATTGCTTAATAATATGTGAAAAACAAATTAAAAAACTATACAAATGACTACTAAATACCAACATTCTTATTAGCACCATCCTTCATCCCTTACAAATTACTCACTCCTACTTACAGTAGGCTCTATCATATTTTAGGGGGCGTTTTCTTGTTCTTTTTTTTTTTTTTTTTTTGAGATAGGGTTCAAGTAGCTTAGGCCAGCCTCAAACTCCATCTGTGTAACTATGACTGACCTCGAACTCCTGATCCTCTTACCTCAGCTTCCCAAGTTCTAGGATTAAAGACACAACCCCAATGCTTGGCCTTAATGCCAGCTTTCCCTGGACTCTTCTGGAGTATCTGTAGTTGGGAATCACATTCCTTGAACTCTGATCCTCTTTTTCAGCATTCTTTGGAAGGAAGACAAACAAAGCCAGAGAATATAAGGGGATGTTAAAGTTGGCTTATTTCTATTATCCTTGCAGCAGTGAGTCCTTTCATAAAGGATGAAGTGAGAAACTCAAATTTAGAGACATTCAAGGGTAGTCCCATATCTATAAATGGCAATGACCATATTGATTTATACATACATACATTATGGAGATAAAGTCTCTATAATTAATGCCTAAAATAGAATCTCAATATGAAGAGGAAGAAAGAGAATACCAATAATCTAAGCAGCACAACACAATTGAAAAAGCCCAACTAACATCTGTTAAATTTGTTAAGGAAAGAGAAAAATAAGGACCATATTTAAGAATGGTGGTTTGTCTAGGTGCAGAGGTGCAGGCTTGTGATCCAAGCACTGGGCAAGCTGAGGCAGGAGAACTGTGAATTCAAGAGTAGTCTGGGCTACCTAGCGAGATCCAGTCTTTTTTATAAAAAGTCTGAAGGCTCATCTGGTTCTGCCAAAGAGTAACAACAACAACAAAATGGTTGGTTCATCTGGTTCTATGATTTTTAAATAAGGTTCTGTAAGCGAAAATGAAGTTAATCATCATATTCCTCTTATCACCAAGTAGCTTCATTCACATCCCAACCACTTTCAGCAAGGAAGGATTCTTAAAGTCAATTAAAACGTAAAAAATAAAATGACCTGCCCAAGGTCAGACTATGGGGGCTATATCTTGCCGTCCTTGCTGTATATTCTCCTTCCAAGACACTGGGCGGCCAGGGTGACAAGTGGAAGGGGCGTGGCGCGAGACAGCAAATTCGTCCTGGGCAGGGGGAGACTGACAGTGAGGCGCCGCAAGGACTGCTGGGAAGGGCCTGTTCTCAGAGTTCTAGGCCCGGATGTCAGCTCGCAGCCACCTTCCAGCTCTGTTTTCCCTTCCGCCTCCACAGCGCCTTACGTGCGTGGACTCTGCGTTACCTTTCCCAGGGTTCCACTCATTCTTGACTAGTGCGGCTTCTGAGCAAACTGAAGATCCGCCCCAGCATCCACGACCCCTGGGCTTCAGAAATCGCGGCCGGAAAGGGCTTAATTAGGTCCGTCGACAAAATCAGACCGAGATTCTCTGTACTCCCGCAGCATCTTGGTTCCGGAAGTTTTTAAAACCCAAGTAATAGAAATCTCAAATTCCACTGTCGCTCCAGCTCCTGTCACCTTCCCGGTGATGTCAATGGACAGTGTTAGTTGCCACTTTTGTGTTACACGAGTACTTTTTACATAATTTTGGTATCTCCCCGATGAGACTTTATTATTTACTGTCTCTTCCTTATATTTGATTGAATTCCTTTAGGACACAGGTCGTGTCTGGTTAGTTCCTTCCAACCTCTAGTACAGAACATGGACATCTTATAACCTCGACTTCGGAGCTGATTAACCCCATGTGAACCTTCTTAACGTTTCATTTCCTCATAGTAATTGAGAATAATTATCTTTTATTGAGTGTCCATTGTGTGTAATACTTTGTGCTCAGTACCTCAGTTTATTCTTTACAAGCCTCCTAGAGAGATACTGCTCGATTTTACAGATAGATATTGAGGAATCAAGAGGTTAAAAGACTTGTCAGGGATTAATAAACTGAGAGCTGAATTTCAAGCAGTTTGGTTTATGTGAAATATTTTTCCTCTGACAAACCCCTTCTTACATGAGATAATGTCACTGTACCAATTCATTTATTTACAAAATAAAAAGAACCTTATTTTGTTTTGAGTCAGGGCCTCTCAGTGTAGATCAGCTTGGCCTTGAATTCGTTTTTGCCTCCAGGGTGCTTTGATTACAAGCTTAAGCCACCACACCAAGCTACCAACAATTTTCTTAGCGATACTTTTTGCTAGTCCTTTGATAGAATCCTGGGAACACAAAAATGAATATTCTATGGTTCCTGCCCTTTGTACAGCAATAAGACATTCAAGTTTACCAAGTAGGTATATAAACTCTGTGTGCAGAGGGAGTACATGAATACATAATAAAATCAGTATTGGGTGAAATAACAAATGTGCAGTGATTTCTTTTTATTATTTATTTGCTACTGTTGCTGTTCTGAACATGATAAATATGAGTTAGGCTTCATCAGCATGTGGTTTGTTGTCAGCATTCCTTCCAAATTCCTAATGTTTCATCTGTGCTTCCTAAAATGAAATTCCAAAGAGCTTCCAACATCTGTATAGATAAATCTGTTTCTCCCATCTGGGGCAGAAGACAAGGAAGCTATTATAGTCAATTTTATGTGCCAACTTTACCGAGCAATGTGGCAACCAGATAGTTGGTGAAGCATTACTCTGGGTGTTTCTGTTATGATGAGATTTGTGTTGGGATGAGATTAACATTTCAACGAGTAGAAGAAATAAAGCAAATTGCCCTCCCTAATGTGAGTGGACCTCATCCAGTCAGTTGAAAGCCTAACTAGAACCAAAATGATGACCTTCCCTCAAATAAAAGATTTTTTTTTCTGCTTGATGTCCTTTGACATGGGATAGCATTTGTTCCTGCCATCCAATTCAGGTTGAAACATAAGAACTTTTTAATTCTGGAGTTTGCCAACCTTCAGAGAATAACTACATTTATCAATTCTCATAGTTATCAAGCCTTCTAATTCTACTGAGTCTCTGACTTGCTAAATTCACCCTACATATCTTGGGACTTCTCAACTTCCATAATAATATCAGCTGATTCCTTACAATAAAACCTCAATAGGTATATGATAGATAAGTATACAGATACATAGGTACACGTTTACACACACACACACACATACACATAAATAGGTATATATTCATACCTATCCCCTTTAGCTTTGTTTTTCTGGAGAACCCCAACTAACATAAGATTATTTAAAGACAAGTTCATGGCTAAATGATGAATTGAACATAATGCATTTCACATAGTAGTCACTCAATAGAAGGTAGCTATTCTCAGTTATTATTAGGCAATTGAATGTCAGAGTGATTTGTATAGAGTTGATCCAGCTCTGAAAATTGAGGTTAGAAGTTAGATTTATAGATTTATCCTTTGTTGGATGCTTAAATGAAACAATCAGTCAGGATTAAGTCTTTAAAATCTTTTACAGATTGTGAGCTCCCAAGGACAGGTTGTATCTTAATCTTTGCATCCTCAGCATTTATCCAGGATTGGTTTATGGTATATGTATCTGATGAACTGCTTAGATGCTGGGGTTTTGTTGTTGTTGTTGACATTTTGTTTTATTTAAGACATGGTCTCATGCATTCCAGGCTGGCCCTGAACTTGCTCTGTAGGTGAGGATGACCTTTAACGCCCCCTTTCTCTTCTTTCTCCTCCATATAACCCATTTCTATAATGTATTTCTTGTTTACATCTCCATAGGTGGCACAGTAGAGACATAGGAATGGGTGAATGTGCATAGAATAGAGATTCAGGCACAATCCTTCTCTGTCATTTATCCACCATGTGTTTTTTGAAAAAAGGAGAGTGGTTGCCGGCAGTGGTGGTGAACACCTTTAATCGCAGCACTCGGGAGGCAGAGGCAGGTGTAGGCCAGCCTGCTCTACAGTGTGAGTTCCAAGACAGCCAGAGTTGCAACAGAGAAACCCTGGAGGGGAGGTGGAATTTTAAGAGACTTCCAAGTTTGGCTAAAAAGTAAACAGAGAGAAAACTGGTGAGAAAAGAGATTAGAGAGACAAGACAGCATCAAATTGTGAAGTACAGACCAAAGGATTGGAGAGGATTTTGATTAAGACTGGTGAAGAGTTAAATAACGGAGGAGAAAGTAGAGACAAAGAGTCTAGCTGGAAGAGTAAGGTGATGATTTAAACGAGATGCCGAGGTATCAATATCAGAGTTGCTACAGGTAAAATAGGCAGACTTTGGTGTTAGGAGAGATATGAGCAATGAAGGACATTCTGAGTTATACTCTGAGCTGAATATTAAGATCACTCTTCAAGTTAGTAGTAGATAAGCCAGTTTGGACCAATGGATGGCTCAGTAGGTAAAGGCACTTGCTGCCAAGCCTGACAACCTGAATTCCATCCCTGGGTCCTACATTGTGTAAGGAGAAAACTGATTCCTGCAAGTTGTTCTCTGATCTCCATATTAGCACTGTGGCATACGCACTTATGAGTGCGCTCCTGCACACACACACACACACACACACACACTAATTGTAACAAAAAAAGTCTTTAAAAATTAACTTTGATTTTAAAAAGAGAGAGAGTTTAAAGTCATCATTGGTCACATGAGCTTGAATCCATCCAGAGCTACATGGGACCATGTTTTGTTTTGTTTTAAAAAAGGAAAGAAAACTAGTTGTACAAATCTCTTTCTTCCTTAATGACACACTATTCTTCATGCTGCCTCCAAGGTTATTTCTAAACACAAATGTAACCATGCTATTTATTGGCCCAAGGTTGTCCAGTAACTCTCAACATTTATAGAATGCTATCCAACAAAAAACTATGTTTATGTTCTATATCTGCTCAGCCCACCAGGTATCTACCAGCCACATGTAGCTACTGAGCACTTGAAATGTGACTTAGGGGCTGGATTCTAACTTAATCTAATTTTAATGTAAATGTAAATATCAAGTGGATCCCTATATACATTATAGGACCAAATCCAAACTTCTAAATATGCATGCCAAATCCCAGAAGGATATCTTCATATATCTATAACCAGAAAATTCCTACATATTCATCATTTTTAGATATTGACTTGCTTTGTGTCTGGCCTCTAAAATTTAAGATTTGGGCTGGGGTGCAATTTAGTTGGTAGAGTGATCATTTAGCATGCATAGAGTCCTGAGTTCTGTCCACAGCATCACACAAATGAGGTATAGTGGCTCATACTTGCAATCCCAATTCTCAGGAAACAGAAGCAGGAGAACCAGAAGTTCAAGAACATCCTCAGATACATAACAAATTTCAGGCCACCTTGGGATACATGAAACCTTGTCTCAAAAAATAAATGAATGAAGGGGCTGGCAAGATGACTTAATGAGTAAATGCGCTTGATGCCAAACCTGACAGCCCGAGTTTGAGCCCCAGAATCCATGTGGTGGAAGGAGAGAGCCTGAATACAAAAAGTTGTCCTCTGACCTCTACACACACACACACACACACACACACACACACACACACACACACACGCCTGTTGCAGAAGTTTAGTTTTAGTTATGTTTAAAATGGTTGTTTTGCACATTGTTGGGTGAAGGACTGCCTAGGCCTTGACATTTGTATTGTCTGCAGGTGTTGAATTTATGTGAGGGATATATGATTGTTCATGATCTACACGTGCTATCAATAGAACACCTGGGAAGCTTAGGCATTAATAAAAAACCCCTGAGAGGAGATGCTCAGAGTTCCACTGTCCAGGATGGCACTTGTCATGATAGTGGTTCCCTCTGCTGAGGTCTGGCAGGGTTTACATCAATGAAAATGTCTCTGTGTGTCTCTCTTGGTGAGCCCACACAGCAGCTAACAACTGCAAATGGTGTACCAATGTGGGGCAATGACATCACATCTGCCACATCCAATATGGAGACAAGGAGGAAAAAGAAAACCCAGATCTCACAGAGTCCTATTTTTGTTTTTTTGTTTTTGTTTTTTTCCTGCAAACCTGACCACAAGCGATACTGATGAGGCGGTCCTGACAAGATACATCTGCTATGGTGATGGAACTCCACCCATGAGAGAACCCCTCCTGCAGACAAAGTTACCAGTGTTTTTCCTGCAAACTGTATCTTAAAATCTGGGAAGTTTTTCTTCAGGATCAGCACACAGAAGCTGTCTTCCAGAACTGGCCAAGGTTCTATCTCTTGCTGGTAACCAAATTTGGTACTGTAAGGGTCACACAGGTGGTACTGGTTTTGAAGGCATAAAGGGGTCATGAAGAGCAGCCAAGGCTTGGCACCATAAAGAGAGGCCAGGAAAGGCTATTGGTAAAATTTCAGCCTCAGGGGCAGTTGAAAGCCAGGACTAAAGTGGTCATGAAGAGAAGTTGAGGATCAGAACCATGAAGAGAGCCTATGAGAGGCTATTGGTGAAAGTGCAGCCCAGTTGCAGCATGGGACCCCAGTGTTTTGACAATGCCAGTACCATGGGATGACCACCAAGGACAGCAGCAGCAGTGGAGGGGAGCCAGCCAGAGCCTGGAGGACAAGCTGTGTGTGCTGCAGAGGTCAGAGCCAGAGAAGTGATCCAAGCCCTTTGGAGGAGCCCAGATCATGAGAGAATTCCAGATAATTGGACATTGATAATGTTTATCTGTTGTCCAAAGATATTGTGAAAAGCTTGATCGATATTTGGTTTCATTTGTGATAGTTCCTCTTATAAATAGTTTTGCTAGTGTAGTGTTAAATTGTGTTATAAAGATAAAGCAATTTTTATTATCTTATACAGAAAGGGGGAATGTTATAGAAGTTTATTTTTAGTTATGTTTAAAATGGTTGTATTGTGCATTGTTGGGTGAGGGGCTGCCTAGGCCTTGGCATTTGTATTGTCTGCAGGTATTGGATTTATGTGGGGGGATGTTTGATTCCTTACAATCTGCATGTTCTATCAATAAAACACCTGAGGAGCTTAGGTATCAGTAAAAAACTCTGAGAGGAGATGCTCAGAGTTCCACTGTCCAGTATGGTACTTGCCATGACAATGGTTCCCTCTGCTGAGGTCTGCCATGGTTTGCTCCTGTGAATATGCCTCCGTGTCTTCCTTGTGAGCCTACACAGTAGGAAACTATTACAATGCCCCTCCATATATGTACACAGAAAACTTAAATGAATAAATACGTAAATAAAAATGAAGGTTTCTTGGTGAATCCCAGACAACAAAGGCCACTTGCCATGAACATGTAGACTTATCTAGCCTCATTTCCCACACTTGTCAACATAAATGCTATTCCTCGGCCAAGCTGTTTTCCAAGCATAACACACTCTGTCACGTCCCTACTTCTTCACCTATAACATCCTCTGCCAAGACGCCATTTCCTTACTCACGTACCTGAAAAATCCCTACTTCTCTTTCAAGACACAAGTCAAACGCTGTCTTTCCAAGCTATAGTCTAACAGCCATTTCCCAGAATGGATGTGACCCCTTCTCTGTATGTTCTAGTGCTTTTTCCAATGTCTCTACACAATATGCTAGTAGTACACTGTTCATCTGTATATCTTCTCCATTGGATTGTCACACTTTTAGAGGAAGAATATTCTTCATTTTTCATAGTATCTTCAGCACTTGCCGTAGGCCACGGAGCATAATAAGGCTTCAACAAATGTTGAATAAAATTATATATATATATATATATATATATATATATATATATATATATATATGAATATTTTAAAGTTCTTAGATATAACCACAAGTTTTAGATTTTCCCAGGATCTTCAACCATATACAAGCACAAAAAATGTGGAGGGCTGGGTGGTGATGGCACCGGCCTTTAATCCCAGCACATGGGAGGCAGAGGCAGGCAGATCTCTGTGAGTTCGAGGCCAGCCTGGTCTACAGAGTGTGTTCCATGACAGCCAGAGTTTCAACAGAGAAACCCTGTCTGGAAAAAAGATTTTTAAATGCGGAGACTGGGGATACAGCTCAGCGGCACAGCACTCGCCTCGCATATGCAAGGCTCTAGATTCAATTCCCAGCACATAGAAAAAAGTGGCCTTTCTGAATTTATTTTTACAAGCTAGCTTTCCTTTAAAAGGCTCTTTTAAAATAAACCTGCTCTGGTCCTCAGCACAACCACATCAGAGAAAGCCTTAGGGAACAAAAGAACAAAGGGAGGCCCTGTAAAAGATGATGTTTCATCTCAAGTGAAACTTCCTTTAAAGCAGTATTTCTATGGCTACCTATAATAATAATAAAAAGTCTGCCAGTGGTGCCCCAAAGCTTAATTTATGGCTTTAGTGAAGATATATAAAGTAAGTTACCTCAGACTACAAACTAGATTAGCTGCAGTAAGGCTTTTCTGCTTCTATATTTTGGCACAAGGGAAATGGTACTTAAAAGGAAAATGTATATATAAAAGCTGAAATGGAAGAGGGTTGGCTAACTAGAAAAAGTCAGAAAGACAGCACTGACTCCCCAGCCTCCATTTTACCAGCGGTTTTCTGTTTGTTCAGGGTATGGCTGGGTGAGTAGTGATTACTTCACCCCAGAGAGAGACCTAAATGATGAAAGAGGCTGCAACAGGAAAGCTCCAGTGAGTAGTGGGATCCTAGAAACTTGTAAGGAGAAAGAGGGAGTGCAGAGGACCATTAGCCAGGAAGCTCTGAATGTACATCATAGAATAATCTTCCTAGATGACCAGAACCTGTGTTATAATTGATCAGCTCAACCTCCAGTGTGAGGACACTGAAAGAGTCCTGGCCACAACGAGCTCCTCCTGTAGAGGGATATAGGGGTACAGGACATCTGAGAGGCTGTCTCCATCTACCTTCCTCTCATCCGGTTCAGGCTGGCCTGCACTGAACCACTGATTGCACCTTACACATTACAACATAAGAAAATATTTCCTGCTGGATATGGTGGCTCATGCCTCTAATCCCAACATTTGGAAGGCAGAGGCAGGTAGGTCGCTGTGAATTTGGAGCAAACTTGATCTACATAATGAGTTCCATGCCAAAGCAAATATTCCTTACAAACAAAAAGGAATCATTTGTATTGCTGCTGCTATTCAAGGCCCCAAAGCCACATATATACTGTAAAATAGAAACATAAAAGGTCATTATCATACTACAGCAAACCACTCAGAGCCTCTAGTGTATATCACCTGTGTGACAGCCTAGAACTACATATCACCTATGCTACATCCTAAGTCTCAAAGACACAGGCTGTGTGTGTGTACGTGCGTGTGTGTGCGCGTGTATGTGTGTGTGTGTGCATGCGTGCGTGTGCGTTTCTGGGGATCCAACCCAATGCTTTGTGCATGCTAGGCAAGCATTCTACCACTGACCTCCAGCCCCATTATTTTAATTATGAGAGGCTGGAAAGATAGTTTTAATATAGTCTGTCTGGAAACAACTTGAAATATTCTATTTCCTGGTATTTTATGACATAGAAATTTTCTCATTTATTAAAAACCCATTGCCCAATGGAAGATGACTCTGAGCAAAGTGATATATGTATGAAAATATAATGAAACCCACTATACACAAAATAATTAAAACAAAAATATAATAGGAATAAAAGATAGGAGGATCAGGAGTTCAAGGACAAACATGAGTACATAGTGAGCTTCTGGCCAGACTGGGCTACATGAGATTCTATCTCGACAAAACAAAACAAAACAAAAAAATCACCCTGAGCTATCAGCTCCCTACCAGCTCACAGGACCACATAGAAGGAACTAAAGGTACTAAAAGTTATTTCTCTCCAGACAAATAAATAAACAAGCCCATGGGAAAATCCCCACTTATCTGCACACCATGGTGCATACCCATAGCCCCAGAAGCTGGGGAGACTGAGGCAGAGGGATCCTTTGAGTCCAAGAATGTGACACCAGCCTGAGAAAACCAGCAAGACCCTGTCTCAATAAGGGGAAAACAGTTGTGATGTAGTTCAGGAATAGAGTCCTTATTGAGCACCAGCAGGCACGGAATGCATGAGACCTTAGGTTCTATCCCCTACACCAAAGAAAAAAGAAAGAAAGCTCAGTCTCCTAACCTGCTTCCTGCCTAATCAGAAAGTATAGTGCAAGTCAAACTACCCATAGACACCTAGAAAACCCAGCAGGGAAGCTCTGAGCTCAAAATTGTTAATTCTTTCTTCCTGTGACTAGGAAGAGACTCAGTATAGCTGGGAGGGATGATATTTCTAGGTAAAAGACTCAGTTTTGAAAAGGTTCTGCTTGTTAGACACTCCTAATTTGGTGAAAATTCCCTTTTTTCTTCAAAGGTCATTACCATCCCAAAACATGACCATTTAGTTTCTAAAGATCCTTCTAGTCCAGAACTGCTGAAATTATAAAGTACTAAAGGATCTCAAATCTCGTAATTCTTGTGGAACGACTTGATAAAAGTGTGATGAAGTTATGAAGTCAGCCAGTTGCTAGCTGATGAGCTCACTGCTTAATACTTAATTAGGAAATATAAAAATTGTGACAAGTCACCCAAGGAATACTTCATTCCATGCATTCAACTAAAATGGCAAGCAGTATGCAACCAACAACACATAAAATCACTTTGTCCCATTGTGTTAAACAGGAAAAAAGTGTGGCAAAGATCAGTGGAATAATGCATTGTTTTTTCCATCGCAGCTCTCTAGAATATGCCAGTACGTTCATTACCAGAAAAAATATATATGAAGTTCAAACGTGTCAAACCCCACCTGGCATTGCCAATTCAGCTGGGAGTTGCAACGTGGAGATGACTCATCTTAAAGGCGAAGAAGGGAGACAACAGGGCTTTTACTAGTCTGGGTTTGAGGGGGAGGGACAGTCCCTAGTCACAGTGGAGACTGATCTACTCAGCTGGAGTTCAACCCGGAAGCGCTGACGGTGGCACAGGACCGGGCAAAATCCACCCTTAGAGGTTGACGATAACGTGGCAGCTGCACCCCTCCAATGCTCAGCTGGACAAGCCTACCCCTCCGTCCTCTGACCTAGGCTAGCCCCGCCCCCGTCTCCCTTGGTCCTCTGAAGCTTGTTTTGTCTCCGAGGGTCCGCCCTTCTAGGGAAAGGAGGGGCGCGCCGCCTAGCCTGGGTTCTGAGGTGGCCATGCTGAGTGTGGCTAGATGAGGTGGGTGGGGCAGTTCTAACTGCCGCGGGACTCTGCCTCTGTTTCTCTTTGGTCATAGTTCTCGGGACCCAAGGAAAGAGGTGATTTGCCACCAAAAATCATGGTTAATTGGGAGCTAAGAATTGTATGAGATGCACTAGTCTCTGGTACCGCCCCCGGAGGCCAGTGGGTTTCAGTTGCCTAGAGATGATGTCATCCCCAAAACCTCTTCCAGGTCCTAGTGCCCACTCAAAATAAGAGCTCCTTAGCGATGGGGCAATCAAATAATTCATTGTTCAAACCCAGAGAGCCTACAGTTTATTAATAACAATAGTGCAAGATGCACAAAATAACTACACGACTTTGAAACAACCAGTTTTAAGTGTCTTCCCCCCAAACCATGAATATACACACACAACACACACATTCGTAGAATACATGTATAAATATATATAAATATAAATTTCCATTTTAAGCATAACATTCAAAATATTATGCAACCATCACCATAATATACTTTAGATTTTTTTCCATCCCTGCAAACGGAATCTCTATAACCATTAAACACTAGCTCCTCACTTTTCTCTAGCTCCTAGTAATCTTCAATTTATGCCTCCAGAAACTTACCTACAGAAGATATTTTATATAAGAGGACTCATCTCTGGTTTATTCACCTTGCATCATTTTTTTCAAGATCAATCCATGTAGTACAATACTTTATTCAATTTTATAACTGAACAATATTCCCCTTTATGAATATATCTCTATTTGTCTCTTTATTCTTTTTTTTTCTTTCTCTTTGTTTAAGACCAGATCTCATGTAGCTCAGGCTGCCCTAGAACTTGCTGTATAGCCAAGGATGACCAGGAACTCCTGATGCTCCTGCTGGGATTGCAGGCAGGTGTCACCAATGTTACCAATACTTATTTATCCATTCATCTGTTTGGTTTCTACATGTTGACTATTGTGAATGATATAATGAACATTTGTGTACAGGTATTTTTTGACAGCCCCATTTTACCCTCATCCTTGCCAATGATTTATTTGCTATCTTATTATGGTTTTAGTTTGCATTCCCCTAGTGATACGGAGGTTGAACATCTTTTCAGGTACTTATTGACTATTTGTATATTTTTTCTGAAGAAATGTCTATGTAAGGCCTTTAACCTTTTTTTTTCAATTTTATGATGTATGTGTGTGGTGTATGCTAGCATACTTGTGTATTTGAGTATGGACACGTGCCAGCATGTGTATGAAGGGTCAGAAAATAACCTTAGGTGTTGGTCCTTATTTTCCACCTTGTTAGAGATATTATTATCTGTAGATGCAGAGATCATGCATA
Organism: Cricetomys ansorgei; assembly: GCA_026225945.1. NCBI lineage: Eukaryota > Metazoa > Chordata > Mammalia > Rodentia > Nesomyidae > Cricetomys > Cricetomys ansorgei. The sequence goes on from JAMJFZ010003206.1 coordinate 5,995,053, forward strand.
TAACTGGTTTCACCTAGCATTTTGGAAATTTAGATATGCTTGACTCTTAATTCCCTTCTCCAAAAGAACTAGATGTATCTCATAATTTAATGAGTTTTCTCTTTGCATTTCATGATGGCTAAAGCCCAAAAGATGAACCACTGTTAATACTAAGTGTTTTTACTACTGTACCATATCAGCTTGGAGATGAGTGCTTAAGTGTGAACTGGAGATGGAAATTCTGGAGTCATCAGTGAATCAGTGACAGTTGTAGTAGTAAGGATAAATGGCAATCGCCTATGCAGAGTGTAGGCTGAGAAAGGCAGGATGGAGTCCTATAGAACAGCAGCTTTCTTAGAGGCTTTCGGCATTGCCTTGAACTCCTGGCTTCTAGTGATCCTTCACCCTCAACCTCCCAAGTAAGATCTATAGGTGCATGCTTCTGTGCCTGGCTGTTACCCCATATTTAAGACTAGTCAGAGAGGGACTAGAGAGATGGCTCATCAGTTAAGAGCATTGGTTTCTCTTCCAGAGGACTTGGGTGCGATTCCCAGAACCCACATAGTGGCCCATGACTGTCTATAAGCCAGTCCCAGAGGATCTGATGTCCTCTTTTGGCCTCTGTGGGCAACAAGGTATGCACATGGTACACAGACATAATATAGACAAAACACTCACACACACAAAATAATTTTTAAAAAGAAAAGTATGAGAAAAAGTAATTGAGAAAAGAATGCAAAGAGATTGGGGGGATGGATTCAGAAGAGAAAAATGGCTACAAGAAAGCCACAGAGGGACAAAATTTCAGAAAGAAAGATAATTCAAATACAGCTAAACCAAGAACTGAAAAGTATGCCTTGTAACTGCTACCAGAAAATCCAGAATATATAATACCCCCTCAAAATTGACCTGTGAGCTGCAAAGGGACCCAAGTTTCCTTAAATTCTCTTTCCAAGAGTTGCTGGAAATCATTAAATTCCATTAAATTCTCAACAGGAGGCAAACAAGAACACAAGCATAGCAAATTTTTATTGATTAAGCACCAATCACAAGATAAAACAAATCTGGGAATATAAAATATATAGTTATTATTTTAATTATTTTTTGTTTTTCTGAGACAGGGTTGCATGTAGCCCAGGCTTATTCAAATTCAAAATATAGCCATGGCTAGCTATGAACTCTTTTTTTTTTTCCCCCGAGACAGGGTTTCTCTGTTGTAACTCTGGCTGGCCTGGAACTCACTCTGTAGACCAAGCTGGCCTGGAACTCACAGCAATCTGCCTGCTTCTGTCTCCTGAGTGCTGGGATCAAAGGCATGTGCTGCCACTACCCAGTGGGCCATGATCTTCCTGTCTCTACCTCCCAAATACTGAGAAATTCGATTATAGGTGTGTGTGTGTGTGTGTGTGTGAGTGTGTGTGTGTGTGTGTGTGTGTGTGTCTGAAGGCCTTTGCCATTTTTTTAATCTTATGGTATGTGTGTGTGCAATAGAACTCAACAACAAAGAGACTAACAATGCATTTCAAATGGTCAAAGCTGAGGACTTGACTTAGTATCTAAAGCATGAGGATCTGGGTTCAGATCCCCAAACACCTCACAAAATAGGATATGTGTGTCTATAATCCCAGAGCTCCTACAGTGAGATGGAAGATGGAGACAGAAAAAGCCTTAGAAGTTTGAGGGCCAACTAGTCCGGTGTACACAGCAGTGAACAAGAGACAACAAGCAGATGCAATAAAGTTATCAAATGGCTTTACCTTTACTACTCATCTTAGTTTTGTGTAAATTTAGTTGGCTTTTTTTTCCACATTTGTCACACCAGCAGATTGATGTAACCTCAAGAACAGGGGCCATGTCTTTTTCTCTCTGCTGTCTCGAGTGCAAACAAGAGTGTCAGTGGACGGTTATGTTTAACAGTGTGAAAGCATGCTGGGCTGCCAAGGAATCTTTCTTCTCTTCCTCATGACACAGTTACAAGTTTGTGGCAACAACCCATTTTTCTCTACAGGCTTCACACATTTCTCTTGCAGTGACATTTGTAGGATGGACACATGACCTAATCTAGCCAATGAGATGTGATAGTGTGTCTATTACTGGGAGCTGGGAAGTGTTTTCACTTACAGATATAGAGGCTTTTCCTTTCTTTGGAATGTATAGTGATTTAATGTTTCAACTTGAGCTGTCAATCGGCTTACTAATACTTACCATCGAAGTTAGAATTTTGAGGAAGGCAACTAGAAAGACAGAAAGATAGATCTTGATCATTATCGACATGACGGAGGGGCCATTATCCAACCCTGGAGTTGTCCTAACCTACTATTTACATCATTTAGAGTTAAATGTTCTGTTTTTCCCAGATGAAAAGTTCCTAACTGGCCCAGCAGTTGTGGTATACGCCTTTAATCCCAGCACTCGGGAAGCAGAGGCAGACGGATCTCTGTGAGTTTGAGTAAGCCTAGTCTATATAGCAAGTTCCAGGCCAGGCTGGGCTATGAAATGAGACCCTGTCTCAAAAAAATAAATAAATAAATAAATAAATAAATAAACAAAAAGCCTGTAGAATCTGTGAAAAGAAGACTTCTTTCTGCTTATGGAAAAGCCCATGTGTGGGGCTCCAGGCCTTCTGACAGGACAAAAGTGACAACAAAACAACCAGGGCATGTGAGAGGAGTCAGGCAATGCTGTATGCAAAACAAATGACCTTAGTATGTGAATCTACTTAGCAATTATTTTCCCTTTTTGTTCTTCAAACTCCATTTTTATACCATTATCATCATCGCCATCATCATCATTATGAAAGGATCTCCTGTACCTCGCTATTTAGATCAGGTTGGCATCAAACTCACAGAGATCCACCTGCCTCTGTTTCATAGGTTCTGGGATTAAAGGTGTGTATCACCACACCCAGCCTATGTACTGACTGTGATATTCTCAGATCTAGACACCGGAAATAGCATCTAGTATGTCAGGTGAAGCCAGTAAAACAGAGAGTAGGATCAGTGATATGAAAATCTCTTATTTTGACTGCATTTTTAGCTTGCAGTGAGAATCCTCTAACTTGGTACTTGGTGTTTCACACTCCTGAGCCTTTCTGGGGCTCTTTTAGCCAACTGGCTTGCTTCTTGTTATTTTTCCCCTTTCTACATTCTATTTAGTCAGTTACTTCTGCTTGGTCTTTGTTTCTCAATGTAAAATATTATGGTCTAGGGTAGAGATATCAGAGCCCGAGTTTACAATTTAAATATTTTTAAAAATTTTGGAATAGTTTCAGAAAAGGAATGAAGTAGAAATATCTTTAATTCATCATCCTAGAACTGCAACTTTGTTCAGATTTTTCTCCAAGATGTTGTTGCTCATTACCTCATTGGATAGTCTGAGCTATGATTTCTGTAATGATTTTGATGCCTTATTTATTTGTTTATTTCTAAGATAGGGTCTCACTGTCTAGCTCTAGCTGGCCTAGAACTCTATAAATAGACCAGGGTGGTCTTTAATTAACAAATATCTGTAAAGGCCTGCACCACCATGCCTGGTCTACCTTTTGATTTTTATGTAAGATACTAATATCCTAGTTAATTTAATTTTCACTGTTTTATAAATATATATACATATGTATGTATATGTATGTATGCATTCATTTATAAATGTGCACAGACAGACAGCTTCTCTCAGCCTTGGCAAGCTGCAGTTTGACTACTGGTATTTCAGGGCAGCAGTGTTGTTCTTACTTTCCTGCCCTAAAATGCTGTGTTCTTTCTATAAACAGCAGTGAAAGCAGTTGTTCTCTTCCACTCTGAGAGTGATTATCTCTTAGCAGCAGGTGGAGTGATTCATTCTCCTGAATGTCTTAGAGGAGGTTTTTTTTTTTTTTTTTTTTTTTTTTTTTTTTTTTTTTTTTTTTTTTTTTTTTTGTGGGAAGAGTGAAGGGAGAGGAGTTCTCCAGTGATGTGTTGTCAGGTATTACACATTCTGGCCTAGTATAATGAAGAGCAAGTTCCCCTGCCACAGTGGCAAAACCTGGAAGCAACACCCTACTTCTCAGGCTTGAGAAATCACATTATTCATAACAGGGCCATGATTCACATGAACATAAAAAAATGGAATCATCAAAAATAGATTCTGAAGATCAATCTGTAGCAAAAATATCTTCTTAGCTGTGAGTTGGCTACAATTTCAGGAAAGACCATTCCATTTCAGTTCTACCACCTTCTCCACTTTGACTAAATAATCTTTTTAAGGCATTTAAAAAACTTTTTTATGTGTATGGGTGTTTTCCCTGCATGTATGTCTGTGCATCACTTGTATGCCTCGTGCCTGGGAGCCCAGAAGAGGGCATCAGATCCTCTGTGAGCTGCCATGTGGGTACTGGAAATTGAACCCAGGTCATTTGGAAGAGCAGCCAGTGCTCTTAACTGCTGAGCCTAGCTCCTCAACTCCCACCAAGTAACCTTTATTCTTCTCTTATGGTACATAATTATAGGTTACTCTATAGGTCATTATATTTGAAAAAAAGCCCATTCTCCCATGGGGCTTCTGTTTGTTTTGGTGCTAGAGGTTGACCACAGGGCCTCAGACATGCTAAGCACTAACAAAATGTTTAAATATGAGGTACTCTGTTTTTTTCTACAGTCCCTTTGAAACAAGACAACTTAAGATATACTTTATGTATTAATTGTACTCTTTTAATTGGTCACCTTGAGTTATTGAGCAGCCTTCATTTTTATACTGTTTATTGAACCGCTATTATTCTTAGCAATGATTATAATAACCTGTACGTGGGCTAGAAGGGCATCGTATTTGATGGAATTTGAATTCCTGCCAGAGCTATTATTTGTTTCAAATATGGGCAACGTGATTTCAGTCCTTTTACCCGGACATTTTTTCTCTTTCTATTGATTTCCTGTCTCTATAAGAGCAATAAATCTTTTTTAGGGAGCAGTAAACAGGAAAAGGCAGTTCCATCTTTGTAACTACTACTGTGTTATAGATATGCACAGCATTACGTGCACAATGTTCAAGAAACTGTGTGAGGGTTTTGTGAATCTAAAGATGACAATTACATCTCTCATAATAACAAAAAAACGCAAAGTACTTATATACCATAAATACATTGTTAAATATAAGGATGTTTATTGTTTTCCTAAAAATAAATCCCAAGAAAGACAAGTTCCAGAGTTGATACATTGATATTTTCATACATGATGCTTCTGACCTCCCCAATTACCTGTTATCAATGGGTTGGTGTTTTAAATTCAGAATTATCTGAAGAGTTATATTAACTCTATATTAACTATAACTATTGTGTTCTTGAACAGTCACATCCAAAGGCAGAAAAACAGTAGGTTTTCCTCAACTGCACCTTTTCATTAAGGAATAGATTTTGTTCTCAAAAACTTCTAGGTCACCTCCTTCATCTCTGACTGCTTCAGATTGTGTCATGTGCCTGTACCTTAGCTGAAGAAAAGTATGTGTGTGTTTTGTTTAGTCTCAGGTAGGCAATTGATAGTGTCTACCATAAAGTATAATACAAGATTCCTGAATGTGGAGGTATATGCCTCTAATCCTAGCACTTGGTGGGTTGAGGCAGGGGGATGGTGAGTTTCAGGCCTGGAACTACACAGAAAGACCCTGTCTCAAAAAGAGAAATCACAGTCCTCTTTCAAGAAAAAATTTCACCAGGTGGATCTCTGTGAGTTGGAGGCCAGCCTGATCTACATAGTGAGTTCCAGGATAGCCAGGACTACATAGAGAGACCTTGTCTCAAAAAATTTTTTTAAATTAAAAAAAAGAAAGAAAATTTCTTTCTCAGTGAAGAAGATGAGTTATACTTTTATTATAATTTTCTATATAAAGTTTTTGGACATACTTACAGGTCTCAGATTACAGGTCCCATTAAGTCAATCAAAGAAAACGGATCTAGGTAATTTTGAATTTGCAGCTGCTAAGCTAAGCCTATTTCCTTCTATTTCTGCTAGCTCTTAGTTATGAGCAATGTTCTGAACATCTTTTATACAAATAGGAATTAGTATCAATTTACATTAACACATTTTTGGCTGATGTTTTCTTTCTACAAAATGCTTTTTATTCCTCTCCAAATGTCAAGAGTCCTATTCACTCTTTGAAGGTAGTGGGGGGGAAAGCCTCATTTATCTTATTTATTCAGCAAATATCTGTTGCATGACTACTATGTACCGAGCAGTTTTCAAAAGTTAGGGTACAAGACATGAGCTCTGATCTCATGGAGCTTAAAGTCAGGGGAAAACCAAGAATTAGGAATGTAATTAAGTGAGGAGGAAAAAGAGACAATGAAAGAACAGGCAAAGATGCTTACTTGTAGTCTTGGTAGCAAGGGGAGCAGAAGGGAAGACGTCTTGATGGTTGGACTGAATGTGTTCCTCCAAAATTCTCACGTGGAAATCCTGATTTCCACTTTGATGATACCAGGTGTAGGAATTTAGGGAGCTCATTAGGCCAGGAGGGTGAATTAGTGCCCTTATAAACGAGACCCTGTAGAGCTCCCTGACTCTTTCTCCCATACAAAGACACAACAAAAATTATCTATGAACCAAAAAACAGCCTTCACCAGACATTGAATCTTCCTGCATAACCTTGGGTTTCCCAATCTCCAAATCTATGAAAACTAAATGTTTGATGTTTAAGCCACCCAGCTTCTGATATTCTGTTGTAGTAGTCAAAATGGACAAAGACAGTTTTTGTAAGTGATGGCCGAGGGATTATTATGACTGGAGGAAGGGGCAGGTGTTTGAGGTACAGAGAAGTGTATACAGGAGGTAGAGTGGTGCTGAGAATGCACTTTAAAATGGGCAGTACTAGGTAGGCATAGAGGTGCATTTATGTAATCCTGGTCCCAAGAAGACCAAGGCAGGAGAACTGCAGTTCAAGAACAGCCCGGGTGCATAGTAAGACCATGTCTTAAAAATCCCAACAATAAACATATAAAAACAGAAGATACAGAATATAGACCTCTAATTCCTTCTTCTCCAAAGTAATTTTTCCATTTGTTGAATTATTGCTAAGAATAACAGTGGAAGAAGGGAGAGAGGGGCAAAGGAGGAGGCATCAAACTTTAAAATATTTGAGGTCAGAATTATACCAGCCCTCTCTTCCTAATAGACCCAGTTGTCTAGATGACCAAAGAAACAAAGCATCAGGAAGCAATTGATTCATAAAGTTCTGGAGGAAGTACAAAGTAGTTCGAATCCTCACATGCTACTCTAAAGGCTATTTCAGAAAACAATGAAAAACCTATACCTGACAGAGAAAATGCCACTCTCACTTTTATTAATAAGAGCATTTGAGAAATAGTTGCTTATTGCTAACTTTTCTTTGTGTGCTAGGATTTTAGATTATTGTTGGGGGTGTCCTATCTGTCCCACTAAGCTTAAATCAACTTAAACAACTCCTCCTCCTCCTCCTCCTCCTCCTCCTCCTTCCCTCCTCCTCCTCCTCGTTTCCTCCTCCTCCTCCTCCATCTTCTTCTGTGTCTTCTGCTGAAATTTAGGACTATCTGAAATTAATTATGTAACTCAGGTTTTGACCTTCTGCTGGGATTATAGGCAACGACCACCAGACTTGGCTAGTTTTGTTTTTGAGCCGAGGTTTTGTAGTCCAGGCTGGTCTCAAATTCTCCATCATCCAGTGCCAGCCAATAGAGTGCTGGGATTAAATGTGTAAGCAATTGAGTAATTTAAAATATTTTTAGGCTGCACCTGGGAGGCAGAAGCAGGCAGATCTCTGTGAGTTCGAGGCCAGCCTGATCTTCAGAGTGAGTTCCAGGACAGCCAGTGTTACACAGAGAAACCCTGTCCTGAAAAAAAAAACAAAACAAAATGACAACAACAAAAGGACCCAAAAAATTCAAACTCGAATATCTATGTTATGATTTCGTTTTTACTTTTTCATTTCAGATATACATTAAAAAATTCTGCCAGTTGGTTGAGATGAACTGCAGAGGAGTAATTTTTTTTTAAAATTCTTTATTGATTTGGTGTTAAGAGTTGAACTCAAGGCTTTATGCATGCTAAGGAAGTACTCTACCCCTGTGATCCAGGGATACATTTCCTAGCCCCAGAGAGTATGTTTTGATAGAGAAGGTTCTAAGATATAGTTGTGTCCTTGGTATGTCAGAATAGATGACACTTTCACAACTTCTTTCCTCTCCTAATTTATTCTTAGTCAGTAAGTTATCCTGCATTTGAAAAGGTTCTTGTGTGGCCTTGTCATTAACATGTATAAGTATTTGTGTATAAGATACTATATATAGACTTACTATTTTTATTAACCCTATGTAGCTGACTATAATTTTAAATTCCTGCCTCTGCCACCCACTTGTGAGACACAGATGTGGGTTTTGAGGTCTTCAAAAAGGTTCTATTGCAGAACAAAGATATTGTTTTTAGATCTTGTCCCTCAGGATATTGAAGAGTGGTTGAAATTGTACAGATGCCAAATTCCCTAATTCAATGGTTTTTAACTTTTTAAAAATCTTCTATGAATAGACTTTATTTAGAACTCTCTTTCTTCTTTTGATATAAGGTTTCATGCAGATGAACTGGTATCTAGCTCAGGCTGGACTTGAACTTATGGTCCTTCTACCTTTACCTTCAGGACCTCCGAAGTGCTGATTATAGGCAAGCACCACCATGCCTGGCTCTAGAAGTTTTTTCTTTGGGGGGGGGGTAGGTTCCTAAAGAGTAGACTTAGGGCCTTATACATGCTAGAAAAATCACTCTACTGCTGACCCATATCCCCACCTCTTGTTTTGTTTTGAAGCAGAATCTCACTTTGTATCTTAGACTAAGCTGGAACTCATTCTGTAGCCCAGGCTGGCCTAGACCTGACAACAATCTTCCTGTCTTGGCTTCATGAGTGCTGGGATTATGGATGTGAGGAACTAGAGTAGAATAACTAGACTTACAAAGGCCAATATAGAAGTTCCCATATACTCCTCCAGAATCCTCTATTAACAACTTACATTAAGAGAATACTTGCTATAATAAAGGAATCAGTATCAAAATACTGTTATTAACTAAAATTCATGCTTTATTCAATTTATTTTGTTTCTGTCTGATACTCTGTTTTCAGGGATCTATTAGGTCTCAAACCTGGGACAAATGGGTGAGATACCTATTAACATTAAAAAAAAAAAAGGAACAGGCCTCCAGGTTCTCCCAGCATCTCTAGGTCCCTACCATCCTGGCTGGCATACCCGGTGCCCTATCTTGAACTCTCTCCAGCCCAGAGGCTGTGTTCCCCGTCCCAAGGCTGTCCCTCTTGGTTGGTGGCTCCTCTCTTTCTCTTCCACTATACTTAGGAACAGTCATATCCTTTCATTTTTCTTTCTTTCTTCCTTTCTTTTTCATTCAGATGAAAACTTACATTTAACTATATTCATTACATAATTGTCCACATTATGTTTAGTTCATGTTTTCTTATGTTCTTCTTAGTTAAGGCATTCACCATTATCTTTTTAGATCCAAAATCAGGTTGACAATCTGCTGAAAAATGCAAATGGCTAAATTAATTATGCTCGAGGTCCACTCAAGCACATCTAGAAGTCCTGCTTTAGGGGAAAGGATGCTTTTTTTTTTTTTTTTTAAATTAAAGAATGATCTAAAAAGAAAATCCTTCCCCACCGATTTGTATTCGCGTTGAGGCTCCCGTCTAGTTTGTTGTGTGACCTTTTCCAAAGCTGCATTCTTATGTGGGCAGTCATTTCTTATCTTTAATAAGAGAAGTTTGGTTTATATGACATCTAAACCCATTACTAGCATGGACACCTAAGAACGTGGGCCACTTAACAGAGGACCAAGCCAATAGACAGCAGGAAATTAGATGGCTTAGCAATAAGGAGGTAGCAGAAGTTCAAATAAGAAAGCCTGGATTCCATTTCATAGCCGTGTGGATTTTGCAAGTCATTTCCTCCTGCTGGGCTCGAGTTTCCTCACCCACAAAATGGAGAGGACCTGCTTCTGGTAGTTATGAAACTCCAGAGAGCAACGGAGGACAATGTATAAAGGAAGAGGGTGAGCGAGAAATGACGTTTAGAAAGATAGAGTATGTGGGTGAAAGGCAGAACTGAGGAATAAGAATCAGGGCAATGCTCAGGGATTAGCACCTATGATACACCTTTGCACGACCCCACCCCACCCACGCATTGCTGCGGTCAATCCACTTCGGTTCCGGCTCCGCCCCCGTCCCACCTTCTTTTCCCCTCCTCCCTCCTCCAATCGCGGTGCGTCGCGCCACACTTCCTATGGCCGCCGGGGCGCTACGCCTTCCACCGCGAGAAGGTCGCGCGCGCTCTCGCGCCGCCACCTCACTTAGCGTCGAACCGCGCTCCGCTTGTTCTGATTGGCTCGGCTTGTCAGTGACGTAAGCGTTCCATTTTGTTTCCACGCCCCTCGCTTACCCGGGACTCGGCCCCGCCTCCTCCTGGTTTCTCCAGACGCTAGACGAAACCTAATCGGCCCCTTTCTCTGCCGCACGGGAGGAGCCGGCAGAGCTGGCTAAACCAGGAAGGCACTGGCGGTGACGCGCACGCGCACGCACGCGCGCACGCACGCACGCACGCACGCACGCCCGAGGCCGGCGGGGCGGCAGGCTCGCGCCCGGACTCGCCCCGCACCGCGCCAGAGACTCACGCACTCAGCGGGTTGGGCTGCGGCGGCGGCGGCGGCTGCTGTGGGAGCATAAGCGCTGCGCGTGCGAGGTCCCAGACGCGTCTGCGGCGCCCGCCCCGCCACCCTCTTCCTCTCTCGCCTCAGCCTCCGCGCCGCCTTCTGAAGGAACGGCGCTAGGCTAGCGAAGCCCGAGCGCACCCCTGGTTGCCTCCGACACCGCCCTGCGTCCCTGCGCGGCCGCGGGCCTCGCTCGGTGCTAGGCGACTCTGCGGGGAGGCGGCGGCGACGGCTGCCGGTCGGTGCAGAGTCGCGCTCCCTTCAGCCTCGCCCCTCCGCCCGGCCCTGCAGGGGCCGACAGTACTCGGCGGCTGCCCTTCCGCTCAGCCCTCTTCGTCAGCCGGTTGGAGCAGCAGCGGTCTGGGAGAGGTCTCTGGGCTGAGGCGGCGGCTCCTCCGGCTCCATCATGTCCGCGGGCGGAGACTTCGGGAATCCGCTGAGGAAATTCAAGCTGGTGTTCCTGGGGGAGCAGAGCGGTGAGTGCGCGGCTCCCCCGCTCCTGGCAGCTGGCCGCGGCTTCCCCGCACCGCCCCCAGCGCGGCCCTTCTGGCCGCCGAGGCTCCCCGCCGGCCTCGCTCCCCCTCTCCAGCCCTTCCTGGGGTCCCCGGGCTGCTGCTGGCCCCCGGCTCCTCCCCCTTGCTAGGATCTATCGAGCTTATAGCTTAGACCCCGGATCCTCGTCCGGACTCGACCGCCCGCAGCCGGGCCCTCTAGGGCCGCTCTGTCCTCCCAGCCCTTACCCCGCCCAGCCTCCTGTCCATCCCTTTCTTCCTAGGCTCTGCGTGGTCTCCTCCACCCCAGCCGGCTTTCTGGGGCCCCACCCATATTCCTTGCTCTTTTTCCAGTTCCCACTGGAACCAGAGTGAGGTCCCAATCCGAGAAGCCCCACACTCTGGGGAACGGGCCCCTCTTCAACCTTGGATGAAGGAGGGTGGGATCTGGGCGTTGTTTTCCCCTGAGGTTTGGTCCGAGTTGTAAGGGTCTCCTGAAGGTGGGAAGCGGTGGTCGTGGAAAAAACGACTCTCGCTCAGTTTTCACCTAAATTAAGAATTAGTTAGGGTTAGAGAGTTAATATATATCAACTGGAGGCGACTTGAAAAGAGGTGGCGTTGGCAGTGACGATTTTTGTCCCTTGGGTTGGGACTGGTTGGAAAATCTTATTTTCTTTAGATTTTCATCCTTGGCAATTCTTTTGGCAGTGTTGATGCCTTTTCGATCTCTGCCAGATGCTATGTCATGATTAGTTTACTTGGAATTTTTCTCATCTCACTCCTTTTTTCTCGTTTCAACATGAAACAGTATTTGAACATCTTCATGATGATAAAAACAGGGATTAGCAGATGAAATGTCATTCATTTCTTCTTGAGTATTTTTCCAATTGCATATTTAAGATACACGTGAGAGAAAGCTTAAAATAATGAACATCTTTGTTTTGTAGGCTTGCCTTTGGGTAATAGGGTAATAATAGATCCATCATCTACCTCTTCAAATTAGATTTAAATACCATTTGAGCTAACATTATTTTATACCTAATATTTCATAGGGTCTTGTGAGTGAAATTGTAGTGTCATTTACCTGATCAAGATTCTTCAGTCGCTGTGCTTCCTGTTAGATACAAGGTCCTAATTTTGTGATGGTTTTCACGAAGATTACTTGTGCCAGAAGCTTTATTCTGTATGATACAAACTGGACAGTAATTCAGAGATAATTTTCCTTTCCCCTCCACATTTTTCATGACAATCTTAAAGTTCAGACACTGGGGATTAGTCCCAAGTAATTAAACATTGGATATCTACTACATCTCTTAGATGAGGTTTTGGAGAACATTACTTATTTTGACTGGAAAGCATATAATTGATAAAATATTCTTAGCTTTTATTACTAGCTTGAACTATTTATACCAGTTTGGAGCTTTACAACAGGCTAACCCTGGTTCCAATTTGCCTTCAGTTGGACTGGGAAATAATTTTTCTTGTATATTTAGATTTGTCTTCCATACAACCTTGTGGGATTGAATGATTTTGTCTCATCTTCTTTGCTTACGGATATTCCGTTCATACAAACATTTCCAGGCCAGCAAGATGTCTCAGAGAGTAAAACAAGCAGCTCACCACCATGCTTGACAACCAAAATTCCAAGTCCCACACAGTAGAAGGAGAGAACCAACTCCCAAAAGTTGTCCTCTGACCTCCACGAACACTCACCTACAATAAATAAATACATAAATGTAATGATAAAAAATTTTAAAATAAACATTTCCTTAGGTGAGTAACTTGATGAAACCTGTGAAGTTGATCCTGATCCAGCTAGTGTTACATGACAATTTCAGTACAGTACCATACATAAAATAAAGGTTATTGGTCATTGTTAATAAATATGTCTGAATGTGATTATTATGAAGTCTAGGGAAATTGTTGACGACTTCATATTGTGATATAGGACTGTTTAGTTTCCATGAACATCCATTAATCTGTTGAAGTTTTTAGCATGAGTAAAGATCTTAACCTGTTACTATGTGCAGATTTCCTGTGCATTTCTTGGGTATTTGTGTTGTAAATTATATTAGAGTTTTATGACTTCAATTTCTTTTTTTTACTGTTTTTTTTGGTTTGGTTTGGTTTTTTTGAGACAGGGTCTCTCTATGTAGCCCTGGTTATGTGTGTGTCACCATGGACTGGCTGGTTTTTGGTTGTTTTTTTTTTTTTTTTTTTTTTTTAAGCTAGAGTTACATTCTGTTAGCCCAGGCTGGCCTCAGATTTGCAGTCCTCCTGCCTCAGCTTCTGAGTACTGGGATTTTATGGGTGAGCCACTACACCTATTTTTATTTCCATTTCTTTTTTCCTTTTTTTGAAATTAATTTCTTTTTGAGGCAGTCTCATGTAGTCAAACTGGCCATGAACTCTATATAGACAAGACTTGCCTTGAATATCTGATGTTCCTGCCTCTACCCAAGTGCTGGGATTACAGGTGCTTGCCACTGGGTCTGGTTTTATGTGGTGTTAGTGAGCACTATGTACTAAGCTATATCCTCAACCAGTAATAAATTTTTTTGTAAGTTGGCAAACAAAGTAATGTGTTTCAGTATGGCTTTTTCATACTAGTGTATGTGGGAGGGAGTTGAGCGAGTTAGTTAGAGAAAGTCTTACTTTGTAGCCTAGGCTGGCCTTGAAGGCATGAGAGCCTCTTGCATTATCCCCTATCAACTGTTCCCTTCCATGCATTCCCAGTCTTCCCAGATAGCTACTAAATAATGCCTTGTTAGCTTTAGCTATGTATGTATGTGTGTGTTTCTACATATTAGCATAGATTTACAGAATATTGAGAATATAGTACAAAGAATGGCTGTGCATACTGTGCTCTATTTCCAACTAATGCTTTATATTAGTTAGTGCTTTATAACTTAACATGCATTAGTTAAAATTATTGATCAAATATTGGTTGATTTTTAGCCGAAATTCATTGTTTATTTGAATTTCCTTAGTTTTAAAAACCTAGTGTTCTTTTTTGTGTTTCAGCTTTTCTTTCAGGATGCCACATTATATTACATTGTTATATCTCCTTATCTTTCACTTGCTTTTACTTTAGGATTGTGTTTGCATGTTTTTTGCCCTTTTGAACGCTGTGGTTAATTGTCTTTTAAGGTCATCATATTGCTAGGGAATGCCATCCAATAGTTTCGACACTGAAAGATTGATTTCTGTTTTCACGGTCAGTGTCTAGTTTTCTTATGCACTAACAAAGGTCTGTAGAATCTATGTTACATATTGATGTAACTTGCTATGAATTATTTATTTTTAGGTCTATTAGAATTCCACATTCAGCTTTTAAAGACTAGTCTGTGGCATAGCCTTCTTTTTTCCTTAATAGCATTTCCATATTTAGAATGTTTTATGTGTTTGTTTTGTCTGTTTTCCAAGGTAGAACATAAATTTTATCTTAATGGATAAAAATTATCTTTTTTTGTTCATTGAATCCCTATTATTTAACATAGAACCAATCTCATGTAGCTGCTCAGAAATATTTGGTGATGGAACAGTAGTTAGACATAATAGTAGCCAAAGTAATAACCTGTATTTTTTGCTATGGTAAAATCTGCATGGCCCTTTGTGCAATTAATAGTTTAATAATAACATTATATACTTACATGCAGGAATACACTTATATGCAGGAATATTTCAGATGCTGGAATTTGGAAAGGAGAACTAGTAATTTAGAGGTTTAACCATTTGACTAAAAAAAATGCACTCATATTACACTTTTTTTTTTCTTTCTGAGTTAAACAGGGTTTTTTTTTTGTTGTTGTTAAAGCTGTTAATTTATTTGCTGTTAGTATAGTATGTAAAATGGTATGTCAAATATGTAGTTGATGTAGTCATGTGATTAGCTTTTCAAATGAAAGAAACCCTGCTCTGTAATGAAGAGAAATTGTTTCAATACTTGACAGATCTAGTTAATAGCATGGTGGCTCTCTTATTTTCTCTTTATTTTAGTAGTATATGATAAAGAAATGTTAAACTGCATAAGTCCAAAATCTTCTTTGGGAGAATATTTTGTTATTATCAGGCTATTGTCTGGAAGTCCAGAGGGATTTTTAAGTATGTCATTAAGTGGTTTACAATGGATTTTACTGCAAATGTAATTTTTATTGATTATTAGGAAACATGATTGCAAGGAGACATACTTACCTATGACTGGTTTTTCATTTCATAATACCTTTTTTCTGTCAACTTTTTGAACTTCAGTATACTAGATAGGGAATAAGTGTCAGAGACTAGGAGTATTTGAATACTATAATAATGTAGTATAGGTCACCCTGTTGTATAAGGTAGTAGATATTTATTTCTTCTCTGTAAATTCCTTACAGATAGGGTCTAAACCACTTAAAAGGTTTTTCAGTAGACTACTTAAATGTTTACTGAACACTCTATTTGCCAGACTCTTAGAAAAAGTTTTACATTTAATTAATCTTCATAATAGCACTATATACAATGAGTCCTATTTATTATTATTTTTTTATAGATGAGGAAGCTGAAACATAAAAAGATGTTAAGTAATTTGCCAAAAGTCAATGGCCAGTACTTACATAGGAAACTTAAACTTTGTGTTCTTAATCACTATTGTCAAGTTTTAAGTTTTAAAAATAAGATCCAGAAAATACTTCTGTTGAGTCTCTTAATTTGCAAGCTGCAAGAATGACAAATGATCTAATACTATCTAACCCGATTGTTCTCAAACTGATCTACTGATTCACAGGGATCTCACAAGACCCTGCAAGAGGAATCCATCAACTCATGGGGATCCAGAATATTAAGATGTTATATGCTTTTCCACTTTTATTGCCTTATAAGTATATGTAGTTTCTAAGAGCCTACCTAGCCTGCATATAACACATGTCGGAAGCAGCTGAGAGAATATAGCTATCTTCTGTTGAGTTAACCATTAAGGAGCTTTGCAAGGAATGCAAAACAATGCCACTCTCACTAAATTTTTGTTTATTAAAAGTTCTTTTTATAAAAATTATGTTAATATGCAATAAGATTATTACTATTTTAGATATACTAAATACTTTTAATTTTTCTTTGTTAGATTTCAGTATAGTAAATACTGTACAATCTACATAAACAGAATTCTTTAATGTCTTCAACAGTTTGTAACAACTACCAATCCAACACAAATGGTGATACTTGCCTATAATCTCAGTACTTGAGGTAGAGGATCAGGAATTCCAGGTTATTCTCAACTACGTAGTGACAAGTGCTCTTATCCACTGAGCCATCTTGCTGGCTCTACCTTAATTACTTATGTCGAGGTTTACCACTGAACCTAAAGTTTACCGATTCATCTAGACTGACTGTCCAGCTAACTCCAGGCAATCTCGCTGTCTCTTATTCTGCGGTGCTGGGATTACAGGTATGCACTGATGTTGTGTGTTTGCCTTTGTTTTCTTCCTTTTTTTTTCTTTCTAAGTGCTTTACCCGCTAAGCCATTTCCCTGTCACTATATTACTACTTCTTGAAGTTAGGAATGTGGTGAACGCCTGTAATCCCAGCACGGAAGACTGAGATAAGATTCCTGCAAGTTTGAGGAAAACATGGGTTATGTAATAAATTCAAGGCTAGACTGAACTACTTAGTTAGACTATATCAAAAGGGGTAGGAACTTGAGAGATGCCTCAGCGTTTAAAAACATTTGTATTGCAACCATCCATAACTGAGTTTCAAAGGAGCCAATGCCTTCTGACCTCCCTAACACCAGGAACACACTTGGTTCACATACATATATGCAGGCAAAACACTCATACATGTAACATAAATTTAAAAAATATTTTTTTAAAAAAAGGACTATGGTGGTGGTCTGTGTTTTAAATCTTAGCACTTAAGAAGCAGATGCAAGTGGATTCTGGGGAGTTTGAGGCCAATCTGGTCTACATACTTTGTTTTAGATGAACCAGGGCTACATAGTAAGACCCTGTCTCAAGAAAACAAAACAAAAAGTGAAGGAATGGGGATATATTTCATTGATAGAGCTCTTGCCAAGCGTGTGGGAAGGACTTGGGACTTAAATTATTTCAAGCACCTGTGAGGGAACAACAAAAAAAAATTCCCCCTCTAGAAGAGCAGCAAGTGCTCTTAACTGCTGAGCTATCTCTCCAGCCAGTGTGTGTAGGGGTCTTATTTGTAGAGGTCAGAGGCCGGCTTCAGGTGTTACTCCTCAGGAGCCATCCACCTGGTTTTTTGAGACAGAATTTCTCACTGGGTTTGTCAATTATGATAGCCTGGCCAGGTAGTGAGCTCTAGGGATTCACTGGTCTCTTCTTTCCCAGCACTGGGGTAACAAACTGTACTCAGCTTTTTCCATTAGTGATGGGGAGTGAACTCAGATTCTTAGGTTTACAACTGATAGAGCTATCTCCCTTGTCATCACCCCGCCCTGTCCCCCCTCCTTGACAAAGTCTCAAGTAAGCCAGGATGGCCTCAAGCTGTAAAGACACTGTGTAGAGGAGGCTGGCCTAACCCACCTGCCTCAACCTCTTAAGTGCTAGGATAACAGCAGTGTATCACCATGCCTGCCTGTTCCTGCTCTTGAAAAAAAAATTAAGGGCTGAAAAGGTGGCTCGATAGTTAACATCACTTGCTGTTCTTTAAGAAGACCTGAGTTCAGTTCCTAGCACTTAAGTCTGGTTTATGGCCATCTTTAACTCTAGCTCTAGGGGATCTGACACTCACACAGATACATCATACACAGAAATAAGAATAAAATAAATCTTTAAAAAATTATTACGTTGTTTGCGACAAAGTCTTTCAGTGTTGTTCAGGCTGTTCTCAAACTCCACCTCTTGAGTTCAAGTGATCTTTTTGCCTTAATTTCTAGAGGATGTGGGACTACAGGCATGGCCTGCCACACTTGGCTTTTTAATAGCAAATATCCTGTTCTAAATTTTTTTTTTTTTTCTTTTTAAAATTAAGACAGGATCTTGGTATAAGGTCCAGGCAGTCCTTGAACACAGTAGTCCTCTTGCTTTAGCTACCAGAGTGCTAGATTACAGGTGTGTGCCATTATACCCAGCCCGGCTGTAATATTCGTCAATCTAGCTTCATGCTGTTTATTTGGACTTTTCTTATTTGACAGGCAGCAATAAATTATGATTAAAAACAGCTCTCGAGAGAGCCAGGTTGAATAAAAACCTTGATGTTCAGAATGATCTGGACAAGGTTTTTGTTTGTTTTAATTTTGTTTATAATTTTATTACGTGTGTGTGTGTGTGAGAGAGAGAGAGAGAGAGAGAGAGAGAGAGATAGAGGTGTACCTTAGCACATATGTAGAGGTCAAAGGACAACTTTGTTGAGTTTTTCCTTCTACTTTTATGTGGGCTCCAGGGATCAGATTTGGGTTTCAGCAAGCATCTTTATATTATTATGTTTTTATTTGTTTGTTTAGAGACAGGAATTCACTGTATATCTCTGTTTTTTGACTGGAACTGCTATGTAGATAGGGCTGTTCTCAAATTTACGGAGATCTGCCCTACCTCTGCATTCCCAGTGCTGAGATTAAAGGCATGCCCCACCATGCCCTGCTGATTAAAAAAAAAAATTATGTGTATGAATGTTTTGCCTGTGTATATATATGCAAACCCTAGGTATGCCTGGTGCCCTCTGAGGCTAGAAGAGGGTGATGGATCCTCTGGAACTGGAGTTAGACAGTTCAGAACTGCCATGTAGGTAGTAGGAACCAAACCTGGGTTCTCTGAAAGAGGAGCAAATGCTCTTAACCCCACTGAGTCATCTCTCCAGCCATGTAACTTTTTTTGTAAATTCATCTCTCTTTATCTATATCCTATCTGAAGTCCTCAAAAAACTTTGTGATTTTTGGTTGTCTGCTTCTGTTTTAAAAGATGAACACTAAAATTTTTATTTTTACCTGTTCTATAAATAATACGAGATTTCATTTTTAGCTCCATTTGAGTTTTTTTGCAGCATAGGTTCTAATGTTAGGTCTTTAGTTCTTGTTGGCCATATTTCCTATAAAATTACTTAATACCTTTATGGACAGAGTAATCCTGGTTGACATTTTTTTCTTGTGTGAGTGTAAATGTGTTTGTATATATGTGAGTGTATGTGTGAGCTTGTGTAAGGTCAGAAGACAACCTTGGGTGTTGTTACCCAGGTCTTGTCCTCTCTGTTTTTAGACAGAATCTCTCATTGACTTGGCACTTACTGGTTAGGCTAAGCTGGCTGAGAGGCCAGGGAGCCCTGGAAAATCACCTGACTCTTCCTCCCCATTGCTGAGATTATAAGCCGATATCTATATGGCTAGCCCCTTTTCCCCTTTGAACCTTGCTTTTTGGGATCAAATTGGATCCTCTTGCTTGTACTTTGCTGACTGAACTCTCTTCCCCAGCAATTAAAATTGCTTTGGGAAGTAGGCTGGGGAAGATAGGGTCTCACTATTGTGCAGTGCTGAACATTGAACCAAAGACTTCATACATTAAGTAGTGAAAAGCAGAAAAAGGAAACTTACTTAATGTGGCCACATTGGGAAGAGGGTCAAAGAGATCACTTGACTTCCCCAAGACCATCTAGCAAATGACTTAACTCAGAATCTGGAAATCTTTGTAGTTTCTTATAGGAAAGACACATAAAAGAGGATATTTAAAAGAAAAACCAGAATAAAAAATAAAGCAAGATTGAGGAAACTTAACCTAGGAGGAGAAAGATTGTATATCTTGAATATCTGGGGTCAGACTATAGTCAGTGACAGAAAATAAGGGATTTGTTTTTATTTTTCCTTCCTTCCTTCCCTCCCTCCCTCCCTCCCTCCCTTCCTTCCTTCCTTCCTTTTTTGGTTTCTCGAGACAGGGTTTCTCTGTTGTAACTCTGGCTGTCCTGGAACTCGTTCTGTAGACCAGGTTGGCCTCAAACTCAGAGATCTGCCTGCCTCAAGTACTGTGGTGTACACCTTTAATCCCAGTATTTGGGGAACAGGGCCACAAGGATCTCTGAGCTTGAGGCCAGCTAGGGGCTGCAGGAGCGAGTTCCAGGACAGCTGGAGCTATACAGAGAAAGCCTGTCTTTAAAAACCAAACCAAACCAAAAAAAAAAAAAAAAGGCCATTGTCTTTATCAGAATCAATTAGTGATTTTTAGAATAGAGTTTTGGCAACTCAGGGTTTTATAAGTGTGTTAGCTAGAGTTTTGTCAATTGGACACAAGCTATAGTAGCAGTTCTCAACCTGTGGGTTGCGACCCTTTTGAGGTTATTTAACCTTTCACAGGAGTCACCTTAGACTATCTGCACATCAGATATTCACATTACAGTTCATAACAGCTAAATTAAAGTTATGAAGTGGCAACAAAAGTAATTTTATGGGGGTCATAATTTATTTGTTAGAGGTCACTACAACATGAGGAACTATTAGAGGGTCGCAGCATGAGAAAAATTGAAACCACTGAGCTAGAATCAAAAGAATGCTGAGGTCCAGCAGTGGTGGCACACATCTTTAATCCCACCACTTGGGAGGAGACAGGCAGATCTCTGTGAGTTTGAGGCCAGCCTGGTCTATAGAGTGAGTTCCAGGACAACCAGAGTTACAACAGAAAACCCTGTCTTGAAAAAGAAAAAGAAAGAAATCAGGCTGAGCAAAGAAGCTTGGGAACAAGCCAGTAAAAGTTAAAGCCAGGAGCTGGAGAGATGGCTCAGTAGTTAAGAGCACTGGTTGTTCTTCCAAAAAACCCTGGTTTTATTCCCAGCACCCACATTGCTGCTCACAACCACCTGTAACCTTAGTTCCAGGAGATCTAACATCTTCTTCTGGATTTTTTTGATACCAATTACACGAGTAGTACACAGTTATACATACAGGCAAACACAATTTTTTTTTTTTTTTTTAAGAGAAAAGTCAAAGTCAGATTTAGCCACCCATATACTCACAAGCTTGAGGCCAGCCTGGTCTACAGTGTGAGATCCTATGTTTTTAAAAAACTTAATATGTGATTTATTTAATCGTATGTGTTTTGTATTTTTAAGATAACCCCCTCTCACACACACAATTTCTCTGTTGTAACTCTGGCCATCTTGGAACTCCCTGTGTAGACCAGGCTGGCCTCAAACTCACAGAGACCTGCCTGTCTCTGCCTCCCAAGTGCTGGGATCAAAGATGTGTGCCAGCACCGCCCAGTGATATTTTCCTTTTTAATTATGGGAAGTTTCAAATATATAAAGTACAGAGGATATCATAAATTATTAATGTTTACTCAGTAGACATTCATATTCTTTTAGCTATACAATGTGCCCACCCATGTGCTGCACCCCCCAAAATCTGTTATTTTTATTCTTTTAAAAATTACATTTATTACTTATATATATGCATGCATTCACATATCCTATGGTGAATGTGGTGGTCAGGACAATTTGTAGGAACTTATTCTCTATTTCTACCATGTGGATTCTGGTGGTCAAACTCAGGTCATCAGACTTGGTGGCAGACAGCTTTATATGCTGAACCATCTTTGTTTTGGAGACAGTCTTATTCTGTAGCTCAGACTAGTTTTGAACCCTAAAAGTCTTTCTGCTTCAGCCTCCCAGTGCTAGGATTAGAGGAATGAACTACCATGCCTGGCTTAAAGTAGGTTATTTTTGAAACAATCTATTGGTGTGGTTCTTAAAAGATTGAAGGCATCATTGAGATATTCTTGACATCTTTATACACATCTGGTTGTTCACAGAAGTCTTCCTTTTAGTGATACTCTCTTTATGTGTTTTTGATATTTACTATTTTGAGTTTTCTAGATTAGTGTTGTCCAGTTGAAGTCTTTGAGGTGGAAAAATTGTTCTATATTTGTGTTGTCTTATATAACAATCCAATGACTGGGGAATCGATTTTTATTCAGTAGCCTCGTGTGGTTAATAAACCTTTTTTCTGATCTAACCCTTCTATTAAAGCTAAAGAATACCTCTATAGAAGTACATGCATGCACACTTTTTAAAAAAAAGTCTATGATATATATTGGGGCTGGAGAGATGGCCCAGTGATTATGAGCATTGGCTGCTCTTCTGGAGGACGTGGGTTACATTCTCAGTACCCACACAGTGGTTCACAAGCACCTGTAACTCCAGTTCCAGGAGATACCATAGTCTCTCTGACCTGTGAGGGTACCAGACATACACACAGTGCAAGCTAAACATTCATACACATAAATAATAAATAAGTAAATCTTTAAATGTATGGTACATATAACACTTATAATCCAGCACTTCAGAGGCTAAGGCAAGAGGATTTCAAGTTCAATGCCAACTTGGGCTACATATACATAGTGAGGTTTTTTCTAAAAACAGCAGCAATAACAAAAAATGCATAATCAAGATGAATTAATTGAATAAAATAAGAAAATAGAATGTAATGACTCAAATTTAGATACGTTTTTAAGCCATCTTTTCTTTAAAGATATTTTGACCTGTTGTATTTAAGGCTACAACAACAACCATACACATATACACACACACAAAAAAAAATCTACTCTTACACCTTTTAGATCATAATTCTTGGTGTCTAGTGTAAAGCCCATGCAGGCAAATACACATAAACTCTTGAATCTATCTAATCATTGAGTAACTGGATAAATAGGTCTTCGTGTTTTCTTTAAGGAAACCGAAGTACAGAGAGTCGTGTCACACTTGTAATCCCAGCAGTTCAGCTTAGGCAATATCCCAAATTTCAGGTCAGCCTAGGATATACAATGAGACTGTGTCTCAGAAAGCCAGAAGCTAGGGGTGTTGTTCAGGATAAAGTTCTTGCTGTGTGTTTGATCCCTAGTACCACAAAAAGTAACAGGAAAACAAAGTAAGATGATAGAGCATCATCATTGTACTTAAGAAAACTAAATTCTGCCAGGCATAATGGCTCATATGTCTTTAATCCCAGCTCTAGGTCTACATAATGAGTTCCAGCCAGAGCTACATGGAGAGATCCTATCCCAGAAAACAAAACAAATAACCAAAAAGAAAACTAAACTTTGATCTTAGCTTCACCAGCTCATAAATTAATGCGTGTGAGTTTTGTTGCCTACCTGTTTGAATTTTAGTACTGTGGATTAAACCCTAGGGCCTGGCTATGCTAGAGCACATAGTACACTACTGAACTCTGTATCCATAGCCCTACAGATTACATGGAAGAGATATATAGGGCAGTATGTGAGGAAGAGGGTTGAATTTGAGGTTACCTTGTTCTCTCCACTCCTCGCACAACTCTGTTTAGCAACCCAGAACGTCTCCAGTTGCTGTCATTTTGAATTTTTATAAAGAAGATTCTATAATTGGCTATTGCTGATTAGTTCAACCTTCTGCTTCTGTTCCCTTTCCAGAGATGGGGTTAAAAGTTCCAACTCTAATCATGTGGTTAGTTCTTACTACCAGTTTCCTATCCTTTGGGATTTTCAGAAGTCACCCTATTGACATTAACTTGGGGTTAAGGATTTATTATGAATAATGAAAGATGGTCCATTCAGTTGTATTACTTTTGTAATACTCTATTACAACAGAGTTTCTCTGCTGTAACTCTGGGTGTCCTGGAACTCACTCTGTAGACCAGGCTGGCCTCGAACTCACAGAGATCCTCCTGTCTCTGCCTCCCAAGTGCTGGAATTAAAGATGTGCACCACCACAACCCAGCCAGTTGTATTACTTTGTCATTAGAAAAATACAAGGGCTTTACAAGCTGTATACTTTGAACTGTGAAGTAGACAAAAATAGACATTTGTAACATAATGTTACACCCTAAATGCATGTTAAAATCATAACCTGCAGTGTCTTAGCATATGAAGAAGGCTTTTGGAGAAATAGTTAAGCTGAGATATTATAATACGGTTGGTATCCTAATAAAGGGGAAGTTTAGCCACATATGTACTAAAGGGAAAATACCAGATGATTGAAATCATATTAAAGCTTCTATACACCAAAGAATGCCAAGGACTGACAAGAAAACTAACAGAAGCTCTGGAAAAGGATTAGAGCAGGTTCGCCCTCAGAAAGAACCAACACTGCTAATATTTTAACCATAGGTTTCCAGTTTCCAAAACTGTGAGAGAATGCATTTCTACTGTTTAAGCTACTTGTACTTTATTACAGTGTCTCTGGCAAGTTACAGTGTGTAATATTTTCCAACAAACATAAAATTCATCTAGCACTTGCTGGCAACTGAATGGTAAATATTTATAATACTAACATTTTAAAATTTGCTATTTTATGTGTATGGGTGTTTTGCTTGCATGTATGTCTGTGCATCATGTATGTCTCTTGTGCCTGCGGAAGCAAAAGGAGGATGTGGAATCCCCTGGGACTGCAGTTAAGGTTGTGAGTTGTTGTGTTGGTGGCTGGGAATCCAATTAGAGTCAGCTGTGAGCCACCATGTGAATGCTTCAAATAAACCAGGGTCCTTTAGAAGAGCAGCTAGAGTTCTTAACTGCTGAGCTGTCATCTTTCCAGTTTCACTACTAACATTTTTTTTGAGTAAACTACCTTTTTAAAAAAAATTAAATACAGTTTTGTTATTTCTAGGTATTAGTATATTTGTTTTTATATGTAACTGTTAAATCATCTTTCAACCGCTTAATGAGAGTCCAGCGTTGAATTTTCCAATGCTCTTTATTAATCACAAACCATGTCAAATCTCAGGGAATTCTATACCCGGGCTGCTAGGCAGAGAGCTCACTCCAAGGCTTCCTCACCCCATGCTCTCCTCTTGGTTCTCCTATGCTCGCTAGCTTCTTTTTCTGTTTCCCCTGTCTGTCCTTGCCCTAGTTCTTTTTTATTCCAAATCCTCCCTGTCTCCACCCAGCCCTCCAATATACAAATCAATGGAGCGTAACCTTCATCTGCCTTAAGGCTAAGGAATGTCCTATTCGTGTGGAGAGCGGGATAGCCACTTCTTTGTTTACTGGTAGGATGTGAGTCCTTCGCAGTGCTACAAGGACAGTTTACTGGAACATTATCCATAACTAAAATCTCCCGCAACATGTAACACTTATCAACTAACACTTGATTACTTATTGCATATTGTGTCCTGTTGAGAGTGTCTTATTAATTCATTTAATCCTTAAAATTAATCTTAAGAGATTTTTGGAATAATTGGTTTCTGAATTGGAGCAAGGAAAACATAAGATGTTCCTGGAGTTTCTGGTGATGACAACATGTAAAAAGATGCATTAAGGAGGAGGGGAGTGTGTTGAGCAGTCTGAAGTGCAGGCAAGGTACGTTGCCCAATATGTGCAAGGCCCTGGACTTGATCTCAGCACCACAAAACAAAACTAGAGCCATTCTGAAAAGTTCCCAATAGAGAAAGCTGGAATGCTTTTAGCAACAAAATAACAGTATTGGTCTGAACCTAAAAGAATCAAAATATTTATGAATCCATGTTATTGTAAATATTTAAGTAAAGGGGAATGGAAAGTTGTATTAGGGGCTGGCAAGATGACTCATGGTTAAGAGCACTGGCTTTCCTTTCAAAGGACCAAGGTTTAAGGTTCAATTCACAGTCCCTGTATGGTGGCTCAGCCATCTGTAATTCCAGTCCCAGGGATCCCATACCCTCTTCTGGTCTCTGAGGGCATTGCATGCACACTGTATACTGATGTACATGCAGGCAAAATATCTATACACATAAAATACATAAATTAAAAGAATTCTAACAAATAAAGCTAGAAATAAGGTAAATAGAAAATTTTCTATTGAAACACTTCAGTAATAATGGCTGTAAATAAGGTTTCTTAGATGAAAGTTCAGATTAGTGGACAAAAGTTTGAGAACAGAGTATTTGCTTAAGTTGAAACACTGAAATTAAGTCATATGAAAGAATTTCCTGACTGAAGTTGTAGAAATATTAAAGTGAGTTTGAAAGCATCTGGATAATGCTTTCAAGTAGACAAATTCTTTTTTGAAGCATTCATTCCACAGACTCAGGAATATTCCTTCAATATTGAACAGATCATAGTTAATGCTCTATAGAATATTTATTGACATCAAATATTCACTATTTACTAGTTTTAGTTGGTGTTCTTTGCCTTTGTATAGCCTTTCTTTTTATTAGAATATCTTAATCACTCTATAACACTTATTCAGTGTTATAGAAGCAATTACAGTGATAATGGTAGGAGGTGGGATAGGAAGGAAAACATTATAGAAAATGATGTTGTGTGAAGCTTACTCACATAGGGAGTGTTTTCCCAAAATGAAAGTAATTGATTAACCACTTGGAATTTATTCTTATGAAAGGCATTGGTTCTCAAATACCATTTATGGGACTGGCTGCATTAGATTTCTATACAGATCATTTTAAGGATATAAATGCCGGTGCTGGAGAGAGAGTTCAACAGTTAAGAGCACTGACTTGCTCCTCCAGATTCTCTAACCTCTACAGGCAAAACACCCATTCACATGAAATAAATGATTTTCAAAATGTGAGGTATTGTGAATATTATGATAGCTCTTATTTTCTATCTAGTTAAGATTGCTTTGGCTGTTCAGTGTCTTGTGTTTCCATGGGAATAGTTGGACTGTCTTTTCTAGTTCTGTAAAGGATATCATTAAATTTTTTATTGAGATTGTATTAAGGTCTGTAGGTTGCTTTTGGTAATATATCCATTTTCACAGTACTGATTCTGCTAATCTAGGACTATAGAAGTCTTTCCATTGTCTAGTGTCTTTGGTTTGTTTTTTTTTTTCAATGTCATAAAGTTTTCTTTGACAGTTTTTCACTTCCATGGTTAGGTTTATTACTAGATACTTAAAATTTGGGGATGGGGATAGCTAGTTCAGGGGTTAACTGGGTTCAACTCCCAATACCTACCCACATTGTGGTTCACCAGCATCTGTAACTCCAGTTACAGGGGCTCCAACACCCTCTTCTGACTTCCCTGGGCACCAGGCATGCAAGTGGTATACAGACACATATTAAGGCGAAGCACCAATATAAAAATAAGTAAATATGAAAGAAAAGATTAAAACAATTTGTCCCTTTAATTTTTTTTTTTTTTTTTAATTTAAAGAAGATATTTTCCCTAATTTCCTTCTCAGGGAATTTGTTACTGGTATGAAGAAAAGCTACTGATCTTTGTGTTAGTTAGTAGTTACATTTTTATCAAAAGTATCAGATCTAAGAGTTTTTTGATAGAATCCATAGAATCTTTTAAGTATAGAGTTGGTCATCTGTAAAAGGATTTATACCTTTTCAATTTTTATCCCTTTTATATAATCCTCCTCTTACCTTACTGCTCTACCTAAGATTAGGGTGGGCTTGTGTGTTTTTAATAAAGATTTATTTTTATTGCCAGGTGGTGATGTGCACACCTTTAGTTCCAACACTTGGGAGGCAGAGGCAGGTGGATCTCTGTGAGTTTGAGGCCAGCCAGGTCTACAGAGTGAGTTCCAGGACAGCCAGAATTAGATCAGAGAAACCCTGTCTTGAAAAACCAAAGGGGAAAAATAAAATTTATTTTTATTGTTTTTATTTATGTGTGTATGGGGGCGGTATATATGAGTACAGGTGCCCACAGAGGCCAGAGGAGTTGGATCTCCCTGGAGCCAGACTTATAGGCAGTTATGAGATGCCTGACATGGTTACTAGGAATTGAACTCAGCTCCTATGGAAGAGTACTATGTGCTCTTACCTGATGAGCCTTCTCGCCAGCCCAGTGTCTGTTTTTGAGACTGCCCTGGCTGGCCTGGAACTCCCTATGTTGCACAGGCTAGCTGTGAACTCAGAGATCTGCCTGCCTCTATATGTGCCATGAAGCCAAGCTAAGAATCAGGGTACCACATTGAATAAGAGTAGGGAGAGTAGGCACCTTTTTTTTTCTCTCATTCCAGATTTTTAGAAAAAAATGCTGTTTTTTTTCCCTCTCTCATTCAACATAATATTGGCTATAGGCTTGTCGTACATACATGATCTTTATTGTTTTCTGATATAGTCATTCCTAATTTCTTCAGGACTTATAAGCATATTGAGCTTTGTCAGATTTTTCTGTAGCTAGGTAGATGGCTTAATTGGTAAAGTGCTCAACAGTGAGGACTTGAGTTCAATTTGCAGCATGCACATTAAACTGGACTTAGAGTAGGAGATGCTGGAGAGATAGCTCAGCGGTTAAGAGCATTTGCTACTCTTGAAGAAGAGTTCAGTTTCCAGCACTCATAATGGTTTACAACCATCCGTAACTCTTGTTCCAGAGGATCTAACACTCCATTCTGACCTCCTTTGGTACTAGGCACGCAAACACTCATATACATAAAATTAAATAAATAAATCTAAAAAACAAAACAAAGAAACAACATTATATGGGGTACACCCATATAATCCCAGCAATCAGATAGGAGGACCCCAGGGCCTTGCTGACCAGCCAGCCTAGCATAAAAGGCAAGTTCCAGGGTCGGTGAGAAGTAGACCCTACCTCAAAAAATAAGCTGGTATAGCTAGGGAGATGGCTTAGCAAATAGAAGCAGTAGCTATGAAAATCTCATGACCTGAAATTGTTCCTAGAACTCTTATAAAAAATAGGATGTGATTGTATGAAGCTGTAAACCCCAAATTCTTCTGCCGGGTGTAGACAGGAGAATCAGTAGGAAGCCGGCTTAAGTAATTCAGCAGTGGAAATAACAAGAGAGACTTTGCCTCAAAATCAAAGTGGAAAGAAAGAACTGGCTCCTGAAAAGTTGTCCCCTGACTTCCTTTTCATTTCCTCCCTTCTGCTCGCTTGCTCTAGAACACACATAACACACACAATAAATGATCTTTAAAATTAACAAAGAAGTTAGAATAAGGTAGGAAGTGCTTGAGGAAGACACCTAAAGTCCACACCTGTACTCCATATGTATGTTCACACAGGAGCACACATATATGTGTACAAATAAACACATACACAAAAATACATCTTCCGAGGTAATTGTATAATTTCTCTTCTTAACCCTATTTTTATGGTGTATCACACTTAATATGCTGTGATAATATAGTTAAAATTACATTCTGTGGTAACAATAGCTGAGAAGAGTATGTAGGGATCACAGCAGACAAACTTGGCTGCAACTAAGTCTCATTGCATTATAATATCTAAGAATGTCTCACTTGAGTAATGCAATTCTACAGCAACAGAAATCAACTAAACCAATCTAAGCTGCTTCAGTAACTCTCAATTACACTGAAGTGTAAAAAAAACAGTAAGTCAGCTGGGCATGGTGGCACATCCATTAATCCCAACCCTCAGGAAGCAGAGTCAGGCTGATCTCTGTGAGCTGGAGGCCATCCTGGTCTATATAGCAAGTTCCAGGACAGCTAGAGCTATATAGAGAGACTGTCTCAAAAAACACAGTAAGCCATTTTATATGTATCTAAACTGAATCATGATTTAGTTTCTCCTGAAATTATATTAAGACAAAACAAAACCAAGCTGAGTAAATACTATGCAAGCACCTTTGGGTCCAGCTACCTGAGTGGATAAGGAGTTCAAGCCAAACCTGGGCAAAGATGTATATTACCTTATTTCTGAACATTTCATGATTGTCTAGTTTTTTAGTTGTAAATTTCTTGCTATTTTTCTTTTTTAAAAAAACTTTAAAAAATATTTATTTTATGTTTATGAAGGTTCTGTCTGCATGTATGTATGTGCATTCACATGTGTGTCTGCTGCCTGCAGAGGTCATGGGGGAGGGCATTGGATCCCTTGGAACTGGAGTTAGGAATGGTTGCGAACCATAATATGGGTGCTGGGAACTGAACCTGGATATTCTCTTAAAACAAAAAATGCTCTTAACTGGGAGAGGGGGGAGACAGGTCTTGCTGTATATAGTCTAGAACTTACTATGAAGACCATTGTGGCTTTGAATTTGCAATAATCCTTTTGCCTCTGTCTCCTGAATTATAAGATTACAGGTGTGTACCACCACACACAGACCAAAGGTTTCCCTAAATAGAAGTTGGCAGGAAATAATTAAAAATTTTCCTCACTAATTCTGTAAAGAATGAGAATAAAAATAAAAGTATATATTACCATCTTGTATGTGTAACAGTATCATAATTGAGAATAAAATACTGTTGTTGTAGTGGGAGAAGATGAGATCTCTTTCTTCTATATAGCCCTAGCTGTCCTAGAACTTACAGAGATCCACCTTCCTCAGCTTCTTGAATGTTGGAAATAAAGGTGTGCTCTACTGTGCCAGGTAAAATATGCTGTTTGATTTCAGGAAAATGGCTTAAGCTACAAGTGCTTTTTAAAATAAGAATTTTCTATTTTAATTTTTTTAAAAATTTTCATTTATTTATTGTTTTTTTCAAGACAGGGTTTTTCTGTTTTAACTCAGGCTGGCCTTGAACTCAAAGAAATCCACCTGCTCCTGCCTCCTGAGTGCTGGGATTAAAGGAGTGCACCACCACCACCCAGACTGAATTTTCTTATAATATTCTTGAGATGCTATAATGAAAGGAAATATAAAAGTCTCATCTCTGTCCCTTTTGGAGAAGGATGTGAGTCAGAGGAAATAAGAGTTTTGGTCTCAGAGGGATAGAGATGTTTATTCAACTGCCTAGAGATTTTTATCTATTTCTGGACCCTGTTGTGTTCCATTGATCTGTTTTTCTGTCATTAAGCTAGTATCCAGTATCATACTGTCTGGACTCTGGTAGTTTCTCATAGTTGGTTTTGAAGTCGTTTATTGCTATCAAGATTACTTTAACTATTCTAGATTATTTGTATTTCCAAATAAACTTTAGAATTGATTTGTGGTAGACTTGTGTGTGATTTGGGGAGTCATTTTAGCATTGTCTCTTTTTTAAGTTATTTATTTAATGTGTGCAAGTGTTTTGCCTGCATGTATGTCTTTGCACCAAGTGCATGCTTGATACTCGCAGAAACCGGAAGAGGAAAATGGATCAGTGATGGAATCGAACTTCCTCTGCTAGGGCAACTCTCTCTCCAGCCCCCACTGATTCTTTGTACCAGCTACATAGTATATCTTTCCATTTGTTTAGATTTTCTTGTGTTTTGTTTGTTTGTTTGTTTGTTTTCTCTCAGAGTGTTCTCAGAGTATAGTATTAAATGTTGAGATTTTACACATGCTGTTAAGAACTCTTTATTTTGCCAGGCATGGTGGTGCACACCTTTAATCCCAGCACTCGGGAGGCAGAGGCAAGCAAATCTATGTTCTAGGCCAGGCTGTACTACAGAGGGAATTCCAAGACAGCCAGGACTACACAGAGAAACCTTGTCTCAAAAAACAAAACAAAACTAAAGCTTTATCTTGGGGGAAGAGATGACTCAGTGGTTGCGAGCCCTGGCTACTCTTCCAAAGCTCCCAGGTTCGGTCCCAGCCACCCACACGACAACTCATAACCCACTGTGATTCCAGTTCCAGGGGATTCAGTGACCTCTACTGGCCTCTGTAGATGTGTAGTATACAGACATTTCATACAAGCAGAACACTCTACACATAAAGTTTTAAAAATTGCTGAGTGGACCAAACGTCATTATGCATGGACATCACAGGTAAAATACTCATACACATAAGGTAGAATAAAACTAAGTTGAAGGTGGTACAAAAATACCAATCATTAAATAATAATAATGATAATTCTCATTCTAGCTCAGGCTAGCCTAGAACTCACTATGTGGTTCATACTTAGTTATTTTTCCTTTTGATGTTATTATTTATATTAATTTAATTTTTTAATTAAAATTAAATTTTTAGTTGATTTGTTGGTTATTTAGAATAAATTCTAAACTACCTTTAGAATTTATTTCTGCATTTTGACCTTCTATTCTGAAAAGTAGGTAGTTTTTTTCCCCCCTTCAGCTTTTCATATGGCATATAAGAAGAGGTAAATATAGACATCAAGATCTAGTCTCTAAAAGTTGTATTGAAATAAAAACTTGGGGCAGGAAAGATGTCTTAGAGGCTAAGAGTACATACATATATACTGTTGGTGTAGACGACCTAAGTTTGGTTCCCAGCACCCGTTTCAGGCTGCTCACACCTATCATTAACTCAAGTTCTTGGTAGTTTGACCTTTGTAGGCACACACACTTAGGTGCATATTCTCCCCATCCCCCAGGCACAGGTACATACACACATAATTTAAGGTAAAATATTTTTTAAAAGAAAACAAAATTTACTTAAAATCATATTAATATGTCAGTGTCACTCAGTGTGTGGATTTTATTCTTTTGGGAAGCATGAGAAGTTTACTTAACTGGCTCCTTTCTAATTTATAGAATGTATTACATTTGTTTTATTTTGTTTGAGATTTTAAAGTCAAGAGTTGGTCTCATTATGTATCCCTATCTGATCTGGAACTCACATTGTAGACTAGGCTGGCCTTGAACTCACTGATCTACCGGCTACTTCCTGGGATTAAAGGTGTGTGTAACTGAGCCTGACTCTTGTGTTTGTTTTGTATTAGAGTTTATATGAAATGATTGGAGAAAGAGAAAAGTAATTAGATATTTTTTGTTTGTTTGGGGGTGTTTTTGTTTTTGTTTTGGTATTGGTTTTGGTTTTTTGAGACAAGAGTTTCTCTGTTGTAACTCTGGCTGTACTGGAACTCCCTCTGTAGACCAGGCTAGCCTCAAACTCACAGGGATCCACCTGCCTCTGCCTCCAGAGCGCTGGGATTAAAGGCATGCACCACCACTGCCTGGCTTAGATGTGGTTTTTGTTCTTGGAAAAGGCACTCATCAGTAAGGAAATTATCAGTAATAGTGGAACGTTTTAAAAAAATTTCAGTGTGAAGTTGAATTACAGACACAATGGCACATGCTTATAATCCCAGTGCTCTAGAGACTGAAGCAAGAGAGTGACTACAAATTTGAGGCCAATTTAGGCTACATAGTGAATTTAAGGTCAGCCTGGGCTAATAGCAAACATTAAAATTGTATATCTTTTTAATTTCCCTACCAGTGAACAGAATATGCCAGACCATAACTGATCTGACCTTGAAATGAGTTTCAGGACAGCTTCACATGCCATTCTTCTAGTCTTAGACAATCTAGTTCTTAGAGCCCTGATAACCCATCTCAGGACTATTTGTCTTTTGGTGCTTTTTACTCCTATAAATTACATTTGATTCACTAAACAGATTGAGCATGAGCTGTGGTGAGTTTTGTTTTGTTTGTTTCTTCCTCCCATTGGGCCCAGGTAATACTTGGTTTTGCTTTTTTGAATTTGGAATAAATATCAGTATGATTGTTCTGTTCTATCCTGTCTTTTCATTTTCCTCAACTTGCTTAATACTTTTTTTTTCAGGGGGGTGGTTCGAGACAGGGTTTCTCTGTTGTAACTCTGGTTGTCCTGGAACTCACTCTGTAGACCAGGCTGGCCTCAAACTCACAGAGATCCATTTGCCTCTGCCTCCCAAGTGCTGGGATTAAAGGTGTGCACCACCACCTCCCAGTTTAGCCAAATACTTTTTGCCTGTGGTCTTAATGTGAAAATACTGTTATCTATTACTGAGAAAGTCCTGTCAGCAAACTTGGGATAAAACCATTGAATGTATTTTCTATTCAACTTAATTGCAATACTTTGAGCAGTGTTGGGATCCCTGTGTATTCAATATGTTTACTAAGCAAATCTCTTTTTATTTCAGTTGGAAAGACATCCTTGATCACCAGATTTATGTATGACAGTTTTGACAACACCTATCAGGTATTTTGTTTTTGCCAATTTATTTGTTTATTTCTTCATGTTAAAAGGAATATTTAAGGTATTTTTAAAAGTTCGTTTATTTACATGTAGTCATAGAAAAGTACTTTCTCTAATGTATAAATTGTTATATAATACAAAGTATAAATGATCTTGTCCATGGTCCTAACCTTACTCAGTTTGCTTCTTTCAAAAGTCTATTGAAAAGTTATCTTTATTATCATCTGGGAGGGAATTAGAAGTGATTTTACGTGTATGTCAGTGTGTGTGTGTGTGTGTGTGTGTGTGTAAATTTTTTTGTTCAAAACAGGATTTCTTTGTGTAGCCCTGTCAGTTCTGGAACTAGCTCTGTAGACCAGGCTGGCCTGGAACTCACCTGCTTCTGCCTCCTGAGTGCTGGGATTAAAGGCATACACCACTACTGTCCAGCTAGATTGTTTTTTTTAAATAGCAAATTCATCCAAGTCTGATATTCCTTTGTAGGAATTTATGTCAGCTTATGATGTCAGGATTCAGGCCATCGTGACGGGAAAGTTATAGTGGACTAAGCAGTTCACTTCATTTGTCAGTCAGTGGATCAGAAGCAGGGAGGAGCATGCCAGCACACAGATGCTTCTTCCTCCTCCTCTTCCTCCTCCTCCTCCTCCTCCTCCTCCTCCTCCTTCTTCTTCCTCCTCTTCCTCCTCTTCCTCTTCTTCCTCTTCCTCTTTCTTTAAAAATTAGATTTATTCATTTTATCTTTGCCTGCATGTATGTATATGCACCACATGTATGCTTTGTGCCCCTAGGGTCAGAAGAGGGCACTGGATCCCCTGGAACTGGAATTATGGATGGTTGCGAACCACCATGTGGGTCCAGGGAATTGAACCTGCTTCCCTGAAAGAGAACTACTCTTAACTGCTGAACTGTCTCTTCAGCCCCCAGATTCCAATTATTTTTAAGTTAGCTTCCTTTTAATTTTAGACTTCCTAAACTTGTCTACCTTTTTTCCTCCTGTTTTTGCCTTTTAAATTTCTTTATTATTTAACCAGGCACACAGTATTTTACACTATGTTTGGATCACAGGAGATACTTACTGTTGAATTATTGTTCTCCTTTTAATACATCACTTCTATATTAGAAGACTCATGTCCCTTAGGAAATCATACTTGGGGGTCTCTAGCTGTCTATGGCACCATAATTAACCATTATGTAGGAAGTTTAGGCACACTTATGTTTTGTATCAACAGTATTTCATAAAATTTCTGTTGGGGCAGATAATAACCATTCTGACTGGGGAACATTAAGATATTCAAACTAAAATTTATATTCAAACAGATATTTGAATATTCTGGTAAAATATGAATATGAAAATCCCCATTGTCTTATTCTCTATAAAATGAGAAAAAAAAGTATGAGAATGAGTTATCTTTCATGAGTGAGGATATGAGTTGATCACATAAAGGTCACAAAGTAATTAATCTCCAACACAGGGTGAATGCTTTGTATGTACAAGCAATTAACACTGGACATGGTCATTCTCACTTGGCTAAAGTGTGGTTATGTGTATATTTGTTATTTCTTTCACATTCATAAATTTTGTTTGTATCCAAAACTGCTGGCTACCCCCAAACTATTATTACTTGATAACTCTTTCGTTTTGTTTTATAGGCAACCATTGGCATTGACTTCTTATCAAAAACAATGTACTTGGAGGATCGAACAGTGAGTAATGCTTCCAGTGTGCAGGTTCCTACAGTACTCCAGGCTAGAAAACTAGGATCACAACTGTACTCAGTAATAGTTACCATCAAAAGTACTTAGCAAAATGACCAAAATTATATCTTAAGAAAAATCTACTACAGAGTTGTTTTTGGCACTCTGATTTTTTATTTCCATTTAACATCAAAAGGAAGAAAGTCAGAATTTGTTTGTAAAATCCTGATGTCTTTAGGCGTATTTTGCTATCTTGATTTAGAAAAAGAATAACAGATTTATAAAAGAATTAAGGAAATTTTCATGAAGAAATTAGAGCTGCTAAAGACCTTTGCCTTTTGAACATCACTCATTCAGAAAGATTTCATAATTTGTGAACTTAAGGACTTTCTTTGTTAGAATAGAGCATATAACAAAATGGTTAAATGGAGAAAATGTGCATTTAGCTGTAAGATTCTTATCTTCCATATTATTGAGTATTGAGTGTTCCTTTAAAAATTTTTTATATTCTAGCTGACTCCTCCTTGAAGAGATTCCTATCACTTACACATTGAATAACTTAAATGCACTATTGTGGGGCCTCTACCCCAAAATACTACATTTTCTCTAATATTTCTCTTATTTCTGAAGTATGTGATTTTTTTTTTCCTTTTGGATATTTTCATATATGACATAGCTTTTCTTAAAACTTGAGAGCTTGGGAACTGCTTTATAGGTAAGAAAGCTTGATTTGTATAGGTAAGAAAACTTTGTTTTAGGCTTTTCTTTCTATAATGTGGATGTGGCGGAAAAAAAGAAATATTTATGTAAGATTGCAGAAATTTACCCCCCCTCCCCAACTATCCATAGTGTTCTGGGCAGAAATATATAGGAAAAACATGCACATAGTAGTTACAGACCCAGGAAAGACACTTTAGCTTTGGAGATGCTTTCAGAGAACCATTGCTTTGTCATCTGATAGCTAGAGGTTTTCATTAACATTTACCTTCATTCTCTCTTTTATGCTCAGTATTTGAACATCAGCAGTCTACTTTTTATCATTTGGAAGATACTGGGATTCAAAGTTACAAGGAGAGGGAAAAAGCCATTGTTTCTAATTCTGTGAAATCTTTCACAAACCATTTTTAGTGGTTGTGCCTTCAGAACAAGCAAGTTTGTAATACTACTCCCTTTTCAAAAAGGAGTTTTATGTTTTCATTCCTCCTCTGCATTAAACCTGTACGTGAGTTGTCTACCACTTATATTACAAAAATCATTCCTTTTTTTTTTTTAAGTATTAGTTTTTTTGGGTTTTTGTTTTGTTTTGTTTTGTTTTTATTTATTTTTTCCCATCCCACAGATCAGGCTGCAGCTGTGGGATACTGCGGGTCAGGAACGTTTCCGTAGCCTCATTCCCAGTTACATCCGTGACTCTGCTGCAGCTGTAGTAGTTTACGATATCACAAGTAGGTATACTGCAATGGGCTGACCTTTCTTACTTTTCTTGCTTGTTTGACTGATTTTGTTGTTAGGTGCGATTGCAATTGTGGGACACAGCAGGTCAAGAGCGGTTCAGGAGCTTGATTCCTAGCTACATTCGTGACTCCACTGTGGCAGTTGTTGTTTATGATATCACAAGTGAGTGGGGGGAATTATGCATTTCTAATCTTCTTTCAACCTTTAGCTTAGCTGCATGCATGTTTTGTCTCGTGCTTGTTTTCCTTACTGGCATGTAAAATGGTTTATCATTATCATAGCAAACTGTATCACAGACTAGCCAAGTCAGAAATACTTGCCTCCATGTTTGCACCTATATGCTTTATGCTCTGTGCCAGGGTTTTCACCTTCAGAAATTGTCTTTTGGGTACAGTTGTGAAAATCTTTTTCAAGACTCTCGTAGTATCTTCTTACCTATAAACTATCCTATAATTATAGTTAATGGAATATTTATCTCTGATTTCAAAGATACTCTATTTAAGCCTCTTGCCACGTTTTCTAACTCCTACATGGCTTCTGTTGAGGCTTTTAAAAGTTTCTGCCAGCTAGCATTTTCTCTGCTTCCCCCTTCCAGTCATTCTCTTATACAGAGAAAAACATAATGTACGTTTTTCTGTTAGTCATTTTTTGTTTGAATATGTAGATTCTGTGACTGATTTTCTTTGTTGCTAATAAATCACATTTTCATTTCTTACCAAGAAAAAAATTTAAATGGGAAATGAAACAGTATTTTCCTGTTCTTCAAAACCCAAATGCCTTTTAGCCTTTTAGTGACTAAATTTCCCATGGAGCATTGGTGACTGCTCTCCGGTTGAAATTATCTTTGTAAATTGGTTTTATTACACATGTAAGGTAATATTTAACACTATTCCACTTACTGTCCATAACTTATAGGAAAACCAAGGTTATATAGCATCTTGGACTTTTATAAAAATATCATATATTAGTGACAAAAAATTTTGTGTATTCACTCAAGTCATAGATACTAAACAGTAATTACAGTGGCAAAATTAGATTACATTCCAAAATGTATTTTTCTGTCTTTTTTTTTTTTTAATCTTTTTGGATATGTGCTGTATGCATTCTTTCTTCTCTTGCAGCTTTACTTTAGGTTGCTACTTGTTTAAAAAAAATTAATGTTCATTAGAATGCATTGACGAGTTTTGTAGCTTTAAAGTGTTTGTGTTTGCTTTAACCGCAGCAAATGAAGCTTATCATTTTTCTTCTAGAATTCCACAGATGTGATTAAAATAACTAGTAAATTTGTTACTTTAGCTGCTAAAAAACCATATTGAAGTAGTCTAGCTAGAATCCAATACTTAGGATGAATTCAGTTAGAAGTGAGCCTGGTACATCAAACTAACTTACGGTCACTTCACATAGACTCTTGTACAAAACAAATGCAAGAGCCAGGAAGAGGAGAAAGATTTTAAAAAATAAGGTTAAAGTGATCACAAACGAAGTAAGCAACGCAAGCACAGTGGTGTTGAAAACTATGTTAAGGCTTTATGGAATTTCTGGATGTGTTGGGACTTCCTGGCTGTCATACTTTTGAAATGCTTTCTTTGTCATGTTTGGTATGTATTAGTATAAGTGATCAAAAAAAGCATTGTGGCAATGTAACACCATGTTATCTGCTGTAGCTGTCCTTAAATGTTAGGAAGCTTTTTATTTTTATAATTATGTAGTGCTTTATAATAGTTTGATTATTTAAAATAAAAAAAAACCTCTTCTCCAAAATGAACTTAGAGGATATTTTTTCTTCTTCAGACTCATTTAGATCACTGACAGTTATAATCAGATAAAATGGAGTTACGTTGTAGGCACATTAAAAATGGGGTCTTAATGTGCTGTCCCTCTTCCTTCTTTTAGGCTGTTTGTGGGGAGTGTTGTCATTCACTGGGGGAGGCATTTTCAGTAACACTAATCCCTCTGTCCACTCTCAATGCCAGATGTTAACTCATTCCAGCAAACTACAAAATGGATTGATGATGTCAGAACAGAAAGAGGAAGTGATGTCATCATCATGCTAGTAGGAAATAAAACAGATCTTGCTGATAAGAGGTATGAAGTAACTCTGAATGCTTAGTTTCTATGTTAAGCAACATGTTGTTTGTTTACTAAAATTGTTTTTGAAAAGGAGACATTCCATCCTTCAATTTATACCCTTTTTTTTTTTTAAAAAAAAAAAAAAGGAAGATAATCTGAAATATAAGTATAAAATTTAAATTTGTTTTGTGTAAGCCCATA
Organism: Cricetomys ansorgei; assembly: GCA_026225945.1. Classification (NCBI taxonomy): domain Eukaryota; kingdom Metazoa; phylum Chordata; class Mammalia; order Rodentia; family Nesomyidae; genus Cricetomys; species Cricetomys ansorgei. Next base: position 6,034,321 of record JAMJFZ010003206.1, read on the forward strand.
AACAACTCTTTTACAGAAGTGTTACCCATGAAATCAGAAGATATTTTAAGGTTTAATAAGTGTAGTGATGTTTTGGTAGAGCACAGACTACCCCAAGTAACTTGTCTTTAAAGTCATTAAGTATTCATAATGATTAAACACAAAAACTTGTTGTGGCTTCTTATAAATAATCATATAATTTTATTATAATTCAGTGATATGGTCTATGTGTTTGTGGGGTTTTTGATTGCGTGGTTGTGCCAGACTTGGCTGAGTATGAATAGCTTGACTGTAATACCTTAGTCAAATGAGCAAAGCTCATTCAAGTCACTAGATACAAAGTGTATTAACATTCACTGTAGAATCCATGTGAATGGCTTTCAGCATTCTTAAGTGGTCTTTTGCATATTCTTTCTTCTTTAGTCTTGACCAGACTGTTCAACTAGTGGCACTTTTACTATTTATTACTTACTCATTCATGAGTTGGATATTGAAATTCAGGTGATGAACTTGTGCTATTAAGTAAAATATTGAACTGTAATCTATGTGTAAAGAATTGTGGACATGTCAAGCCTGCTTCTGCCCAGTGGCAGAAATAGAATTGGTAGTATAATTGAAATAATCTCTCTTATTTTAAAAATAAATTCCAAATATGATTTCTTTTTTATAAAAAATTTTTGCTTTTGAATTTTATTTTTAATGTGAAATTTAGAAGATTATATTGTTATGAACACTTCAATAGAGAGTAACTACCAGTGGATCACTGTTAGCTCTATTGAAAACAAAAGGGAAAAGGTAGAAGTGAGATTAGTGACGAGGCTAATAAGGCCATCCAAGCAAGCCTTGTCTGTAACTCCAACACTGGGGAAACAAAGATAAGAGGCTTGCTGAAACTGCCAGCCTGGTTGTGAGAGACTCTATTCAAGGAGCTAAGGCAGAATCAGTAGGGAAGCATACCTTGTTCTCTTCTGGTCTTGGCACACATTCACCCAAGTATAGCCACCAGCACCTACCTACATACATGCACAGATTCTTAAGTTGGGGCCTGACAATTAAGTTCATAGAGGGTTTGCCTAGCATATGCACAAAGCTCTGGGTTCTGTTACCAGCACTGCATAATAATTAGCATGGTAGACTGTGCATACAATTGGGAGATTGAGGCAGGAGGATTAGAAGTTCAAGGTCATCCTGGGCTGCTTGAGACCCTTTATTTATTTGGTTGGTTGATTGGTTGGTTTTGTTTTGTTATTTTGGGGATTTGGTTTTTTTATTTGTTTCTCTGTGTGGCTCTGGCTATTCTGGAACTCACTTTGTAGACCAGGCTGACCTTAAACTCAGAGATCCACCTGCCTCTGCCTCCTGAGTGCTGGAATTAAAGGCATGCGTACTGTGCCTGGCCTGAAAACTGTCCCCCCCCCCTTCTTTTTTTTATTTATGAGCGCTGTATCTGCACGTAACACCTCCATACAGGAAGAGGGTATCTGATCCCATTATAGATGGTTGTGAGCCTCTTTGTGGTTGCTGGGAATTGAACTCATGACTTGGAAGAGTGAGCAGTCAGTGCTTTTAACCATGAGCCATCTCTCCAAGAATCTGTCTTTAAAAAAAAAAAAAGTCATTAAGGAGCTGGAGTGATGACTCAGTGGTTAAGAGTACTGGTTCGTCTGCCAGAAGACCCAGGTTCAGTTCCCAGAACCCACATGATAGCTCAACGCCATCTACAGTGCTCTCATCTCATCTAGTGCTCTCCTCTGAAAGCCTCTGTGGATATCTGGTGTGCAGAATATCTATATACATGAAATAAATAATGTATTTTTTTTTTAAAGAACGAAAAGTCATTAAGCTGTATATGCTCATTGGTAGAGCTCTTGGCTAGCATGTATAAGACCCTAAGTTCAATTCTCAGTCTGGGAGGGTCGGGGGAGGTGGTTGTAAATATTATATACACACAGAAGCAGATGTATACAACTCTTGAGTGCTACAGTTAAATTTTCAAACTAATGGCTGTTTGTATAACCAGAACCAATAGAATTTTTTTTATATATAGTCTTATGATCTCATCTTTCAAAAATAAGAATGTCTTTTTTAAATTTTTCTATAGGCAAGTGTCAATTGAGGAAGGAGAGAGGAAAGCCAAAGAGCTGAATGTTATGTTTATTGAAACCAGTGCAAAAGCAGGATACAATGTAAAGCAGGTAAGTATTCTTTGAGTATGAATGTTTGTTCCTAAATCAAGAAAATGTAAAATAATTGTGAATAAGCTCCTTTTTAGTGTAAGATTTTCTTTCAGTTAGCAACAGCAACTAGAATTCATGAACTAGAAATATTATTTTCAGAGAATTAGAAAAAATAACTGCCATAGTTTTTGTAAAAGGAGAAAATACTTCCCAAACTGTTCAGATTATATACAGGATAACATTCATTATGATTGCAATATTTATGAGTATAAAGCTTTTAACTTCCCATACCTCACTACATCCCTACTTCGTTGTCTTAAAGGTAGACTTCCTTATTTCAGAATTTGGTAATCAAGACTAATACATGGAAACTAATATTTGCTTGCTGTAAAAATACATTCTGATTATTTTATTCTTTATAAACTGCTAGTGTTTAAACTTGAGAGGTATTGGGGGGGTGCAGTGAGAGGGGAGGTAATAAGACCTCATATTATCAAGCTGTTTTTCTGTAAGATAGGTCTGCCAAAATTATAGAGGAGCAGTCTCTCAGATTTATTAGACTTAACAGACAATTTTTTTTCTTATTTTAATTGTTTTTACTTAGCCAGGAGATGGTGGCACATACCTTTAATTCTAGCACTAGGGAGGCAGAGGCAGGCAGATCTCTGTGAGTTCGAGGCCAGCCAGGGCTGTTACATAGAGAAACCTTGTTTCTCGAGGGTGAGGTGTTTTTATTTTGAGATAGGCTTTGCTGAGTCGTTTATGTCAACTTGACAGGAGCAAGAGTCATTTTGGAAGAGGGAACCTCAATAGAGAAAATGTTCCATCAGATTGTCTTGTGGAAAAGTCTGTGGTACATTTTTCTTGATTGAAGAGGGTGTCAGATCCCTGGAACTAGAATCACCAGTGGTTGTGAACCACAGTATAGGTGCTGGGAACCAAACCTGGGTCCCCTGCAAGAGCAACAAGTACCATTTAACTGCTTAGCCATCTCTCCACTCTGAGATTATGTCTTTCTTTATTCATCCTTTCCATTTGGTATGCTTTTCATATAATATTAATTTATTGAATGAATAGGCCTACTCCAGCCTGCTTTTGAGACAGTTTCCTTATCCCAGGCCAACTTCAAATTTACTACATAGTGGACATTGGTCTTGAACTCCTGATCCTCCAGCCTTGACCTCCCAAGTGTTGAAATTACAAAAGTGCACTGTTACACCCAGTTAGACATTTTAATATACATTTTTTGTTATTGTACGTATTTACAATGTATTTTGACTATATCCAACTTCCCTCAGACCCTACTTCATAATCCACCTCCCAACTCTTTTCAGTTTTTTAAATTTTATTTTTGTTTATTTGGGTTTTGGAGACAGCATTTCTCTGTGTATCCCTGGCTGTCTAGAACTCAATCTGTAGACCAGACTGGCTTCAAACTCAGAGATCCACCTGCCTCTGCCTCCTGGGTAGTAGGATGAAAGGCATGTGCCACCACTCCCAGATTTTCAATTTTTTTTTTGTTTTGGGCTTTTTTGTTTATTATGTATTTTTTATGTGTGAGTGCTTATGTCTACATGAAAGAAGAGGGCATTAGATCCCATTATAGATGGTTGTGAGTCACCATATGGTTGCTAGAAATTGAACTCAGGACCTCTAGAAGAGCAACCTTAACTGCTGAGCCATCTCTCCAGCCCCTTTGTTGTTTTTTTGTTGTTGTTTTGTTTTGTTCTGTTTTTTTAATGACTCACTGAATTCAACAACTAATATTACCCATATGTGCATAGGTGTAGGGCCATCCATACTAGAGAATGGGAAACATACCAGTAGCCATACCCCCAAAGGAAAAAATAAAATTCTTTGTCCCCGGCAACCGTCAGTGGGAATAGCTCCTCAGCTAGTGGTGGGGTCTTGTTAGCTCCTCCCCCATTCATGCTGGGATTTTGACTGGCTTGTACTTGTGCAAGTCTTGTATAGGTCACCACAGCTGGTATTGGTTCATGAATGCAACAGCCGTATCACATCAAGAAGACAGCATTTCACAGCATTCTTCTCACTTTCTAGCACTTAAATTCTTTCAACCTCTTTTCTAAAATGTTCACTGAGCCTTGGAGGTGGGGGTGAGTTAGTGAGCATTCACACTTACTCTCAACAATTTGATCAGTTATTTCTGTATTAGCCACTGCCCACTACAAAAAGATTTTGTGAACAAGGCTCAGAACAGCATGAATTTATGGATATAAACATAAGTATTTAGAGGGCAGTTTGGCAACATGACCATTTAATAACACAAAAATAGATCTCCCCTATGGCCTATATCTCTCTAGCTATGTGCTTTCGGCCTGGTTGACAGTACTAAGTATGAGTATCCTTCTGTGGAGCAGGCCTCACATCCAATCAGAAAGCAATGGATTACCCCTAAAACAGTCATCCCACTATTACACCAGTGGACACACCTTGTCTGGGAGGTTAGTATCATAGCATACAAGACCCAGCCCTGGATACCATTACAGGCATCTTTTCTGCCAATGTAGAAAGCTTCCCAAACATAAAAGCTAGCCAGCAGCAGGGAGGAAGTTTCCCAGTCAGTTCTAGATTGATTCTCCATGTCGTGCAACCAAAGTGTGCGATATCTTCAGCAATGGAGTTTTACCATCTACTTATGGTGGGCAACCAAGAGCAATAGCAATAGCCTGTGTTGTTGGGGGACCTTTGGAGTCTCCTTGACCAATAGCTTTTCTGGCATTTTCAATGTTTAAGGCCAGAGGTTGAAGTCCTTGATCTTTTAGAGTTAAATTTGTACAGGATGACAAGGATCTAGTTTCATTCTTATACTTACAGATATCCAGTTTTCCCAGCACCATTTGTTGATGATGCTGTCTTTTCTAATGTGTGTTTGACATGTATTAAAAATCAGGTGGTTATAGTTGTGTGGCCTTGGCTCTTGAGTCTTCTATTCCTTGTCTGCCTTTGTATCCGTGTTCTGCTGTTTTTATTACTTTGGCTCTGTGGTATAACTGGAAGTCAGGTATCGTAATTAGTCCAGCAGTGTTCTTTTTGCTCAGGATTTCTGTGACTATCCCAGATCTTTTTTGTTCCATATGACTATAAGACCCTCTATTCCTCAGCCCCACTGGGCATAGTGGTATATGCCTTTAATCCCAGGATTCTTCTTGAGTTCCAGACCAGCTAGAGTTATGTATGAGTTCCAGGCCAACCAGAACTACAACATAGTGAGCAGGCCTTAATTGGAAAGCAGTTGATTACTCACTCCCAAAAAAGTGGGGTTTTTTTTTCTTCTTTGATTTCTACGAAGATTGTTAGTGGAATTTTAATTGAGATTGCATTGAACCTGTAATTCACTTTTGGTAGGATGGCCATTTTTTTGTGATATTAATTTTATCAGTCCACAAGCATGGAAGTTCTTCCCATTTTCTAGTGCCTAAATTTCCTCAGTGTTCTAAAGAGTTATTATTATTGTTATAGACATCTTTCAAATCCTTGGTTAGGGTTATTCCAAGGTGGGTTTGTTTTTGTTTTTGTTGCTATTGTGAATAGGAGTGTTTCTCAGTATTCTTAGGTATATGAGAAAACTACTGATTTTTTATGTTAATTTTGTATTCTGCCACTTTGCTGAAAATGTTTTCAGTTCTAAGAGTTTTCTTGTAGAAGCTTTAAGGTGTCTTATAAGAATGGTATCGTCTGTAAATAGAGACATCTTAACTTCTTTCCTATTTGTATCCCTTTTATTTGTTTCTAAGGCTCCAGTACTGTATTAAATAATAGTGCAGATAGTGAACATCTTTGCACCAAATTTTAATAGAAATGCTTTGGATTTTTTTCCTTTATTATAGTGTTGACTAAAAGTTTGTCATATGTACTTTAGACATGTATGCTAGACATGTTCTTTCTATTCCAAGGGATGTTGGATTTTTCCTGTGGGGGTCATTCTCATAAATAACTTGCAGGTGGGCAGTGGTGGCACATGCCTTTAATCCCAGCACTCGGAGGCAAAGGCAGATCTCTCTGAATTTGAGGCCAGCCTGGTCTACAGAGTGAGTTCCGGGACAGCCAGAGTTAAAACAGAGAAACCCTGTCTCAAAAAACCAAAAAATTGATTGATAGATAGATAGATAGATAGATAACAACTTGCACATATTTCTAGGGCTGACCACCTGATACTGATACCCATTAGGGGCCTCATCCCGGAGGAAGATTCTTTCTCCCTCTCTCAGAAGTTGTTAATAGGCAGCCTAGTTGGAAGATTTTTAATTACTGCTTCAGTCTCATTGCTTGTTATGGATCTATTTAAATTGCTTATCGCATTTTGATTTAATTTTGGTAGATCATATGCCTCTAGAAATGTATTCATTTCTTTTAGCTCTTATGTTTTTTTAATATATGGAATATATTTTAGGTAAGACCTAATAATTTTCTGAGTTACCTTGGCATTTGCTCTAATGGCTCCTTTTTCATCTAATTTTATTAATGTGGATCTTTTTCCTGTTGGTCAGTTTGGCTAAAGGTTTGTCTTTAAAAAAGATAAAACAAAACTTTGTTTTGTTGTTTCTTTATATTGTTTGTTGTTGGTCCCATTTCTGCCCTGGTCTTAGTGATTTCTTTCCCTCTCATGATTTAGAATTTGGCTTCTTGTTCTTTTTCTGGGGCTTTAAGGTGCATCATTATGTTACATACTTGAAGTCTAATTTCTTAATGTAGACACTTAGAATTATAACCATCCCTATTAGAACTAACTGCTTTCATCGTATCTCAAGAATTTGATATATTGTGTTTTCATTTGATTCTAGGAATGTTTTTTTACTTAGTGCTTGATTTCTTCAAGGAACCATCCATTGTTCGGTTGTGTTCTTTAATCTCTTTGAGTATCTGTGCACTCTAGTGTTTTTCTTGCTGTTTTTATTCAAGTTCAGATATTCTGTCCTCTCCTTGTTACATCTTATTATTGTGACTTTCCACAGAGCTTTTTATTCAACTGTTTGCATCTTGAACATACTTCTTAAATTGGGTTTTCTGGGATTGTATCTAATTTCACTGGGTGCCATTACTGTAGGGTTTTTGGAGGAGTTATGTCATCTGAGTTTTTGTGGCTTTATTGCTTTAGAGATTTTATATATAGTGTTATTTTCTTGCTTGAATTCGTTTTCTATATTCATATGGGACTTGGATGTGCTAGAAATGAATTTGTAGACCAGAAGCTCAGCGTGCCTGCTATAGGCTCTCTATTGTCCCTGAGTAGGATATTGACTATGAGAGCAACTACAGCTGTTTGATTATACCAGTGTACAGAAGTCATACTACCCAGTTCATAAAAAGTGGCTCCCTTGACTTCAATAACCGTTGGAGGATAAACGACCACAGATAAGGATTACATATCAGATCAGTAAAGTGGCTGGGAGCAGAACAGTTCCCTCACATCCCTACATACACAGTGGCCTCTTCTGGTCCCACAGATCTGGTGTATATGAAGAGCAGTGTCTGCCTTGCCCCATTACTGTGTTACTATGTATTGTTTTAGATCTATTAAGTATCTTGTGTTTGGTGTGCTAATGTTGGGTGTTTGCATATTATAATTTGTTTTGAGGAAATGATTTTTATCGCTATAGTAGCTGTAAGGTAACAAAATGCAAGGTAATAAATCCTTACTATCAATTATCTTGAAGGTCTTAATTTGTCTTCTTGATGGTGTCATCTGAGAATAACTTAAAAGTTATGTCCTCAACTTGCCATCCTATGGTTGTCACTTTGATACCTTCTCTTCCCACAGCTTTTCCGACGTGTTGCTGCAGCTTTACCTGGAATGGAAAGCACACAGGACAGAAGCAGAGAAGATAGTATCCTTTCTGTTTCTTAAGAACATTTTATTGTCTAGCGAAATGTGGTGGTGGATACTTTTAATCCCAGTAGTCGGGAAGCAGAGGCAGGCAGATCTCTGTGAGTTTGAAGCCAGCCTGGTCTACAGAGTGAGTTCCAGGACACTAGGGCTATGTAGAGAGACCCTGACTCAAAAAAAGAAATTTTTTTTTTTTTAAATTGTCATTACTGCTCTTTGGAGCCATACTTGACTGGTTTAATAGTTACTTGTTGCTGGGACAAAACTGACAAAAGCAGCTAAGGATGTCATTGTTTATAAGGGTACTACAGCCCGTTGTGGTGGGAAAGATTCAGCGGCAGAGTAACTCACTCAGGATCGTGAAGCAGCTGGTCATGTTGCTTCTGCAGTCAGGAAGAGAGGTGAATGCTGGTATTCTGCTTTCTCCTTTTTATTAGTCCAGGACACCAGCCTGTGAAATTATGCCACTCACATCCAGTGTGGGTCTTCCCACCTCAGACCTCTCTGGAAATGCTCTCGGACACTCAGAAATCTATCTCCATGAGTAGGGTTCATATTTTATTAAATCTTGTTGCATATAGGAGATACATATATCAAGGCTGGAGAGACAGCTCAGTGGTTAAGAGCAGTGGCTGCTCTTCCAGAGGACCCGGGTTCAATTCCCAGCATCCACATGGCAGCTCACAACTGTCTGTCGTGCAAAACGCCAATGTACATAAAATAAAAATAAAATACTTTTTTAAAAAAGAGGTACATATATCTAGAAAATACCGACTGAATAGGTTCTGAGGTCAGGCTTGCCAGAGATGTCAGAGTTCAACAGTTAGAACGTGCTTTCCTGTATACGACTCCTTAACTTTTGTTTCAGTGATTGACATAAAACTGGAAAAGCCTCAGGAGCAGCCAGTCAGCGAAGGAGGCTGTTCCTGCTAATCTCCCCTGGCATCTTCAACCCTCCTGCAGAAGCTCACTGCTTTGGCCCCCATACTCTTTCATTGACTGCAGTGTGAATATTGGCTTGAACCTTTCCCCTCAGTAATAACGTATTGCAACTCATCATTGCTGCCTGTTTCGTGGAGATGATCTATTAGCTTCACAAGCACAAAAAAGTCAGTGTCTTCATTATTTATATTTTTTAAAAGCCAAACAATTCCAGCATATTCGTGATAACTTTGAGGATCAGATACATTTTCTTAACATTTTTTCCCTTTTTGATGTTATGATAATGTACTTTAAAATGATGAAAATCTCAGCAGTGTGAGTGTGGCTTAAGGAGCAATGTGTTCACAGCAGCATTTGCCAACCCTCTTGCTATTTCCCAGTTTTTCTTCTCTTCTCCCATTCCCTGTTCATACCCTCCCCAGACAAACAAGAGGTGGCAAGCAGCAGTCCAGCCAAGCCATTTGGAATTATCCTTAGTTGTACAGATACCATTAGCTCCAGACAATGAGCCACAATGTCCAAAATTATTCTTGAGCACTGATGTAAATTACTTAGACCTTCTCTGAGATCAGACTTGGCTGTTGCTATCATGATGGGCAGTGCTTGAATGAGGAAAGGGTCTGTGTAGCTTCAAAATGAGTCCTAATGAATTCACTGAGTGCTTACAGATAAAGGAAAATAAAGTGTATTTCTGACCAGAACAGGTGACCCTTTAACATGTGCTTACTAGACTCTGGGAGAGAAAAGTAGCCAAGTACTTCAGAACTGTTTTTTAATATTTATTTTGCCGTGGTGAAATTATAAAAGTTGTAACATTCTTCCCAAATTTTTTAATTGTGAAATACTGTTTGTCTTTAAAAAAAAATCAACACCTTTTAATGCAGTAGATTTCACATGGGTTTCTTTTCTAAAAAATGCTATGCAGACAAGGCATTGTAAAAATCAATTTCCTTTCAGAACCATTGGAATATAAATTTGACAACATGAGGAAAACTACTATATCTAAAACAAATAATGATATTTAAAGTTTACCAACAAAAGAACCCTCATAGAATAGCAAATACTCCTCTGCTCTGGAAATTTGAGGTCAGATTTGAATGTGGAAGTAATTTCCTTGCAGGGCCCTACAGGCAGATCAGAGAAAGCATGCACTAAGAAGGAACGGAGAGGATGGATATGAAAGTCAGTAATAATGCAGACTTATGCCTTATTTTTTTTTAGCATTTTTTAAATGTTGGGTCTTTTGAGCTGTTTTGCTTTTTATTAGAGCTATATAAATAAGTTAACTAGCAATTTAGTTTTGTATTTAAGCTACAATTAATCTTTCTTTCTTTGGTGATATTTATTTCTTTGCCTTTTTTTTAAAACTTTGAATTTTTAGGTGTTTTGTTGAATATTTAGAGCTTCATCATCATGGCAATATATATTTCCCTTGAAACACTGCAAACAGATACACTAGGAGTGCACCCTTTTAATCTTTAGTCATTGTGAGATTGCTGTGTAAGTTAATAAACACATTTGTAAATACATTGTTTGCAGGGAAAAAATTCTGAGTTCTAGCTCAGAAGCAGCCTGCTGAGTTTATGTTGTGAGCATTACTTAACACAGTATAAAGATGGAAAGACAACAAAAATAACTTCATACTTCCTCACCTCCTCATTGCAACAAATCCTTAACTGGGCAAACCTGACTCCCCTCTCTCCCTCCTCTACTTCTCACTGTCACCTTGTAATACTTGGAGAGCACTTGGATTACGGATCTGAATAGAGAAATACTTTCAGATAATCATTAGCCCACATACCCTGTAACTTATACTCAAGATGGGATGAAGTTGTAAAGTGCTTTTATAATACACATTATTGTTAAAAGCAAGGATTGACTCTTTTGTTTTATTTTGACATGGCATGCCCTGAAATAAATATCAATTCAATATGGCAAATGGTTCACATTCATTATTTGAAGGAATTGTGATTTCTAAAAAGGGGGGGTGATTGTCTTCCTACACTGTTGCATTTGATTCTTTTTATGTTACCTTTGAAAGTAACCAGTATGCTGCTCTTCATATTGCTCTTTTGATTTGGTGTGGGGTTCTTCAGCTGAAGCAGTAAAGTGTGTTCACAGTCTAGATTTTTCTTTTAACAAACAACAGTTTTGCTGCCAAATATATATAAATAAAACACAAAAGAAAACAGTTATTGACTTGGTTTCCCATTCCTGCCAGTGTGCTGTGTATCCATATGCTTCTTCCCTCCTAGAGCTATAAGGTACACCTGAAATTGAATGAATAACTAAATAAATAAATGACAAGAATAGATGTAAAACAAAACAAAACAAGGAGTTAGAATCCTTTTCAAGGGTTGAAGGCATGGAAGAGGGATACAACTTGAGAGACAGTTCTTACTAGGGTAGTGATAGGATAAACAGTCATGTACCAGATGTGATGTTTTGGTCAGTGACAGGCCATATAAGGAATGATGGTCTCAGTACAATTACAACTGAGCTAAAAAATGATGTTGAGTGATAGCACAAAACATCTCTCGAGTCTGTGGTAATGTTAGTGTGATAGGTTGCATTTTCAATCACATGAAAGAACAATACAATTAGTAAAATACGTGCCGATAATAAATGTCACATTGCTGTTTTACTGTTACTTTAAAACGTAGTTCTGCTTACCAAAAAAAAAAATTACAAAATACTATGCCAGCTAGACCTTTACACTTGTGGTTACTATGTCTCTTGGCCGTATGTTCTTTTTGTGTTTAAGCTTGTGATGTTCTGTTGATAATGACACCAGCAGGAGTAGACTGTACCACACAGACACATTATATGTAGCCTATGTGTCGTAGCATATACCATATTCTGTGATACTGACTTGGTGTTAGGCAAGCAATGACTATTTTTTAAGTGGTTTTAGCTGACATGGTGATGCATACATGTAAACCTGGCACTGGAGCTTGGGGCAGTAGAATTGTGAGTTTAAAGTTGGCATGTATTACAAAGCAAAACTTTTGTCGTAGAGAAGGATGTATGACCTGCAAACATGTCCTGTAACCATATCTAGCCCATTGCCAGTTTCAAACTTAAGCTTTAGGCAGGTGATGGTGGCACTCATTTTTAATCCCAGCACATGGGAGGCAGAGGCAGATGGATCTCTGAATTCAAGCCAGCCTGGTCTACAGACTGAGTTCCAGGACAGCCAAGGCTACACACAAAGTCTAGAAAAGTCATGGGTGGCTGGGTGGCTGGGTGGCTGGGTGGGTAGATAGATAAGTAAATGAACTCTAGCTCTTCACAGAAACTGCCTTGAAAAGCAAGCACAAAATAAATAATAGATAGATAAATAAATAAGTAAATAGACTTAAGCTTTATTGGAACTCTCAGGCTTTTCTGTTTTTGTTTCTGGGAGGTTTTGGTTTTTTGTTTTTTTGAGAGGATTTTTTTAAATTTTTTTGGTAACCATGGCTGTCCTGGAATTCTGTAGACCAGGCTGGTCTTGAACTTACCAGCCTGCTTCTGCCTCTCAAGTGCTGGAATTAGTGCCACCACTGCCCGGCAAAACATACACATACTTTTAAGCCATTCAGATCTAATTGAATAGTTACAACGGTTCTTATGACTCCAAAGTCTCTCTGGCCATTTACAGAGCAAATGAAATCCCTGCCTTTGGTCAGCCACATGTAACCTTTTCCGTGCCCCATTACTGTAAAAATGAAGACCAGAGAACTTCTGGTGCAGCTACCTTCAGAGGTGGCATTGGGACACTACAGCTGCCAAGAGAAGAGCTGACAAAAACAAAGGCAAGGTGCCTCAGTAAGATGTAGCTGGGAAGATTGGCTGGAACTCTTCAGTGTTTTTGCCCCCTCTTCTCAACTTGCTATCATACAGTCATACTCAGTGCCATTGCTTGAGACAGATAACAGCTTCCTCAGTGTAGGGGTCTTGTCTTACTCTGAATTCTCCTTGAATCTAGCTTCCAGCCCTGGCTGCCCTGCATTTTCCCTTTGGTTTAAGTCAGTTTTAGCAAGGGTTTCTGCCATTTGACAGCCTGGAGAAGCCCAATACAGGTTGTTTGTCCCTAGGCACCACGTTTCTATGAGAACAATTAATTGGTTCAACTCTAGGTAGAGGAAGCTGCTGTGGAAACATTCCTAACACTTGGGAGCTGAGGAGTCAGCTCATCAGTAGAGTCCTTGTCACACAGACATGAGGACTCAGCACCCAAATAAAAAGCTGGGTGCTACACACGAACCTTTAATCCTGGCCATAGAAAGGCAGACAGGATCCCTGAGGTTTGGTAGTCATTTAGCCAGACTGTGAGCTCCAGGTTTAGTGAGAGACATCAAAAAACAGGTAAAGATTGATAGACACCCTGGCTGTTGACCCCTGACTTCTTATATTCACACATTCTAACATCAGGTCTCCCAGCAGGCAGTGCCAGCTCTGGATTATCCATCAGCTCAGCTCAGAGATCCTGAGATTTCAGAGATGGCCAACTTCCATCTGCCATGTTATGGGTGGGGAAAGCAAGGTCCAGAAATGAGTTGTCCCAAATTGTTTAGCTCACATGCTGTCACCAATTCCACCCAACCTTATAATGCACTTTACCTGCAGATGCTGGTCACAGATGTCCAGAGGAAACACCCCTGGAGGAAAAAAACAAGCAGAGCCAGTTCTGGGTCCATTCATGTTTTTATTAGTGTCTGCAGCTGAGCCAGTGGAGCCCTCATCTACAGGGAATGTCAGTAGACTCTGGCCACTTGGCCAGGGATTTTAGCTTTTCTATTGGCAAATGGGACAGGGTGGTGGAAGAGTCTGGAACAGGATCAAATGGAGAGACTGCTTGCCACCTACAGGTAGGCACATGAGGGGTTCCCCAGGCTGGTGCCAAGGTGGGTCAGGCCCCAGAGTGAAATGCCATCTCCCCCAGTGTGAAGGAAGAGAAAAAGCCTCAGATGGAACAGTCACAGTAATAGAGCTGAGCTCCTGGGATCAGAAAGGCATTTCCTAACTTCCTAAGGCTGGAGGACTGCAAGAGCTCACCACAGCCAGCAGCCCCTAGGGTTAGCTCAACTACTGTGGGAAGAAGGTGCCAAACTCTAGAGTAAGGATAAGTGCCAGTGCTAACAGCAAAACATAGTTGAAATCATGAAACCTCCATAAAAAGTTCCCATCGCGCCTTTATCCAGCAAGCTCCTTAGCCTGGAGGACCACTGCAACCCAACCCCTGCCTAAATGCCAAACCAGCTCTATTTTTTGGACACCTGAGGATGTTCTTTGTTCATGCTTGCTTTCAAAACCACCCAGACTGCCTATCTTGCTCCTTGCCCCCACGTGTCCTTATCAGACTGATAACTGTAGTTTTGTTGTTTGTTCTCTTGTGATCTCCAGCTCTCAGATGTTTGGAGCCAAATGAAGTCATGTTTGCTGTGTCTAGAAGAAATATATTCTTATGTGGTTTATAGGGGTGCGTGGCAATAGGTGTGAGGATTTCAGCTATGTCTGTGCCTGAGAAGGGAAGGAGGCTGAGTGGCGGGGAAATGGGCCAAGTGTAGAGGGCTTAATGGAGAGGAAAAGTCTAAATGGGACAGGGTTTGGATAGTAAATAGTAGAAGGTGGCCCAGAAAGAAAAGGTCTTGCGTTCTATTGCACTCCAGAGGTCGAAGTCCCAGACCTCAGAACCAGCAAGGCGACCACATGAGTGAACCGAGCGCAGCTCCCGTGGCAGCCCCCGCCAGCATGCCCATGGCCAAAGGGGCGCCCGTGCTGTAGTAGGGATCTTCTCGCACTATCACATGTGTCACACCAGGGCCTGTAAGAGCCACGAGGATCAGGGTCAGCCCTGGGGACTCTAGTTCATCCAATCCTGTGTTAAGGCGTGAACTCATTCTGCTCCCCAGTCAGAGGAACTGGGACTTTGAGCGCACCCGTAGCTGAGGCCTGCAGGTCATACATATGCCACTGACATTTAGTGATCTCGGGGCTGAGACTTTGCTGCTGGAAACCCCAGAATCCCTAAACACCGACCATGCAGCCGCTGGAGAGAGACTAGTAACTAAGACCTTGAGAATAGGAAGGACGGTGCCATTCCTGCAGTAGCCACCAGGGGCCGCCAGCAACACAGGAATGGCATTGATGGACAGTCTGGCTGAGCAGGGTGGGCCTGGGAAGGCTGGGAGGTCAGAGCAGAGAGGGCTATTTTGAATCCGGATCCGGAGGGTGCTGCCGATGGGATTTGGAAAATATTTGTACACTAAAAGGACAAAGTTTAGTCCTCATCGATGGATCTGGACAGGGCCTGGTGCGGGAATGTGGCGGGCGGAGGGGTAGGCGTGCCAGGGGCGCTTACCTGCGTAAGGCGGTCCATAGTAGCTGCGGACATATGTAGCCTCGTGCGCATTGGGGGGCACCACCTCATAGTAGTCCTGGTATGGGCTGTAGACGCGTACCTGGGAAGTCCGATCAGGTCAAATGCCCAGGAACTTCCCGGTCTGGGTTTGGTCCTGGCCCCTTCATTCTCTTTTGGCAGCCCTCCTCCCCAGGCACCAGGAAGCTAATGGGAAAAGGCACTGCCTCCCCATAAAGTCCATTACCCTTCTCCCCTAAAACTTCAGCCCTTACATACAGCTCCCAATGATGCCTTTTCTCCTACCCTGACCTCCTACGTTGCTCAAATTTTCCATGGCTCCCAACTTCCCTTTATAGGTCTAACAACTCTAGAGTACACTTGGTGAACCCCGATGGATTACTCTCCTAGTTACAGGGAAAGAACTATGGCTAACCCCCAGGCAGGAATTAAAGGAGGACAGGGACAAAGGAAGAGTAGGGAAGAGAAGTAATTGAAATCACTATCATTCAGCATCTACTGCATAGCGGGGTCCCAAAAGAGGTGCTTTCCTGTATTACCACCCCTAATCCTTAAAGGCAGGCATTGCTGTCCCCACAGTACCCAGAGCTGTGGGCTGAGGCACAGAGGTGAGTCCTGCTCTTCCCTTCAGCCTTCTACCAACCTCCCAGAGCCTAGCTCAAAAGTCACCCACTCCAGGACTCCTGGTTTCAGAAATTATTTCTTCCTGGGTTCTTAGATAGTATCCCCCTATCCTTTCTCTTAACCTTTCTGTCCTGCTCCCCAAATATGCACTACTTAAGGACAAGGCCTCAATTTGTGTCACCAGCAGGGGTTAGTGCTGACAGGAGCCAGTAAATGCATGCATGATTAATAGTAACTGCCAATCCAAACCTGCCACTTACTCATGGGGTAGCAGACCTAGAAGGGGTCAGGATCCCCTTCTCTCCTGGGGTCCTTCTCACTGTGTCTCTCACTAGGCTTCACACCAGAATGGCTTGATGCTCTTTAGAAGTCCATTATGTGCCCAACTTTACTAACACAAATGAATTGTGCTATCTTTCCATCTCATTGCCCTGTTCTTCCTGGAAATGTCTGTAAATGCCAGCACCCTGCACTCGATCCAAGAAATCAAATGGGTACCTTAGTTGAGGGGTTCCTTCTTTTTACCCCCCTTTTGTGTGTGTGGAGGCGTGAGTGCATGTGGAAGTCGGAGACGGATGTGAGGTGTCTTCCTTCTCACTTCCTTTCACCTAGTCGCTTTTCACTTTATATTGAGATAGAGTTTTTCACTGAACTTGGACTTGCTGATTCACCATGGCCAGCAAGCCCCTAGCATCTCCCTGCTCCTACTTCCCCAGCACTGAGATTATAGGAGAGCACTGCTGTTTTCACATGGATGCCAGAGTCAAATTCAGGTCCTCATGCTTGCATGGCAAGAACTTTACTGAGCCATCTTCCTAGCCACCCCTCCCATCCCACCCCTCCACCTCTCTACCCCATTTTAGAGACAGGGTTTCATGCAGCCTACCTTGGCCTTGAACTCAATATGGAGATGAAGATAACACTGAACTCCTGATCTTCCTACCTCTACCTCCCAAGTGCTAGGGTTACAGAAATGCACCGCTAAGCCTGGCTCTAGAACCTTGGCTCTTTGGAGGAAGTGCATGTGTTTGATACTTAGCCCAAATTGGCCTTGAACTCACAATCTTCCTGCTTCAGTTCCTATATGCTGGAATTACAAGCACATACCACCAAACCCAACATTTTCTTTCTTGTGATGTTGGGGTTTGAACCCAAGGCCTTATGCATATTAGGCAAACATGTATTACTGAGTGACATCTCTGTCTCTTGGCACTCTTGTCTTTGCACACTGGCCTTTCACAAGGCCACGAAATCTCAGGATTTTATCTTCTAAATATACTCTTCTGACAATCTATTGGCCAATGCCAAAGCCATTGGCTTTGCAATTTGGACACTAGAGGTGATCTTGAGGCTAAAAAAAAGTTTTTGTTTGTTTTTCAAAGAATGGTTGAGGAGAAGTCAGACTAGAGAAGACTGAAGAATCCTTAAGGAGGGCAGGGAATCAATAATACTACATCAGCCTGCCCTGAAACTTCGATGAGCTTGGTAGCTTTGTGAGGCTGTAGACTGGGTGGAAAATACAACCTCATGTCTCTCTGGGGTACCTGCTCTGGGAGGCCCAGGAGAAAACTCAGAGAACCTGGCAACAGGCAGGTCACCCCAGAGACCTGAACTGGAGGCTTCTCCTGTGGCCCAGCCTTTCCTCTGGGTGGTGACAGTGCTGTCCAATCAGGGAGTTACATGCAAATGACCCCCTGGCCTCAACTAAAATTTGTGTTTTTAGGTTTAAGTCTTTCAAATCCCATTTTTAGGCATTGCCACTTGAAACAAACTTGAAGTCTCAGGTCTCTCAGTGATGAACAGAGTAATATTGATCAAGCTAAATAAACTTTCAGAGCATTAGTTTCTCTTTAATACTGGGAGAATCGAGCAGAACTACATCTGTTGATCAAGTATTTCTGGGCTCAGTTTTCTGTATGCCACAATCACCAGAAGCCTCACCCAGCCTCAGTGTTGGAGATCAGTCCAGCACCTCACACATGCTTAGCATGTTCTCTACCACTGAGACACAAACCCAGCCCCAGAAGGGAGTCTTAAACATGTAGATTTTCAGGTTAGGGGTATAGTTCAGTGTTAAAAGCAGTGTTTGCTTAGCATGCATGAGACCCTGAGTTCAATCTCTGGAAAAATATTTATATGTATATAAATATACTAAAGTTCCTAGGCCCTACCCCAGACTTAGGAGATTCCAGCATGAGAGGATATCAGTGTTTGTTGCTGTCATGTAAATCCCTAAGCAATTCTGAAATACAGCATCAGTGAACAAGAAAGGAGTTTGCGATTGGCCATAAGACCACAGATACTAGCTAACTCTAACTCCCATGTCCACTTACAGCAGACCAGGTGCCATGCTGAGCCCTGGGGACAGAGAAAGTCAAGGCCCAAATCCTGCGCGCTGGCTGAAGTTCATTGGCAACCTCACTGGACTTGGAATCACCTGGGAGACACACCTCTGAGGATGTCTGCTGTTTCCAGAGGTTTAACTAAGAGAGGAAGACCTCCCTGAATGGGGCATCACCACCCTATGGGGTGGGGTTCAGACTAAATAAAAAGGGGAAATGAAGTCAGCCAGACACATCCCTTCTCTGTGCAAATGTGAGCAAAGAGCTTCATATTCTCCCCCCGCCATGTCTTCCCCCCCATGGAATGTACCCTCAAACTATGAACCAACATAAATCTTCCCTAACTTGCTTCTTGTCAGGTATATGGTCACCGCAATAAGAACAGTAACTACTACTTCCTGATTCCAAGATCCAGGGCAAGCACAGACCGAAACTAAGTCCCTTCATTTCTTTTCTTACCCATTCAGTGACCTGTTTATGCCAGCTCCTTATGAGGAGGGTCAGAACAGACTGTCTCCATCACTGAGCACTGATTGAGTGCATGATGTACACCCAGCCCTGTACTGGGCCTCACTGGGCAGAGCAAATGAGACCTGGTCCTTGCCTTGGAGGAAGTTCTAGTTTCAGAGGGTCTAGGCCGACAGCCGTAAAGTGGCTCGTAGGGCAGGCAGAATGAAGCCAGTGCTAAAAACCAGTGACAATGGATTGTGCCCTGAGTGACAGCGCCTGACGCTCTTGCAAGTCCTCACTGAGGAGGTGGCAGCCTCTGAGATAGTGCTTTAAGGATGGGTACTAGCTTGCCAGGTGAACAAAGAAGCTAAGGGTTTGGGCAGCAGAGGATGCAGGCAGAACAGCAGCAGGAGTGAGAACTAGAGCATCTGCGGCAGAGGGCACTGCAAGCACAGGGGTGAGGAGATACAGCAAGCAAGTCTGGCCAGGGAATCCCTGGGCCTTGAAAATCAGCTATAGTCCAGAGAGGAAAGGGGAGCCGCTGAGGTCCATGAACAGGGAATAAGGGGAGGCTCATCCTGATGGCCAGAGTGGAGGCGGGAAGGGCTAAGCTCACACTTACCCAGATCCGCCTTTCAACCTTACAGGGGCTCCATGAGAGAGTCGTACACCTGACCTTAGGGCAAACCCGACGGCTCCTGGGTGGGACGGTGGCTCCAGTTGGGGCCTGCTCCAGCCACAGAAACCCAGGGAGGGAGAGGGAGGGAGATGTCAGATGCCCTTTAAGAGACTGGGAGATGTTACCAGGCGCCTACCAGAGTCCTGTGCTAGCTGTGCATTTGGGGGAAGGTCGGGGGGGGGCAAGGGATGTCAGTCACTCAGTGACGAAGGACCAGTGGCCTCCTTCCAGCCCACTCCCAATTCCATGCCTATGGGGATCCCAGTCTCTTTACCCCATAATTCCAGCCTCATCTGTGACTATGTCCCCAGGACCTTCTCCCAGAGAGGGGCACGTGGAGGGGAAAAGCACAAGTCATTCCTGCGTAGACTCGGACAGAGAAGCCCACAGACACAGATGTGAACAGACAGACACAAGCACCAGCACTAGTAAGCCAGAGCCCAGAGGGATGTATGGGGGGAGCAAAGAGAGGGAGCATGGAGGGCCAGGCAGAGGTGAGGGGTCAGTAGGGCAGGCAGGAGGGAGCAAGACAGCTTCATAGAGTCACAGAGTGCAGAACGGTCAGCCCTCGCCTCCTTCCTCCTGTTGTCTTCAGTGTCATTGACTGGCCCTGCTGGGGGAACGTAGGAGATCACAGCTGGCTCCTCCCCCATGATGATGCTTGTTCCTCTTACTTCTAGCTTCCTGCAACCACCTCCGACCTGAACACCCAAGCCTGCTCCCAGTATCTGACTGCAGCCCTTCCCACTCCAATACCCTCGACCCCTGTGACTCCCGAAGAAAAAGTTCCTTCCTCCAACTAGACTTTGAGACCTTTCATGACTGGCCCTGATGACCTCAGAGGTCATCTGATGCCACTCCTTCTGTGGTAAACCTTCCCACCAGGCCAGACTCCAGCCCTTAGGTACATATGTGTTTGCAGACACACACACGTACACATCCCTCTCCCCTGCCTCTGCTCACACAGCTCCTCCTACCAATGGCAGCTTCCTCACTATATTCACTGATCAAGTCTCCAGTGACTTGGTGAGGCTGAATGAGCCACCTCCCTTCTCTATACCTCAGCTTCCCCATCTGTAAAGTGGGACTGATAACATCAACTGCTACCAACCCCCAGCCCTTGTTGGAGGATATGACATAACCATGCCAAGTGCTTAGCATAGTGCCTGGCCCTCAGCAGGTGGATATACCCAAGAGGATTTCCAACTGTCTGTCTGATCTGCTGTTTCCCAGTAGACACTCTGCAGGTGAGGGAAGCCTCAGCTGTGCTACGGGCAGAAGCAGCAGTGTAGATTCTGGAGTCTGGCAGGTAGGGGCCCATGTTGGGTCTCAGGCAACTCTTCAAACCCTCACCTCCACCAGTCACTAAGTGCTCTCACCTGCATTGCCTAAATGCCCCGAGCTCCTCACCTGTCCACCAGAAAGGCTTAGATCAGACCTGCAGCCTGTTGCTGGGAGACTGGCCCCACCTTCTAAGTGGTCCCTACAGCCTGTTGCTGGGAGACTGACCCCACCTTCTAAGTGGTCCCTGGGTGTCACACTCAACCTACTATTCACTCCCCACCTAGCAGCCTGACTGCCTTTTTGTGTTTGCCTTTGAGGCGGGTCTGGCTCTATGTCCCCGGCTATCCCCAACCTTGTAATTGTCCTGTCTCGGCCTGCCAAATGCTGGGATTATAAGCACACTGCCACACTAACTCCAGGATGGCTTTTTGAAAACACAAGTCTGGCTGGATGTGGTGGTGCACGCCTTTAATCCAGAGGGGCAAAGACAGGAGGATCTTTGTGAGTTTGAGGCCAACCTGGTCTACATAGTGAGTTCCAGGACAACCAGGGGTAAGTGAAGACTCTACTTTAAGCCCACCCTACCTGCATCCCCCCTCCAAAAAAAAACAAAAAACAAGAAAACAAAAAAAGAAAAGAAAATACAAGTCTGGGACTGCAGAAATGGATCAGGACCTGACTTCCATCCCAGTACGCATGTTAAAAATCAGGCACAGAGGCAAGTACCTAACCCCAGAGCTGGAGGACAAACAACAGGGTCCCTGGGGCTTAGCCTAACTAAACTGGTGAGCCCCAGATCCCAGTGAGCAGCACTGTCATAAAATAAGGTGAATGGCTGTTGAGTGGCACCTGAGGTTGACTTCTGGCCTGTGTGCACACCACACATACAAATACATCAATACAAAGATTTTAAAAGACAGTGCTGATCCATTCTTTCCTTTGGCTTAAAAACTGTCAACAGCTTACTAGTGCTCGGAGCAGAAATCGATATCCTTAGAGCAGAGCATGGCAGTTCATGCCTGTAATTCTAGCACTTGGAAAGCTGGGGCAGGAGGATCACTGCAAATTTGAGGCCAGTCTGGGTGACACGATGAGTTCAAGTCCAGCCTGAGATTCAAAGTGGTACTCTAGGTAAAAACTGAAATAACCAATATTCTTAGCACAAGGCACAGGCCCGAACGTCCAGCTCTCCTTCCCTGTCACCCCTCACCCCATTCCCAGGCTTCAGCCGCCCTGTCATCTTAACCCTTAAGGCCTTTGCACACACCGATCCCTCCTGCCTGGAAAGCTGTTCCCTTCACCATATCCTCACCTTTCCACCCAATTTATGTCTGTCTTTCAAGCCTCGGTTAAGCTTCAGGTGAACTCACACCTGGATCAGACCGCCAAAAGGGTCGCGCACTGCATGCCTCTGCCAGAGCAGTGACTGATACCAAAATGGAATAAGTAATTAATTAGTTGTCTTATATCTGGCCCCTTCTAGGCTGAGTGCAGGAGAGCAGAGCCTCCATCGCTTGGTTAATTTTCCATCCCTGCCCGTCATGGTGCCTGACACACAGTAAGAGCCCAATACAGATCTGTTGTGTGGACCAGTGAGCCTCAGTCTTACCATCTGCAGAGAGGGAACAATAACCGCCGTCTCTCAGAACTGTTCTGAGTGGCATCATGTCTGACTGACATCATGTCTGACACATACACCACTCTTTTCTAGCTCCCATATAACCCTCCAATGAGTCTCCATGGAGGCTTCTCTCCCTCCCTCCTGGGAGCACCTGCTGACTCTTCCCTTCTCTGGAGGGAGCTCTTCCCTTTTCCACAGGGGACTGAGTCTGCATGAACATTTCCACTCTAGACTGAACAGACAGAGACCGAGTCTGAGTCACCCATGATTCCATGGCACATGGGGCAGGGGGCGGTGGGAGAGAGTGGGGGCTCACCGGGGTGGAATTCGCCTCCAACAGTGCTGTCTTCCAGGCTCTGCAAAGCAAGACCCATCTGAGCATGAGGAAAGATTTGCAGGGTAGAGGTACGGGGCTCCCACCTTGTAGATGCCCAGCCAAGCCCCCACCTCTCCCAAGTCTCAGGTAGACAAAAGCATCTGCTCTACTACCTAGTCACGTGCATGGGCCCTGAGGTAAGCTAATAGCTCTTAGTCCAGCCTCTTCCCCTCAGTTTTCCCAGTTGAGTTTGTGGGGGTCTCTTAAGGGCCTTCGGAGCCTTGCATGTCTGGGTGATGCCTGCAACCCACCTCCATGTTCCAACTTGCACAGCTTCCCAGCGCCATGACCCACGCCTCAGGAATGCCCAGTGGACACAGGACAATTGGGCCTTTGTTGGTTGCCATGGCATCTGCCTTCGGTAGACAAGGCAGCTCTATGCTGTCTGCCCAGACTCAGCTGCCCCCACACCCACACACCCGTCTCTTTCCTTCTCCTCCAGGGCAGAGGCCCAGCTGTTCAGGCTGAGGGTGGGAGAGGAAAGAGCACAAGGGAGTAGATGGCACTGAGGAGGGGGCCTTCAGCCTCCCAGGTGTGCTGCATCTAACACTGGGGTACCCTGCTTGGGACACTGCCCATTGCTTTCTGAAGACAGGTGTAGGCCTGCCCCTCAGCTCAGAGTCCAACCATCAGGACATCTCTTAGAAGGTCTTTTGAGATGCCACTGGGCACATCTGCTCCTTCAGTCAGCCTGGGAGAGGGGTCACTTCACAGGCTGCCAAATATCCCGATTCCAGATGACCGGGGACCCAGCACCGGAGGCAGGTGGCCTGTATCCCTGAGCTCTCAGTGTATGCACCAATCACCAGTATTTACACCGCTGTCTCTGCCCAGCCTATATGATATAACTCTGCTAACTGGCTTTAATCCCCTCTTTTGGATGTACCCCAAGACCCCACCCCACACATGCCCTGAGTCCGCTCACATGGCATCATCCCGGGTCTCCGCACACAGATGCAGACGGGAGCCCTCCCGGAGGTTCACTGTCAGCAGGCCATCCCGGCTTTTGCCCTCGGGGGGCTGAACATCTGGAAGCAGACACACACACATTCTAGAGACGCAGGTCCAAGCTGCCCCCACCCCAGGAAACCACACCAGTGGTAGGGATTTTGGGGTCCTGCTTGCTGGACTTTGAATTCCACATACTTTCTTGGGAGTCTGCTGTACCCTCCAAACCTTTTCAATCTTTCCATATCACTGGCTTCCTAGCAAATCCCTCAGCTAGTATGTATGTGTATGTATGTATATATACATATACACACACACGCACACACACATACATATATACACACACATATATATATACATATATAAACATACATATATGTATACACTGTGGCCTTGGTCTTGGCTGAGGTGTTAGATTTGCTGTGTGACTCTAGGCCACTCACATCACTTCTCTGAGCTTCCTTCCATCTTGAGACATCCACTCTCGAGTACTTCAGGCATTTTATCTGGACTCACACTGGGGCACAGCACAGGGTAGGAACCCAACCAAGGACCAATTTCTTAACTCTTAGTTAACTGACCTACAGTTGGCAAAGGCCCAGAAGCAGTGTTAGTGATCTCTCTGAAAGCAATCAAGAACCTTCCAATTGCAGTTCTCAAACACAGGGAAGACCCTGACTTTGGGCAGAGTGCCATCAAAGAAGGACTTCTGCTCACCGTGACACTCTTGGCCGACCTTTATGTCTCGGACATTGAAGTGGATGGGCACACGGTCCTCCTCATCCTGTGCCGTCTCATCGTGATAATAACCCAGCGTGCCATCCAACCACAGGGCGAACCAATTCCGCTTCCAGCGGCGAAGGATGGAGCCTGCATGATAGTTCAGACACACTGGGGAAGCTGAACCCTGAGTCTGCTAGGGGCAAGAGCCCCAGATGGGCTCCCAGAACCCCCTTGGCTCTGGCCCCCATTACCACCACTTCTTTGTCTATCTACCCTCTAAAATGAGGACAAGGTCTCTTTTAAAATTTCCCATCCCTGCCAGTTACTGGCCTGACACACAGCAGAGGCTCAGTAACAGTTTGAACTGTGAATGGCCGCCCATACCACCTTGTGGGAGCCTCCAGGACAAGTTCAAGGTCTCTTCAAAGGCAAAGACCTCCTCTATTAGAAACCTCTGTCTTATCTCTTATCTCTGGTTTGAGTGACAGTATCCTCTCTGCCTCTTCCACCAGATTGAGGATCTGTACCTCCCCACAAGAGGTCCTAAAACCCAGCAGGGCCTGTATTCAGCATCTGCCAAACCAAATGAACTGAGAATGGACCTGGGCAGGGGATGGGGGTGGGGTGTGGCTCCTCAGCCTAGGATCTTCTTCACTTTACAGATCTGGCTAGGTGATGCTGGGGGTCTGTAGCCACTGTTACTCTAGGCATTTTGCAAACAGGATGGTTCAAAACATAGGAGGGCTTCTTGGGTGTGGAGGCTGAAGGGAATTCAAGGTCAGTCTGTACTACAGAGTAAGACGCATCTCAGAGAAAATAAATAAAGCTAGTCCTGGTGGCACATGCCCGGAATCCCAGCACTCAGGGTGAAGGCAGGAGTTCAAGGGCATACTTGGCTACATAGCAGGTTTGAGGCCAACTAGGGCTACACGAAACTTTATATCCTCCCAATGCTTCACACACACGCCCAAAAGAGGGCTTCTTAGAGCTATGGTTCTAAACCGGAGATGAATCTTACTTTGCTCTAGGCCTTGGTCTGTGTCCCACCTAGGCTGGGATGCTACAGACACACAGGGCATCAAACTAAGTCTGTACCCTGAGGAATGGGAAAGTTAGTCTACAGCCAGTATAGGATGGGCAAGGGAAGTGGGAAGACTGACAGGTGAAAAAAGTTGTGAGTTAGTGGGAACTGAGAAAAAAGCCTCTTCCCCAGCTTAGTGCTACAGGATCAGAGGGGGTTAGAGCAGTGGTCCTCAACCTTCCTAACGCTCTGACCCTTAAGTTCCTGGAGTTGTGGTGACCCCCAACCATAAAATTATTTTCATTGCTATTTCATAATTACTTCAAAATTACTTTGTAATTTTGCAACTGTTATGAATCGAAATGTAAATATCTGATATACATGTGGTCTTTGGTGAATCCTATGAAAGGGTTATTGGACCGCCAAAGAGGTTGTGACCCACAGGTTGAGAACCCATGGGTTAGCAGACCAGCTGAAGAGGGCTCATCCTAGGAGGGAGATCTGGTTGGTCTTGAAGAGTACAGTTTTGCTAAACAGTGAAAGATTTGAAGAGCATCAGACCAGGGAAGAGCATGAATAAGAGGAGGCTACAAGGACCTGGTTTAGGGAGGAAAGGTCCACCATAATGTGCAAAACACACTGCTTCCCTCCTCCCTCCCCAGGGTCAGGTGCAAGGCAGACAAGGACTTGACCCAGAATCACTCACTCTGTCTCCAGAGCCAGCCGCCCCTCACCAGGGCCATTTCTTCAAAAGGACTTTCCAGGGTGGAGTCGGGTGGGACCTGTCAGAAGAGTCAGGACACACAGACCTCACAATTCAATGCAGCTCCCGAGATAGAAGCCCCCAACCTGTCCTCCCTAGAGAACCACCCTGGAGCCATGCAAAGCTGCGTTGGTAAACAAACAGGCCAGGCCCTCTCCACCCGCCCCCTCCTAAGGCTCTGCTCCTGCAGAGAATGGGCACACTGTCCCAGTGGGGTCAGCAGGCAGCCACCCGACAGGACAGGGCGAGGGTGGGGGTGGAGCCCAGGCTAGGCTCCGTTCCAGGACCCTGGCGAGTCCCTGCTCCATGTTCCTCTGGCCTGGGTGCTTTCTAGATCCTAAAACTATACGAGGCAGATAAAGGCTGAAATTCTTAAAGCTCATAAAGTGTTAGAAACTGGGATTTGGAAATGGGAACAATAGAGAATGTCAGCGTCAGGGTAATGAATGTCGAAGATTGGAAGAACCCTCTTCACATTCGGACCCCACAGGGGCCGTTTTTGAAGTACATAAAGTAACAGTTGTGCCGTGGTTGGTGTTCATCTCTGCCTTCACTCCACTTCACTCCAGCTTCCAACCATCCTTGCCGACAGGGAAACTGGAGCCTGGAGAGGTCCAACCTAGATAGACCCCCTTGATTACGAAGCAACGGAGCCAGTATCCACACCCAGCCACCTCGGCTTCTCTCCAGGAGCTTTAAAAAGATGCCATGCCAAACCGGTATAGTGGCATAGCCTTGAATCCTAGCTCTCGGGAGGCAGAGTCAGGCAGAGCTCTGCCAGTTAGAAGCTAGCCTGGTCTACACAGTGAGACTGTCTCAAAACCCAAATCCAACCAAATAAAAAACCACCACACAATATGCAGGATCAGGCCGGCCCAGAATCGTAACTGTGGAAGTGGTAGCAAGCACTGCTAGTTTTTAAAGACTCCCAGGTAATTCCAAAAGGCAGTGAAGTTCGCCAGCCACTACAAACCTCTCTGAGTCCCCAGACAGCCCAGTTCAGTAGAGAGCTTTGCAAATACTTTTCAGGTGGGCGAACCGAGGGGAGTGGGATGGGCCAGTGGCGCATCCTGATATGTGATGGAGCTTGGACTGGAGTCCAGGTGCCTTCTCTTATGAAGGACAACTTGTTTAGAGCAGGCACCTCTGCCCTTCCCCCACCTGCTCTCACCTGCTGCTGCGCAACTAGGGCTGGCACACCTAGAGTGGAAGCCTTGGCCTCTTGTGTTTCTTCTCTGGCTCATTCCCCTCTCCAAGCTCTGACACAGATCTTACAGTGAGGGTCAGGTGCGCACTCCCTCTCAAGTTCCCCTTGATGCACCCACCTGTCCACACCTGTTGCGGATACTGCTGCCACAAGCGCCTGCTACTCGATGAAGCTGCTACCCCAGTCAGTCGCACCTGCTCTTTGGTACCCCAGAGAGCCTGAGGCATTTCACTCCCCAGGCTGTGCCTGGGGCAAAGCTGCCCCTGGGCCCCGCCCTCCAGATCCAACTCACTCCCAGGGAGGGGGCGTGGCGTGGAGAAAGTCACTAACCGAGGCCAGCTGGGATTTGTAGTCTGCAGTCCTAGGTTGGGCAGAAGCAGCCCGGAATAGCAGTCTTGTGCTAACCCCAGAAGGGGTAAGAGGCTACACAAATAATTTCATTTTCTTCCTCTCTCTCTCTCTCTCTCTTTTCTGTTTTGAAACAAGAATTCAATAATTCTAAGGCTGACCTCAAATGCTTTGCTTGACTGACCATGAGTCCTAAGCCAACTTGTCTCAGAAAACAAGGTGGATGGCTACCAAGGAAGGGCACCTGAGGTTGACCTATGGCACCCTCATACACACATATACTGGTGCACACCCCCCCACATAAACACATATGAAAACAATTAAATATTTAAAAATATAGAGAGAATATGTAGCTTGAAGCCTGTCCTGTTATCCTCGAGAGCAGAGGCAAGTGCTGGAGTCAGGAGGACCATCAAAGTTCAAGGCCAGTCTGGTCTAAGAGAGAGTTCCCAGACTACATAATGAGACCTTGTCTCAAAACCAAAAATTTTTAAAGGAAAAAATGAAAACAAAGAAAAATGTACAACTTGAGATCTCACTCGGAGAAAAGAGACAGAGAGGGGGAATGAAGGAAGCATTGTGCCCCAAAAGGCTGTAGCCATTGATAGACTGTTGTTGGGCAAACTGCCCCAATGCTACCCAAGGACAAGACATTAAGTTCAGCAGAAGCTGGTTGTACAGATCTATAATCCCCAGATACCTGGGAAGCTGAGAGGCATGAAGAGCACAAGTTCAAGGCCAGCCTGTGTTGCAGAATGAACTCAAGGCCATTCTAGGCCAGTCTGGGCAGGTTAGACCCCCATCTCAAAATTTAGAGAGAGAGAGAGAGAGTTTGAGATAAAGCTCAGTGGTCAAGGGCTTTCCTGGTGTGGGTAAGACCCCAGGTTCCATCTCCAGTACTGAAGCAAAAACAAAAATAAGCCTATTTCCGTAGCACACGGTGCCTGTACTCACAGCTACTCTGTGGTCTCAGTCTAGAGGATACCTCAAGCCCAGGAGAGCTCAGGAATTCAAGGCCAGCCTGGGCTATATAGCAAGATTCCTAATAATAATCATAATAATAATAATCAATAATAATCATAATAATAATAAAGAACAGAAAAATAAGTTTTCTGGGCCATCAAGACAGCTCAGCATCAAAGGTGCCTGTTTCCAGTCCTGATGGCACAAGTTCTGTCCCCAGGACCCACAAAGGGGAAGGAGAGAACTGGTTCTCACAAGTTGTCTCTGGCCTCCACGGTGTGGTGCTACACTGGTACACAGGCACACACACAGATAAATGTAATTTTAATTTTTTAATACCCACAACTACCAGAGACATTTCCAGAGCGATTATAGTCTGCAACTTTGTGCTTCCTAAACTGTATATAAAGTTCTAATCTCTCTCAGCGAAAAAATTATGTTATTCACAAGCTAGAACGAAAACACTCCTGAAAAACCAAAGGACTGAACACCTTTGTCCCAGTTTATACCTGTAGCCATGTGCCCACCGAGATGAGTTCCATGAAAAGAGCCCAAGTCCTTTACAGATTGAAGTGAGAAACAAAAGTAAGTGAGAACTATACTGGAGTCGTAAACAGACTTAGTGTGGTGGCCCGTATTTGGGACACTGACACAGCAGGACTGGGAATTCCAGACTAGCCTTGACTATATAGTAAAGCCAGTTTGGGTTACATATTAGATTCCTCATCACCACCTCTCACAGAAAATCTGTGAACAAATTTTATATATATTTTAAAAGGCCAGGCACGTGCAGGGGCCTGGGGATAGGGGTGCATACCTTTAATCTCTGCACTCAGAAGGTGAAGACAAGCAGAGCTCTGAGTTCTAGGCCAGCCTGGTCTACAAGGAGAGTTCCGGGACTGCCAGAGCTACACAGAGAAGCCCTGTCTCAGGGAGGCGAGGAGGGGGTACAGAGTGAAGCCAGCTCTGCCCTGTTTTGAATGTTAGCATTCTCTGTATAAAACACCACAGTGCTCTAGGGCGGCAGGCCTTGCCTTTCCAGTCCATCCCTAGCTCCCAGTCTACTGGAGGAGACTGGGGGTAAAAGGAGTCAATGCAAAGGGTGTGGCTTAACCAGGAGGAAGTCTCCCTTTCCCCAAGAGGTTCAGAAAGGCTTCCCAGAGGAGGCTGAGGGTCCTGAAGGATGAGTAGCATTTCCCCAGTGTGGACTGAAGAGCCCCACAAGGGTGTAGATGGAAATATTAATATCTCAGGTGGGTTTCAATAAAGAACTGATACAATTCTCCAGCCTAGGCAAAGGGTCAGGCCTCCAGGTAATTTATTGATCGAAAGTTCCACCCTCCTGACACAAAGGCCTTATTTACATTAATGAATAGAACCTCACATCTCGAAGCCTCTGCCAGCTGACCTGTCATCAAAAATGCTGAAGTCAAGCTGAGGAATCTAAGGTATTCCCTGAGTTCAGGCTGCAGAAGGCTGCAAAGGTGATAAGGATTCTTCATTTGCAAGTCATAAACAAACGCCTTTAACATCAAGATTTCAGAAGGCTAGGTCCATTGTGTTTAGCCTAGAACTGTGAACAAGTGCAGGAAGCAAATCTTACAGAGAGAAGCAAAAGACTTACGAAGCGCCCTTCCCCCAGCAGCTCTGAAAGGCAAGTCCCCTATAGTTACTGGAGCCTCACTGCACAGACAGAGTGTACAACTTTGCAATATCTGGTTCAAACACTCCACTACACAGGAGTGCTGGTAGAAAGTTCAGGGGTTGTGATTAGGCTTAGAAGATCAAGTGAGGGGTTGGGGAGGAGACGTGGACTGGCAGGTGATGAAGCAGAGGGTGCGGGGGTATAACAAGAATAGGTGGCAGCTGGGACCTTGTGGGATAGTGACTGCCTGGGTGAGAGACTTTCGATACAGGAGGCTAGGTCGTATGATCAGTGGCTTAGAGGGGTATGGCAAAGTGGAAATGGATCTCAGGCTGGATTTGGGGAAGAGTAACGTTTTGTCTCTAGGATTTGTCCCTCCAGGGTCACTACAGTCCAAATCCCCACCTGTGCAGGAGCAGACTGAGAATACCAGAGACCAGGACATCACCTATTTGGGACCGTGCACCACCACCACCCCGACTTCCTCCTGTCCCAGAGAACACCTCCTTACCGGAGTTGCAGGGCTCATTGTTCCTGCTGGTCAGAGCAGCATTCCCAAGAAACCTCCAGCAGTAAGGCTCAGCTCTGCAGCCTGAGAGAAGGGGATCAGGAGAGAGCTACCAAGTGGGATCCTGAAGAGAGAGGCAGGGAGGGGTCCACATTAACCCTAAGGAAAGTCACCCTCTTTCCAGTCCCCTCCCCAAATTTCCTGACTGAGATCTCAGCAAAGATAGGATCGGGAGGAAGGTGGGGTGGAGAAGATAGGAGATGAGGGGCAGTGCGGGTTCTCTGCCGCTAGGACTAGGTCTTCATTCTGAGGCCCAGCAGACTGCCCATCACCCCAGTCCTGGCTGTGCAGCCTGGCTCCTTACGCCTCCCTTCTTGGCTCATGGGTGTCTTTACTCTTGACCCAAAGCGACCTCAGAGCTCCAGCCCTTTGGTGCAGTATGTGCTTCGCCCCGGCAGATCCTCTTAGCCAGCGGCTTATCCCCTCTTAGCATACCCGGGAACCACATCTTCCAAACCACACTTTTCCATCTCTGTACCTTCAACTCTTTCTCTGGTTTCTGGAAAGTACCAACCCTACATATCTCTGACTAACTTTTTTGTTCCCTATAGTCGAGATGGGAGGAGAGAGGAAGGGAAAAAGAGGGATGACAGGAAAAGGAAGGTAAAGAGAAGGAAAAAAGAGTGGAGAGAAACGGGAAAGAAGGGAGACAGGGAGCCATCTCTCCCTGGGACCCTTGGCAGATTAAACTACTAAAACACTGCTGTAACTGCTAGTGGTGTTGATTCTATGAGTTACGTTCTCACATAGGCACTCCTTCTGTTCACTTTCCTGTAACGAGCAAAGGTTCGGTGGTAGAGTGATCTGACTCGCTCATTAGCTGCTCTTAAGATTCTCCAGTTGCTGCCCTCGCTGCCTTGAGCAAAAAGGGACTGTGAGTCAAACCGCCAGGAGGATGACACTTCCGCCACCGCAGGCTGGTTTTGGAGTCTCCACAGTGGGCTTGAAAAGAGTGCGCAGGATAAGAGCCGATGACGATGACGCCAGCTCCCGAAAGCAGCTTCAGCCACGGCTGTTTGCAGGGGTTTGGATTACAAGGCTCGGTGAACTCCAGATGAACCGGCTGCGACCGGCTGTCTCTACCTAGGCGAGAGGGAAACACGCCCCCTGGCGACCGTACAGAGGGACTGCTGTGACTGCTCTCCAGAGGCAAAGCTGTGATTGCTCCAAAAGCAAACCTCCATGACTGTGACTGGTACTAAAGAGGCCAGGCCATGACTGGCCCCAACACGGGGTCTCTGACGGTATAAGTGGGGCGCTCGGGCTCATTTAATCACCTAAAGGCAACCTCCGTCTCTCGCGTTGCACATTAGGCCGCTCTACCCAAGCGGCGGTTTCCGACCTACTGTCAGCAGTGTGTGTCAACTGGTAACAGAAGAAACAGGAGTGGCAGCAGAGTGGCAGCGACAGCCAGGCCATGGAAACGGCAAGGCGGTCAGCGGCTTGACAGCTGAAAAAGAGCAGCTGAGCAGTTAGACAGAGGCCAAGGCAGGAAGAAGGGCCATAGAAGCAGAGGGATGGCAGGAGAGCTAGCAGAGCTGAGCCTGGGCAAGAACAAAGGCTGTGAAAGGCCCTGGTCATGGAGGAATTCCAGAGAAAGTCTCCAGACACCTCAGGTCAGCTGTGACACTGACTGCTGTCAAGGGCTGAGGGCTCCGTAAGAGTATGCCTGCCTGACAGCTGCAATGCCTGCGACAGCCAGGGGCTGAGGAACCCTGACTTCCTGTGCCTCACAAAAGCTGTGACCACTTGCAGGGCTAAGCAGGGCTAAGTAGGGCCACGTGTACCAATACCAGAGGCATTCAGCGGGACTGTGACACTAGAGGGTACCCTGTGCTGCTCCCACCTGCCTACACTCAGGGAAACACAAAATAGCCCAAGACTAACATGGGAGAGTGTCTCCTTGTCTATGCAGGACATCTATCTGAGCGGAGCTGAAGGACCCAGAGAGCTGATCGGGAAAGGGATGAAGGAAGCCAGGAAGAGAGGGTTGGGAGAGGGAACCAAGCAAGCTGGCCTCAGAATCTGGACCTAGGTCCTGCCAGCGCCTGGCTTCTCTCCAGCTCTTCCTCCTCCTCTCCCAGAGGGACAACTGGGCATCTTCCGCAGAGGGAGGAGGAAGAGGGGTGGTGCAAACACCTCCTAGATTTCACTCTCTAGCTTTAGCAACCAGAAGCAGAGGGAAGATTCCCCGAAGTTGAGGGAAAGGGTTCTGCACCGGCCTTATAAAGAAGAACTTGGAGACAAAGAAAAGGAAAAAGATGGGAACACTAAAACCCCAGATAATCATACTGAATTTAAACGCAGTCAGTTGCCCTGTATCCCCCAAGTGTTAGCCAATAGCTGGCTTCAAGAAGTTAATGACCAAAAAGAAAAAGATTTAAAAAAAAAAGAGAGAGACCACACCAGGTGTGGTGGTGCGTCCCTTTGATCCTAGCAGAGACAGGGGCTAGGCAGGGGCAGGAGCAGGGGCAGGGGCAGGGGCAGGGGCAGGGGCAGGAGCAGGCAGATCTTTGTGAGTTTGAGGCCAGCCTGATCTACAAATTGAGTTCCAGGACAGCTCCGGCTGTTACACACAGAAACCCTGCCCCCCAAAACAACAAAAATCAAACAAAACTAAGTTAACGAAAGGTGTGCGCTGGCAGGGTGTGTGGTGCTGCATGCCTGTACCCTCACCAGATTAGATGAAGCGCTAGGATCTAGAGTTTCAGGATAACCTGGGCTATACAGCAGAACCCTGCCTCAAAAAAATGTGGACTTTCCCCAGAGAGAGAAATGCTCTTTTAATATAAATCCTGAGAGTCCATAATGATCACTGGTGATCACTGTAGAGTAGCTGTTTTATATTTCTTTTATTTTTAAATTTAAACAGTACTATTATAATTTCTATGTATGGATTTTTTTTCTTGCATGTGTATCTGTGCATCATGTGTGTGCCTGATGCTCATGGAGGCCAGAGAAGACACTGGATTACCTAGAACTGGAGTTGTAAATGTTTGTGTGCTGCCTTGTGGGTGCTGGGATTTGAACCTGGGTCCTCTGGAAGAGTATCCAGTGCTCTTATCCATGGAGCAGCCTCTCCAGCCCTGTTTATTTTTCTTGGTTTTTAGATTTATTTATTCGTATTTTATATGTATGAGTGTTTTGTCTGTATGTACGTCTGTGCACCACGTGGGTGCCTGGTGCTGGAGGAGGCCAGAAAATGGTGTCGGATCCCTAGAACTGAAGTCACAGGAGGTTGTGAGCAGTCATGTAGGTACTGGGAATTGAACCTGAGTCCTCTGAAAGAGTAGCAAGTGTTCTTAACCACTGAGCCATCTTCACAGCTTCTTTCTTTTCATTTTTACAGCTTGAGGACAATCTTTTTTTTTTAAAGTCTAAAAGAAAACCCCAAGACAGACAGGCTGTAGCAGGAGGAAGAGAAAGGAGAAAACAAGCAAAGCCACCCACGTGATGTTTGAGTTAAACTGACATGGAGGTCATCACGCGGCAGACATGGCAGGGAGAAGAGCGTTGGATAAAGGAATCCAGAACCACCAGAGCCCACTCAGACGTTAACCAGCCCTGGAAGAAAGAGACTGAAGGAGAGGAAACCTTGAGCTTTCTGAGTGACTCAGAGAGGTGGGCAGATTCAACAGAGCTGCACAGAAGTTCACAGAGCCTTCTTCACTGTTCTTAAAGTTTCTGTTCAGACAGGCTTTTATTGTGAAACTCAAGCTGGCTTCAAACTCCTCCTGCCTTTCAAGTGCTGAGGGTGCAGGCATGCACAGCCCCCAATCAGACACTGTTGGTTTATTTTTATTTTACATTAAACAAGTTAATGTACCGGGTGTGATGGCATGTGCCATTAATCCCAGCACTTAGGAGGTAGAGGCAGGTGGAGGTCTGTGAGTTTGAGACCAGTCTGGTCAACATAGAGCATAGCAGGCCAGGCAGGGCTACATGGTGAGATCCTACTATCTTTTATGAGTGTATGTGTTTTGTTTTGTTTTTAATCAAAAATCAGGGTTGAAGCTATGTCTTAGCTGTTAAGAGCACTAGCTGTTCTTCTGGAAGACCAGAGTGCAGAGTGCAGTTACTAATGCCCACATCAGCCTGTAACTCCAGCTCCAGGGGAGTCTCAAACCTTCCTTGACACCCTCACACATGTTGCAAACACTCACACAGATACAAGCACAGACACATACACATACATAAAAATGAAATATATCTTTAAAAATTATTGCAAATACACACAGACACATACACACACACAGACACATGCACATGCACACATTCAGACACACACACAGACACATACACACGCACAGACACATACACATACACATGCACACATACAGACACACACAGAGACACATACACACACACAGACACATACACATACAAACACACACACAGGCACATACACATGCACAGACACATACACATACTCACGCACACATACAGACACACACACACACACATACACATGCACACATACACACACACACACACACACTGGAATCAGTCCTTTGCTTTCACCCTGTAGGTCCTGAGATCAAACCTAGTTTGTCAAGAGAAAGGACCTGCCAGAATGATTGATACTTGGAGCAGGAGGAGGAACGCCCAGAAGCACACACAAGGTAGAAAGCATGCTGGAGACCTTGAGGCAAAGCGGAAGGGAAACCTCTCTTTCCAAAGCCAGCTGATCTCCCTGAAGTCAAGGCTCGTGGTCTTTGGCTGGAAGTGCTGGAGGGTAGGAAATCCATGAGGCGCAGCACAGTGGAAGGTGACGAGACATGCTCTTCCAGAAAGCGATGGCCCAGATAGTTCAGAAAGCATTTGTACCCCCTTCTCTGAGTGTGGCGTGCTACTGCCTCTTCTGAGATCTCAGCATCTGCTCTCCTTAGGTCCCCTCCTTGGCTGTCAGGCTTCCCTTCTTCACTCCCAAATCAGATGTTTCTAAAACAAACAAACAAACTCAACTTGGGAGTTCATGGCAAGGTGTCTGCTTCCTCCCTGCAAGAGTCAGGGCTTTCCAGAAAAATAGAAATGGTGGGAGCTGGCTTTCCCATTGAAAGAGGCTTATTTTAAGGAATTGACCTGCTGAGGGTGGGGTGTCTGCAGAATAGAGGGCAAGCTGGCAGACGGAAGTCTCAGGGATGAGTGGAGGCTGAAAGTCAGTCTACTGTCTTCTTCCTCCAGGAAGCCTCAGTTTTCAAGTCAGACCCTTATCCTGCGTGAGGCCCATCCGTGTTATTCAAGACTGTTCCTTTAGGTAAACTCAAGTGAGTGTGCAGGCTACAAACGTCTACCACGTATAGATCCATGTTTGGTTAGCTAGCCGGCAGCAGGGGTCTGAAGTGGGTGGGTGGGCTGAGGGGTGGGGCAGCTGTAGCCCAAGTGACACATGAAACTCACTCTGTTCTGGGAAGCCCTCCCAGTGGCTTTCCATCAGGAGGTCCATGTCTTACTATTCATATGGAATGGATTTTTTTTCCCCAGGACACACCCAGAAAATGCAAGTGTGTTACTTTATTTATTACTTGTTACTTTTCTCGTTTCTGGGACAAAATGCTTGACAAAAGTAACTTAAGGAAGAGCTTCTTTCTGGCTCACAGCTTGAGGGTCCATGGTGGGGAAGGCATGGCGGAGGCATCTGCCGTCAGAAGCAGAGAGAGATGAATGCTAGTACTTAATTTGCTTTCTTCTTTTTATTCAATCCCAGTCCCAGGACCATGGAATGGTGTTACCCCAGTTGGGTGAGTCTTCCCATCTTAATTAGCCCAATGTGGAATCTGCCACAGAAGATTGGCTCTAGGTGGTTCTAGATCCTGTCAAGCTGTGAATCAATATTAACCATCGTTACCCTGAGCATCCACATGATGCTGACTCAAAATCCTGAAACACCAGAGTCCTTTGAGCCATTTTGATATGGGATCAGAAATTCAAGCTCTTTGTTGGTTAGTTAGTAAGCTCCAGGCCATCCTGGGTTACACGAGATTCTATTTTAAAGGAAAAAAGCAAAACAAAACTCTCAGCTCCACCTGTGCTCACCCACAGTATAGATCTGTAGGAGGATGAAGCATCTCCATGGTAACCAGGACACACAGAACAAACTGCTGTCCCAAAGTCCTGATGGGCCAAGACGACTGTGGAGGACATGGATGAGGTTCCATTTGGAGCCAAGCCTGTGTCCCCCCACCCTGCAGACCTGAATAGAGAGCGTGAGAATGGGAGTAGGGCAGAGACAGGACGGATCCATTACAGAGTTCACATGGGTCACCCTTGTCCATGGCTCCTTCTATGGCCCTACAAGCCTCTGTGCCTTCCTCTTGCTGCCCATGGGCAACAAGATCTGCAGTGACTGGACCTCTTCATTTCTGTGTCACCAGAGCCGGGCAGAGAGGAGAAGCTTGCTGTTGTGTGTGTTTGAGGAGGGAACACATGAAGAAGGAACACAGCCTTCCTGAGCTGTCGTGAAGATGGACCATTCTGTGACTTCCTTGGAAAAGAACGAGGTTCCTTTCCTACCTTGGGACGGTGGATGGCAGAAGAGCTGGTGGCTGCTCTGGATGGGACTCCCCATCCTTCTTCTGACTTGCCACCCCCACCAGGAGACTCTGAATGCTGCCTACCTCTCGGTCTCCTTTCTCACCCACAGGTGGGAGAGCACTGTCCGGCTCTAGGGAAGGTTGAGAGGATTAACATGAGAACAGATGCAGAGCCTAGTGGGACCCAATGCATTCCACTGAGATTTTTTAAATTTTTGAACTTTTTTAATTTTTATTTTTCAAACTAGGGTCTTACTATGTAGCCCCAGGTGGCCCTTAGAACTCACAATTCTCCTGCCTCTGCATCCTAAGTGTTCAGATAACAGGTGAGTGCTACCACACCCAGGTTAGTAAGTAGCCTTCAGAGGCCAGAAGAGGGCATCAGAACCCTTGGAACTTAGAGTTGAGTTGGTGGTGAGGCTCTTGATATGGGTGTTGGGAACCAAACCTGTGCCCTCTGCAAGAGCAGAAAGCACTGTCAACCACTAATCCAGCTCTCTAGCCTCTCAGCTGAGTGAATGTATCCAGGGTATTTGTGATCCATTCTGTTAATTGGGTGTGTCGTTATTCTAGATTTAGCAAGAGTGTTAAGAGATTTTTTGGGTTTTTTTTTGGATTGTTTTTTGTTTGTTTGTTTTTAAGTTGTAGGCACTGTTATTGAGAAGTCAGAAACCAGTGTAGAAAGTTCTGAAGACAAAACTCCCGACACTGTGTTTGAGCAAGGGCAGGGAAGGTGCTGGGACAGCCATGCTTGCAGAGGACCCTCCAAGGAGGAGAGTCTGCAGGCATCGTAGGGTCCCGGCTGCCAGACAGCAGAGTTTCTGGGCAGCTTTTAGTGTTTCTGGACCAAAGTAGCTGAATCCAGTGCCAGCAGTCTTGGCACCTTTGAGGGTGTCTGTCTGAGGCAGGAGGAGGCCAGCTGAGTCTACTCAGCAAGGTTCCTGTCATCAGAGATCTTAAGCCTTGGCTGGCTCCTCTGTGGTGGCAGCTACCTTTTTCACAAGCACCCGTGGCTCCTATAGCTCTCTCAATAAAATCCTCACTACTGTTAGAATAGTGTCTAGTAAACATGTCTGGTAGCACCAGTAAGGTGGCTCACTAAACAAGGGTGCCTGCTGACTAAACTATTGCTCTAAGTTCAGTCCCCCTCTAAGTTCAATCTACATGGTGGAAGGAAAGAACCAAGTCTCTCAGACTGTCCTCTGGCCTCTGCACAGGCACACGGCATAACCTGGCCAGACCTACTTTTGACCATGTCAAACAAATAAATAAGTGTGTAGATGTTCTTTTTCATGTGCAACTTTGGTAAAGAACGAAAGGCTACTCTAAGATGCAAGCCTGAAGGACTGTGGCAAAGGGCGACAGCCCTCTGACTGAGCCGGAGCCTGTTTCATCCAAGTATTTTATTGAAGAAAGGACCTGCCCCACTGATACAAAGGCTTTATTTGCATAATGGACATAACTCTATAGCTCAGGAACCCCAGACTTCCCAGCCAGCCAGCCAACTTGGGGCATAAGTCAAGGCCTCCACTTCATTGCTGGAAGCTATGGGAGAGAGCCACAAAAGTCCCTTCATTAGCAGTATCACAAACAAGTGCTTTTAATGTGAAGATTCTAGGGAACAGGGTGTTTTAAACATCAACTGCTTTAGCCAAGAGTTGCTAACAGGCAGGCTACATCTCAGGAAGCAGATATTAACAGTTGTTGGAATTACAGGTTTTATCAAGCTAGCAAATGCAGAGTGAAGCTGTCTTTCACAGACTATAGTAAATAACCCAAATCTCTCTCTCTCACACACACACACACACACACACACACACACACACCCCACGCGTGGGAAGCACATGTTGTGGCTTAGCAATTGCCTTAAGGTTACAGGAGTACATATCAAACAATTAATCATCTCACTGCACAGATACCGTATGCAACTTTATAATTTCTGAGGACAAGTTCAAATATCTCTACATAAGTGAGTACAAACAAATAAGTTAAAAGAAAGAAGCTGGTAAAAACCTACTAGAACTGATAAGGGAATTAGACAAGAAAATTGAAATAAACTCAGAAACAAAAGGTTTTTGTTTGCTTTGTTTTTTAGCAGAGTGAACATAGATTTATTAAGGATAAATGAGAAAGAACTCCTGAGAGACGAATTCCAAGTCAGAATAACCCCCAAGTTTTTTGTTTTCTTTTTCTTAAGAAATTCTATAGCCAGTCGGTGGTGGCACACGCCTTTAATTCCAGCACCTGGGAGGCAGAGGCAGACAGATCTCTGTGAGTTCCAGGTCAACCTGGTCTGCAGAGTGAGTTCCAGGACAGCCAGAGTTACAACAGAGAAACCCTGTCTCCAAAAAACAAAAACAAAAGCAAAAGAGAGAAAAGAAATTTTATGTTGATTTATAGTATCCCACTGTAATCAGAAGTTCCCCGAAAGACTACACACATGTTGGAGACTCCTAAGATTGCTGATGGTTTAGACTTTAAAGGTGGTTCTCACTTACTAATGCTGTGACCTTTTAATATCGTTCCTCATGTTGTGGTGACCCCCAACTATAAAATTATTTTCCTTGTTACTTCATAACTGTAATTTTGCTACTGTTCTGAATCATAATGTAAATATCTGATGAGCAGATGGTCTTAGGTGACCCCTGTTGAAAGGGTTGTTTGACCCTCCCCCAAATATTGCAATCCACAGGTTGATAACCACTGTTTTAGAGCTTCCCACTTGTAGAGAGTTGGAATGTTGCAGACTGAGGTACAAGTGACCTCGGACTGTTTAGTGCCATTAATAGCCACTTCCTGTTTATTTCTACTCTGATCCAACATCTCTTTGACTATTAGGTAAAACCTTTGGAATGTATCCGTCTAGCAGACTATGGTCTCCACCAACCCAATAGTCAAGAATGTCATCAGATAACATCGAAAACCTACAGCAGAAGGGCTAAGGGAGATGGCTCAGCAGCTAAGAACACTGGCTGCTCTTCCAAAGGATCCAGATTCAATTCCCAGCACCCACATGGCAGCGCACAACTGTCTGTAACTTCAGTTCCAGGGAATCTTATGACCTTGCACCAATGCACGTAAAATAAAATAAATTATTAAAAACAAAAAGAAACCCCTACAATAGAGCTGTGCTTGGCAGTGCATGCCTGCCATCCTGGGTCATGGGAAACAGAGGCTGAAGGACCAGGAGTCAGTTCAGGATCATTCTTGGCTATGTCTCAGAGTTTGAGGCCAGACTGGTCTCATGAGACTTTGTCTCAAAAACAAAACACCTATAGCACAGCTTTCTCTGCTGCTGCTTCCGATAATGTATTTGATAAGTGTGTTGATTTTATATGGCTATAAATGTTCATGGAACTATTTCCATGGTGGAACATGTCATTCAAGGCAACAAGAATCTGTGTTTCTTGGACCATTCATTCATTCATATTTGGCTCAGAATGAACTCTCTCATTTCCCTTTGGAGTGAGATCTGCATTTTGCATCAACAACCCTGTTTTCTGTGGGGATGCTATGTCCCAAGAACTCTAGTATGTACCTGAAACTGCCTATAATACCCAACCCTAATTATATTTTTTCTATACATATTTATGACAAGTTTAAATTAGGCACAGCAAGAGATTGGGACAATGACTAACAAAAAGAGAATAATTATCACCATGTTGTAGAAATAGTGTTTAAAATACGAATTTTTAATTTGTATTTAGTGTGTGTGCACATGTGTGTTTGAGACAAAATCTCATGTAGCCCACGCTGGTCCCAGACATGCTGTATAACTGAAGATGGCCTTAAACTTTTAGTCCTCCTTGCCTCTGCCTCCCAAGTGCTCAGATTATGCGATGCACCAACACTCCTGTTCTGATGAAGTGCCGGGGACAGAACTCAGAGCTTGACAATGCTATGCAAGCACTTTAGCAGCTGAGCTACAACCACAGCCCCATTTTTTTTTTTTTTTTGAGACAGGTTCTGAGCACACCATGAATAATTTCTTTCTGGAACTTCCCCTTTGGCATTTTCAGGCTTTGGTTGAGCAAGGGCTGGAGGGACCACTGTGTGAAACCAGTTACAGACTGCCTCTTCCCTTCTACCAGCCAATTCTCTCTCTTCTCACATGGAGTCTTGGCACCTAGGTCTGGTGCCTAGGAAGTGGTGCCTGAGGCTGAGTGTCTAGGAGACTCTGCTGACATGGGTGGCACCTTGAGAAAATGACTGCGTCCTCCTTGACTACATTGTTGAAACACCGGCTTCCTTATGGGATAGCTAGGTCCCAAGAATGCAAAACAGAAATTGCTAGCCATCCTTCAGGCATAGGCCTAGAACTGGCAAGCATCCCTTCCATCATACTGTCTTAGTTAAACTGAGGTACAGGGTGAGCCCACATTTAATGGGAGATACCAACTAAGGTTGTGGATACCAGCAGATGTAGTCTTATAGGGCCATCGTCCAGCACGAGCTACGTCTCTGTGGAAGGCTGATCACCTGAACACTGAGGTTGTAGCTATGAGATGTAGTAATGGAGTTTAGAAATGACGAAAAAAATTCTGAATGGTCCTATTTTCTGATCTTGCTACTTTTAGCAAAGTGTGGGGCTGTCCGAGAGCTAAGAGGGGGTTGAAGCGTGCTTTGAAGCCTGGAATTCTCACTCTGAGTGTGGAAGATGTTCAGCTGCTCCTCTTTCCCACTCTGACGAATCCCAGCCAGCTCCCATGCTGTCATGCTTCATATCAGGGCACTGATAAGATCCTGCTTCTCCAAGGAATGTGGCCTGGTTGATGTTTATCTGACCACTGTGGCTGGAAGGCCTTGGGCTGAGCTCCTCTCCATATAAGATGTCTTCCTCTGGTCCCTGTGAGACCACTGCCCATGCAAATGAGGCTCCCCCAGGACTTTGTCCCAGCCAGTGACAATATGACCACCTACGTCTGGTTGTGAGTCTCCCACATGCAAATGGAGCTGCCCCAGTACCACTGCCTTAACCAATGGCCCTTCCCTCTTTACCCTATAATTATGGGTCTCCTTGCTTCAATAAATGGAACTGTATACACTGACACTGCCTCCCTGGAAAGTCTGTTTCCTTTCGGCTTTCAGCCTGCAACCAAAGAGGATCTGCTGCCCTGGGCAAAAGAATCAACAGCAAAGTCCTATGAGAAAGAAAAAGGCAGAGAAAATCAAGCTGGAGCTGGCTTTTCTGCTGTGTGCCTTGCCGAGGGAGGAACTCTCTGCTGTGACCTATAATCTGGATGACTGAGCGGCCTATAATTTTCAGTTTTGCAGAGTTGAAAGAGCCCTGGCTTCAGCGCTGAGCCAGGGCTAAGTGGTAACTGCTGAGTGGCAGCGTGAGCAGGAGTTAAGGCTTCTGCCTTCTTTAAAAAAGCTGTGAGCCAGTGGCCAATGGAGGATGCAAAGATGGAGCTTCCCCACTCAGGCCTAAGGAAATGCCTTGATATTTTCAGGGAATAGATAGCAAGTAAGAGATCAGAGTCTGGCCTGGAGAGATGGCTCAGCAGCTAAGAGCACTGGCTGCTCTTCCAGAGGACCCAAGTTCAATTCCCAGCACCCACGTGGCAGCTCCTAACCTTCTGTAACTCCAGCCCCAGTAGATTTGAAGCCCTTGTCTGCAAGACCTCATTGGGCAGCAGACACACACTCTTTGTAGATAAATACATAACAGCAAAACATTTATATACATAAAAGAATCGAATAAATAAGCCTTAAAATAATTTAGTGAATTGTCTTTTAAAATATATTTAAAAGATTTCTTTTTTTTTCATATTTTTAAAATATGT
Source organism: Cricetomys ansorgei (assembly GCA_026225945.1). NCBI lineage: Eukaryota > Metazoa > Chordata > Mammalia > Rodentia > Nesomyidae > Cricetomys > Cricetomys ansorgei. The sequence goes on from JAMJFZ010003206.1 coordinate 6,077,512, forward strand.
TTTTGTGCATGCCTGTTTTTGTGTAAGAGTAGCAAGTACACTCTACTGAGCCATCTCATCTGCTCCTAAACAAATTTAAAAAATTTTATTTGAGACAGGGTCTCACTGTGTCACCCTGGCTAGCCTGGCACTCATAGAGATTCAACCATCTGCCTCTGCCTCCTGAGTGCTGGTATTAAAGATTTGCACCACCACATCTGGTGGACATTTTTAATTGCATTCATTTAGTGTGTGTGTGTATGTGTGTGTGTGTGTGTGTGTCCCTGAACACATATGTGCCATGGCAAGTGTTGGATCTCTTCTTCGACTATGTAGATCCCTGGGATTCAACAGACTTGGCAGCAAGCATCTTCATCCTCTTAGGCACCTCACTGGCCCCTTCATGTCCCATACAAGGCAACCTTGCTCAAGGTCCAGCTCTCAACTGCCTGTGTCTACCATAGAGATTTTCTAAGACACACTGGCTGCAGGGTGAGGGGAGAAAAGGAATCATAATCTCAGCGCTCTCAGACAAGACTGTCCATCTGCTGTGCCCTGGCTCCTCATACAGATCAAAAATCTCTCACCCACTAAGCAACCCATCTCACATTCAAGTGCTGGAGGTTTTGTAGGTGGGTTTTGTTTTGTTTATTTTTGTTTTGCTTGTTTTTTTGTGGGTTTTTGTTTTGCTTTTTTGTTTTTTGTTTTTTTCGAGACAGTGTTTCTCTGTATAGCAGCCCTGACCATTCTGGAACTTGCTATGTAGACCAGGCTGGCCTTGAAATTACAGAGATCTACCTGCCTCTGTCTTTTGAGTGCTGGGGTTACAGGCATGTGCCACCATGCCTGGCCAACACCAAGTATTTTTGAGATTGTGTTTCGGTTTTATGTATTTACAGTAGAGCTATGAATGGTTTAAAAATGAATTCTAATATATTTATCCCCTAGTCATAAAATGGCATAAACCCCAGCTTTTTACAGGCATAAATGCATCTAACCCTAAGGAACTTTTAGAAACTGCCAGTATCTGGCAGGAGTTCAGGTTCTGTGTGCAGACAGCTAAGTCTAGTTTCAACAAGTTCCTCCTCTCTTGCCCCAGCCTCAGTATCTGAGTTTTTCCTGCCTACCTGCCAGTTCCAGAAGGAAAAGGTCCCAAGGAAGTGTAGAGATTGGCCCAGCTTCTGTCCTGTGTTCATCCTCTGACCAATGACTAGGTTCTGTTTCATGGGGAGGAGAGCACATGCTGATGGTGACATGAAACAATACTCTGCACATTTGATGAGACAGCAAGGCTCCAGGAAGCAGAATTTTATTCAAGAAGGAACTGTGTGGGCCTACTTAAGATCTAGGAGGCTCTAGGTGCACCACCAGCTACAAAATAAAACAGGTAATAGGTTTTTTATTTCTTTCTCTTTCTTTTTCCTTCCTTCCTCTTTCTTTCTTCCTCTCTTTCTCTCTTTCTCTCTTTCTTTCTTTCTTTCAGACATGGTTTGTCTATATAGCCATGCCTGTCCTGGAACTCACTTTGCAGATCAGCTGGCCTCAAACTTGCAAAGATTTACCTGCCTCTGCCCCTGAGTGCTGGGATTAAAAGTATGTGCTATCATACCCTGCTAGGTTTTTGATTTCCATATGAAGTATCCCCTGAATATGCTGCTTTAAATTGTTTTTGATATTTACTTATTTTTATTTTGTGTCTATGAGTGTTTTCCTGCATCTGTATCTGTGTACCATGTGCATATGGTGCCCAAAGAAGCCAAAAGAAGACTTCAGATCCCCTGGAACTGGTGTTACAGAAGGCTGTGAGCCACCATGCGGGTGCTAGAAATCGAACTCTAGTCCTTTGAAAGAGCAACCAATGAACAGTCATGTAGGCCGTGTTGTCTTAAAATTTGTCTCTTCTTGTATCTCCTCATCTGGTCCCTGGGAAGGAAATGATGTGAATTCCAACTCCTTGGTTTAAAGGTACAAATAGAGCTGTTGTTTGATAAAACCTTGGCGCACATTTTCAGGATTGCTTGACGACTGGGCATGTAGAGTTGGTAGAGTAATTGCCTGGTATGCATAAAGTCCCAGATTCAATCCTCAGCCTCATATAAAACTGGGAAAAGTGGGCTGGAGAGATGGGTTCATGCGTAAGAGCACTGGCTGTACTTCCAGAAGACCCGGGTTCAATGCCCAGCACCCACATGGGAGATCACAGCTGTCCGTAACTCTAGTTCCAGGGGATTTGACATAAACATACATGCAGGCGAAACACCAATGTACATAAAATAAAAGTCAAATAAAATATTTAAAAAAAATTTTTTTTTTAAACTGGGCGGTGGTGACCATGCCTTTAATCCCAGCACTCGGGAGCAGAGGCAAGTGGATCTCTGTGAGTTCAAGGCCAGCTTGATCTACAGAGTGAGTTCCAAGACAGCCAGAGTTACAACAGAGAAACTCTGTCTCTAAAGTCAAACAAAAAATATATTTTTACTGGGGATGGTGGCACATGCCTTTAATCCCATGACTTGAAGGCAGAGGCAGCCTCTCCACGAGTTTGAGACCAGTCTGCTTTATATAGTGAGTTCTAGGCCAGCTGGGGTTACACAGTGAGACCTTGACCCAAAAAAGAATTAAAAAAAAATATACCCCTCCAACTGTGTATGTGCAGATGTCTGTGGAAGCCAGAAGAGAGGATCAGATCCTCCGGAGCTGGTGTTACTGTAAGTGCTGAGAACTGAACTTGGCTCCTCTGGAAGAACAGCAAATACAATTAATCACTGAGCCATCTCTTAAACACTTGTGACTGGTGTTTTGCAAGGTGACTTTGCTACTCCTCAGGTAAAAAAAAAAAAAGAGGTAAAATATATTTCTTCCCACCCTCCAGTCTCCCTGGCCGGGAGACTTGCTTTGACCATAGAAGGTGCCTAGAGGGATACAGAATGCTGAGTCTGTATGAAAAGAGGCCTCAAAAGGGTAGACCCTTTTATTGTCTTTTTTCTCTTGTTTTCCATTTCCCTGCTTTCTCTCCCTTCCTCCCTCTTTTCTTTCTTTCCTTGTCCCTCTGTTTCTCTCTCTTAGACAGGATCCTACTGAGCCCAGACCAGTATGTAGCAGGAGATGACCTTAAACTCCTGATCATCCTGCCTCTATCCCACTATACTCTGAGATTACAGGCATACATCTCACATCCCTTTTTACGTAATGCTGGATATCAAACTCAGGGCTTCATGCTTGCTAGGCAAGCACTTCACCAACTGAGCTACATTTCCAGCCTAAGGACGTAATGTAAAAACATACCAAGTTATCTGCTTTCACCCACAGACCTCCATCTTGCTCTTCTGCTCTAACAGGATGAAATACCTTAAGACTCCAGCAGCTGGCAAGAGGCGTTTCTGCACCCTTGTGGACACATTAGGTTACTGCATCCAACACTGTGCCTGTATGTTAAAACAGGACTTTCCAATGCGTTTGCCATGTTGAAGACTCAGATAACAAGGCTTCATTCTGTGACATTTTATAGCTATTCTTCCACAGGATATTATCTGAGTCACAAGCCTGGATGTTAACTATCAAGCACTTCTGTGACTGGTGGGTGGTTCTGACCAACAGCCTGTTCTTTATAAAGAGGAGCTTGGTTAGGTTGGGGAGGGGAAGGAGACTTGAACCGTCTTCTGAAGTTCCTAGACTTAGCTTCAGCATTCTTAGAACATGGAATCTCGGAGGACCTTGATCATTCTCATATGATTGATCCTCAAAATCCAGCACCACTCTCTCCTCAAGTCCTGAAGAGAGAGAGTTAGTACGAAAGCTAGGGAGAATGGCCCCTGGCATCCTGGATAACATAGATAAGACCCATCATTGTGAACAGTCACAGGAAGACAGTAAATATATATATTGTGTGGGCTGGGAAACCTTGGAGAGATGGTTTGTTGTTGTTTGCTTTTGTTGTGTGATAGGATCGCTCTTAAGTTGTCTAAGCTGTTCTTGAACTCACTATGTAACCCAGGCAAGCTGGGACTTGAGATACCCCTGCTTCTGCCTCCCCTCACCTCCGGCAGCCCTGAAGTTTCATGCCCCATGATTTATCTTTTGGGAAACTCACTCTGGGGCTGAGAGTATAGCTCAGTGGAAGAACAATTTCTTAGTATGTGCAAAACCTGCCTTCGATTTCCACATTGCAAAATAAAGGAACAAACCACAGACAACTTGCTTTAGTGGAAGGTGGATCTAACCATTTCTTTAGAAGATGCGATGGTTTAGGTGGCACTTCGCCGGCAGATGGCGCTGGTAGGGCCCTGGCCCAGCCTAGCTCCCACCTGGAGACCTGCTTCAGAGTCAGGTGCCACTGGGAGATGCTGACATAGTGAAGGCTGAATCATGTCCATTCTAGTGTCTCTGTCTTAAGGTCTCATATACCATTATCCCTGGCACGAAGGTGCAGATATAAAATAGACTGTAATAGGGAGAAATGTCCAAGCAGAGAAGTAGGGCAGAAGCAATTCTGGAAACTCTGCTACCCCGCTGCATTGTGGCCAGGATCCCAGGAGAAGACGGCCCATTTCAGTAATGCTAAAATGGGGAAGGAATGTGTTTTGCTGATATGAATGCTAAAGAAAGGAACTTTTAAATAGGGTGGCCAGGGGGAGGGAAGGACTCTGTGACAATCACCTTGGAACTTCTGTAGAGGAAGCATCCTGGTGAGAAAAGAGGAGGCCTTGGGATTCGGTGCTGAAAATATCAGTCGGCTTCTCCTCTGTTAACTCAACGGTATCAAGCTGCCAGTCTGGGGACATGAAACAGACCTTCCAGGACTTACAGCTGGGTCAGTCCTTTTAATACTGTGGGGGGAAAATCCTGTGTTAGGACAGCATGAGATGATGACTGAGTCTTCCAAATGAAAAGTCAGCTGACCCACAAGATTTACGCCTATCAGAACAGTCCTCCAATTAACTCCGGAGCTCATCCTGTCAATCCCGGCCTTCCTATCTCTTCCCACAGCCACGCCCACCCAGAGGTTGCTAGACAGCAGCCGCATATCTTATTATCACAGGACATTGTGATGTTCTGAAACCTGGAAAAAAATATGTAGGAAATTTCCTTTCTTGTCTCCTTTGTCTTATTTTTGTTAGGTGGGGATGTATTTTTTAAAATTCTGGCTCCTCCCTACCTCCAACCCGCTAGCCCCCAGCACACCTTTATTTTTACGGTCGGGGGACGTCTTAATTACTCACGTATTGCTGCGATAAAGCGCCATGACAAAGGCAACTTATAAAAGAGAGCGTTTAATTTGGGGCTCACAGCTTCAGAGGCTAGAGTCCATGGTCATCATGGTCAGGAGCATGTCAGCAGGCAGACAGACATGATACTGGAGCAGTAGCCGAGAGCTCACACCTAGATCCGAATGCAGGAGGTGGAGAGCTAACTGGGAATGGCTTGGGATTTTGAAACGTCAAAGTCCACCCTGTGACACATCTCCTCCAACAAGGTCACACTTCTTAATCCTTTCCAAACAGGCGCATCAACCCGAGACCAAGCATTCAAATATATGAGCCTAGGGGGGCCGTTCTCATGCAAACACCACAGGAGCAGGCTGACACCAAGTCAGACTTGGACCAGCTGTGAATCATTTCTGTCAACTGGGAAGTGACAGGCCGTCTGACATAATATTCTTTGGTATTTCCCCCGATTACAAAACTCATACATGTTCATTATGGGGTATTTGGAAAATCCAGAAAAGGATGAAGAGGAAAGTAAAGAGGAGGGGATGTCAGTTGGCAGATTGCCCAGCACTCACCAAATGCTCCAAGCCCTGGATTCAGTGGCCAACGCTGAATAAAAGCAGGCTTGGTGGTACACGCGTGAGAAGCTAGAACTCAGAAGTGGCTGCTGGATGATCTGAATTACAGCTCCACAGCAAGACCAGGCCAGCCTGGACTACAGAAGATCCTATCTCAAAAGGGAAAAAAGGAGGAAAATGAAATCTCACATTTCGTATTCTACAACTTAGATCCAATCATTGCCTTTTCAGCCTTGCACCAGCTTGACCCATCCTTGCATTCCACTGACCTCTGTCTTCTCTAAGTTACCCCAGTCTTAGAGTCACCCCTAACTTTTTGAACCACCCTTTGCTCAACACATGAAAGTTCATTGCTGGTCATGTCCCCAAGTCCTCCCTCTCTCTCTCTGTCCCTGTTTCCCTTCTTCCCTCCCTCCCTCTCTCCTTCCCTCCCTCCCTTCCTTCCTTCCTTCTGAGTGGCGTGTGTGTTTACATGCACACACGCACACGTCATGTGTCACAGCGTGAGTGTGAAGGACAGATGACAGTTTGTGGTAGTTGGTCTCCCCTTCTCCAGTGTGGTCCTGGAGATTGAACTCGGGTTGTCAGTCTTGTTTTTGCTGCGAAAAATAAATAAATAAATGGTAGGAAACACAACAGCTGTATGTAAAGAATATGTTGGATACACATGAGCTCAATGCCCAGTCTGAAAAAACAGCATCATCAGTGCTTTGAAGCCCTGTGTACTTGTTGGTTGCACCCCTCCTTCCTCATAGTTGCTGTTGCTTCTTGTTTCAGTCAGGTTTTTGTGGGGAGGAGGAGAGTACATGACTTCCAAACTCAGTATTTCTCTCACTCTCCTGGTCCGAGGGTTGCCTGCTGTGCAGCAGATCCAGGCTGGGCTTGGTCTGCCTCCTGTGTGGGCTGGCTGAGTTAACTTCAGACTGGGGTGTAGATCTGCTCCACATGTTCTCATCCAACTTGGATCAGAGTCTCCCTGGGGCATATTCTTTCCATGGCAGCTCCCTGAGGTGCGAGAGCCAAGTCAAACAGCACAAGCCCATTTAAGGCCACTGCACTTGTCAAGTCTAGGAACATTCCACAGGCCAAAATAAGCCATATAACCCAGCCCAACTTGAATGCGCTCCACTCCCTTCTCAGTAGACGGAGGTTCAGTGCATATTTGCTAAGCCGTAATCAAGATGATCACAGATAGATATACAGCGCAATTATGTATCGATGAAACATGATTAAATAACCAAATAATAGCAATGATGGTGGTTTGATGATGGTAATTCTCCCCCTCCCCCAGGTTTCATACAGTTCAGCCTAGCCTCAAACTAATATGCAGCTGAAGAGGGCTTAATCCTTCCTGCTGTCACCTCAAGAATACTGGGATTACATGTTTATACAGCTGTATATCTCATTTATGCCCCATTGGAGACTGAACCTAGCCAGGCCTTTGTGCAAGCATTCTGCTGACTGAACTACATCCCTGGCCCTTTCTTCTTTTTGCCATAGGGACATAGCTCTGGCAGGCCTCAGACTCATGATCCTCCTGCCTCAGTCTTCCAAGTGCTGGACTGTAGTGTGTGCTATCATTCCCAGCTTAACAAATGTCCCCACTGTCTCCTGCTTCCCAGAGCATCATACATGGCCCCTTCCTTTTTTTTTTTTTGTTATTTTATTATTCTGTGGCCCTCTCTTTTGACCCACAGATATTTTTGTCACGTGCTTGTTGACCCAGACTTTTACATGGAATTACGTCATGTCAATCATTTTTTTTTTTTTACCTCGAGTAGTTAATTCACCAGAACAAATGTTATTAGGTCAGTTCAGCAATTTCATTAAGTCTGTTCCCAACTTCCATTTTCACTTACACTGAGCCCCAGTACTCTTCAGTCAAAAAATAATTTCAGATATAAATAAATGATGATAGAAATATAATGAAGATAGAGATCTCAGAAAGGCATCTGACCTTGTGCTGTGACACATGCACACCTACACTCACACATATGCACATACTTTGTACACACACTCTAATAAATTAAAGGCATATAGAGAAAGGGCAACCACTTAAGCCAAAATTATACAGCTACTGGAGGAGATAAAAGTTTTAAAACTGCTTTGACCTACAGCTGCCACCCAGGCAGCATCCGGCCTGTCCCTATAGTGCAGTGCTTCTTCGTACATTTGTGGTCAGGCCCTTTGCCAAGCTTATGAGGCTCCTTGTTTGGATATGTGGCACTGAAGGTCACCATGCCTTTGATTCTGCTGCATTGAAACAGAGTAAGTTGGACTAAGTGGAGAAGGAGCTGTTACACATGGGACAATCGAAGGATCCCAGGGTCTCTTGCTGTTCTGAATCCCCACATTAAGTGCCCATCAAAGTGAAAAGTCTGAACGACACCACAGCAAAGGAAAGCTTGTTTCCACCGACGCCAACCTCGCCAATTCACTTGCTGAAAACAGTCGCCGAAGTAGTTCCCAGGGGGTCATCTCAGTCTTTCTACCATTGGAAATGTCTACCACGGAGAAGTACCTCACACAATGACACCTGCTTCCCCTTTAGAGGAAACTGCTCTCTCTGAGTTAAAGAGAATCCCAAAAGACATCCTAAGTCAAAGTCAGGCACTGACATCGGAGATCAGTTGCTGTGGGACGATTGTCTGTATTGGGGAGAAGCATGTCTGCAGAAACAAAGGTTCAGAGCCTCAGCCAAACTGTGCAAGAGCTTCTCAGATCTTCAGTTTTCTGTATTCAGTGGAAGTTCTCAAACCTAGTATGACAATAAAATGGTTCCTTCCTGCACAGACAACATTAAGTTTATTGCCCTTTACAGGGCAATGCAAGGTTTTCTTTTTCCTTTCAGTGTTCCCTAGTTTTAAGGTTAAAAAGTCCCTTTTTTATAAAGAATTTCGTTTGTGTGCACTATCCCTAGTAATTTGTTGATTAAGCATAGCGCGTGCACACACACACACACACATATAAAAAATTAAAACTAGTAATATATATGGCAGGCAAGATGGCACAGCAGGTAAAGGCCCTTGCTGCCAAGCCTGACGACCTGATTTTGATCCTGAAACCCACCTCTTAAAAGGAGAGGACTGACCTTCAACAGTGGTCCTCTAACATCTACCTGAGCACAGGCATGCACACAATCCAACATGAAGTAGATATGTAAATGTAATTTTATAAAATGGGGGCCGGTGAAATGGCTCCGTGGCTCAAGGTGCTTGCTGCAACATCCAGTGACTTAATTTTGGGCCCTAGAACCATATTAAGATGGAAGGAAAGATCAAATCTGGCAAGCTGTCCTCTGACCCACATGTGTGCTGTGGCACTTGTGTCCCCCTCAATTAAATACATGTGATAAAAATTTTTAATTAAAAATATTGCTATTGGATATGGTGAGGTATACCTATAATCTCATCACTCAGGAGGCTGAGGCAGGAGGATAGTGAGTTTGAGACCATCCTGTATACATGCACACACTTTATTTTTGTTTTGCTTTTGTTTTTACAAGACAGGATTTCTCTGTTGTAACTCTGGCTGCCCTGAAATTCGCTCTGTAGACCAGACTGGCCTCGAACTCACAGAGATCTGCCTGCCTCTGCCTCCAGAGTGTGGGGATCAAAGACATGCACCACCATCCAACATATATATATATATATATATATATATATATATATATATATATATATGAATGAATATATAGACTCTCTCTCTCTCTATATATATATATGAATATATAGACTCTCTCTATATATATATGAATATATAGACTCTCTCTCTCTCTCTATATATATATGAATATATAGACTCTCTCTCTCTATATATATATATATGAATATATAGACTCTCTCTCTATATATATATATATATGAATATATAGACTATATATATATATTCTAACCATAACAATACTGGAGGTCGGCCAATTTCAGCTGCACAGAAAGAACCTGTCTGAAAAGAAAGAAAGAAAGAAAAAAAACTCCAACTGTCACTCATCTCAGAGGACAAAGCAAAAACTGAGAATATGAGAAGAGTTAAAAAAACAAAAAAATAAGTTCTACTGCCACATTGTAGTAAACATTATCAGGTAATTCCATGGTTTCAGTTCCTCATTCATTCTTTCAAATACAAATAAAAAGTAGCCAGGAGGTAGGGTCAGGAAGACTAGGAGTTGAAGTCAACTTCACCTATATGGGGAGCCTGAATTGAGGCCAGCCTGAATTGCATGAAACCCTATGATGATAATAATAATAATAATAATAATAATAATAATAATAATAACAGTAATAATAATAATAGTAATAGTAATAATAATAATTTGCTCAGGGAAATAAGGACATAAACATTAAAGATTATATTAGAAGAACTGATCTTTATTAATGAGCCAAGGGCTAAATTAGTGTATAAATCTATTATTTTATTAAATCCTTCAGTTTGTACTTCCTCAGATATGCCTTTTAAAAAATAAAGTTTACACTAGGCAGTGTAAAGTGTTGCACGCTATTAACCCCAGCCCTGGGGAGGCAGAGACAGGCAGATCTCTGCGTTTGATGCTAGTCTGGTCTACAGAATGACTTCCAGGACAGCCAGGGCTACACAGAGAAACCCTGTCTCAAAAATGAAAGAAAAAAAGAAAGAAAGAAAGAAAGAAAGAAAGAAAGAAAGAAAGAAAGAAAGAAAGAGAAAGAAAAGAAATGAAGGAAGAAAGGGAAAGGAAAGAGAAACAAAAACAAAAAGAAAAAGTAGGGTCTGAAGAGATGGGTCAGTGGTTAAGGGCACTGGCTGCTCATCCACGGGACCCAGGTGTGATTCTCAGAATTGTCTGACACTCCAGTTCCGGAGGATCTGACGCTCCTTCTGGTCTCTGTGCGCACCAGGCACATATGCATGGAGCATAGACATACATGCCGACAAAGCACCCATATATTTTTAAAAAATTGAAATAAAAAGTAGAGGCCATTCAGATTACTTAGGGGATAGAGACACTTGCTATAAAATCCAAGTTCAGTCCCTGAAGCACACAGGAAAGTGGAAGAAGAAAGTTAACTATACAAAATTGTCCTCTAGCCTCTCCATATCCCCCAATAAACCATAAAATGATAACAGTAACATAAAAAAGACTGGATGTAGCTCAGTTGGTGGAGTTCTGGCCCGCATGCAATCCCATGTGACCCAGGTCTACAATCCCAGAACACCAAAGGGGGCAAGGAGATCAGAAATTCAAGGTCATCTTTGACTACATAGCGAATTTGAAGCCAGCCTGGGATATATGAGACCCTCCCCACCCTCAGCACCCCAGCAAAAAAACAAAAAAACAGTGTCGAAAGTATACATTTGTTTATTTGTTGAGACACAGTCTCATTGTATCCTTGCCTGGCCTGGAACTTGCTATGTAGACCAGGCTGGCCTTGAACTCACAGAAATCCACCTGCCTCTGCCTAAAGGCATGTGCCACTATGGCCTGCAAAAAAGTATACATTTTAAAAAAGTCAACTTCGGCAGCACATGCCTCTAATCCTCTTTGTTTGTGAGGCTGAGGCAGAGCGGTTTCAAGTTAGAGGCCAGCTTGGACTACATAGTGAGATCTCTATGTATACCACTTATCTATTTATCTACATAAACTTTTTTAAGGCTATAAAGAGCACTCATAGAGCCAGAAGGTGTTATGCAAGCTATTGGGAGATGAAACTCATCAGTGGCATCACCCAGCTGTAGACCATGTGGTCTATAATACCAAACCCTCAAACCCACAGTCTCCTGTCTCAGTCTCCTGAATTCTGGTGAGCCACATAACTATCATACATTGTCTATTTTGTGTGTGTATGCCAACTGCAGCAATGACATTTTCCTTTAAGCATGTAACATATCTGATCACATGCACCTCCTAGTACCCCCTTCCCTTCTCCATGAGATCGTGATATGCCTGTAATAAAGAAGGGTATGCACTATGCCCTGCATGAGGGGACACACTGCCCTTGTTAATGTTTTGGACAGTGCAAGCCAATAGATGTCTAACAGTGAAGGGAAGTGTTTCAATGAACATCGTTTTTAGATCTTCACCGGCTCTAGTGTGTATAAAAGCAGCTAACCTTTCTAGGGGTGTCTGCCACAGGGATTACTATAATGCTGTGGTGGTCTATAGACAGAATTGAAGAAATTCTAAACTTTAGTTAGAAATTAGTAAAAATGAAAGGTTGTTTCCCCTTTAGATAATGGGCCCAACAAACACTTTCCAAAACAGACTTCTTTGGAGCTATCTGGGAGAATTTAAAAAATTTTAAATTTTCATTTATTGTTTTAAAAACATTTTTACGCGCATGTGTATTTTGGTTGCATGAATCTGTGTACCACTTGTGTGCCTGGTATCTATGGAGGCCAGAACAGGGTGTCTGATCCCCTGGAACTGGAATTACAGATGGTTGTGAGTTGCCGTGTGGATGCAGAGAATCAAACATGGGTGCTCTGGAAGAGCAATTAGTGCATTTAAGCACTGACACATCTCTCAGCATCCCACCCCATTTTATTTTTTTGTTTATTTGTATTTTCTGAGACAGAGTCTCAGTCTGTGGCTTTGGCTAGGCTTAAGCTTCTTTGTAAATCAGTCCGGCCTCAAACTCAGAGATCTGTCTGCCTCAGCCTCCTGAGGGATGATGGGATTAAAGATTTGTGCCACCATGCCCACTCTCCCTTTTCTCTTTGAAGGCAGGGTCTTCCTGTCTAGCCCTGGCTGGCCTTGACCTTTTGATCCTTCCTATTCCGCCTCTATATGCTATGTGACACCACCATGTCGTCCCCTCTATGTTTCAAGGACACAGAGCTTGCACTGAGTTCAGAGGCAGAGTACATGTAAGAGGTCCTAGGTTCAAGGCCCAACATTGGAAAAACAACAGCAACAACAACAACACAACAGAACTTTCTTATGAAAGTATTAGATTTAGGGACCACCTAAATCCAGGAAGATCTCATTTAAAAATCTTTACTTAATCCCATCTGCCTCGACTCTACTTCCAAATAAGGTCACGTTAACAAGTATTAGGGTTAAGATGTGGACATAGGCGGTTTTTTTTGGAGGGGGACACAATTCAGACAGTTGTGATTGGTATACTTATCATTATATCTTATTTATTTTGTATGTGCATGTGTCCACATGAATACACAGTGTGTGTGTGTGTGTGTGTGTGTGTGTATGCGTGTGTATGCACGCATGCGCGCACGCCCACGTGCGCTCAGGGAGGCGCAAAGAGGGTACTGGACCCTCTGGAACTGGAGTTAGGAACAGTTGTGAGATGCCATGTGAGTGCTGGGAACTGAATCCAGGTCCTCTGCAAGAGCAAGTCTCTTAAGCACTGAGCCATCTCTTCAGCCCAGGTCCTATTTTTTATTTTTTAAAGTCTGTATATTTGAGCAGCTTTATATAAAGGATTCTGCTAGACTTAAACTCCAACCACTTCCTCCAAGTCTAGCCTTTATCAGTGACAATTTTCACTCTGCCAGTTCTTCATACCATGCACAACATCTGTTACCTTGGTTACCGTTCATCTGTTCTGGGGGAAGGGAGGCTGCTGGGTTGACCAGTTTAATGGATGAGAAAATAGGCGCAGGTGGGAAGCAACTCCATAGAGGCCATATAGCTTGAATGTGGCAGAAACAAGAACTGAGCCCAGTCAAAGTTATTCCCTCATGCTGCTGTCACTTGGTGGGCATGTCCCTTGCTGCCATAGCTTCCTGAAGGTCCATTTGTTTTTTGCTTTTGCTTTTCACTTTATTTAATGTATTTCTTTGTATTTGAATTGATTATATAGTCTATGTACTTGTTGTGTTGACTGAGTGATTTATTAGTTCATCCACCATTTATTGAACTCCTAACTTGCAAAAAGCCTTTAACTTGCTTGAGCTTTAGGTCATGGAGATGAATTCAGACTCCCTTAGCCTTGTCATTGAGGAAGAGGGCAGATAGGGAAGAGTATGAGGCTGCTGTGGAAGCCCAGAGCAGACCCACTAACCAAGCAGATCAGGAGAAGCTTCCTGATACATGGATTAGGTTCTGAAGGATGGATGTGATTCCTTTATTCCTAGGATACAACTTTATTCCTTTACCACTGACGGTCGGAATGAAATATTAGGATGGGTATTTGCTACTCACGTATTAAATGTCAGCAGTGTGCTATTTGCTTCCTAACACTCTGGCAAGTTGGCATAGCAGGTTAATGAAACAGCCTTCAACATAAATGGCAGTTTTCCATTTGTCTGCTGTTGGGTCACTTAGAAAATATTTTCATTTTTTATCTTTATTTGGTCATAAGAAGCTCTTTCAGAGCATTTTCCTTATATCCATGTGAATTCTCTTGGTTAGCCTCTTTAGAAAAATCAAAAATTATGTTTACCTTCTAAAAAGATTTTGCAAAAATGTATAAATGAAATAACTTTGGAAGTTACAGCCAGCCAAACTGCACTAGCTGAAGATTAAACCTTGCATGGTTTTAATTGTAGTTCGGCCAATCCCTTTCTTGCTTTGGATCTCAATTTCCTGTACCATAAAATGGGCATACGAGGGACTGGAGAGATGGCTCAGTGGTTAGGAGCATCTGCTACTTTCCAGAAGACCAGAGTTCAGTTCCCAGTGATGGTTCACAACCTGTAACTTCAGCTCCAGGGGATCTGGGGCTCCTTCTTTTGGTCTCTGTGGGTACTCATACTTCATGTGCATATACCTACACACACACACACACACACACACACACACACACACACACACACTTGCACATACATTTATTTCTTTGTTTGTTTGTTTATTTTTTGGTTTTTGAGTCAGGGTTTCTTTGTGTAGCCTTGGCTGTCCTGGAACTCATTCTGTAGACCAGGCAGGCCTCAAACTTGGAGATCCACCTGCCTCTGCCTCTTGAGTTCTGGAGTTAAAGATGTGTACCACCACTGCCTGGAATAAATTTATTTATTTATTTTTTAAAAGGCATATCTGAGGAAGTTCAGGCTGAAGGATTTAATAAAATAATAGATTCAGATACTAATACAGCCCTGGGCTGTATTAGTTAATTAATTAATTTTTTTTATGTTTTCCAGAGTAAAGTATTATTATTACTTTTTAACATAGGGTTTTATGCAATTCAGGCTGGCCTCAAACTCCCCACATAGGTGAGGTCGACTTTCGCCTCCTAGTCTTCCTTACTCCACCTCCCAGGTGTGTAGTCCCATCATGCCTGGCCTCAGAGCCTTTTCTTTTCTTTTTTTTCTTTTTTAATTTTGGTGCTGGGGATCAAACTCAGGGCCTTGAGCATGATAGGTAAGCACCCTTCCACCAAGCTACAGTCAGTACAATACCTAGACAGTTTTAGAAACAAATCTCACATTTGTACCAAGGCTTCCAGAGATGTTTTGAAAGATAGGTGCAAAAAAGCCCATCAACATTATTAGGGCACATTTATTACAAAGTGCAAATTAATCAGATAGTGACAGGCAAAGGATAGTGTTTCGACAGTGTCATCTTGACTCTGAATTTGTTTTCATGGGATTGTAGAAAAAGTTCCACATGGCAGGAATAATCAACATAAAAACGAAACTGACAGTGGCTAAAGCTCCGAATGGTGCAATTTACTATGGATGGAAAAGCAGACTGAATGATCCTGTCGTTGTCAATAACACTGAACACTGCAAAGCTGCCCCCTGGGACATTCCTTTCAGTAGAAATAATCAACACAAAATAAAATCCAGCAGTGGCAAAAATTGCACAAAGGAAAAGGTAGACTTGATGAAAATAATTACTAACAAAGAAATATCACAATGTCTGAGACAATAATCGATAAAAATCAATAAAGAGAAAAGAGCTGTTTGAAGAATCTGCTTATCTACTTCGTTATTTTTGGTTTTTTGAGACAAGCTTTCTCTGTTGTACCTCTGGCTGTCCTGGAACTCACTCTGTAGACCAGGCTGGCCTCGAACTCAGAGATCTGCCTGCCTCTGCCTCTTGAGTGCTGGGATTAAAAGCATGTGCCACCATGCCAGGTCTTATTTGTTTTTTTAAAATAAAGAAAATCTTGTGGCTAGAGTGATGGTTCAGTAGTTAAAAATACTGATTGTTCTTCTAAAGGGTCTGGGTTGGATTCCCAGAACCTATATGGTAGCTCATATCCTCTTCTGACTCCCAAAGGCACCAGGTACACATGTGGTACACGTACATATGCAGACAAAAGCACTCATAGGCATAAATAGTTTTTTTTTTCTTTAAAAAAGAAAGTTTCATTCTTTTTTTCTTTTGAGACAGGGTCCATGTAGCACAGGCTGGCCTTGAACTTGCTATGTGGCCAAAGTTGACCTTGCACTCTGATTCTTTTGTTTCCACTTCCCTCCCAATTGCTGGAACCATAGACATGTATCTCTACTCTTGGTTTTTATTTTATTTTCTTCTTTGAAATAATGTCTTTTTATATAGCAAAGACTGACAATAAACTTTCAATTTTTCTGTCTTAGCCTCCATTTATCTACATTAGAAGCTTTACTTGCCATTGGAATAAGAGAAAGGGTCTATCTTGAAGATGATTCAATTAAAAAGATTAGGGCAGTTTGTAGCTCAGTGGTATTAGCATGTTTGAAGCCCTAAGTTTAATGTTTGTCACTGCAAAAACAAAAACAGAAAACCCAAGACTGGGGAGTCAATTCTCTCCTTCCACCTTCTTAAGGCAAGGTCTCTCTTGCTTCTCCTATGGTACTTCATTCTTCAAGCTGGTGGGCTCATGAGCTTCCAGGTGATTTTTATCTCTGCCTGAGTGCTGCCTGAGTGCTGGGGGTACATACACTCATCGCCACATGGGCTTCTGACGTGCTAGGTTCTGGGAACTAAACTTGGGTGTCAAGACCCAGCCATCTCCCCAGCCCAGAAAAAACAAAAAATTTTTTTTTCTTTTTCGAGACAGGGTTTCTCTGTTGTAATTCTGACTGTCCTGGAACTCACTCTGGAGACCAGGTTGGCTTCTAACTCACAGAGCTCCGCCTGCCTCTGCCTCCCCAGTTTAGGGATTAAAGGTGTGTGCCACTACCACCCAGCCAGGAAAATATTTTTCAAGTTCAAATACATTTTATTCATTCCACAGATAACGGCTTATGAAGTAGAGTGTTGTAGGCCCTTTATGATAATTATTCTTCTTTATCTTCACTTACCCTGTCACAGTGATCTCTGGCCCACAGATTAGAAAACACCTGATAAGAATTAAGAAATAAGGAAAATCAGCGCATCTAAAATATGCTCTATGGAAGGTATAACTGGCTTGGGTTTGGAGAATGAGTAGGAAGAAAGAGAAAGCTGGGGACAAGGTGCATGCCTGTATTTCTAGCACTGGAGAGTAGAGGAAGGAGGATCAGGCTTTCAAGTCCAGCTTCAGCTACATTGCCAGTTCCAGTCCAACCTGGGCTATGCGAGGAGACCTTTTCTGGAGTAGGGGAAGAAAGCCCAGAAAAGGGAATAATTTGAGAAAAGAAACTGAGAGTTCCTTGCTTACTTTATCTTCTTTAATAAATTAGAATTGTGGTGGTCAATCTTGTCAATTTGATAAGATTTAGAATTACTATGGAAAAACAAATCTCTAAGCATGTTTGAGGGATTATCTAGATTAGGTTAATCGAGTAGGAACACTCACCCTAAATGTGGGTAGTAGCATTCCATGGGATGAGGTTCTTACACTGAATAAAAGGGAGAAGATGCTTTCTGAGCACACGCATCTCCCTCTCAGCTTCTAGACACAATGTGACCTGCTCCTGTGGCCATCCTGTATAAACATGACCTTTCCAATGTATGGCTAAGTGGAAGGTTTTTAATGTAGATATGAGGGAGAGTACAGCCAGAGGCATCTGGAAGAGTCCAGAGAGACAAAGTAGTAGACTCAACATGGCCATCAGACTGGTCTTGGCCATGAGATGAGAGAGAGGGGAGGAGAGGAAGAGAAAGAACCTACCAAGAGAGAAGGGTAAGAGAGAGGGGGCCAAGAGAGCACATAGCTGAAATAGCAGGTTATAAGAGAATGAGAAGCTTTGGGGAGGGAAGCCCAGGAACTGGAGAAATTTAGGGTAGGGGGAGGGTGAGAAGAGCCAGGGTGCAAGTATGAACTCAGAAACATGTTCTTATGATACTGAAGGAGCATAGAGCCAGGCTTGTGCTTTGGTATGCTAAGAGGCAATGCAGATAGCCATTTGCCTCAAGTTTCTTTTGGACCTGATACACATCTTCCCTAAGACGAATCTGTAAGTCAAAGTAAACCAACCTTCCCTCCTTCTCTCTTTTCTTCCTCCTTCCCTTCCTTCCTACGTTGCTGTTGTTGAGTGTTTTGTCTCAGCAACCAGAGAAGTAACTCACACAGTACATGATCACCATCATTACAATAGCGGATCTATTGAGTTTACAGAAAGACGGACACACAGTCCTGAAAGGACCATTCAAGCAACGGAGAAAGAGGGAAAGTTTCTAGGTGGGAAAGAGAGGCTGTTGTATTTGGAGGTATCTTTTTGGAAATAGCTTTTCAGCTTTCAAAAAACGGTGAGGGAATTGAGGGAATATAAAAGTGAGAATAACTTGAAATCTAACAACCCTTTCTCAAAGATAATCACTGATAACGTTTCCGAGACTCTCTTCCCTGAATTCTTTATACTTTTATATCCTCGAACTTCAAATAACTTAAGCCCATCTAATAATGCTGCTTTTGTAATCAATTTGCCCATATGAGAGCAAATTGTGAAAAGCCTCTCATGTCTAAAGATATTTACCAGCATTTTAAATGGCTGCTTAGCATTACGTTGTATGTATGCATCACCATTTATTGAATCAGCCCCCTATGGATAGATATCTACATCCTCCCCACCTCATATTCAACGACCTCGTGTAACAACCTTGGGCATTCTTTTCTAAAAATTTCGATCGTCTTTGCAAACTAAATACTTATAAGTGATGTAAATATAAATAAATGTCGTTTTTACATGAGAATTCAAGTTGCAGAATCGTCCTCTAAATTGCAGGGAAGCCACTGAGGCAGCTGCTGCGTTAGTTTTAGCGAGACAGTGACAACGGAGATGGCGAGCGTTAGTTTTAGCGAGACAGTGACAACGGAGATGGCGAGGAGAGTACAGAATACAGGTGATGTAGCTCATCTAGGCCCAAGCTCTGTGGGTTGGAATAGTCCTTCCCTTTTTCCTCTCTTTGACTTCTTTTTCTTAACATGGAGGAAGGACCGAGAACTGCATGTCCCAGCATTTCGCAAGGACCACACTCCTGGGAACTGTAGTACCGGGTCTGAGTGGGGTCCGGAAGGAGAGACTGGGAAGCTGTGTGAGGCATGCTGGGAAATGTAGTCCCTCGGGCGGAAGCGGGTGTTTGTGTAAGTTGCAGACCTAGAGAGCTTTGCTTCATGAAGTTGAGGCTGCGGAAATATCCGACTTCCCTCTCAATTGGTCTTTGAGTTTACAAAAGTCTCCCGTGGTCTGTCGGCTTCATTCCATTGTCTGTGACCAAGAGGGTGCGGCTCCAGGATTGGCGCGCGGGTTGGAAGATGCAGGCCGCGCAGGGCCGAGGCAGAGCATGCCGGGAATTGTAGTCCAGGAGCTCTGAGGCTGAGGGACGTGTCGGGACGGCGCGCCGGCTCCTCCTCCCCCGCCCTTCTCAGCGGTCCCCCGCCCCCTCCCTCCGCCTCCTCCTCTCTAGCCTGCAGCCGAGCGTCCCCTTCCCCCACTGTCGGGCTTCTCCGCGGCTACTGCAGAGGATTCAGAGCCGAGTAGCTGAGGAGAAGGAGGAGGAGGAGGCTCCCGTCACTGCGCGCCATCCACCACCCTACTGGACACGGACGAGGGAACGAGAGCGTCGCCGCTGTAGCCTCCAGAGAAGACAAGGGCACCACCGCCTCAGCTGCCGCCGCCGCGGTTTTCGCCTGCAGCAGCTCGCCGGTGAGGAGACCCCCCCACCCCCCGCTCCCCGGCCCGCTCCCGTGGAGCTTGGGCTGGTGGCGCCGGCGAGAACGAGGGTGGGGGCCGCGGGGCCCCCACGCCAGCGAGGGGGAGGGGACCGAGGTGGCGATGGAACGGCAGGCTGGCGGGGGAGACTTGTCCGAGCGCGGGCTGGGGGTGGGGTGAGGGTGGGACACCAGCAGGTCAGGGGAGGGTAGCGGGGGAGGGGGGGAGACTTTACATGGAGGGATAACCGGACCGGGGACAGGAGCATGGTGTGTGGGGTATGGAGGTGGAATTCGGGATTGTCTTGGGGCGAGGTGGAAGGTGAGACTGGAATGGGATGTCTTTAATGGGGGAGGGGACTGAATGATGGTGATGGTTTGGGGTTGGCCTGAAGCAGTTGACAGCTTGGGATCAGAGCTGAGGTGGGGGCTAAGGAGATGATTTCAATGCAGAGTGAATGTAAACGTTGGATGGGACTCCGGGGAGTGCTAATTCTGGAAGGTGGGATTTGGGATGGACCTGGGAAGGCTGATGAAGATGGTAGGAGCTGGGGGTGAAGGGCTTGGTATGGGTTGAGACCTAAGCTTGAAGTGGCTGTTGTCTTCTGGGGATCGTGGAATTTGTGATTACTTATGGAAATAGCTTGGGTTTGGGGAGAACAGAAGAGGTAGCATTTGCATGGGGTTTTCTTGGGGTAGGCTGATGGAGGTCAGAATACGGGCTGGGAGGGATGAGACTTCTAACTACAAGAAATGGATGGTAAGCTGACAAGAGGGAGTCAATTGGAAGTTGGGCCCCAAATGGGAGGGCAGGGATTGAAACTGGGTGTGAGGACGCAGTAGAAAAGGATTTAGGGTGAGTTCAGAGTCACTGGCGAGAGCAAGGTAGCTCCCCTGGGTGTAAGTTGGAGGCAGAGGGGCAGAGGGTTTGTAAGTCTACTTGGCTGGACTCACTGAAGGAATACTAGGTGAGCATGGTTGGGGATGGCATCTTAACGAAAATGTCTCTCTGCCAGTTTTGCAGAAGTAATGTCTGTGGTGAGCTGCTTACCTGTGGTGAGGTGGCAGAGGGGAAATTTAAGGCATGGGAGACCTAACGTTTGGGTATGGTTGGGACAGAAGATGAAGAGGGGCAGTGAGCAGTTCTGGGCAGGAGTGGGTTGGCTTATTTAGGAAAGGAAGGGTTAATATGTCTTCCAAGACACACCAAAGGTTTAGGGATTAGAAGACTTAACATCCAAGGTTGCTTTGATAAGAGACAATAATGGTAAGGTCATTAGAAGGGTCTTCACACGGGACAGAGAAGATATATTAAAGATTCTCCTAGAGAATATCTTACAATGTCAATTTGACCTTTTTGTTTGTTTTATATTAGTATCTTCTGGAAACAGCAGCCCAAGGGTAAAGTTTGAAGAGAGCCTTCATTTAAGGGAGAGTTAAGGAGAGTGGGTTGTCTTGCTATTCCTATGTCATAAAGAGAAAGTTGAGGGAAGGGAAGGTGGGAAAAGGTGAAACTGTTTCTGCCTTCTCCTTTCCCCCCTCCCCTGGTACACTGAAAGCTAATCCTAGAATTTGGAATTCAAATTGATTTAGATGAACTTGAGGTTGTTAAGGGTGAATTCTTGCTCAAGAACTGATTAATGCTACTGAGAAAGAGGAAGAATGAAATATTTTCTAGGCAGGTAAGGTGTGTGTATGCAGAAAGAGCTCAGAAAGCCCCACCTCCCCCCAATAAAATTGATTGCTTGAAGACTCCATTTATTGGTGTCCTGGTTTGCAAGGCAATTAGGCCCATCATTGTATTGCAGGTTAATAATCCTGAGATGAGTCTTGGCAGTACCACTTTATGTAAACAGAGAGAAGACAGGAAATATGGAAATGTAATAAATATTCATTGGTAAGATGGTTTGGTACTGATGGAGTTTTTCATCTGATTCTCTTTTGACATTACGTGATAAGATTTAAAATAATTGGGCCATTTCTATAGATTGAATTTTCTTTTAAAGGGATTGAAGTGATCAGAATTCTGTCAGGTGTGCATAAATGAAGTATATACAACCACATTTTTAAGGGGATGATGTTGATATAGGCACATTGCATTAACTATAAAAACAATAATTCCATCTATTCACCAGAAATTTGATTTAATGCCTAGAGATAAGTTTACTCTTGTGGTAGAATGCTGATGCTGGAAGGTACAGAGGTACAGAGGAGTGTAAAGAGAGGGGGCTTCTTTGGGGACACGGTTTTCTGGGTTTAATTGCATAATGTTAAACTTGAGGTGGCTGTTGATTAGAGCTCAGTCTGAGGAAAAATGAGAAATGGAAAGAAGATAAAATTGATACCAATGGGAATTTTAAAAATTCTTTTTTGTTAAAGCTTTAGTGTTCTGCTAGGAAATAAACCATTTACCTTGGGTTTCATAGTTGAACGCATAAAAATGCCCATTTAGAGTCCTTAAAAAATTTCCCCCCAAAATTGGTGGAATGATGGAGGGGCTGATTTATCCTTGGAATTGGAAGTTTTTTTTTTTTTTTAATTTTTAATTTTTTTTAAAGGATACCTTCTGTATCCTAATTAAAAAAAAAAAAAATCAAGCTTGAGCAGTTACCTGTAATTCAATGAGAGTGTAGTCTAACCAATGAAGGAATTTCTCCTCATAATTTTGCTCTGGGGTCCAGACATTGCCTTTGTGGATTTGCAACTGTTCATGTTAAAGCCCTAGTTTTTGAAAGCTCAAAATGAAAAGTAATCACCTGGGAGAACTGTCTTGGTGGATTTATTTTTCCTATAGTCATGGTTACCTGTGCAATAGTGAAGCAGACACAGTAAAAGTGGAGAGCAGGTGGAGTGATTGGTAGACAGAAGCCTAGCTTAAATGAAGAGCCCATGAATTTAGGAGTCAAGGGTTTTGCCTTCAAATCCTGATTCTGATTCCAACATTTGATTTCCGTAAAGTCATAAAACCCTTTTTATATTTAGTGGTAATGATTGCACAGCATTGTGAATACACTGAAAGTCTTAAAACAGCAAAACAAACATTCATATTTCACAAAGGCTGTCAAAGGAAACGAATTCATGTTTTAAATACATTGTGTATATATAAAATGTATGTTTGCTATTTAATGCCTGCTCAGTGCTAGGGGAGATGGAGATGAGCTAAAAGCTGTCGTCAGGGAGCTTTCAGTGTCATGGGAGAGATAGACTGTTTCAAGTTTAGAAGTGAGGCAGAATGAATGTGGTGGTTAAATGTGGATTCTGAAGCTTACTCACGCCTTCTAGACGTGTGACTTTGGGCACAATGAGCTTATCTGTAAAGTGAGGATAATAAAATTAACCTCATTAAAGTTGTTTTGAGGGTTAAACAGAATAATTTAAGAAAGTGTTTAACACAATGTGTTACTTAGTGTACATTAAAACAATATTAGTTTTCATTACAGAGAGATAGGCAGAAGCTAGGATGGTGAATGGTTGTGTTACTCTGCCGCTGAGTTCTTAGTATTAGACATTCTTTTGTTTATAAAGAAGTTATTATGCTATATTATTATGAAATACTACAATTAATCTACAGTTTGTATGTTTATAGTTTAGGAACTGTAAACAGATCATTAAATGTTAAAAAAAAGTTAGCTTCATAATCTAGCAAATAAAAACTATACTGTTAAGAGTAATAAAATGCTTTGTTTAAGAACACAGTCAATAAGTGGCAGAGTCTGGGTTATTTCCTGGAATTCTTAATCCTCATATCTTCTTTTTAAATTATGAAATAGTTCATATATGTGTAAAGATATGTTTAAAATGAATTCACAATTTAAAGAACAAGTTGAAAACTGTAGTACCTCACTTCATAAAAAGGAGATTCCTAGTACTTTTGTTATTTAAAGACAGTGTCCTACTATATTACGCAAGAATGATCCTCCTGCCTCAGCCTGAATTCAAGTTATAGGATCAGAGGTTTTGCTTTCATCACCCTTGCTTCCTGCCTCCACACAGGATCAAATCTAGGACCTTGAGCATGCTAGGCAAAGCCCTCTACCACTGAACTGCACCTCCAGTCAGGACTTAGTGTTTTAAAGCCTGTTGGGAGGCCTTGTCTCCTGCATGACTAAATCTTCCCTCTTCCCTCTCCCTCAGAAGTAATAACTTTCCTGAATTTTATGTGGACCAACCTTTCTTTTTATTTTCTTCTGCCTTATTTTTATTTTTAACTATAAAAAGTTATATCTCTTCTATTGTTATTATAATAAATATACTTGGTATAATTAGGAAATTACAAAAAAGGCAAAAAACAAAATTAATGAGTATTATCTCCTTACCATGTTAATTCCCTGCTCCTTCTCTCCCTTTAGATCAGAGCTTTCCTCAGGTTAAGTATGTGCTTAAACACTGAACCCAGTGCCCATAAAACTTTCTGTTGTGTATGTATGCAAATACTAAGGAATATGGGTAGTCTAGGTAGCTAGAGAAAGCAAATTTGCCTTTATGGATGATCAAATTACTCAAATGTAGAACAATCATAGTTGGAAATAGAATGACAAGATAGTGGTGGTGGAAGTAGTGTTTGTGAGCTCTTAAAGAGCTCTGTTTTGGAGTCTTCTTATTGACAGGGATTATACATGTCCTAGATTCCAATTTTTTGCTATACTAGCTTGAAGCTTCTTGTTATGTTTCAGCAAACTGTTTATTACTTATTTTGAGACAGGGTCTCTCTGTATTTTATGCTGACATGAACTTGCTGTGTACTTCTGGCTGGCCTCAGACTTGAGGTCCTTCTGCCTTAGTTAGGAGTTGATAGGCTTGCACCACATTCCTGATTCATTCTACTCTTCTAGCTATGTCTTCTATTTTGCAGATAGACAGTGTACCTAGTACACTGGCCCTTACTTGATTGTGCAGGACAATCTGTCATTTGAAATACAGAGTACCACAAGTAGGAAATGCTCAGTTCCATGTACCAGAAGCTTAGCAACCTGAATGTGAGGAAATGTTTGTTCAAGAAATTTGTAATCTATATTCATGGATGATCTGTTCGCACTTCACTTTACTTAGCTGTCAACTTAGACTCAAACAGTACAATAACTGAGAGTACTTTTGAATCATAAAGGATTATATAAATGTATCTACCAAACTGAAATCAGGGTACTTATATATCATAAAAAGCTTGTTAGACTTGGTTTATTGACCATCTTAAAGGTTCTTCCAGTAGAATGGGGCATACATGAAGGTTATTCCCTAGTTTTTCCCTTGAAATTTAAAGGTTGTTAGCTATAGTAGGATGGAGAAAGGGCTACAGGATTTCTTCCTGGTGAACTTAAGGGATCTGATGCCACATTACATGTGCTTGATAGCTAAAAATGAAAGAATTAAGGATTTATTGAAGTGGGAAATTTGTTTGCCATTACCCAGTCAAATCTAGCCACTTCCCTTTTTGTTTTCTGTAACAATTATAGAGAGTAGTAGAATGAGAAGGACTATTGAAGAGGGAATTGATACTCACTGTTGGGCTGATACATGAATTAAATAAGGACAAAGCATCTGGAACGTGAACTCACATAATTGACATTTAATATAGTAGCTATTACTGTTACTGATATTTTTATTTTACTTGTGAACTGTTTCTCTAGCTGTTTTTTTGTTACTCAGTGTTTTCTACCTCTTAACTGTTGGGATTGTAAGCGTGTGCCACCATACATATCCAGGTCAGAAAGTTCACTTATTTTTTTTGTTGGTGCTGAGGCTTGAACCCAAGGTGTCTCATACTCGAGGCAATCACTCTACTGAGCTTTATGTCCAGACTGAGCTTTTACTGTTCGTTTTTTTTTTTTTTAATTTGATTTGAGTTTTGTGCTTGTCTTGGTTTGCTGTTTATCAGGAGGAACACTTTTTTTTATTTTTTAAGACAGGGTTTCACTGCCTGGCTCTGGCTGTCCTGGAACACTGTGTAGACCAGGCTGGCTTTGAAATCACATAGATCTGCCTGCCTCTGCTTCACAAGTGCTGGGATTAAAGTTACGGGTCACCATACCCTCAAGATAATTAAAAAAAAAATTTAGTTAATGTGTGTGTTTGCATATGTGGGTGTCTTCAGGCCTGATGGGAACTAGCATGGAACTTATCACATACAGCAAGCTGGCCTCAGATTTGCAGTGTTCCTTCTACCACAGCCTACAAAGTTCTGGTTTTACAGATATGTGCCATCATGCCTCTCAGGAAAAAACTTTTTGGAATTGTGAAAATAACTGGCATTTATGACAAAATCTGTTATTTCTGCCTTTTAATAAGTATTGGTATTTTTCTTTTTTTAAATTTATTTTTATCTTCTGTGTTTGTGCGTTGGTATTTTTTTAAGGTTGGCTTCCTGGCTCGCTGGACTTCTTTGGTTCTGTGAGCAGTCTTGCCCTGTGCTAGTGACTATCAAATCTATGATTTCTGCCTATCTAGTAGTATAGTGTACACCCCTGGTTTATCTTTCATAACTCATAGTGTTGATTCCCAAGAACCTTGTAGTTTCTAAGCCATGTTGGATGTTTCCTAACTTTGCTTATGACATTTCTCTTTTTGTTCATCCTTTTGGATTAAATGATAATTCCTTAAGAAATCTTTGAGGACAGCTAAAGTTGTCATAACATCAAAGTGCCCTACTTTGTTCCCAGAGACCACCTAGTACATGTCTCTGTTATAGTCTTTGCCTGAAAATTTAATTCTTTAATTAATATATATATATATATTTATATCTGGTTTATTTTTTAAGACAGGGTTTCTCTGTTATATAGCTCTGGCTGTCATGGAACTCACTATGTAGACCAGACTGACCTCAAACTCAAAAGCTCTGCCTCCCAGTGCTGCCTCCCAGTGCTGGATTTAAAGGTGTGCCCCACCACACCCAGCCTTTTTATTTTATTTTTTTAAATTAAAAATTACTTTATTTTATATATAAATGTTTGCCTGCACATTCAAAGGTTGGAAGGTGTTGGATCACCTGGGACTGGTGTTATGGATGGTTGGGAACCACGATGTGGGTGCTGAGAACTGAATGTGAGTCCTCTGTAAGAGCAAATGCTCTTAAACACTGAGTCATCTTTCTAGCCTCCAATTTAATTCTTTTTGTCTTTACCTTTACTTAGTTGTAATTTTTGTGAGGACTTTAGTGACCTCTTGTCCTCCGAATACATTTAAAGTGATAGATTGGACTCAGTGAGAACAGTAGTCAAAGCAGTAATATATGCTACAGCTAGGAGCAAGATAGACATTTTTCTTAGATGTGAGCTTCTTACTTAAGAATGGAATTTAGAATTTAATTGGATTAATAAATTGTCTGGGTCCTTTCAAAATGTCTTTTTGCCTTTAAAATGTTTATTTTCTTATTTTTGTGACATGTGTGTTGGGTATATGTGCATATGGATGTAAGATAGGTATCTTCCTCTATTACTTACCATCTTTCTTTTTTGAGACAGGGTCTCATTGAACTCAAAGCTCATCTCCTGTGGCCCCCCTGCCCCCCAACTCATTTGTTTAGCTAACAAGCTTCTGAGACTGCCTGTCTTCCCTGACCCTGCAGTGCTAGGCATGTGTGGCCATGCCTGGTTTTTATGCGGGTGCACGGTGCTTGAACTCAGGTCCTCTTGCTTTCACCGAAAGTGCCTTTTCCCATTGAGCTATCTTCCTAGCTCTGTGTTTTGCTTTTTCTTAGATATAAACATTTTGAAGGAAACCTGGGCTGATATATTTTTCATAGTAAATGTCAGTCTTTGGCTGACTTTAGATTATGATCTAAATTTACATTTTGATAATTTCCTTCAACAATTTCTGTTGATGTTCATATTTCTTTTCCAGTACTGATTTGTAATTTTATTTATTTTAGTTTTCTATGTGTCTTTATGTCTTAAATTGATACTAAAAATCCCTAACTGTACATATGGATTATATTTGCATATAAAAAAGTATGTTATTTATACTCTGCAAATATTATTAAATTATATTCTATTTGTAGAAGATACATTGCTTATATGTACTATTTTCACTTTAAGTATAAAGAGATCAAAACTCAAGAATGATTTTTCTTAGGATTTAGGATAAGTAGGGGCTAAAGGTAGACAAAACAGTGATAGCTGAGTATCTGTTGTAGGTAATATGTTGGATGTTTTCTGTCTCCAAATAGTTTAATTCTCACATTTCTACTGTATAAAGAATTGTGCCCATGTTTTAAAGACTCAAACAGTTTAGGCTTACAGGGATTAGATAGTTTACATTTGGTTACATAGCTAGTAAGGGAAAAGTTAATGTTGAAAACTTGGTCTGTGAGGGGCATGGTAGTGTGTACACCTTTAATCCCAGCATTGGGGAGGCAGAGGCAGGCAGATTTCTATGAAACCCTGTCTCAAACAAAACCAAACAAAAACTGGAAACAAAACAAAACAAAAAGCCTTGGTCTGCATTGTTCCAAAGCCGTTGGTCTTCATCTGAGGATATTGTTCAGTGGTAGAATTCTTGCCCAGCATGTGTGAAGCCTTGTGTTTGATCTCTAACGCGACCGAAAAACAAGACACCTCTAACATTCCTTGTTCCTTTAAAGCTATTGTATGTAAAGCAGCCTGGTTTTAAACTGTTACATCAGTAGTCTGATGTACTGAACATACTTAGATAATGTCTTGGCTGTTCATTAGAATTACCCACGAAAGTGTTTAAGTAAGCTTCATCATACTCTGGACCAATGTTAATGACTTGTTGTAGGTAGACAGTGTATGTAGGTAGGTATTGGTACCTTAGTCTGTCTTGTTGCTGTAACAATTCCTTGGGTCATTTACAATAATAGAAATTTCTCAGAAGTTTGAGGCAAGGAAGTCTAAGATCATGATGTCAGCAGATTTGATGCCTGGAAAGGACTCTTTCTTTGTTTCCAAGATGATTCTTTGATGTGTCCTCTTTGGGTTAGGGTTAGGGTTGAACAAGTCTTTCACAGGGTTTGTCCAAGATCATCTGCATATCAGATACATTACAATTCATAACAGTAGCAAAATTACAGTTATAAAATAGCAGCAAAAATAATTTTGTGCTTGGGGGTCACCACAGTGTGAGGAACTGTATTAAAAAGTAGCCAATGGCTATTGTGTGAGCTCATCAAGAAAGACAAGGAGACATTTTTGTAGATGCAAACCTTCCAGACTTAGCAGAGGGAACTGTCTGTTATAGCAGGCACCATGCTGGTGTCTGATCTCAGGTGTTTTTATTTATCCAGAAGCTCCTCAGGTGTTCTCTTGATACAAAAACTCTGCCTCCTAATCCAAAGGCCTATTTGCATAATAAAGGAAACCTGTAGTTTAGTCTCATCCCACAATCCTTTAGCATTGGAGCTAAGTCACCTTTAAAGGCCTAAGGGAAGTAAGTGTTCTCTCCTTGTTGCCTGATACTGTGGGTGAGGGACTACAAGAATTCCTCCAAAGCAACTTTGTTCTTCCACAATGGCTCTGCCAGAGAGCAGTAGCAGGTACAGATTGTGAGGAAGCAAACATCTTTTACATAAAGCCAACACCTACAGACAATACAAACTGCCAAGACTTAGGCAGCTCTTATCCCAACACTGTACAAAACAATTATTTTATAATTACATAAACATAACCAGAAATAAAGTTCCCCAACAGGTCACAGCATTAGGAAGGTTGAGGAACCACTGCTCTAGAGCAACAGAACCCAGTTGATATATATTAAAAGTGGGTTTCTTAGATTGGCTTACATGATATGTTCTCGATAGTCACACTGTAGAGGCTGAAATTAGTAGCTGCTCAATCCATGAAGATGCCAATCTAGAGCAGAAGGTCTGGAGGATTCCTGGACAGCCACTAGTCTTCAGTTCATATTAGAAGTCACAAGAAGTGGGCTTCTGACTTCTACCCTCATCCAAATGATACAGCTTTTATCTCTACCACCACTGAATGTTTAACATCTCAGAATTCCATTTTTTTTTCTGTATTGGTAAAACAAACACTAGTCCTAGGAACTAGGGATGAATTAGGTAAAGTACATATTATTACTTTTAACCAGTTAAAAATTTAACTTATGGGATATCAACTTTTTTCATTTTGACACACTAGATTTCTTTAGAGAAGCTTGGTTTAAATAATAGAGGTTACTAGAAATGGTGGTTCATGCCTATAATCCCAGCACTTGGAAGCTGAGGCAAGAGGATTGACCATGAGTTTGAGGCTAGCCAGGGCTACAGAGTGAGACCCTATTTAAAAAACAAAGAGGGGCAGAGTTTGCATGTTGGATTGTAATATATCTCAGAGACAGACCACTAGGGTCTGACTTTGATCCTCAGCATGGAGTAGGAGGGGCAAGAGAGTAGAAATTCTATCATTTATTTGATACTGACACTGATAGTATTTTATATCATTCAAGTTTATTCATCAGAATAATTTTTCAAATGAGTTTATATCCCAATTGTTGGAATTGCTTAATGTATGACTTTTAGTGTGATTTTATCTTTTATAACTTTCTCCATTTATTAAATGAGGATATAGTGGTATTTACATTATATAGCTGTTATGAGGATTAAATGAAATAAAATGGTTACTTCAACGCTTAGTATATGGCATGGTTTCCTGTAAGTGATAGTTCCATTAACTGTTGGTATTTCCTTCAAATTTACATACCAAAGCTCTAATCCCCAATGTGGTGGTATTTGGAAATGAGGCCTTTGGAACCTAGTTAGAGCTTGATTGTAGAATGCTCATGATGGGGTTAATGTCCTTATAAGACAGTGGTTCTCAACCTTCCTAATGCTGTGACCCTTTAATATAGTTCCTCATGTTGTGGTGACCCCCAACTAAAAAATTATTTTTATCGCTATTTCATTACTGCAATTTTGCTACTGTTATGAATCATGATGTAAATATCTGATATGCAGATGGTCTTAGGTGACCTCTGTGAAAGGGGTGTTTGGCTACCATGGGGGTTGTGACCCACAGGTTGAGAACCACTGTTATAAGAAGACATCCTGGGAAGCATGTCCCTCTTTCTGTTCTCTACTATGTGAGGGTGCAATGAGAAGAGTGCCATCTGGAAGACAGAAGTGACTCCTCACCAGACACTGTATCTACTGGCACCTTGTTTTTGGATTTCCCAGCTTCTAAACTTGTGAGAAATAAATGTTAGTAATATCCAGTTATATATACAGCCTGAACTAAGACCAGTGACCTAGAGC
This sequence comes from Cricetomys ansorgei, assembly GCA_026225945.1. Taxonomy (NCBI): domain Eukaryota; kingdom Metazoa; phylum Chordata; class Mammalia; order Rodentia; family Nesomyidae; genus Cricetomys; species Cricetomys ansorgei. Next base: position 6,108,410 of record JAMJFZ010003206.1, read on the forward strand.
TCACTTTGTAGAGCAGGCTGGCTTCAAACTCACAGAGATCTCCTGTCCCTGTCTCCTGTGTGTTGGGGCTATAGGTGTGCGTTTTGCTCACTTTGATTTTGTAAATGAAGAACTGAACACAGATTTAGAAACCTGACTAGGTCCACTAGTAGGAATCAAGTGTTAAAATAATTTCCAGGTTTGTGTGATATAAATAAAAATCTTTACTTCTTATTCTTTTACCAAATCACTTTTTTTTTTTTTTTAATTTGGTTTTTCGAGACAGGGTTTCTCTGTTGTAACTCTGGCTGTCCTGGAACTTACTCTGTAGACCAGACTGGCCTCCAACTCAGAGAGATCTGCCTTGCCTCTGCCTCCCAAGTGCTGGGATTAAAGGCTTGTGCTACCACTACCCAGCACAAAAACACATTTTATAATTAACATTACATTTATATGAAAATGTATTCCAAAATGTTGTTTAGAAAAATATTAAAACTTCCAATGCTGCCCCATTAATATAAACTAGAAACTTTTATTGGTTAAGGAAGTAGCTTATTGGCTTAGCATATGTGTAGTCCCACAAAATTAAAAGGTTGATACTGTTAAGTCTCAAACTCACAAACTGCTGGCTGAGATACCTATTAATATATCAAAGTAAACCTGGCCACAAGGTTCTCCCAGCATTCCTCCACCCCTCCCTGTTACAAGGTCCTCCTGGCTGGCATACCCTGCCTTCTACTCTGAACTCTCCAGCCCCGGGGGCCTGCCCTTTGGGTTACTCTCCTTGGTCTCTAGGTCTGAGACCGACTAGGCCTCTCCTGGCCTCTTGGTCTCCAGGCTCCCCTCCTTCCCCCTTTCCCTCACCTCTCTCCTCACATGATCTGGCAGCTCAGTCTGGTCAAGTCCACCTTGGATTCCCCTAGATGTCTCTGTCTCTAAGTATGTTCACCTTGTTATATACCATAAACTTTCCCCTCCATCATATCCAGGAGAACTCATGTTCTTTCCCTTTTTATTTTTTCATTCGGATACTGTGAGATGATTGATGGTCAATAGTCAATTAAAAGAGCAAGTGTGGTGTGATTGTGCATGTGTACATGTGCGTATTTGTTTTTCTTTAAACAGTTTCACTGAGTAAAACTGATATACAAGAAACGATATAAATTTAATGAGGTTTGCTAAGTTTTGCAATCTGGTTATGCCCAGGAAACCACCATTACAATTCTGATGGTGAGCATACTTACCTTCTCCTAAAAGTTTCCTGGTGTCTCTTTAAAATCATTCCCCTCTGTTCTGCCCCCACTCAAGCAGCTGTTGATGTGTTTTCTAATACCACAGATTTAACAGTGGTTTTGAGGTCTTACCAGTGAGCTTACGGTCACTTTAATCTCTCAGCCTTAGTTTACTTGTAAAATGAGGATGCTGCCACCTGCTTAAAAGACCATGAGAAATAATAGGGAGAATATACACAGAGAACTATCATGGTGTTCAACATCTAGGAGACCCTCAAGCCTTGGGAGCTAGTATTACCATTTCATGCTTTAATTTGGTGATCCAAAGAACATTGAGGATTTTAGAGCTCTGCCTATAACTCATGTTCTCCTGTGAACCAACTTCTAGTGTTTTTGAAATAGGAAAGTTTAGATTTAGGTAGCTTGAGGCCCTGGGGCTTTCTGGTGCCCCCTCTATGCCCAGTATTCCACATGCTATTAATTATGAGCAGATGCTCTTCATAAATGAGCAAAGAACTCCAAGTAGATTCTTGAGTCTTTATGCCTAGGTGTAAAACTGGCATTATGATAAAATTGCATAAGTAGTGAACTTGTAGGGCAAGAGTTCTGTTTGGTTTCCATTCTATCCTGAGTAAATTATAAAATCTTTATGAACCTGAGGTTGTGATCATTTTTTTCACCTTATAAATTTGTTTTAGAAAATGAACTTTATAATAAATTCATTAGTTTATTTACATCTTTCATGACTGCTTTGTAGTGCTAGAATTTCATGAAAGATTCAGGTAGAATTCAGGTTCGATAACTCAAGGTTTTTTTTTTTTAAGTATTTTATTAGATAGTACTAAAGTGGAATAAAGAAAGCAAAAACTTAAAAAGAGTGCTTATAATTTTAAAATCATAGAACCTTTAACTCATATTTTAGTGTTAGAAGCTCTATGATTTTGGATTTAAAAAAATTCTTTCTATTTATCTATCTATCTATCTATCTATCTATCTATCTATCTATCTATCTATCTAACTAACTAACTAACTAACTAACTAACTAACATCTATTTTTGTTTTTTTGAGTCAGGGATTCTTTGTGTAGCCCTGGCTGTCCTGGAACTTGCTTTGTAGACCAGACTTGCCTAAAATTCAGATCCTTGCTTCTGCCTCCTGAGTGCTGGTTTAAAGGGGTGTACCACCACTGCCCAACAGGGCAAGTGACTTTATTTCTCTGAGTCTTAAATTCTTTAAGGCTATATCTGTTCTACTTCAGGGTTGGAAGAACTAGGAATACTGTGCACAGTGGTTGGCATATAGCAGATGTTAGTTTCATTCCTTCCATTTCCAAAATAGGTATATTTATGCATTCAGTGAGTTGTTATATTTGCCCTGCCCCTTCCATGATGCTGATCAGCACAGAATAGTTATTCTGTAGTATGTCTCAGGTTGTTTATTTAAGTCTGAAGATACAGTTTGAGGTATGTTATGCTAACAGTGTAAAGGGGTTTTGTTTTTCTTTATTAATAATGTGAAGGGCCTCTGCCATGCTTTTGTCTTTCCTTATTAGTTCTCAGAGCTCTAGCTTGAAGTTTTTGTATTGTTGGGAGCCAAGGAAACCAGGGACCATTTTCTTGTCTTTTCTGTGTTTATTTGGGTTGGAAGATTGTAAAGGTTTCCAAGTGAATAGAAAGATTTGCTCTGTTCAGATTCTTCCTCCTGGGCAAGTCCAGGAAAGGCCTGCTGAGAGAGAAAACAAAGCAGGGAAAACTGGTGAGTTCTGCATATCAAGCCTTAGGATTTTTGAGTTTGGTGAAGAGCAGTTGATTCTTCATTTCCCCTTTCCCTCCAGAACATGTACACTCCAGCACAAAGGAGCTTTAAGATGGAGGTCTGCATTGTAATTTCCTAGAAATTACTGCTTCTGGTAACTGCTCATTCAGTTTGCACCTCTTTGTGGCAGTGGATGAAACAATGGGGACAATAAAGCCATTTATCTGATAGCTGTAGCCTCAATGGGATGTTTGTTTTAATAATGGTGTAATTTGCAGGGCTCATAAATTGTGATTTTATTCTCATGGAAATAACTGCCTGGTGGTATTTGGATTCTCTGGTCTCCTGTTGTGGATAATTTCACTAATGTTCTAGCTGACAATTCCCTTTATTCCAAATTGTTCAGGCTGGTTGGGTATTTAGCCCAAAGCAGAGCCAATTTTCTTTAGTTTGGGGCCTGCAGGTGGTTACTAGGTAACTAGAGGATCTCTTGAAGAGGGAAGAGGTTTTGCTTAGGGAATCAAGGCAGGTTGATTTTGATTATCTGGGATTAACCCCCCAAGCCCTAATATTTGATGGAAATTAACATGTAAGTATTTATTTTCTATAATACCAAACAATCTATTGTATTTAGAGTATCATATGTTTGTACTTTAAATTTTCAGCTGTGTATTTTGTCTAGGAAAATCCACAGAGGACAAGAGATGATTATAGCTACCATGTGCTAGACATTGCTGTAGGTGGTTACATATATTATCTCTAAATTTTAACAAGAATCCTAAGAGGTAGTAGGTATTATTTCCATTTTACTTATGCAAAAACCTTGAGAAAGAGAAGAGAAACTTAGGCCAGAGAAGTAACTAAATTAAGGTACCCTAGCCAATAAGTGACTGACTGTTTATCAAATTCAACATTCATGCTAGATTTTCAATTATAGTATGAGTCATACCTGTAGATACATTCAAATTTCTAATAAACTCTTAGTTAATATAGCAATTGGCTCAATAATATATATGAACTAATACCTATCACCAGATGTATGTATCTGTTGTTCTTTTTTATCTTTAAGATTTAAAATTTATTATTACTTATTATTTATTATTATTGTGTATGTGAGAGTGCAGGCATGTACTTGCTAAAGTGCATGTGTGCAGGTCAGAGGACAACTTTTGGTAGTTGGTTTTTTCTTTCTACCATGGTCACCAGGCTTGCTTGACAAGGGTTTTTTACTTGCTGAGCAATCTCACCAGTCCATTATTATCATCATCATCATCATCATTATACAGAGTTTTACTATATAGCCCAGGATAATGCCAGGGTCCAGTCCCAACAGGTCAGGGCTTTGAGGAGGTGGGTGTGGAGTCAGCGAAAAATCATTCATGCACACGTTTTCTTGAATGAAGATCTCAGCTCTCTTTATTCATATTTTTTCTAGGTGGCATCAGACTTTTCTTTTTACTCAGACTTTTTCCTTCCCTTTCCTCTCTATTCAAACTTCCTCTCTATTCAGTTTAATTTTATACACTTTTCTCTTTACTCAGACTTTTTCCTTCCCCTTCACTCTCTATTCAAGTTTTTTCCTCTCTATTCAATTTAATTTTACACACATACATACACCTCTTGTAGGAAAAGGCAAACTTCAACAGTTTTATTCTTTTATTTCCTATAATCACATTCATTCACACATTCATGTGTCTTGTGAATGGAGCAAAGCTTCAACACATACACACACACAAACACACACACACACATACCTCATATACACCTATATCTTGTAAGCTTTAACATACATACATCTTGCAAACTCTTGTGGATGAAGCCTTGTGGATGATGTCTTGTGGATCATGCCTTGTGGATTCATTCTTGTGCATTCATCCAACCTTGTGCACTCCTTCAATCTTGTGCATTCAACCATACCACCTTGCCCATTCCACCTTGCTCCAACATCTTATATACCCTTGAACAAAATCCCTTAAGCAAGTTACTATGAAAATACCCACACATAATAAAACATCTCTCAAATGTTTTGTTCCCATGGATGGAAGCCAAGTATTTTCTCTTAGCCAATTTCCTTATTAGGCTGTAGTTTATGGTAACCAAACAATAATCAATCATTCTATCATTTTTCTATTAAAGTTTCTTTATCATGTAGAAAAGAAAATATATCATTACATTGTCTTTATGTTCTCAAGGTGCATCAGCAAATTCATAATAATAATTGTAAAACAAGGAAAATCAAATCTGATCAAACTTTACAGTGGGCACTGAAACTCACCTGTCATCTATTAATCATAGGCCCTAGCAACTGCACTCCCTTTTCTATTTGCTTCCTGATCTAGCAAGTCCTCAGCAGCCAAGAATATGTTTTACTTTACCCAGGTAACTTTCTCCATAGTAGCTGACAAACATAGTCTTTTTAACTATACATGTTTAAGTTATTCTTTCTGGAGTTTCAGTTGAACCAATTTAATTGAGTGGCATTGCCTTTTTAGAAAATCACCACTGTTGTTGTAGTGAGGGACTGAAGACTCCATGGAATTGTAGCACCAGAGGGATAAAGTGACTCTAATTAATAGCAGTCAGCATGTCATAGTCCAGCAGCAGTAGCAGCAGAAGGGGCTATTTAGGAGACAATCCCCTGGAAATGGTGGGCTGTACTCCTCAAGCCCCAATGCTGGCTGCATTCTCTCACATGGGTCTCAACACTGTAATCTTAAACTCACCATCCTCCTGCCTCCATCTTGCTTTCTCAGTACTGGAGTGCTGGGATCATCCTTCACTACTATTTGTTTTTAATTTTTTTATTTGTGTGTATATAAGATGTGTGTATGTAGTTGTATATGTGTGTACAGAGGCCAGAAGTCAACATTGGTATATTATCTATTCCTCTCTTCTGAAACAGGGTCTTTCATTGAACCTGGAACTCCTTTTTCAGCTAGGCTGGTTGTTTAGTGACCACCCCAGGATCATCGCTCTGTAGTTATAGATGGGTATTGCCTCTAGATTTTAAATATGTGCTGGGAATCTGAACTCGGGTCCTTATGTTTGTATAGTAAGCACTTTTACCCACTGAGCCACAGCTCCTAGGAATGCTATTTTAAGAATTCTTTTTTTAAAAAATAATTTATTTTATATGCATTGGTGTTTTACTTTTATGTATGCTTATGTGAGGGTGTCAGATCCCTTGGAACTGGAGTTACAGACAGTTGAGAACTGCTTTGTGGGTGCTGGGAATTGAACCTGGGTTCTCTAGAAGAGCAGCCAGTGCTCCTAACCATTGAGCCATGCTCTAGCCCCTGTTTTAAGAATTCTTAAAAAACAAAACCCAAAACAAAACAACAACAAAAAACTCTCTCAAAACCTAGGAGTTAGGGAGTCTGGTTTCAAACATCTTGACTTTGCTTAGTAGGCAGTTTATTTTTATTTTTTAATTTTACATGTATATGTACGTGCATGAGTGTGTATATATGCATCACATGTGTGCAGGTGCCTGCGAAGGCCAGAAAAAGGCATCATATCCCCTGGAACTGGAGTTATAGGCAATTTTGAGCCATCTATATGGGTCTGCACCTGGGTCCTCTGGAAGGATCCAAAAAGTGTTTTTTTCATCTCTCCAGCCTTTATTAGGTAGTTTTTGATAAACCTCTTACCTATTGTTGGGTAACAATCTCTTAACACTTGAAAACCTTATATTGCTCATCTGTAAAGTAAGGACAATACTCAACTTTACAGTGATAATACGGTGACCATGTTATTTGTATTAACTTGGGGGTTCAGTAAGTGATGGCTTCCATCCTTCTTGACCCACTATTCCAAGCGATGCTAGTTTTTTCATTAAGAAGTGGATATCTTCTAGTGCTGCTATGTTATCTTTGTATGGTGATACCATTAAACTAGTAAGAGTTTATTTTCTCTAGGTGCTTGCTTCCCTAGCTAAGTAATTTGCTTAAGGGGAATTTAGAAATTTAGAATTTAGAAATCTGGTTCACCATCTACTTCCTTGGTCAGGACACTAAACTGAGTATGTGGAGAGGCCAGTGGGTTTGTGATCATGTGAACTTGGTTGAAATTCTGGCTTTGTTACTTACTTTGGATTTCTTGGGACAACTGACTTTCTCTGAAACTTGAGAAAGGGACAATAATAGTTGGCTTCCCATCAATTGTAAAGATCAAATGAGGTAACAGGTATGAACATGTCATTTAAATTGAAAAAAATGTTATGTAATTTAGGATTATTCTATGACTTGTAATTTCATTAGGTGTGAAAATTTACTACCAACTATTTTAAGAGGAATATTAAAAATTTCACTTGAACTATGTAAAGGAGACATTTTGAGAAGTTTTATTGTAGTTCTTAGGAATCATTAAAGAAGTCAGAATGAGGTCCTGAGTAGAAAAAGTACTGTGTGACTGTAACTGCGTGGTGAAAGTGAATGGGTGGAGTACATGTGATTTAGGTCAACGGACTTTTCAAGGTAGAACTTGGATCTTGGTATAATCTTGATCCATGGAATAAGGAAGGAGGAGGTTCCCTGTTTAGAAAAACTTCAGACACTGGGTAATGTATGGAATGTTGGTTGTAGAGAGGGGTGGAGTTGGCAGCTTGTTTGTCTAATGAGGACCCTCAAGTTGAAATCCCAGTTTTAAGTCTTTTAGGATTATGTACAGAAGTTAACAGTTACTACACATGAATCCAGTTGTGGGTCTCAGGTGAGACATGTTGGCATATTTACATCAAAAGAGGTGCAGATGGTTGGCAAGTGGGGCATCTGTTTTCTCAGATTAGAAAGCTTAATTTTATACAGTCATATCCAGGTTATCGCTTCCTGAAAATTGATTCTGTTTATAGTATTTTGATAATGCAGATGATACTTTTCCTTAGTGGGATATCAACCCAGATTTTCATGGTGTTTAATTATTGATGTATCTGAGTGTTCTAATATGTTGGTTAAGGATTTTCCAGTAAGAAGAGGGGCTTCTGGCTCTCAATTTTGTTACTTGTACATCAGTTTTATTTATTTTTCTTTTAAGCAGTGTTGTTTTTTCTTTATTAAATGTGACTGGATTATGTTATGGATTACTGCCTTCTCTATTATTAGGATGTAAAAGTTGACTTTCAGGGCAGTTTACAAGTCTACGTTTTGTATTATCCTGAGATAGCACATTTAGATTTCTTTCTTTTACTCATTGTCTCTATACTTATTGTATGAAGGAAGTATAGTGATTAAGGAAATGAGTTTTCCCAGACCCCATTAAATGAATGTGAGTTACTTGTTGTCTTAACTTCATGTGTAACAGTATTTATATTTATATAATCTGTTCTTTATAAGAATTTTTATGGTACTTAAGGTTTTACTTATGCCTGTGACTCCAGCATTTGGGTGTTAAGACTGAAACTGAAGACAGTCTGGGACATATAGTGAGCTCTGGGCAAACCTGGGCTACAGAGTAATATAAGACCCAGTCGCAAAACAACAACTACCACCATGGCCACCCTCTCCCCAAAATGAAGATTTTTCTTCTAACTAGTTTCTTCAAATAGGGCCAATTTTTTTCTTCCTCATCTTTATATTTATTACATTCAGCAAAAAGCCAACGATGATTATAATGATGCTGGCTAACACTGTGTTATCTACCAGGCATTATGCCAAATAAAATATTTGTCTTAAACCTTATTATGTACATTTTATAGAAACCTGAGGTTCAGAGAAAGGAAGTTGTTTGCTCAGTCTTATAGTTAATGAAGATATGTTGTAATCTGACTTCAGAGCCTAAATACTTAACACTATTATTTTATTTTCTAATTTTATTTTTTGTTTTATAGAGACAGAGTTTCTCTGTTGTAGCTCTGGTTGGCTCTGTAGACTAGGCTGGCCTCGAACTCACAGAGATCTGCCTACCTCTGCCTCCCAAGTGCTGGGATTAAAGGTGTGTATCACCACTGCCCAGCCTAAAACTTGACTATTTTCTAAGAAACAATTTATATGAATATGGGTGTGATGACATAAACTTGTTATCTCAGCACTTGAGGCACTGAGACAGGAGTACTGACCTAATTAGAGACCAGCTTGGACTACATAGTGAGTACCAGCTAGCCAGGGCTACATAGCAAGACCTTAAGAAAGAGAGAGAGGGAGGGAGGGAGAGAGAAAGAAAGAGTGGAAGGGAGAGAGAGAGGTGGAGAGAGGGGGAAGGAAGGAAGAAGAAAGAAAGACGACAGAAAGGAAGAAAGAAAATAAACAGCTATCATAATAGATGTTATATATGGAAAATATTTCCTCCCTCCCACACCCATGGTCCATTTTCTGAGATAGGAGCTTGCTATGTAGTTCAGGCTGGGCTTAAACCCATAATCCTTCTACTTCCGCCTTCCAAGTGCTGAACTCACAGGCATATGCCACCATGCTTACTCTACAATATATTTAAAATTTTTATTATTTAGTGTGCCACACCCTGTCTGTGTGTATGTGTGTGTGTGCATGTGCATGTGCACGAATGAATCCGCATGTCACGGAATATGTGTGGAGGTCAGAAGATAACTTACATTAGTCTGTTCTCCTTCCACCATGTGAGTCACAGAGATTAAACTCAGATAGTCAGGGGTAGTCAGGAGTGATGGTAGACACCTTGTCCTGATGAGCCATCTTGCTGGCCCATGAAATGTATTTTACCTTATTATTTCTATAGGTAAGAAAAAGTGAAATGAGATAATTATACAAAATCTGAATGTAGAATTTGGACTAAATTCTAAATTCCAGAACTTCTGACTTCAAATGCTGTATTTTTTATTTTTATTTTTGGTCCCACCATATTTTTCAGCTGTTGACTAGAGCATCACATCTATTTTCTCAGAAGTACATCATAGTATTTATTTATATGGACAACTGGTTCTTTCATTCAGGCTAACTGAAAATAAGAATCAGCCTTTAAAAATTTTGGGCCAGGCTAGAGAAATGGGTCAGGAGTTAAGAGCACTAGCTGCTCTTTCAGAGGACTTGGGTTCAGTTCCCTGTATTTGTAGCAATCTTTAACTCCAGCTCCAAGGATCCGATGTCCTCTTCCAGCTTCCTTGGACACCAGGCACACACATGGGCACAAACAAGCATTCAGTCAAAACACACTTCACATAAAACAAAAACAACTAAAAAATTTTTTTCTCCCCTCTAGGATAGAGGGTTAGCTCAGTGGTTGAGAGTGCTTTCTGCTTTTTGATAGTGAACCTAAATTTGTTTCCCAATATCCACAGCAGGCAGCTTAGGACTGCTTCTATCTCCAGCTCAAGGGATCTGATGCCTTCTTCTGACTTTGATGAATAACTACCCACAAGTATACATCCATTCAGACAAAACACAGACAGATAAATAAAATAAAATAAATTCTAAACAAACTTTTCTACGTGCCTTTCTTTTTTTTTTCAAGTCCAAGGCCCCAAATTTTCTGATAGATTAAATGTAAGAGCTGCTGAAGCGTTAGAAAAGACAATGTTGAGGGGTTGAAAGGAGAGAAAAGATGTTTTCCTGTTAATTTGGCATGAGTGTCTTCTGTAAAGGTTATGAGAAATGCATGAGTGAAAGAGTTGATGCTAAGTCTAGTAATAAAGAGTAACAATGTAGAGTTGCTAGTTTACTTTTATAGCCTTTGTTTTCTCTCAAAGCATTCTTGGTCACTATTTGATTATATTTGAGAATTACAATAACCCAAATTATAGTGACATTTACTATTTGAGCCAGTTTAAGATAATTATCTATAATCTTCATATGAGAGAGGGTTTATACTTGAGCATTTGTAACTCTTGAAGAAACTTTTTTTTTCTCCTGGTGTCTGGGTAAATTTAATTGTGCTGGACTCCTTTTGATTGCCTTGTCAGATTTGTTTTCTGTAAAGAAGGTTAAGACAGTGGCAAATTAGCTTTCCAATATTTTTCTTAACTGCATTTTAAATGAAGAAATTGAAGTGATAATATATTCTGTGAGTTCTTGTGTTTTCTGTCTCTCATTTTCCCTACAACACCTTTTAAGACAGGGTCACACTGTGTATCTCTGGCTAGCCTGCTATTTGATACATAACCTGGGTAGTCTTTTTACTTAAAGCAGTTCTCCTGCCTTAGCCTAACAGAAGTGCTTGGATTACAGGCATGAGCCAACACTCCACTTGAATTCTTGCTTACTCTCTCTTTTAAAAAATAATTATTGCTTTTAATTATGGTATATATGTGTGTGGACTATGTGCATAGGAGTGCAATTTCACAGAAACCCAAGGAGGAAGTCTGACCCCCCTGGAGCTTGAGTTACAAGGCAGTTGTAAGCTTCTTGGCATGTGTGGTAGGAGCTAAACTTGGACTGTCTGTAAGAGCCATTTCTGTAGCCTCCAAGCTCTTTTTTAAAAATTAGCATTAAAATAAGAGAAAGTTTTTTATATATGTAAATTCTTTGAAACACTGTTTTGTTGTATGGTCCTGGCTGGCCTAGAACTCACACGTAGACCAGGATAGCCTTCAACTTGGAGGAGTCCTCCTGCCTCTGCCTTCCAAGTACTAGGATTACAGGTGTGCACCACCATGCTTAGCCTAGAAGTTTTTTAATCCTATGAAAAAATTTACAAACTTTGAAATTTTATAGAACTGGAAAAACAGAAACCCAGACAAATATCAATCTGTTCAAGGCCGTTTAGTTTAAAAATAAAGAACCTGGGATTAGAATCTAGGTTTCCTTATATTTACCACAATTTACTTGTTTTCCTTTGGAAATTATTTTCCCATTTCAGTGATGTCAAAGGTAGATAATGCCCCAAGGTGATAATCACATAGTTAAAGCCTCAGGTTCAAGTACTTGGGTCATCTGTCCTGCAAATATATATCATATCCCTTTATTTTTAAAAAAGAAAAATTGTGAGCTTTAATTAGAAGATCTCAACAGAATCAAGCAGACCAAGGGCGCTAGTTCCATGAAGAGCCATCTTCCTCACTCTTGAGTAGATGCCAGTTGTACTGATTTAGCTTTAAGCACTTTCACATCTGAAGCAGTCATATCAGAGCCTAGCTCCTTGTTATTCCAGCTGGCTTGTTCTGTACTATTTTTGCATATGATTATAGTTCAAAACATTTGGAAATTTCTAAGCCCTTATTTTAGTTTGACATGGTTATGTTCAAGTAAGTTATGCCTCACCTAAGACTGTCAACAGTTTTCATTGTTCCTGGTTACAGATATGTTTGTCATTAAATAATCTGTTTATTACAGGATCTTATAAAAGTTATTTGTTGTTTTTTTCTGTTATAATGATGGTGCTTTTGTAGACCTGTGGCTTGGAACTTTCTATGTAGATAGAACTGGCCTAGAATTCAGAGATCTGCTTTCCAAGTGCTGGGATTAAAGGCATGCATGCATCACTAACATCCCACTGAGAGCTTTGAATCTTTAAAAAAATTTTATGTGTGTGTGCACATATGCAGAGGTGTACCTTTGGAAGCCCGGGAGGTGGGTAGGTGGGTGTTTCCCCTGGAGCTGTAGTTGTGGGTGGTTGTGAACCACCTGAAGTGGGTGCTGGGAACCAAACTCTAGTCCTCTACAAGAGTAGCAAGCACTATTAGCTGCTGAGCCATCTCTCCAGTCCCACAGCTTAGAATCTTGATTAGTTGGCTACAGTTTTAGGCCTGTTCTATGGCTTGGCATGTATTGATTGATTCAGCTCATTTTATTTTGCTTGTGTGTGTGCACATTCATGTGTGCTCATGTACTCACAAGTGTTCTCCCTAATCTTGAAGACACTATGAATAGCTAGATTTTTAGGGCTCTGAAATATGTGCTTGTTATTTTTCTTAGAGATTTTAAACTTAAATTATGTGTTAGTGTGTGTGTATGTGTGTATGTATGTACATGATGCGTATGTGAAGGGCAGGCCATGGTGCTGCTCTGGAGGGCAGAGGACAACTTTATGGAGTTGGTTCTCTCTTCCCACCTTTACCTGAGTTCTGAAGATTCTAATTCAGTTCACCAGGCTTGCTGAGCAAGCATCTTTACTACCTGAGCCATCTTACATATCTATTTGCAGGTTTTATAAGCATTGATGTTGTATAGTTAAGAGTTCAAGGTAAATGCTGAAACAGAAACTCAAACATTTAGTGACTAAGAAAATGTTGAAATTTATCTTTTATGTAACATTTAGAAGTAGGATTGTTACTGACAAAGTATTTAGAGGTTCTGCTCCTTGAAACCACCCAGGGGAACTTCCATCCTTCTTTCCTGTTGTTTTTATTTGCATGTTCAAAACCAGCTTCCTAACACATTCACCTTTTAGTCTGTGGGAAGGGAAAAGAAAGAGAGGGATGCATATAGTTCTCTGAGAAAAGGGACTGGAGAGCTGGTAGTGTAGCTCATTGGTAGAATATGCGGTTAACATCTATCAGGATCTTGGTTCAATTCCTAGGACTTCTCCCTAAAAGAGCCAGAAGGTATATTCTTCAGTTTTTCTGGCATTTCACTCATTATATTTAAAACTGTGACATACCTAGTTGTAAATACTACTGGGAGTGTAGTTTCTGGCAGAGTTGCTTGGGTCCAGTCAAATCTTGGCAGAGAGTGAGGGTGAGGAGTGCCGTGCCTACTTAGAAAGGAAAAATGGATACTATTAGCAGTCTTCCTGAGTCATTGCTAACAGGCAATGGTTTTATAACTCTTCTTCCTTTCCATTATTTTATTTAATTTCAACAGAACCTTTGAAGTAGATGTAATAATCATTTTGTCAACTGAGAAACTGGATTTGAAATATTAAATGACTGACTTAAATCACAAAGATACTTTAATACTAAACTTGGTATCTTCTCCAAACTTTCTCTTCATGTTTCTTATCTCAGTGAGACTGCTTTTTTCTCACCCAGGCCACAAGTTTGGGGTTTTGTTATCTTGCTATCCTCAGTCACTAACCTGGGCAGATACTATCACCTTAACATTTCTCAAATCTCACTCTTCAGCATCTCTTTTCTGGACAGCAGCTTCCACTTTCCTCTTTGCTGCCAAGATCACCCCTCCTCAGCTCACACCTGCCAAGTTATTTGTAGTCCTTGGTATTCATCGTTTGCTCTTCTACTGTCAAATTTTTACTCATGTCTTTGTTTCTGTTCAAATGGCCCCTGTTTTTCTGTCAACTTGGCCTTACTTCTTCAGTAAAGCTGTTGTCTGCTTCCTAGGTAAGATTTGTTGTCTCTTTTCATGCTTCTGTGTTGATCAGCGGTTCTCAACCTGTGTATCGCAACCCCTTTGGGAGTGGAATGATCCTTCACAGGGATCACCTAAAAACATCTGCATATCAAATATTTACATTACAGTTCATAACAGTAGCAAAATTATAGTTATGAAGTAGCAATGAAAATAATTTTATGGTTGGGGGTCACTACAGCATGAGGAACTGTATTAAAGGGTCACAGCATTAGGAAGGCTGAGAATCACTGGTGTTGATACTTGCCATTGGCAACACTTGTTGCACTGTATTGTTAGTATTCCCCTTTTATCATTAGCACTCAGACTTCTGATTGACAGAGGTCATTCAATAACTGCTTAAGTGGAATATGACAGACTGGTACTTGAATCCCAATTCTGTGTTTTTCTTATCCTAATAACTCATTTTGTGTTAAGTATGCACATATTTCTCGAGAATTTCTTCCAAAATCAAATTTGGACATATGATCTTTCTGGAGGCTTTTTTTTTTTTTTTTGACAGTCAAGAATAACGTTGTTTTAAGATGACTATTTGATCCAGTTGGCACTTGGGTGGCATCACTATTTCCTGGTCATGTATTTAGATTTCATACGAACAGTTTCATCAACACCTGTAAGAGTCCATCTTTCTGAAAAGTCAGATCTTGATTAGGGTTATCAAACTGTGGCCAAATTATTTTTCTGATTTTGATTTCGGGAATATGGTTTTAAGAAAATTAAGAATTGTTGAATGTTTAGTTTATTTTCACAATTTGAGAGACAAAAAGTTTTGTTTTAAAATTTTGGGGAAAAGTAGGCAAATTAGAAAAAAAAGCATCCCCTACAAGATGGGTTTATTTAAGGTTATAAAGTAAATGAAAATTAAAAAAGGCATAATTTTATTTACAGTAAGCACCATTTAGGGAAACATGGTAACATCTCAGTGATGGGTGTAAATTTAGTCTGGCCATTATAATTTCTGATCACTGAAGCTCACTTACTGTGGGTTTAAACCATCTGTTTTGGTGTTAATCCTTTAAAACTCAAGTTGGTGGAAGTTAACGTGATAAAAGGTAATAAAGCTTGAAATACTGCAGTCATTTGGTGTGGTTTACATTTCAGCTAATTACATGCAAAGTAAAGTGTCTTTGGGAAAAAGGAAAAGGAGGAATTAATGCTGTAGTCAACTATTTTGATCTCAGCTTGAGCCCTGCACACCTGTCACTAGCTTGTGGAAGTTTTCCTCTACAATTAAGAGCTCCTTGCTCATGTTATTACTTAATTGGATGCCACAGGAGCATGGTAAAACAGTGGAATCCTCTTAATTGCATACCAGCTTTTAAAACAAATCACCAGTGTTTAATGTGGCATTGTTTTTATAAGCCTTCTTAGGAAACAGTTTTGTTTCAGGTCCAAAAGAAAATGTAGTCTCTGTTTTGGAGCATTGAGAATACTGCTGAAGACTTGATGTAAATTCTGAAACATCTCTCCTTAAAGAGTTAAAGAATGTAGTAACTAACATTTTTGCACAGTGCTTTACAGTTTATCCAAGGGCTTTCCTTTGCTTTAATTTCTATTTTGTTCTAAGAAAGGAATTAGAATCATGTTCTTTATTTTACAGGTGAGGAAGTTTCAGGTTAGAAAAGTGATATGCTGGTTAGTTTTTTGTCAGCTTGACAGAGTAACTGGTAAGAGGAAGCTGGGTTGAAAAAAAGCCTCTATAAGATTAGCCTGTAGGCAAGCCCATGGGGCATTTTCTTGATTAATGATTCATGTGGGAGGGCCCAGCCATTAGGGCAATACCACCTGGTTGTGTAAGAAAGAAGGCTGACTTATTCATGGAAAGCAAACCAGTAGGCAGTAGCACTGCTCTGAGGTTCCTGCTTTGAATTCCTGCCCTGACTTCCCTCAGTGATGGACTATAAGTTGTAAGTCAAATAAGCCCCTTTTATCCCCAAGTTGTTTTTGGTCATGCTGTTTATCACACCAATAGAAGCCTAACTAGAACAAGTGACTTGTACAAAGTCATGGTTAGAAAAGCTGATGATGGAAACAAACAGTCCACACTGCACACTTTTTGGTACATCTTACTATCTCAGTCTCCCTTTGGTACATCTTGCTATCTCAGTGAGCATAATCTTCATCTTATTGAAGTGTTGGGTTAGTGCTGTTTTTCTTTGACTTTGTCTGCCATGATGTGGTCTCAGTTAAATTTTTTTTTCTTTCTTCTGTGCTGAGGATCAAACTCTGGGGCTTTATTGTTGCAAGCTGGGTAAGGATTCTACCACTGTGCTATATTCACAGCCCAATATGGATACCATTTAATGTGGTAGCTACTTTTCTCTCTGAGCTGTCAATTTTTTAACATATAACATAGTGGAAAGAGGAAACCTGAATATAAGAGAAGCTAAAGTAACATCATTCCCTTAGCTAGATCAAGTCTATATATTTACTACATATACACAAGTCTATGTAAGACTAGATACAGTTCATGTTCTTAGGTATATATGTACCTACTTTTGTTAGTAATAAATTTAAGTAATAATTGTATGTTAGGGAAAATAGTTAACAGACTAACCTTAGCAAAAAATATCTTAATTATTTAAGTAATTTAGTTAGGAATAGGAATTTAGTTTATATCTCATACATATGTATGTGTTCAATGAGTAACATTAAATTGCTAAATGTGTAGCACTTGCATAGTGCTTGACATACTGTTGGTACTCAGATGTTGGTTGAATTGTATTACTTTTTAAAGAAAATATTTTTATTTTTTAAATCATTATAGATTTACAGAAAGGTGCATCAAATAGTATATAGAAAGGCTGGGATATAGGTTAGTGGTGGATTCCCTGCCTAACCTATTCAAGGGCCTGGGTTCAATCCCCAGCACTTAAAAAAAACAGGACACAGAGTCTTTTCTATTCTTTCCCCAGCTTTTCTACATGGTGACGTCACAAACAAGGTAAAATAGTACCAAAACTAGATATATGGCACAAGAGAAATACTATTAAATGAACTACAAACTTTACTCACTTGTTTCCGTTTTCTACGTAATTACGTATGTATATACGTGTATAGTTCTGTATAGCTTTATCCCGTGTACAGATAGGTATAACAACTACCATAATTGAGGATACTAGCCAGGCGGTGGTAGCACATGCTTTTAATCCCAGCAGTTGGGAGGCTGAGGCAGGCAGGTCTCTGTGAGTTCAAGGCCAGCCTGGTCTACAGAGTGAGTTCCAGGACAGCCAGAGTTACAACAGTGAAACCCTGTTTCGAAAAACTAAAAACCCCAAACCAAACCAAACAAACAAACAAAAAAGATAATGACATGTTCTATTACCACAAGGAAACTGCCTTGTACTACACTATTATGTTTATGATATACCTTTCTTTTCATTCTACTCTTTCCTTGTCCCCTGGCAACTACCCATATTCTTTATCTGTATAATTTTGTAATTTTGAGATTAGTAAATAAATGGAATCATGTAGTATATTATCTTTTGAGATTGACTTTACTAAGCATAATGTGTTTGAGACATTCACCTAGGTTAGGGTATGGTGTTTTTTTTTTTTTTGTTATTATTGTTATTTTTCGGGTGGGTGTTGGTAGGCATCCAATCCAGAGCCTCCTTCATGTTAATCAGATACTAACATGGAGCTATACCAGCTGCTTCCAGCCCCTGTTTTGTTCCCTTTTGTTACTGAGTAACATTCCCTTATAAGGATATAGAGTGATGGTTTTTAGCCATTCACCGGTTAAAGGCTTTGTTGTCCTAATTTTCTATTATAAATAAAGCTGCTATGAACATTTATGTATAGGTTTTGTGTTTTAATTTCTGTGACAAATGCCTAGGTGTACAGTTGTTGGATATGTGGTGCGTGCTTAATTATATAAGAAATTTTCAAAGTATTTTCTAGAGTGACTGTATCACTTGATAGTCTTACCAGCATTGTATGAGAAATATAGTTCCTTTGTACCCTTGACAGATTATCATCACTGTTTTTATTGTTTTGATGTGATTAAATGTGAAAAAGCTACATTTAATCAGTAGCTTTGACTTAGCTTTTCAGATTTCAGTGTGTAGGTTGTCTTTTCACTTTTCTTGATAATGTCCCTTGATGTACAAAAGTTTTACATTTTGAAAAAATCAATTTCTTGTGTAGTGCTATCATCCAAACATATATCAGCCATTATTTTCATCAGAGAAACTTCTGACTACTTGCAAGAGACCTTTAGATTAGGCATGTTGATTGTTGTTGATTAGGCATGATTCACAGAAGGACAGGTGTTGGTATTGATCTTAATCACTTGTACTTCCAAGCTAGCTGTATATAATATGTAATATATAAATTGCTCAAGATGTGCTAGAATATATAGACTGTGGGAAGTTAGCTGAAGAAGGGATTCATATGCAGTCATGGAGAAGTTGTTACAGATGCCAGGTTGAGACATTCTGGTGAGGCTGCTGCTTTGTGGTCTCATCCACACTCCTCCTGTAAGTAACTTCTCACCAATGCTTTCTAAGCATTGTTAATAAGCTCATTGTTCTCTAAGTTGGACTTTAGTGGAATTTTACTTCCATTTGTCATTGGTGACCTGTCTTTCCAGAGAACAAATTCTTATATTAGCTTACCTTTTCTCTTGTTACTCATTCTTTGGTTGTTATATATAAGAATCCATTTCCTAATTTAACTCTATTTCCTTAAGGTACTTTTATGATTTTAGCTCCTCTTTTTTGTTTTTTGTTTTTTCAAGACAGGGTTTCTTTGTGTAGCCCTGACTGTCCTGGAACTCGGTCTGTAGACCAGGCTGGCCTTGAACTCAGGGATCCATCTGTCTCTGCTTCCCAAGTGCCACCATGCCCAGCTGGTTTCAGCTCTTATATTTAGGTACTTGATCTGTTTTGATCTGCCTTAATAGGAATCCATCTTTGTTCTTTCATGTGTAAATATGCAGTTGTTCCAACACTATTTGTTGAAGAGTATACTTTCTTTTTGGATTGGTATTGATACTTTGACCATAGTGTGTAGATTATTTCTGGACTCTTAATTCTTTTTATTACTTTGTCTATCTTTATATTAGTACCACACTGAATTATAGTATTGTAGTAAGTTTTAGAATCGGGAAGTGTGTCTTCCAACCTTATTATTGTTGTTTCTTTTTTATAAATTTACTTTATTTTTTCTTGGAGGGGGAAAAAAAAAAACCAAACCACCCCTACGTTGTAGTGATACCTGGATCCTGAGCCCTCTGCATGGAAATTCTATTGTGGGTCTTGGCAAGATGGTTAGTAAATTCCTGGTATGAAGAAATCTGGGGTTGGGTGGCTGTACCACTTGAAGATGACATTAAAGGTGGCTTTGGTGAAATTGCTCGAGGTGGCAGTACAGTCCCTGGCCCCGGCGTTCCAACCCTCACCAGCAGCTTCTTAGGGAAAGGGACTAAGGTGATGCTAGTGCTTCGTTTAGGGATAGGGGATGAAAGGGAAAAGCATAGAACTGAAGCAGCCTGTCACCTTTGCAAGGGACAGTGTGGGACTTATTGATCTTATTCTTCTAGCAGCCTTTCTATAAGCACAAGGTAAAGCTTTAGAAAGCTTTACCCTTCACAGCCCCTTCAATAGTGGTACCTATCTTTTTGGAGCAGTCAACACTGCATGTCATTGATGTAGTCCCAGTGGTGACAATTGCCAGCATGCTTTTTCACTTCCATAATCTACATAGCAAACATAGTCTTAGTGTGGTGCTATTAAGTCTAAGGTCTCTGGAGCCCCTTCTTGAGTACTTTCCACAGCTTTGGACTCTATAGAATGTGTGTTTCCTCCTTCCCAGGCCTGACATCCTTATTTTTCCGGCTTCCTTTGTCATGAAGGGAGCATTGGGACCTGAAGGTCATCTACTTTCCTCATTGTTGTAGGTCTTCTGTGTCCTTGTGGTCATAAGTGCTCGATGATTGTGTGTTTGCTGTTTTCTGTTTTACTCCAAAGAACTTTGTGTGGAAATGTCTGAGAACCGTGTGGGGATTAGTTCTTTCATTTGTTGATGGATGTGATTGAAGCAAGGCTAGATTAAGGAATACCCTACAGGGCTGGTGAGATTGATTAGTGAGCAAAGGCACTTGTTGCCAAGCCTGACACTCTGGAACCCATAGTGGAAGGAGAGAGTCAACTCTAAAGAAAATTGTTCTTTGACTTCCATATGCCTCAGTCTTTTGAGTGCTGGCATTACAAGCCTCTGACACAATACCTCAAAAAGATCTTCTTTGGATTAGTCTTGAACTCTAGTGGTTGGAACATGTAATGGGCATGCGAGAGCCTGAGGGAAAATGGTAGAAGTTGGTAATTTCTAGGGCTCGTCTGGAGAAGGAAGGTGAGTGGGGCTATTATTCAGTGAAACATTCAGTGAAACAGTGAAGCACAGTAATGGTGTAGGCACCACTGGGGAATACTTGCCCTCTTGGAAGAAGCATTTCTACAAAATCATAAGATTTGATCAGTATGGGACCTGGAGCACCTGCAGCAATCCTGTTTTCTTCTGTAGTAGCTCAGTACATCCTCATCTCTGCCACTGGAGACTGTCTGAAAGGGTATTTAATTATAATTTAGTCTTACTGCATTCCAGGTGTAACTTCTAGTAGTCAGAGGCCTAGGCCTCAGTAATAGCACAGAGAGGGACTGGGTTGAGAAGAAAATAGGAAATTCTTTGAAATAACAATTTACTACTCTCTCAAGAGTTTTGTAATTGTATAGCTCTAGATTTTAAGTTCAGCTTTATCATTTCTCTATTAATTATCCTAGGTAAGTCAGTGTGAAAATAGCATTGTCATGATTACCTTCAAGGGTGCTATTAGATTAGAATGTTTTTGTAGACAAGGTCTCACCATATAACCCAGGCTGGCCTCCAACTTACAGTCCTACTTTTTAAGTCTCGTAAGTGCAATTATTGGCATGTGCCAAAGTGGCATGCTAGAGAGAATGTTTATAAAGCTGCAGCCACAGGGCCTGGCACATGGTAGATACTCAAATAAAGGATAGTTGTATTGCTGGTAGGCAAAGTTAGTGAAACTACAGTCCTGTCATAACACTTTCAGATTAGCCCTAATTTGCTTATTTGATTTCTTGGAGGTTCTATGCTTAGTATTTGTTTTAGTTTCATTCAAAATCACTGCATTTTGTACGACGTGGTGGCACATGCCTTTAATCTCAGCACTTGGGACAGAGACAGGTGATCTCTGTGAGTTTGAAGTCAGCCTGATCTACTTTCAGTTACAGGCCAGCTGGGCTGTGGAATGAGATCATCCTTGGAAAAAAAGGGCAAAAAGAAAATTCAACGTAGTCGGTTTTAATAGATATATGCTATTGCATTGCATGACAAGATTGTGTGTGTTTGTTTTTGTGTCTCTCTCTCTCTCTCTCTTTCTCTCTCTCTGTGTTGCTGTTTATTTCTTGAGACAGGGTCTTGAAATGTAGCCAAAGCTGCTCTTAATCTTTCAGTCCTCTTGTTTCAGCCTCCTGAGTGTAAGTGCCCCTGCAGCCTGGCCAGGTGATACTTTATTGTTATGTATTTAGACTGTTCTCCTTTCTTTGGAAATTACCAGCAATACTGTAATAAACATCTTTAGTTGTAAATTTTGGTCCATATATTTGCTTTATTTTGAGACAGTGTCTAATGATAGCTCAGGTTAGACTAAACTTGCAGTCCTGTGCCTCAGCTTCCTTGTGCTAGGATTACAGGTGTATACTCCCATTCTTGTCTGGTTTATATTTTAGATAGCTTTTTTAGGATAAATATTTAAGACAATATGTAGGACAGTTGAAATTGAGTTGTTAAGTTTTTAAGGATCTTGGTACTTAATAGTTGCATTGTTCCCATAGTTCATTGCATGAATAAACATTTACCAAGTGAAAGAATGACTGTTCTCCAGGAAGACTGTACCTCGTTGTACTCTCCAGAGGAGGCGCTGAATGCTTGCAACTTCCATACTGCCTTTCATATTTGATCTTTCAATATCTTCTGTCCTCATTTGTTCATAGTTGGGGCTTATTCTCTTGCTACACTCAGACTCTGTTACTTTCTTTAACCTAGATTGAATCAAGCCATTATTCTTGTTTCGCTAAGTGAGAGACAGTTTCTTCTCATTTGGTCATGATCCCTACGAACACCCTTCCACCATTCATTAGTTGTATCTGCTGATTCCTTACAGGTAATATTCAAAATATGGACAGAGAGCAAAGTATTGAATTGAAGAAATTGAAGAAGGAAAATCTAGAATTAGTTTCTGAGAGACCAAATAAGATAGTGGGTCTTAGTATACATGAGAAATTGTAACCTTTAGTGTCTCTGGGATATTGTTTATTAGCTGTACAACAGGCACACAATAATATCTTACCTACTTATCACACAGGCCTAGTTGGCCTAATCATCTTGTGAAATAGCACATTCTTATTGAATGGTCACTATGCAAAGATTATATACTTTCAAAGAAGTATTTTTGAAATGTTTGGAAGTTTACCTTGCAAGGGTCTTTTGTGATTCAATCTCTGCCTGTCTCATTAGCCTCAAATCCTAATTCTTTGTTATGTGTTGTTTCTGCCAAAGTAAAGTATTTATCATTTATTGTCCAGGTCACTCCCCCATACACACACACTGTGTGTATATTTACACACAAAAGACAAATGAGACAAAAAATGCCTAAACAAAGCAATATGAGGCAAGAAATATCTAAAATATCATTGAATTTGTTTTATGTTGGCAATCTACTGCTGGGCATGTGGCTTACTCTCAAGTTTGGTTTATATATACAGTGAGACTCTATTGGAGAAAACTGATTTTCCCTTTGCAAGTGATTGTGAACCAGAGATAGCTTAGACTCAGTCTAGTTTGAGTCTGTGCAGGCCTCGTGCATGCTGTCATCATCTCTGTGTGTTCATATGTGTGTTCATCTGTTATGTCTGGAAGACACTGTTTCCTTAAGAGTCTTCCATCTCCTCAGGCTTTTACAATCTTTCTGACACCTCTTCCACATAGCTCTCTCAGCACAGAATCCAGGTCTGGTGTGGTATAAGTATCAGTATGTTCCTATATTTTTAATCATCCTATTGTCTCTGTTTGGGATACCTTCTCACCCTTTCTTAAACTTGCAGCCTCTGTGATGACTTGTGATATCTTCACTTATTCTATCATTCATCCATTATTTATTTACCCATTTAGTGGATACTTATTGAGTACATGTGTAAGATTTCATGATAAGTACTACATGAGGAGGAAGAGGGCAACTATAGATTGCATTTAGGGTAGGTTTGGGGGTTGCATTTTGTAGTACAAAGGCTCCATTCAGGAAGCCGAGGCAGAAGGATTGTGAGTTTGAGGCCAACTTCAGATGCATAGTGAGTTGCCTTCCAGCCTGGGTTATGTAGCACATCCTCTCTTTATATATGTGTGTGTAAACACATATATATTATAATGTACACATATATTTTAATATATATTATTATGTATATTTAATATATTATAATAATGTTATCTATTTGTGACTTAATTTGAAGTATGTTGTGATACTAGTAACAGTTAACAATTAATGTTGGACTATTATGAGTGAGGCGCTGCTCTAAGTCCTTTATCTGAATTAATTCATTTCATCCTTAAAATAAGATTTTTTTTTTTTTTTTTTTTTTTACTTCTAGGCAGGGTCTCCCTATGTAGACCAGCCTGGCCTGGAACTTAGAAAGATCCATCTTCCTCTGCCTCCTGAGTGCTAGAGTTAAAGGGTAGGCTACCATACTGGACTGAAATAAAATTTTAACCTTTATACTTTAGGTACATAATTTCTAAGTACAAATCATATTGGATACAAAGGAAATATTAATTTAGTTACCATTTATCCAACACCTATAGGAACCAGACACATCAATAGTTGCTTTATATATATTTTCTTTCATCCTTACCACAGTTCTGGAAGGTTAGGTATTATCATTTTATACTTGAGGAAATACAGCCTGAAGGAGATAAAGAAATGGGCCCAAATTCACACACATTTATGAAAGATTGAGTTAGAATTTACTTGATTGATTGGTTGTACTGGGAATTAAACTTGTGGCCTTTGGCATGTTAGGCAAGGGTTTTACCACTGAACTATATGTCCAGTCCATATTTATTTATTTATCCATTGTTTTTTGAGACAGGGTCTTTTTATGTAGTCTTGGTTTGCAGGATTTTCTGCTTTAGCCTCCTGAGTGCCAGTATTAAAGACATGTGCCACTGTACCCAATGTTGGAATCGAAGCTAGTTTTAGCTTTACCTTTTAGGTTTTGTTGGTATAAGGCTGGGAGGATAGAGGTAGACAAACATGGTAAGTAAGCTAAAGAACTGTGCAAGATGGGCCAGCTATGGCCTTTCAAAGAAGAAACAATGAAAGTGAGAACCACATATTTAAAAATATGAGATCCATCTTTTCCTTTACCTGTATGTCTTTCCTTTCTAGCACAAACTAAGAAATCCTCGTCTATTAGCATGGATGTATAAGGGCTTCAGGATTCATACTGTTGCTGTTGATGGCACATGGCAGTTCTGAATGCTTCAGCCATGTGTCTAATTGGAAATTCATTCAAGGCAGCTGCACCATGTAGCCAGATGGGATTTAAAATGGGCATGTTCATATTAAAAAAAAAAAACAACCCCTAATTTAAAAATGTCAATTTGCAACCTGATGTTGTCATGTTAGAATTTTCCCCAATAAAGACAGAAAATGTTTCATTAAATGCCTGTTAAATTGTTTACACTTGTTGTACACTGCACAGATGTGCTCATCTGGATGAATTGCTTTTCTAAAATTGTGTGCTGTGGAAGAAAGAAAAGTGAGCTGTTTTAGTTAGAATTTGGAATGGCTATTGAACAAAGAAGTGCAGTTAAATTTTTAGTTTATGGAATTGACTTTAACAGTTGGTTTTGTAGTTGTGTTTTCTAATTAAATGGTGGTATTATAGCTTTGAGGAGCATAGACTAACAGAGAATGACTCATTTAAAATACACTGTGTTTAAAATTGCACCAGGCCTTCTTACTACTCTTTTTAAAGCAACTTCTTGACTGATCTACCTCCCTATTGTCTCACTTCTCCCAAGTATATCTTCTTTATTGCTTTTCTCTGAGCTTTGTTAAATGAAAAATTTGCCCCTCTTCCCTGCTTTAAATTTTTTTCGAGAGTTTTTTTGTAATTTGGAGGATAAAATTTACCCTCCTTAGTTTGCCATGAAGATCTCTTACGTAATTCAGGCTCTGTCTGCTTCCCTGGTCTCAGATCCTCAGCCTTCTTATATATTGTTCCAGCCAGTTTAAATTAATTGCCATTTACTGTCCAGATCATGTCCTTAAAACTCAGCCAAGACATTGTTATAATTTGTGACAATTTCCCATTCTTTATCTCTCAACCTTTTTGATTGTGTTTTGAGACCGGGTCTCAGGTAGCTAAGGCTGGTCTTGAACTTCTGATCCTCTTGCCTCCCAAATGTTGGGACTATAGGTATGAGCCACCGTGCTCAAATCTGAGTTGTGATTTTGTTCAAACATTTGAAAAATTCCTTTCAGAATCACTTATAATTTAATTATATGCCAATCCTAAAACAAGATATAAGCTACCTTCTTAATCAAATTTTACAATAAGAAGTAGCACTTTGGTTTGGGAGAGGGGCCGAATACATGTTTTCTGGTTACCTATAGTTGCGGCTCTTACCACTTCCCCCAAGTTGGAATGATGGTTCATTAGTACCCCGATTCTATCCTCTAAAAGATACTAGTTTATGGAAATCAGTCCTGAGTGGTGTGTGAAGCTCTGTTACTGAGTATCATCCTCCAAAAGCATTTATTGATGATGATGATGGGGTACAGAAATGAGTTAAGTGTAGCTTCTGCCAGATTGCCTCCTATATGTACCTCAATGAATACATAAAAACTAGACATAGCACTGTAGACTTTCTGCAGTGGGGGCTGGAGAGTGGCTAAGAGCACTGGTTTTTCTTGGTGAGGACCTGAGTTCAATTCCTTGCATCCACATGGTGGCTCACAACCATTTGTAACTTCAGTTCCAGGGGAGCCAACATCTCTTCTGACTTCCATACATACATGCAACCAAAAATTCATACACATTAAATAAAATAAATCTATTTTAAAAAAGAATTTCTCCAGTGACCAAAATATTTTATGTTAGTGGTGTCTGATTGGCAGTCACCTGCCTTGTGTAGCTGTTTAGTACATGAAATATGGAGATAAGATTCAGGAACTGAAAGATTATTTTGTTTAAGTTAATAGGCATATATGGCTAGTGGCTACTGTATTGGAAAGGAGATCTAGAGGTTCAGATCAGAGTAAGACATATAAATAAGAAAGTACAGTTAACTGTAATAGAAGGGCTTGGGGTTTAGCTATGCTGGTCATGCTTACCTAGCGTGTGGGTTTGATGCCTGGCACTGACAATAAAAATGTGACAGGAGCTGTGACAGGAAAAATACTTTGGGTTTTCTCTAAGATTAGTCAGATGTATCAGAGCTAAAGAAGAAAACATTTTAGTCACTTCTCAGAGTTGAGAGCTTTAATAAAATGTTAGTTTTATGAGTCTTAAAAGATGAGTGAATAAGCTGGGCGGTGGTGGCGCCAAAGACAAATGAAGAGTTGAGTTTCTTCTTACTGCATTTATAGGCTATTTGGTGATTTTTATTTTTGAGAGTCAAGATAATAATAATAAAAAAAACCCTCACTTCTCCAACGTCATTGTTTATCATAATAACCTTAACATTTATCTAGAAAGAAACAGGAATTTGTAAATTTTCAGGTTATTATTATTAGAATATTAAAATTGATAGAAAACCTAGTGAGTTAAGAAATCTTTTGTGCGTGTGTCTGTGTGTGTGTGCGCATGCACGCTGGATGTGGTTGCACACACCTTTAATCCCAGCACTTGGGAGGGAGCTTCAGGTGGATCTCTGTGAGTTTGAGGCCAGCCTGGTCCACATAATAAGTTTCAGGACGGCCAGGGCTAGTGAGGCCCTGTCTTTTTTAAAAAAAAAAATTTTTTTGTAACTAATAATGGATATTAGTAATGGATAACAGGCAGAACTTTTATTTTATTTTCTTAAAATATCATGTACTTTTGCACGCACACACACACACTTGCACACATATGCAGATCATAGAGGACAGCATTTGGGAGTTGATTCTCTCCTTCTGCTATTACATGTGCCCCACCCCCAATAAATAAATGTAGTGCAAATTTTTAAAAACTTGGTGTAAACAACCCAAAGCATAAAGTGCCTGTTGGTGTCAGATTCTGTGCCCTAAGCATTTGTACATTATAGTTTCAGCTTAAGAGCTCATAATCACGTGTTTGTCTTCTAGGAGGTAAGCTTTTAAACTCTTTTTTACCTTTTTTTTTTTTTTTTGGATAGATGAGGCCATTTAACCCACACAATGGGGATGAAGACCCTGGTAAACCGTGCTGACCATTCATTTTAAATACTACTAAGTCTCTGTCTGGTGGCCTGCACTCCTTTCTTCTGTAATCATTGGTTCATTTTCTTACCTCACATCTCTAGCTAGAGAACTCTTGCTTGCCCCAAAGCTTGCTGCCAAGTTTGAGTACTATGACCTTTCCTATCCTTTCACTCCATGTTAATTATGGCTTTTAACAAATGTTCACTCAAATATGAATGTGTTTGAGAGAGAATAGAGGATCAGATGTAAAACAGCCCTGACAATAAAGGGGGTTTAATATAGCACCCGTTTGTAGGTGGGAGATAGAATGATGAGTCTGTGAAGAAGTGGGGAGTCCTTTGCTTAGAGAAAACATGAAAACTCCCTAGAAATTCAAAATAACTACCAGCAAAGAGGCTGTTGCAGTTACATCTGGCAGTATTGGAGGCAATATTGAAATTGGGCAGGTGGAGGCTAGAGTCTTGATAAGGGTTGGGGGGCGGTCTTCCTGAGTAATGATCAATGGCTGTCTTTAGTTTGTTTTATTTATTTTTAAATGGACTGACTTGGGTCTTAGTTCCAAAGGTAGATCATGTAGGAACAGCTTAATTCACATATGTACATTCTTTTATAAGAATAGTCTTTATGGCTGGGTGGTGGTGGTGGTGCATACCTTTAATCTCAGCATTTGGGAGGCAGATCTCTGTGAATTCAAGGCCAGCCTGGTCTACAGAGTGAGTTCCAGGACAGCCAGAGTTACAACAGAGAAACTCTGTTTCGAAAAACCAAAAAAAAAAAAAAGAAAAAAGAAAAAAAAGAATTGTTTGTGTTTCAGCAGTCTTTGTGATCATTGAGTATATAATGTGTCCCCTTCAGATGTGACTATTGCCAGTTCCCAGCTTAAGTTATCAAGAATGGCCCAGGTAGTTATCTTGGTGAACTTTTGTCCATTTTATGATGTAGTAGAAAGCACTTGAACATTGTTGTGCTAGTGCCTGAAATTGAATTCAGTTCTTGTTAGTAACTATGTGATCTTTAGCTAGACACTTGACTTTTTTAGGCGTAGACTTCTCATTTGTAAAAGATTATAAGATTATGGTCATAGTTGGGTAGGATAAGTGCTTGCTTATGGAAAGCACTCAGTAAATGTTTACTGCTATCATTGTACCTTCTGTCATATTACTGTATGTGACCAGTTTATTTAGTTATAAATTCTCATACAAATGACAGAATTTACCATCTTAATTATTTTTTATTTTATATGTATGTGAGTATTTTGCCTGCATGTATGTCTGTGCACCATGTGCATGCAGTGCCTTTGGAGGCTAGAAGACAGCATTGGATCCACTGGAACAGGAGTTGAGGATAATTGTTGAATGCTTGGAAATGAACCATGGTCTTCTTCAAGAGCAGTAAGTGCTCTTAACTGTTGAATCATCTCTCCAGACCCTTAAATATTATTTTTAAATTAATAGTAATCAAATTAGCTTTAATAAAATTCTATTAATCTTAACACATAAATAGTTGCCATATCTAGCATGGTTTCACTGGGATGGCAAGGGAATGAAGAATAGACAAATAATGGATAGGATCAGGATCAGGTGGTCTGGGCTCTCTGCAAAAGAAACTGCAGCCCTCCCAAAAGCTCAGCCATTTATTATATGGAGTTGAACAAGGAGGCAGGGTTATTGTATACAACTGAACATGGAGGCACATTGGATACAGATAAACAAGGAGGCAGGTTTATGGTATACAGCTGAATAAAGGAGCAGATTTAGCTCGTCTCATTGGAACAGTCCCTGTAGGGGAGCAGTCTTCAGGCTATAAATACTTTAGGAGAGATCTCTGGTAGACACTTTCTACATATACTATCAACATTTACACTCAGACCAGAGGAGGGCTTTGCCATTTCCTGACCCTAGTCCAGGGTTGCAAACTGCATGATATGGGTTCTGGGAACCATATGGAAACTTGGGTTCTCTGAAAGATATATATATATATATATATATATATATATATATATATATATATATATATATATATATATATATATATTTGTTTTGCTGTTTTGTTAGTCCTGGAACTCATTCTGTAGACTAGGCTGGCCTCAAATTCAGAGATCCATCTGCCTCTGCCTCTTGAGTGATGGGATTAAAGACATGCACCATCTCTGCCAGCACCATTTATGTTCTTAGGAATTTATTCTTGAGGAAATTAAAGAAGTTTCAAGATAAAGTCATTTGATCATTGCCTCCAGGAGACTTGAATGCAGGATTACCTGATTGTAAAGTTTGCTTTTTCTAATATGTAACAATTATATCACCACACTAATGTTCTAGAGCCTGTGATTCTGAGCACATGGAATTCACTTATTTACCCAATGAATATTTGTTGAGAACCGGTCAGTCAATGTTCTAAGTGCTAGATATACAGCTTTTGGCCAAGACAAGGTCCTAGCTCTCACATTCTAGTGGAGGAGACTGGCAGTAAACAAATTAAGTAAAACTAAATGATATGTTAATACCATAGTAGAAAAACCAAGCTTAGGGAACTAGTATTTTTGGGGAGGAGAATGATCTGAAGTAGGAAGCCATAAAAGATGTAGGAGGAGGAGGCTGGGGATGTAGCTCAGGGGTAGAATGTTTTCCTTTTTATGTGCAAGACTCTGGGTTCCATCCCTAGCATTGTAGGGAAACAAAAAGCAAAAACTCCCACAGACAACAAAAACCCAAACAAACCAAAAGAATAAAAGAAAATGGAGCCTGGAGGTCTGATTCAGTGATAGATTACATTCCTTCATGTATGGAGGGATTAGTTAATGTTTGGCACTGGAAAGGGGGTGGGAAAAGCCTAAAAGATATGGTAGAAGGGAGTTGAGAGCAGAGAAAGTACAAAGAACAACAATTTCGAGGTAGGAACTAAAGGTTTTGAGGAATAGCAAGAAGACCAGTGGTAGGGACTGGAGGCAAACAAACAAATAGAGTTTTAGAGTCATTTAATCTTAGAAGGTTTGGTTCTGACTTCCGTCAGCTGATCTGATGTGTGTTCTGGACATAGTACCTACTTTTTTGGGCTTTAACTTCTCTATAAATGAAGGCAATGAAATAAGTTGTTTTGAGAATAAGAGAACGTGTAAAAACACAATGGTATCTGGTATATAACTTACTAATTAAACCCATATTTATGCCATACCTACATTATTGACAACATTCATTCTACTGTCATCAATTGTGCTCAATTTGATTTCCTTTATTTTAAATTTTGTTTTAGTCACCAGATTAAAAAACAGATTTATTTTTATTATTTTTAATTATGTGTTTCTGTGTCTGTGTCTGTGTATGGGTATGTGTGTGTGAGTGCAGGTGCTTAGGGAGGCCAGAAGTGTCAGATCCCCCTGGAGCTGGAATTTCAGGCAATTGTGAGTGGAGTTGAACTAGTCCTCTGCAGGTGCTTTTAACCACTGAGCCATTGCTCCAGCCTTTAATGAGCCAGTCTTAATGTCCTTGTTTTGTTTCAGGACTGAACTAGCCATTCTCCCTGAGCTTACCTTTAAGGTATTATAATCAAGAAAGGAAGTGTTGTACTAAAAAGAAAACAATTTAGAAGTTGATGAGTAGGCATAAAAATGAGAGCTTGGGATCCTAGTAATTGCTGCTCCTGCTACGTTCATTTATTATGGAAAGGTACCGAATGAGCATTTCTGTCATCTTTGCTCATCATTGGATACTAGCTCTACTCTAGCACTTCCCAGCCAGACTTCCTGCTGATTCAAAGCTGCTTGCCTTAGGAAAATTGGATAGGAACCAAGTCCTCTATCCTTATAAGACCATCTGCTTTCATAGTTGCAGATGCTGCCCTTAGCAATTGCAACCCAACACAACTGGAATGATTTATTCATCCCCAGGTAACATTTGTGCACCGGCCTTCTAGCAAAGTGGAGTATCAGCTTTATACATAATGAAGCATCCAACACAGCTGGTAAGCTGTGCTGTTAGGGATGCTTCTGGCTTAGAAATGGCTGATGGGCAGGTGGAGATAAGTTGTTAGTCCTGAGATACAGCTAGAAGAAGCAAGTGAACCTTGGCAATAAGAACTCCATGTTCAGAGGAGTCTTGATTTCTGGAGTGTTTAGGATCATTAATACAGGGGCTGGAGAAATGGCTCAGCAGTTAAGAGAACTGGCTGCTCTTCCAGAGGACCCAGGTTCAATTCCCAGCACCCACATGGCAGCTCACAACTGTGTGTAACTTCAGTTCCAGGGCTTCTGACACCCTCTCACAGACATGCATGCAGGAAAACCACCAATGACCATAACATAAATATAAATTATATGTGTGTAAATTATATATGTGTATAAATTATATATGTGTGTATGTATAAATATATATATACATACACACACATATACACACATATATGTATATATATACGCACACATATATATAATATGTGTGTGTATAGAGAGAAAGATCATTAATACTACTGATTTTTTATAATTAGTACTGAAGATCAAATTTAGAGCCTTGTGAATAATAAGAAAGCAGTCTATTACTGACCTATATCCTTAGCCCCCTCTCTCTATGTTTGTCTCCGTCTTTCTCCTCCCCACTTCCCTGAGAGCCTTGCTTTATAATCCAGATTGACTTTGAACTCACTGTGATTCTTTCCCTAGGCCTTCCTTGTGCTGGAATGACAGGTATGACACCCCCCTTTCTGTTTTATTTTTGAATAGCAGGAGCTCATTATGTATCCCAGGTTGGCCTCAAAGTTGTTATCTTTCTGCCTAAGCATAACAAGTACTGGGGTTATAGGTGTGTGCCACTGTAGGGGTTGGATCCAAAGATTGACTAAATTTAATTTAGCTCCACATTTTAGGAAAGGAAATTAAGACCCAGAAAAGGACAGGGACTTAGTTTGAATTTTATAGCAGTTTGAAATGTACAATCAAAACGAGAGCTTTTGTATTCCTATTCCAAGCCCTATACTTACCTTCCAATATTTTGTTGTATAATGTAAAAGTTAAAAGCATTATCTAAGTAGGAGGTAGCATTTTATCATTATTTTTTGCTTAGTTGATAATTTGCTCTGATATCACAAACTAATCTCTCTTGCCCTTTAACCAAATGACAGAGCATGTTGGTGAATTTTTTAAAGATTTTATTTTATTTTTAATTGTGTGTGTGTGTGTGTGTGTGTGTGTTTGTCTGTATATGCATAGGTGTGCTTGCATGCGTGGTGCTCATGGAGGCCAGAAGAGAGTTTTGGATCCTATAGAGCTGTAGTTGCAGATGATTGTGAACTCAGGTCCTTTACAAGAACAGTAAGCACTCTTAACTGCTGAGCCATCTCTCTAGCCTCCAACCTCTCTTATCTATAAAATGAGGATATTTAACACTCATTATAAATTGTTTTGAGTAGTAAATGAAAAACATGAATGCTGCTTAGGTCATTTTCTAATAATGAGAAGGCACTAAACAAATGCTAATTAATTCAGTTCAGTTCAGCAAACAGTCTTTAAACACCTATTTTGTACCATTTCAGTTTCTGGGTGCTTTTACATTATCTTTTTATCATGTCACTTTCTTTCTGTATCTTTTTATACTGATTGTTTAACTAGTGTGGTAATATTTTTTCCTCCATGACAAACGTCCTTCCATTGTCAAATCCCTCTAATCAGGAGTAGCTGTTATAAATAAAACAAAACAAAACTTTCAGAAAAATCTAGAATATTAGTATGAATTTGTAGTATCTAATAATGTATGCAGTTTGGGGCTAGTCTGATTCTTGACCCCACCCCTCCTAAAAGGTACTTTAGGAGTTTCTGTTTAGAGGACGAATCTATGACTGTAGTCTTTTCACCTCAGAGAGACTTGGCTTGGTTTTCTTTTGACTGTATGCTCTTAGTGAATTGCTTTTCATTCACCTTAGGGTTTAGGCTCTTTAACAAGCCATCTGCTTTTCAGACCCATTTTCTTTTTACCAGCAAGGATAAACAGGCAGTTGGAGGAAAAACAAAAGCTTTCTGTAGTTCCTGATGGTTTTATAATAATGGAAAGGCTGCAGGGAGATATTGCACCTGCTTGTTGGAATTCATTTGTGATATGTGCCCTTAGAAGGCAGTTTTTACCAGGTCCTCTGCTAAGCTGAATGAAGAGATACAATTCTGGAATGGAAATCTATCTACATGTATTTTGACTACTTCAGTTCTTGCCAGAATCAGCTATAGCTCTGAAGAGTTTGTAGGAGTTGGTGTTGCTGTTGATTGATTGATTGATTGATTGATTGGTGTTACACTGTCCACCAGGATGATGTGGAACTCACCGTGTGTAGCTCAGGTTGGTCTTAAACTGTAGTAATCTTCCTGTGTTATTAGCCTCTCTAGTGTTGGGAATCATAGATGTGAGCCACTACATTCACTCTGTTCATTTTCCTGTTTGGTTCTTTTTCCTGGTTCCTAACCTGAGCTGTGAGTGGCTTATCATATAATACAATCAGCCAACTGTGGTAATAGATAAAGTAAAATGGTGGTGTAGGGAACTTGGTTGAGGTAATGGAATAGTGCTGAACCTACAGACATGTGGTTTCAAATCTCAGTATTGCCTAATACTATCTCTGCTACTAAAGTATAGTTTGTTTATGTGTGTGTATGTATATATTTTTGTATGGGGACGTTTGGAGACAGGCTCTTCCTTTGTAGCCCTGATTGGCCTTGAACTTGCAATCCTCCTGCTTCAGTCTTCCAATTATTGATATCAGAGGTATGTACCACCATACCTGGGTTGAGCCATAGTTTCATCTCTGAAAATGAGA
Organism: Cricetomys ansorgei; assembly: GCA_026225945.1. Lineage (NCBI taxonomy): Eukaryota > Metazoa > Chordata > Mammalia > Rodentia > Nesomyidae > Cricetomys > Cricetomys ansorgei. Next base: position 6,142,840 of record JAMJFZ010003206.1, read on the forward strand.
CTGTAAATATTACCTTGCTTAGGTAGTGAGGATCAAATGAGAGATTAAATAAGAGATAAAGTACTAAGTCAGTTCTGATTAAATATCCCCTTCTAGTTTTCTTCCCATCTCCTTGAGAAGCATATGAGCAGAAATCAGACATTTGTGCAAGTGACTTTGCTGGTTTTATTTAGTTCTAAAAAGTGGCTGGGATTTACCACATTCATTGTGAATTGGGAAGGTGAGGACTTGAACTGATATATGTCTTCCTTGAACTGAGATTCTGATATGGTAACATAACACAATTTTTGTGTCTTAAAGGAAACTAAAGGAAAAGTAAAGAAGGAACCTGAAAATAGAGACTCCAGAATGTTAGTTTCCTTGGTGGATTCATTCCAATGACCCCAGTAACTATAGGTTTCTTAGAGATAGAGCAGTCTGCTTTACAGTGAGCTAAGAGTAGAACCTGGGTTTGTAAGTACAAGAACTGACTTAATAGGATATAGCAATGGTGTCAACTTGTGGGTCATGATTGCTTTGGGGGTCGAATGATACTTTTCACAGGGGTTACCTAAGACCATCTACATATCAGATATTTACATTACAATTCATAACAGTAGCAAAATTGCAGTTATGAAGTACAAATGAAAATAATTTTATGGTTGGGAGATCACCACAACATGAAGAACTGTATTGAAGGGTTGCAGCATTAGGAAGGTTGAGAACCACTGGTATGTAGTATAAAAGATTATAGCAATCAACCTTCCCATTTTCATTCCCCAAGCCGGTCATCTCCTCAGCTGCTGATAGTCCTCTTTGGCTTTCTCTTGCCTTCAGGTTAGAGTTCACATTCCTTCCATATAATGCGTTCCTTGATTTGATCTCAGCCTGTTCTTTAGCTTCATTTCTCTCTGCTCTTGCCAGTGACAAGTATTTTTTCTTTTTCTTGTTCAGTTTCTCAATCCTCCATGCTCATTTTTGTTCTGGCCTTTTTTAGGCTTTCTTTATGCTGTATTTCTGCCTGGCAAACTTCTATTCCTTTTAAAACTCCTCAGACAGATACTGTTTTCTATGGAGTCCTCCCTGAATTCTAGAGCTGAAGTGCTTTGGGATGACAGAACCCTCTCCTTAGGTTCATCTAAAATCGTGGTTTTCAACTGTTGGTTCTCATGGTGTTGTGTCTCCTAATGCTTTGTTTATAACTCATTAGTTTCTTCATGTTAATTCCTTCATTGTAGAGCCATTCATTATAGATATCATTAGAATCAGAGAAGTACATGTGGAAACAGTTCATCATCTTGCTGGACTCAGAAAGTATATTTTGTTATAATTCTTGATGAAGCAAATAGCTGTCAGAAAATAAGCCACTTGAGTTGGGGGCTGAAGATGTGGCTTAGTTGGTAGAGTGGTTGCCTAGCACAAACTGAGATTTAGTTCACTTAGTTAGTGCTTTCAAGATTCCCAGTACCTCAGACAGTGGGTAATCACAGCACTCCAGAAGTGGAAGCAGGAGTAGTACAAGCTTCAAGGTCATCTCTAGGTTAGGTGGAGAATTCAAGCCAGCCTGAGCTAGAGACCCTGCCTTTAAAAAAAAAAAAAAAAGGCAACTAGGCTTGAAAGGGCTGTCAGTGATCAGGTTCATGGCACAGGCTTATCTACTTAAATATTGACAAACTGTGGTCTCAGTGTTTAGTTCACTTTCATTATTTTTGTTTTTTTGAGACTGAGTCCTGCTGTGTAGCCAGAGCTGGCCAGGAACTTCCCGTGTAGTCAATATTGGTGTCAAGCTTGAGATCTTCCTACCTTCACCTCCCAAGTACTGGAATTAGACAGGAGCCACTGCACCTGGCCAGTTTGCTTACAGTCTTGTTTTTTAGTATAGTAACATCACCCTCAATTGTGCCTGCTAGTCCTTCATTTAGAGACCCTCCAATGTACTCTTTCCAGAGAAGGAAAATCTCCAGTCTTCTGGAGTTGGACAGGGAATCTAGGTTTTTCACTGCTTTATTACTTTATTTTTAAAGTTATGTATATGAGTGCTTTTTTACTTTATTTTTAAAGTTATGTATATGAGTGCTTTATTACTTTATTTTTAAAGTTATGTGTATGAGTGTTTTGCCTGCATGTATGTCTGTGTACCATGTATGTGCCTGGTGCATCTGAAGGCCAGAAAAGGGCACCAGATTCTCTGGAATTTGAATTACAGCTAGTTGTGAGCCAACGTGTAGCTGCTGGGAATCAAACCTGGTTTCTCTGAAAGAGCACCCAGTGCTCCTAACTGTTGCCTTCCTTCTAGCCCCTTAACTATTTAAAAAAAAAAAATTTTTTTTTTTACAGTGCACGCATGTGTGCGTGTGCGTGTATGTTATGTGTGTGAGTGTGTGTGTGTGAGTGTGTATGTGTTATGTGTGTGAGTGCATACAGAGGTCAGAGACAACTTTCAAGAATCTGTTTTCTTTCACTCTGTGGGTCCCAGGGATCTAACTCAGGTCATCAGGCTTGGCAGAAAGGGTGTTTCCTGAAGGTGGAGTTACAGGCAATTATTAGCCATGGATGTAGGTGCTAGGAGTTGAACTTGCATCAAAGGCTCTTAACCACTAAACCATCTCTCTATCCCTTCTCCCCCCAGGGTCTCTGGTAGCCCTGGCTGTTCTGGAACTCACTCTGTAGACCAGGCTGGCCTTAAACTCAGAGATCTACCTGTCTCTGCCTCCCAAGTGCTGGGATTAAAAGCTTGTGCTACCATGCTCAGCTGAGGTCAAATTCTTAAGATCAGAGAACAATTCAATGAGGAATGATCCTTTTTGAATCCTTATTGTTCAATGGGACCAGAAGTCTTTTTTTTTCCTTTCTCATCTGAGGAATTAAAGACCTGAGAAAGTAAATTAATTGTTGATGTTCATCTGGAAAAGTAAGATTGTCAGAGCCAGTGGACTCATTCTCTCCTTAGACACAATTACTGTTCTTTGATTATAGTGCATTCTTCTTAAATCACAATGGTTCATCAAAGGCAAAGAGATCAATGCCAACAATAGGAGTATTAGACAACAGTGCTATGAAGTATTATGTTAGTAGGCAATCTTTCCTGGAAAATTTCAGTGGACTGGAGTTCTCAGTCTGTTTTTTCCAGTTTATGTAAAGAAGCAGATAATTATGTTTGGACTTACAACTAGCTAATTTCTTTAATGAAAACTATAGATGTGTAGTCGCATTGCTACTTTGGCAGGAGAAATGCTATAAAGCTGTCAATTAGAAGTGTTTTCTGAGTTTTGGGTATGGATTAAGTTTTTAAGAACTTCCAGGAAAGCTTCTTTGTGAATCAGGAAAAATGTTAGGCTCTGAGACACTTAACTCTCAGGCTAAAAGGCTGAACATATTTGGTCAGTTTTCAGAACAATTCTGTATACATCTAGTGAGCTCTTACTATATCCTAGGAATAGTGATAGGCACTAGAGGAGGCCTGCAGAGGACTCTCAGTCTGGATAGAAAGAGCTAAAACTTGCCTGTCTCTTTCTCTAGAGTTGGGAATAAAATTATTGTCTTTGTGTAAGTCATTTTTAATCTTTGTAACTCCAGTTTATCTATAAAATAGGAAGTTGGACTCCATAGCATTTATTCTACTTTCATCACTTATGGCCTAGTTGAAGAGTCAAAAATCACACCAATAATTTGAAGAGGTTGCATTTTTTTGCGTGTACGTATATGATCCTGTCAATGTAGAAGCTGAAGGACAACTTCTAGTATCATGTCCTCTTCTTTGAGACAAAGTCTCTTATTGGTTTGGTGAACACTGATAATTTGCTGTACTGCTGGCCAGTGAGCCCCAGACATTTTCTTGTTCTCGCCTCCTCAGTGCTGGATTACAAAGCACACTGCCACACCATTTTTACATGGATATTGAGATTCAAACTTAGGTCCTTCTGATTGCAAGGCAAGTACATTATTGACTGAGCTGCTCTGTAACCCCTAAACAGGTTAAATTAAATATAAAGAATTGTTAACTAGGTAAGAGACAATGACATACTAAAAGGAATAAGACCATTAATTCTAAGGTATAATAAAGGTAGTAATTGTAGAAAAAGGTCTACTAGAACAGGGACTGAAGAGGGAAGGAACTTATTAAAAAGAGAATGTCTGTTAGCAAACTAGGTAGTGTATGGACATTGTGGCAGCATGTGCTTGTGGCTATGGTGAAGAAGAAACTGGCATTAGAGGGTTCTTGCCTCAGAACCTAGAGAGTCACTGTTATGCCATCTGTTAAGACCCTGGTGTACTAATCTACTTGCTTCCTTAGAGAAAAAAGAGGGAAATTCCCCCTCCCCTTTTCTAGTCCTCGTTCATCATCTTTTAGTGGCAGAACCTAAGAAGCACTTACCTGGAAAAATGAGGATTGTCTGCAGGTAGAGTTCCAGTATCATAGTAAAAACAATGGAGAATTGGTTGGGAACTATAAGACTGTAAGTTAAAACTATGGAAATAAAAGCAAAAGCCTGATTGATATTGGATTCTGGTTTCATCAGATGACCTTAAAGATGTTCTCTGATCTTTTTGACTTTCGGATACCACTAAGAATTCTATAAGGAAAACAGAAAATTAAACCATGTTAATTACTTTTCTCATTGCTTTTGACAAAGTGCCGAAGACAACTTGAGGAAGGAAGGGAGGGAGGGAGGATTTTTGGCTCACAGTTTGAGGGAACAGTTATGGCAGGGAAGGCATGGCAGCAAGAGCAGGAGCATGAGACTGCTGATCACATTGCATCTGCAGCTAGGAGGCAGAGAATGAATGTTAGTGCTCCATTTGCTTTTCCCCTGTATTCAGTCTGCAACTCCTGGCCATGGAGTGGTACTACCTACATTTAGAGTGGGTCTTCCCACCTCATTTAACCCAATCTAGAAACTCCCTTACAGACATTCCCAAAGCTTTGCCTTCTGCCTGATTCTAGATCCTGGCAAGTTAGCAATTAAAGTCCTTGGACACAAACAATTGGGATTCAGACTTGCCAGTCTCAGACCTGAAGGACTAGGAAGATTATATAGGCCAGTTTTACAAATACCCAAGTTTATTAGTCCATGAACATTTCTTCATTGCTCAGTCCTTTTTTGTGGCTTATACTAAGAAAGTAGAAAAGTAACATTATGAGCATGCTTTCCTAAAGGCAAATGACAAGACTGGGCTGATAAATGTTGAAATCAACCTTGTACTTTTCCAGGGGTGTCTGGACTGATATAGGATATATATGCAAATCTTGTAATAAATTTATGTGATGATTCATTTTTATGATGGGGAATACAAGTATATTTTTATAATACAGAATATGAAAGTGCCCCTATCAGTGTAATTTGTAAACTGTTGTATTTTGAGATAGGATCTAATGCAGCCCAGGCTTGCCTTGAAGTCCACACATAGGGAATGATAACCTTAAACTTCTGATCTTCTGCCTCTGCCTCCTTAGTGCCAGGATTGAATTACAGGCAAATACCATCACTATTTTTCTTTTCATTTTGTTTTCCTTTTGTCTGCCTGTCTCCTTCCCTCTCTTTCCCCCCACCCCCCCCCTTTTTTTTTTTAAGAAAGATGATCACTCTGTTGCACAAGTTGGTCTGGTATTTACTATATTGCTCAGGTTGGCCTTGAATGATCTTCCTAACTCAGCTTGCTAAGTGTTAAAATCATAGATATGAGATATCACAGATAGCCATACATGGAAGCTACTAACTTTAATCAAACAATTGAATTATAAAAGAACCATATGTCTTCCCCCTCCCCCAAAGCATGTGAAGTAAAAAGTTATTACAACTAACAGAAATAAGTGAGTTAGAGGGTTTGTACTGGTTAGTGTTATGTCAACTTGATACACAAACTAGAGTTATCCAAAAGGAGGGAACCTCATTTGAGAAAATTCCTCAAGATCCGACTGTAAGGCATTTGCTTTTTAATTTTGAGACAGGGTTTCTCTACTGAAACTCTGGTTGTCCTGGAATTCACTTTGTAGACCAGGCTGCCCTCGAACTCAGAGATCCACCTGTCTCCTGAATGCTGGGATTGAAGGTGTGCACCACCACTGCTGACTGTTAGGCATTTCCTTAATTAGTGATTGATAAGGGGAGGGACCAGCCCATTGTGGGTAGTTCCCTCCCTGGGCTGATGGGTTTAGGTTCTATAAGAAAGCAGACTGAGCAAGCCAAGGGAAGCAAGCCAGTAACCAGCAACCCTCCATGGTCTCTGCATCAGCTCCTGCCTCCAGGTTCCTCCCCTGTTTGAGTTCCTGTCCTGGCTTCCTTCAGAGATGGACTACAATGTGGAAGTGTAAGCCCAATAAACTCTTTTCTCCCCAACTTGCTTTTTGGTCATGGTGTTTCGTCTCAGCAATAGAAACCCTAAGACAGGGTTCAAGGTTTTAGAATGATAACTGGAAAAACTGAGGCTCTTACTCCAGCTCTGACTCTCATTAGTACCTTGTCAGCTTTCCTCTCTGCCTTGAATGTTTGCTGGTGATTTTAATGTAAGTGAAAACTTGTGTTCCTACCAGTGCCCTCTAAATCATTTTTAGGCAGTCCTGTATAGCCCCTCCATTTGAGGTACTGGAAAGTCCCTGACATTGCAAACAAGAGTCCTAATGACCCAGTTCCTGAATAGCAAGCTAGAGTAATAAATAAATCACCATAAAGTTGATTTTAGAAATGCCAGTTTAAAGCAATAGTAATATGTGTCCTCCATCCTTTCCCTTTTACATATACACACCCTTTCAATTCATTAGGAATAGCTCTTTTGTAGACTATGAACACATGCTCTTTTAAATCTAAGACTCAGTTATTAGGGAATAGGGGTGCAGCTTAGTGAGAGAATGTATGCTTAGTATGTGTGAGGCTCTGTGTTCATTTTTTAGCATACATCTCCAGAATTGATTGTTGACCTCTGTCTTAGTCTTTGTCCTATTGATGTAAAGAGGCACCACGACACTGGCAACTCTTATAAAGAAAGCATTTAACTCGGGTCTTTGCTTACAAGTTTCAGGGGCTTAGTGTATTATCATCATGGTGAGGAACGTTGGTGGCAGGCGTGGTGCTAGAGAAGTAGTTGAGAGCTACATTCTGATCCTTAGGCAGAGTAGGGGTGGGAGGATAGGCTTTTGAAACCTCAGAGCCTACCCCCAGTTGACATACTTCCTTCAACAAGGTCAGTACCCCCTAATCTTTCTAATCATTTCAAATAGTGTTACTTTCTGGTCACTAAGCATTCAAATATATGAGCCTGTGGGGGCTATTCTTATTCAGACCACCACAACCGCCAACAAATTATACTCTTGTCTTTAGAGAAAGAAGTTGCTACCTGAAATTGAAAGCCAGATTACTTAATACAAACTATTGATCCACTACCACCTTTGTTCTGTTTATCTTGTCAGTTGCTTTTTGCTTTTTGTTTTTTCTCCTAGTGCTTTTCTAAGTTGCAGTTGCCGTTTCCCTGAGAACTGTGTCCTTGACCTCTTAGTTGAATTCTAGTCTACCCAAATTTCCTTTGCTCTGTATGTTTGTTTAAGTCACTTTTGAAAACAATTTATTAATCATCTATCATATATGGTCATTTTATTCTTAGTGAAGAATCTTATTGTCTGTTGTTGGAGAATCATTCTTTGTCCTCATATGCCAGCAAGTTTCAAGTCCATAGTGAAAGCCTCAGGCTAAGGTTTCTAATAGACTTTCTTTCCTTTCTCTCTCTCTCTCTCGACAGAGTGTCATCTATCCTAGACCGGCCCAAAGATGACTTTAAACTTGTGATCCTCCAGCCTCTATCTCCAGAGTCCTGTAATTACAGGTGTGCAACAGCACCCCCCAGTTAGTGTGGCACTGAGGATTGAACCAAGGGTTTTGTACTCTACCATCAGAGTTACATCCCCAGCCCAGTTCCTAGTAAACTTTGAGGTGTACTCTCAATACTAGATGGTCTCCTTTCCCATTGTTATTACTATTAAAGCATTCTTGTTCACAGGTTATTAGCTACAAGCACCCTGTGTTTTCTTCTCTCACTCTCCCCTGCCTCTTTTTAAAAAAAGATTTATTTTTATTTAGTGTGTGTGTGTGAGTGTGTGTGTGCACGCGCGCGTGCGTTTGTGTGCTTATATGAGTACATGCCTTATAAGTGCCTGTGAAGGACAAAGAAAGAATTGATTCCCCTGGAACTGGAGTTACAGGTGGTTGTGTGCTGCCTGTTGTGGGTGCTGGGTCCTGAACTTAGGTCCTTCTGATTTTCCTGCATCCTTATTGCTGGGATTATAGGCGTACACTACCATGCTGGACCAATAGTAGTTTTTTCCAGCTGATTATTTTATTTATGCTTGGGTGCTTAAGCAGATGTTTGATGGTAATGTGGAATAATGTATACCTTCATCTCTTCTTTTTCTTGTGCTTGATACCTGATAATAGAGGATAAAAATCATTGGGCAGGACATCTGAATTACATAAAGGAACTAAATTTCATTTCAGATAAGACATCTTTTAGTGGTGGTTTTGATATCCTTTTTATTTAAGGATTATGATTTCAGTGAAGCATTTGAGATGACTGTTGAAGAAACTAGGTCAAATCAGGTATTATTTGTGAAATTAACTATTAATGAGGCAGCAAGAAAGTCAATTCTGCCTTTTTGTGTCCTAACATTCTAAAGAGGTTCATTACAGGAAGGCCTTGGAGCCATATGTTCCCTTGTCTTGGAAACAGCCCTGTTTTAGTGTAATAACACTTTCTATGAGATGGCGTGTAGATACATAGTAGTCACTGTGCATCTTTTTAAAATTTTTTTTAAAAAAATTTAAAAATTTTTATTTTCTGTGCATTGATGTGAGGGTATCACATCACCTGGAACTGAAGTTATAGACAGTTGTGAGCTGCCATGTGGTGCTGGAAATTGAACCTGGATTCTTTGGAATTACAGCCAGTGCTCTTAACCGCTGAGCCATCTCTCTGGCACCAATTTACAAGTTCTTGAACAAATCTCTTTACTTCCATATGAGCATATGTAATAAGCTGCAATGATAGGATATATAAGTATACCTCACCCACACTTCTAGAGTATAAAGTCTGTGAGGACAGGGTTAATGATTCAGTAGTACATAATGGCATTCTCAGTGATTATGCTGGCTAGTTTTATGTCAATATGACACAAACTAAAGTCATTTTGGAAGGGGAAATTTCTATTGAGAAAATGCCCCCACTAGATTGGCCTCTGGGCAAGTCTGTGGTTTATTTTATTGATTGATGATTTATAAGGGAAAGTTCAGCTCACTATGTGTAGTACCCTGCCTGGGCTGGTGGTACTTCAGGGATCCTCTTCTGTCTGCCTCCCTGGTTCTAGGGTTATAGGCATGTACTACCACATTTATCTTTCCATGTGGTGCTAAGGATTGGAACTCAGATCCTTTTGCATGTACATTAGAACACCTTAACCACCTTCAAAAGAAACTTTGCACCTATTAGCACTCACTCCTTATTTTGCCCACCTCCTTGATGTGTGTGTGTGTGTGTTTGTGTATGTGTGTATGTATATGTACATATATCTTGTGCTTCAGTTTTCTCATCAAAAAAGAAAGTGATAATAGTTAATCAAATTATTGAATGTGTAATATAGGAGGAGAAAAAAACGTTAAAGGATTTAAAGTCTGGTGTAGTGGCACATCTGTAATCCTAGCACTCCGGAAGCTGAGTCAAGAGGAGTAGGGTTGGATCAAAGCTAGCCTATGTTACAGATTGAGCTCTGTAATCAATATATATATATATATATATATATATATATATACACACAACACACACACACACACACACACACAGAGAGACATACATATATATATTTGTTATATTAGAAAGAAAGGCTTACATTTGCCTACCAAGTGTAAATAATAAGTATCTGTTTTCACGGCTTCATTACTGTGTTCAGTATTATTGTGATCATCATGTTGTTCCATGAGGCATAGGACTTGACACGTGTCACTTTATCCAGTTTCTTAAGGCTCGTATTATGTGTCACTGTTTAAAGGCTCTCAATATGGACTAAAATGTTACCCTTGATCTCTAGTTGTTCATAGTCTTGTGGTAGAGATAGACATTTAAAGTATGAAAATATACTGGAAGGTGAGTTTGTACTCGTCTATATCTAGTGCTTTATATATGTAATAGATAAAGTTATTATTTGTTCTCAGGATAATCTTGTAAAACAGGACTGTGTGTTTTGTGTGTTTATATATGTGTGTTCAAACATGATGAACACAAATATGTATGTAGGTTCATGTGCACATTTTGTGTGTTCCTGAAGGCCAGAGATTGATGTTGGGTATCTTTCTCTATTTCTCTTCACCTTATATGTTGAGAAAGGATCCTTCACTTGAATCCAGAGCTTGCCAATTTGGTTGATCTACCTAGCCAGCTTGTTCCAGGGAATCTATCTCTACCTCTTTAGCTCTGGGATTGCAGGTGGGTTGCCATGCTGACTTGGCATTTGTATGATTGCTAGGGATTTAGACTCTTTGGTCCTTACACTTATACAGCAAGTACTTTACCCACTGAGCCATCTCCCCAGCCCATAACAGGGATTCTTAATCACAGTACTGTAGATGAGGGAGCTAACACTCAGAGATGTTAAATGACTTATTCAGAGTTACATGTGAGAAGTAGTTGATTTGCGATTTGGACCTGAATCCAACGGATAGTAAAACCTTATTCTGATGTTTATCAAAGAATCTGCAGCTATTTCTCTGAAATTTATAAATGTGTTTTATAAGCCAGGTGGTGGTGGCACACGCCTTTAATCCCAGCACTTCGGAGACAGAGGTAGGTGGATCTCTGAGTTCTAGGCCAGCCTGGTCTACAGATTGAGTTCAAGGACAGCCAGAGTTACAACAGAGAAACCCTGTCTTAGGGGAGTGAAGGTGAGGGTGGGGGGAGTGATTTGTAAAGCAAGCTCTGTTTTTGGTTAAAAGACCTTGAGATTCATTTTATTTTAAATACTCGTCTGACCTGGATCCTAGTTTTCCTTTTATTGTCTTGGTCAAGGAAAAATAAAGACGAAGCCAATTCCTGGTATTGTGGCATATGCCTATAATCCCAGTTTTCAGGAGATGGAGGCAGGAGAATCATGAACTCAGGGTTGGCCTATGGGAACTACACAGTGAGACCTAAACTCAGAAGCAAGAGCAGAACACAAAAATCTAAGGACAAAACAGGCCCAAGATGTAGCCTTAGCTGGTTTTTGTCCATTGTCTATGTCACCAGACTCTTCACTGGTAAAACTCCTTTTCTGGGCCAGGAGACTCCTGGCTTCAGTTTTCACAGCCCCTTCCCCCCTCTTTGAGATGTCATTGGATCTGCTGGTAATAGAGTAGCTTCCATTGACTCCTGTAGCTTTTTTCTAGTTTCATTGAACATTATCTATACTATTCTCTTGGCTTGCTTCATGAATGGGCTAGTGGTACTGTAGTTATTTTTCACAGACTCTGAGAGGGCCTTTACAGGTCCCTGACTCATTTATAGGAAGCAAATTGAGACCTAGAAAACAGAAAGTAATTACCTAGATCTCAAAGGTTCTGTTGCAGAGATGAAACCAGGACCCTGTTTTGACTCATTGGACTCTTGACAATCACCTTCTCCTACTCATATAAGATCATGAGTTCTTAGTGAACAGACAGTAATGTCTTAAATACTTTTCATTCCTTAGAGAACCTAAATTATTAGGTAGTGTAGTAGCTCTTAGATTGTTAAACCTATGCTTACCTAGAGGGGTTGGCTGCTTAATCAAAAGAGATTATTACATAGACTAGGATGGAGGTGTTGGCAAGGATGATAGAGCTCAATTTTTTTCCATTTATAGCACTGCAGATGCATTCCTTCTACAAAGGTTGAGTTTTGGGAACCTTTGAAAGCAGCAGGGTAATAAACTCTGCCCTACCTACCCTGTATAAACTGGCACATTGTTTTAAATTTTTGTTTTGATGAATATAATATGCAGCTTTGGTATTCTTGAATGGTTCTAGAGCTCCATGACTGGTCATAATTTTCCAATTTCTCTCTCTTTTTTTTTAAAGTGTCTGTATATCATCTACCTACCTACCTATCTATCTATCTATCTATCTATCTATCTATCTATCTATCTATCTATCCATCCCATCGTCCATCTATCTCATCCATCCATCCATCCATCCATCCATCAATCGCTTGGTGTAATGGCATACACCTTTAGTCCTATCACTGGGAAGGCAAAGGCTGGTTGATTTCTCTGAGTTCAAGGCCAATCTGATCTACATAGTGAGTTCCAGGATGGTAAGAGCTGCATACCAAGTTTTTATTTTTATTTTTAATTCTCTGTGTCTGTGTATGAGTCTGTACATGTGAGTGCAAGTTCCTGCAGGGCATCTGATTCCCCTAGAGCTGTAGTTACAGGCATTTGTTAGCTGCCAATGTGAGTACTAGGAATCAAATATGGATCCTCTGCAAAAACACCTCTGAAAGCTTCTTAATCACAGCCATTTCTTCAGCACATTTTCCAATTTCTTGAGGTAAACATTTGGAAAGCATTTGGCCAGGCAGTGGTGGATGAGAGGGATTTACTTACCTAAGAAAGGTCTTCTACTTATAGTTAGTGGCTATTCCTTTTCCTGGTGTGATAAAATATTTGGCCATCAACTTAACGGAGGAAAGATTTATTTACTCATTTATTGTATTTATCTTATCAGTCCATTGTGGCAAGGAAAGCTTAGTGGTGGTAGTGATCCTGGGGCCCCATAGCAACGGGATTGTGAGGCAGTTCACATGGTACTGGCAGGAAGCAGAGAATGTAGCCTGGAATCAGAAGTGGAGATCACCTTCAAAGGCCTGTTCCTTGTGACATATTTCCTCTAGGCTGGTCCTAATTCCTGAAAGTTCCACAGGCTTCAAAATAATACCACAAGCTGGGACTGAGAATTCAGAACACAAGCCTGTGAGGGAAAGTAGCAGAAATGGTGGGTATTCTTAGTCATTTCCAGGTATTTGTTGACAAATGATAGCACTTTTCACAGGTTTCCTTGCTATACACTTAATAATGCTCAAGTCTGTAGTCATCCTGCTCTAGAGATCTGATCTCAGCTCTGCTCTTTGAATTGTCTGTGAGCATGGATAAGCTTCTTTCCCACACTAGTCCCTCATTGCTATATCTACAATAATAGTAATGCTGGACTATTCAGTCTTCTTGTATTTCTGTATATGGGTTATAGGTAAGCCTTTTTTTTGACACTTGCATACACATTGATTATAATAAACCAAGACATTTATATCAGCTGCACACATGGTTTATTTAATGTTGGTATATGAAGCAGTTCCCATTGATAATATAGGTTTTTGAGTATTTTCTTTATTTTTTTTCCATTTTATATTTTTCTAGAGAATTCATGTTTTTTTATTTTGGTTTGAGGCAAAGTTTCTTTACGTAGCCCTGGCTGTCTTGGAACTTGCTATGTAGACCAGGTTGTCCTTGAATTTCCAGAAATCTGCCTGCCTCTGCTTCCCAAGTGCTGGGATTAGGGTGTGAACCCCTAAGCCAGGCCTTTTTTTTTTCCCCTTTTAAACACAGGAATCTCAGGTGACATGGAACTTACTATGTAACGAAAGCTGCCCTTAAACTCTGAAAATCTGCCCCAGCCTCTCAAGTGCTAGATTACAGATATGTACCACTGCACATGGATTTCAGTGTAATTTTGGGGGAAAAAACCCAAAGAGTCTTAGAATCAAGTTTTGTTGTTAGTTGGTACAAAGGTCTGAAATGTTTGTACATGTGGTGAGAAAGCAATCTATATGAAATTTCTCATGTTTCTGACACTCAGGGCACTTGGTGTGTTTGTTTTTCCAGTGTCTAGTTTGCTGTTAGTATTACTCAGCCTCTACTGAGTGAGTGAGGTTGGTGCCTGAATGAGAAGGTGCAAGGGTATGGTTTCATTGTTAAAACAGCATGCTATGGAAGTAGACCTTTAAAGAATATCTAGTGAGCTGTTTCTAACTCAGGGAATTGGGGCCTGGAAACTGTGATGACTTTTGCAGCAAGGCTAAGAAGTTTGTGTTAAAGACTCAGTGTTTGTTAGCACAAGTAAAACAGATAGAGATTTGTTGTTGTTGTTGTTTTATTTGTTGTTTGGTTGTTTATTTTCTTTCTTTTTTTTTGTTATTGAGACTGTCTCATTATATAGCTCTGGCTACCTGGAACTTGCTAAGTAGACCAGGTTGGCTTGAAATTCACAGAGATCCTCCTACCTCTGACTCCTGAGTGCTGAGATTCAAGACATGTACCTCTACATCAGTGTACAGGGGAAATGTTTTTTAAAGTATTATCAATACAGTGCTGGCCTGTGGGATGCCAGGGTGTCCATCCAATGCCAGCAGAGGCCCAGGGCCAAACATACGCAAAACTTAGAGAACCCTATGGAAGAGGATGAGGAGGGATTGCCAGGACCAGATGGGTTGAAGACATCAGGAGAACAAGCTGCATGGAATCAACTGACCAGCACTCTTAGGGGCTTACAGAGACTGAAGCAGCAGACACGGAGCCTCTGCATGACCCCCTACATATATCATATGGTTGTCTGGCTTGGTGTTCTTATAGAACTCCTAAAAGTTGGGGTGGGGTAGTCTCTGACCCTTTTACCTGCCCTTGGGACCCTTTTCCTCTTGCTGGGTTGCCTTGTCCGGCCTTGATATAGAAGCTCATACCTAGCTCTGTTCCATCTTGTTATGCCCTGTTCGAGTGGTAGCCCTGGGAGGCCTACTCTTTTCTGAGGAGAAGTGGGAGTAGAGTGGGAGTGTGTGTTTCTGGGGGAGATGGGAGAAAGGGGGAGCTGGGAGTAATGCAGGGAGGGGAGCGTGGGGGTCAGAATGTAGAAGAAAACTAAATTATATTTAAAAAACTATTTTCAATCACTGACTTATTTAAAGATAAGTGAGGATATGGATCATCCTGATTAGTTTTATGTCAGATGGCACAAGCTGGAGTCATCAGAGAGGAACCTCAATTGAAAAAATGTCTCAATAGGTAGGCCTATAGGCATTTTCTTAATTAGTGATTGATGTGGGAAGGCCCAGACCACTGTAGGTGGGGCCACCTGTAGGCAGATGGTCCTGGCTTCTATGAAGAAGGAGGCTGAGGAAGCCATGAAGAGCAAATCAATAAGCAGAAACCCTCCATGGCCTCTGCATCACACCTCCAAGTTCCTGTTCTGTTTTGAGTTCCTGTACTGACTTCCTTTGTTGAAGGAACAGTGGTATGGAAGTGTAAGCCAAATAAATGTATTCTTCCTCAACTTGCTTTTGGTCATGGTGTTTCATCACAGCAATAGTAACCTAACTAAGATATGGAGGTTTTGTTTTTTTCTTTTTCCTTATACTCTAAATCCTGTATACTAACATTAATCACAACAGATTCAGTAAATTGAAATTAACTTTGATCATAGTTGCCCCGCAGTGAACCTCTAGCATAGCTTTTCTCCTCAAAGGCCTGGGTGGAAGTAGTGGCCTTCATTTATAATGTATAATTTATTTATCCTTTCTGGTGTTTGAGGCTTGTTGACTTTGATAAATAACCTGTATTCTATGCTCCACCTGTAGAAGTCTTGGGATAAAACTGCTTAAGTAGCAGAGGGGAACAGTACATGTGAAAATTGGGCAGATGGCCTAATGGCCTGTACATTGAATTCTTTCACTTAATCAATTAACTCAGCTTGTATAGTTAGTTGTATTGAACTTAAGAGAGCTCAGTGTTAGGAAGAGAAGCTTATCTGAAAAGAGGCTCTTGATTTTTCACTGCAGGGAGAATTGCTATTAAATATGATCCCATAATGGAGAAAAAATGGACTCTGACAGGTCTACATTTTGCTCTAAGATTGGTCAAACTTTAAAAAAATTTAATTTATTTTTATGTGTGAGTGTTTAGCCTGTATGTATGTCCCTGTTCTACATGTGTGCCTGGTGCCTGCAGAGGCCAGAAGGGGACATCAGACCCTGTGACTGGGGTTATAGACAGTTACAAGCTAGCATGTGGTTGCTGGGAATTGAACCCCGATCCTCTGGAGGAGCAGCCGATGCTCTTAACTGTTAAACCATCTCCTCAGCATTCAATTATCATTATAGCAGTGTAATCTTAGACATTTCCTTTAATCTGAACCTCAGTTCTCTTGTCTGTACAATAGTGTTGATAATAAGAACTACCTCATAAGGGTACTTGAAGAGGTACTCTTAAAAATTGTGATTCTGCCGGTTGTGGTAGTTCATGCCTTTAATCTTATCATAGGAAGGCAGAAGCAGGTGGATTTCTGAGTTTCAAGTCAGCTTGGTCTACATAATGAGATTCTGTCTCAGAAACAAGTAAGTTGTGACTACTGCCAGGCATAATAGAGCATGCTATAATCCTAGCACTTGCAAAATCATCTTTTACAGATGAAGAAACTGAGATGTGGTATTAATTTGTTTTTTATTACTACAATGAAATACCTGGGCAGGCTGACTTTATAGACAAGATTGGGTGGTTTGCAGCAGAGCCAGAATGTGAATCTGAGTTTTGTGGCTCCAGAGTCATTGCTCTTTATTAACTGTTACAGTATTCTGCTTCATTTGAGCATAAGCTGCTTCATTTTTCCTCCAATTTTTAATATTAAAATTTTTATTTTAAAAGACACTGCAAATTTAAAAATTCACACACTGAAATTAGCCAGACCCAATAACTATGCAACTCAGTGAACTTCTGTACAATTAAAATAGCTGTGTAGCCTCACATTAGATTTTATACTTTCCCTATTGAACATGTTTTAATACCTTATTTACCACCAACATAAGCTTCTAAGATCAAGGATGTTTGTTTTGCTCAGTGCTGTTTTCCCAGTGTTTGGTATAGTGCATGCCTAGCCCATCTTAAGCAATAAGTATTTGTTAAGGGAATGAACACATGTCTGTAACATGTAAGAAAAGGTTACATGGACCTTTCGTTTTTTTATTGTTTTTGTTTTTCATGTAAGAACTAGTGCTGTAGTCTTATGCTCTTCAATACAATAGCCAATAGTTAAATTTCAAATACTCAGTAACTACATGTAGCGAATAGCTCTCTTGTTGGATAGCATGTGACATGACCACAATCCCAGTACTTAAGAGGCAGAAACAGGAGGATCAGGCTCATAGACATTATATCATATAACAGAGTCTTTTTTAAAAAAAAACTTTTCTTTTAAAAAAAAGATTTTTGCTGATGTATGTCTTTAATCCAAGTACTCATGAGGCAGAGGCAGGCGAATCTACAGACTCCAGCCTGGTCTACAGAGTGAATTCCAGAACAGCCAGAGTCACAACAGAGAAACCCTGTCTCAAAACAAAACAAAACAAAATAAAATATAAATAAATAAAGGTTTATTTTAGGTTTATAAATGTTCTGCCTACATGTATGCAAGTGTACCACTCAACATGCCTGGTATCTGCAGAGGTCAGAAGAGGGAGTTGGGTCTTCTTCCAGAATTGGAATTATAGGTGATCGTGAGCACCATGTGGGTGCTGAGAACCAAACTTGGGTTCTCTGAAAGAGTAGCAAGTGCTCTTAACTGCTGAGCCATCTCTCCAACTCTGAGTCTTTTTTTTTCTTGTAAGTCTGAATAATATTCTTATGTGTATAGACACATGTCCATGTGTACATATATCATATTTTAAAAATTCTAAGCTTTTAAGATTATTTTTAGTTATGTGTATGTATGTATGTCTGTGCATGAGTATGTGCTTGTGCATGCCTGTGCGCCATAGGCATTGGATCCCCCTGGAGTTGAAGTAACAAGTGATTCTTAACCACCTGATGTAGGTAGTGGTAATCAACCCGGGGTCCTCTGCAATGCCAGCATATGATTTTTACCTCTGAACCATCTTCCCAGCTTCCTTAAATTTTATTACTGTCCGTTATTTGTGTGTGTATATATCATGTATGTAATGTATAAATGTGAGTATGAACTCATGCATGCCATACTACACACATGAAAATCAGAGGCAGCTTGCAGAAACTGATATTCTAACACTGTGGGTTCTGAGGATAGAACTTAGTTCATCAGACTTCTGTGGC
The DNA here is from genome assembly GCA_026225945.1 of Cricetomys ansorgei. Taxonomy (NCBI): domain Eukaryota; kingdom Metazoa; phylum Chordata; class Mammalia; order Rodentia; family Nesomyidae; genus Cricetomys; species Cricetomys ansorgei. Next base: position 6,160,913 of record JAMJFZ010003206.1, read on the forward strand.
AAGCACTTTTGATTGCTGAGCTGTCTTGCCTGCCTTTGTGTTTCTTTTTAAATATTTACTTTTATTTTATATGGATGCATGTTTGTTTTTGAGACAGAGTCTTTCTATGTAGCTAGGCTGGTGTGGACTCATTGTATATCCCAGACTGTCCTTGAGCTGACAGTCCTCCTGATTTAGCCTTCCAAGTCCTGGGATTACAGAAGTGTACTGTCATACTTGGCCTGCAACTACATTTAAAAAAAAAAAAAAAGAAAAAACAAAAAAAAAAACCTATCCATTTTGGAATTTAGATTGTTACTACCTCTTGGCTACCATGAATGCTGCTATAATGGGTGTATAAACATCTCTTCAGGCCTGGCACAGTGACACATACCTTTAATCTCAACATTTGGGAAGCAGAGACAAGTGGATCTAGTTTAAAGCTAGTCTAGTGTATATTGCAAGTTACAGGTCAGCCAGGACTTCGTAGTGAGAACCTGTCTCAAGAACAAAACAAATATCTCTTGAAGATTCAGATTTGAATTATTTTGAAAAAATACCCCAATGTGTAGGATTGCTGGGTTAAGCAGTAATTATACTCTTAAGGCTCCTTCCTTCTTTCCTTCCTTCCTTTCTTCAGACAGGACCTTATTGGGTAGTGTATGATAGCTTTGATGTCTTGATATTGTCATGAGAGACAACAGATTTCACTTAGAGTAAGGAGGTGAAGAGAGCAATATACGAAAGTGGTTGAAGTTCAAGGGAGCCAGTGGAAAAGAGTGTAGACAAAGTGGACAGAGAGATGAGGGAGTGTCGGTGCAGGCAATGTATAGAGTCACATTGGATCCAAGTCTGGGAGACTAGGCATGGCATTGGGGAGGATGGGAAAACAATAGATAATATCCCTATCAGAGAGGGAGGAGGTTTTTTCTGACATGATTTGATTATTCATGTTTTCATTCACATTGATCTTGGTGGCTAATTACCCATGGTTCATCTGCTTGGATAATAGAAATTTGTTAGCAAATGCTAAAAACATTCCTGCTTCTAAATAGGAAATGTTTGTGGATGTATCTTACATAACATCCAGGCAGGTTCAGTCTTTTTATCCGTAAAGAAAATTTAATTTTTAGGCATTGGAAGTCATTTTGCTTCCTAATAAACATATAATTTATTTTAATAATAGCAGGAAGTAAATGATCTGTTTACAAGTACTATTCCAATTGCCAAATCAATCTGTAAATCTCAAGGACACTAGGAGGGAAAAAAAACATCTTGTGGTGTTCTTTTGATTTTATCTTTATCATGAAAGTTATCTTTATAATAAAAGTTAATAAATAATAGTCAGCCTTATAATTTGTGGTCATCTTTACCAGAAAATATAAGTCTAACAGATAGGTATTAAAAACCAGTGTTTTGAGTTTTGAGCTGGGTTGTGGTGGCACATGCCTTTAATTCCAGTATTTGGGAGGCAGAAGCAGGCGGAACCCTGTGAGTTCCAGGCCAGCCTGGTCTACAGATTGAATTTCAGGACAGCCAGAGTTACAACAGAGAAACCCTGTCTCAAAAAAACAAAACAAAACAAAAAAACAGTGTTTTGGCTGGGTGTGATGGCACATTTTGTAATTCTAGGAAGTTAAGGCAAGAGGATAGTATGAAGACACTAAGATCTATCTTAATCTTTCAGCTCAAAATTTTTTTTTGTGTGTGCTACAACATGGGTATACCATGGAGATGTGATGCTAAGTAAAGTAAGCCAGTCACATAAGGGTAAATATTATATAAAAAGATGAGTGCTGTATGATTCTTATATGACATTACTAAATTAGCTGAATTCATACAAGCAGAAAGTTGAATTGTGGTTTCCTGGGACTAGGTAAAGAGGGGATGATGGGAAATTAAGTATTGGTACAAAGAGCCATGTTGGCCGGACTGGAAAGATAGCTAAGTGGTTAAGAGCACTGGCTGCTCTTCCAGAGGACCCAGGTTCAATTCCCAGCACCCATTTGGCAGCTCACACCTGTCTGCAACTTTGGTTCCAGGGCTTTTGATACCCTCTTACAGACATACATTCAGGCAAAGCACCAATGAACATTAAAAAAAAAAGTAACCCTTTACCACCCTGTTGGTGTGTGTAGGGGGTGTCATGTTGGCAAGGTGACTTTTGGAGATGATAATGGCTATACAACTAATGACTATATTTAATGCTAGTGAACTATATATATACTCCCTTCCTCCTTTTTGTGCTGGGGATCCAATTCAGGCCGTGTGTATGCTAGGCCAGGGCTCTGCTACAGAGGGACATCCCTAGTTCTGAGCCATGTACTGGTATAACTGACTGGGTGTGGTGTATGCTTTGGGAAACTGAGCAGGAAGACTCTGCTTTGGGGACAGTCTAGGTTATATAACAAGTCCTCAATAAAAAAATAAAGCAAAAATAAATAAAAATAAAAAATAAAGCAAAATGGTTGAAGTTGTAACTTACATTGTGTATATTTATCACAAAAACTCTACAGACAAGCAAACAAACAAACATAAAACAAGCAAAATCTAGTGTTTTGAGTAGTTCAGTGCCACCAAACTTTGATTAGGTTTACTCACATTATATTACTTTCCCCAACAACTGCATGTTATAAAGCTGGGCAGTCATGGCAGCCACTTGTAATCCTAGCACTGAAGAGGCAGAAATAGGAGATTCTGGGACAAGGTGGCTAACTAAACTAGCTAGAATTAGCAAGCTCTGGGTTCATTGAGAGACTGTGCCTCAATAAATAAAGTGGAGAGTGAAGTAAGAAGTTTTTGGCGTCCACTTGCACACAGGTAGATATGTGCCCCACACAGAAGCACATAGGCAGGCACATTATATATGCATACATATACTAACAACAACAAGCTACCTAAGCTAGCCAGGCAGCCATGTGTTGTAGCACATGCATATCATCAGCACTGGGGAGGCCAAGGGAAGAAAATCAATAATTTTTAAGGCTTGGGCTACATAATGAGGTCTAATCATAAATAAGCAAATAGTGAGATCCTATCATAAATAAACATGATAAACTGGGGGTGGTGGCACATGCCTGAATTCTTAGTTATTTAGGAGACAGAGGCAGGGGGATCATGAATTTGAGGCCAAGCTGGACAACATGTAGAGACTCTATCTCCACAAAAATACATAATAGGATCTAAAATAAATAGATTAGTGGTGAAGGAAGAACAAAAATGACGTAAATGAAACCAGGGTAAACTTAGTACCAGAAGTTCTTGTTCTTTACTAAGTATTAGAAGCAAATTAAACTCTCGAGTTTCCTAGTGACTAGAGCAAGATTTGGTTCAATGTTCAGATGTGTCCATCATTCATACATTTGTTCATCTAATTGATAGTTTGTGCTTATGTCTGAGTTGCAAAATAACATAATGTTACATATTTGAGTACCTAGCTTTCTGCATGTGGGGCTTTAAGCAAACTTTTTGTTGTTGTTGTTGTTACCTGCAAAATGGTCATTGTTAACTCTTGTACTTGCCTTACAAACTCAAAATGCTGTACTATGGAAGCTTTTTTTGATCCTCCCACCAAAGAAAATGAGATCTCTGAGTTTCAAGCACTATGTTGTATTACAGAAACTGTGTTATATATATGTTTCACCAATAAAAGATGAACTCTTGGGCCTGGAGTGATGGCTCAACAGTTAAGAACACTTGTTGCTCTTCCAGAGGACTTAGGTTCAATTCCCAGCACCTGCATGGCAGCTCACAACTGTCTGTAACTCCTGTTCCAGGATATCTGATACCCTCACACAGACATATGGAGGCAAAACACCAATACACACAAAAATTTAAAAAATAAGATGAATTCTCTTAAATAAGAAAGCTAGCATATAGTAAATCCCAAGAGCTTCTGTGCCATTTAAACTTGTTTTTGGTATTTATTTATTAACTTAGTATGTGAATGTGCACACTGTGATGCATATGTGAAGGTCAGAGGATGCCTTTCAGGAATTGGTTTTCTCCTTACACTACATGGTTTCCTAGGATCAGATTCATCTTGTCAGTTTTGGCAGCAATGCCTTTACCTGCTGAGGCATCCTGCAGTCTATCTTTGTTTTAATGAATAATTAATTCTGTATTTAGGAAGGCACTCTTTAAAATTTGTTCATTCTTTTTAAAAAGCCAAAGACCTTGAGAAGACATTTTGTATCATTTGCAAATGCATTTGCTAGATAAAGGATTAGTAGCCTTGGTGTTTCCCCTCCACCCCTATGGGGTATGTGTGCAGATCCGGGGTGGCATGTGACCATGTGTGAGTGTGAGAACCAGAGGATCAAACTCAGATTGTCAGAACTGACAGCAGGTGCCTTTACTCACTGAGTGATCCTGCCAGCACCTTTTTGATCATATTTATGAGAAACTTTAGCTATTTCAAAAGTTTTACCTCCTTGTATTAATGTCTAATATCTTTGTTGTGGAAGTCTATGAATAAAACCCAGCTTTATCAGGAGAAAAGTCTTTAGCACCTGTGTTCTCTCTCACATACTACAGATTGGCTAACCAGTGCTTTGTTCAGCCCAAGATGAACTCTCAGTAGAGTATTGTACCCTACAGTCTATAGAACAATGAGAAATTTCTGTTCAACATGAGTGACTCAGGTTTGGGTATTCTGTAATATTAGCAAAAAATCAACCAAGAAAAGTGTCAATAGGAAAAGTAAAACAGGATGAGAGGACAGAATTATAGTCTGTGGAAAAGCTATTTTAGATGTGGTGGTTGAAGAAGGCATCTCTGGTAAGGTAACATTTGAGCAGAAAGCTCAGTATAAAACAAGGAAGATTTCATTTGCATATCCTAGGTGCTTGAGGAAGGTGATGATTTGAATTCTGGTGGACAAAGGCCAGATAGCTTGGAGTTCTGATGTCCAAGGCAATAGAAAAAAAGTCTTCCAAATTTGTATTTGTTTTTTCCTTGCTAGCTAGTTGGATAGTGCCTTCCTACACTAAGGTGATTTTCCCTTCCTAGTCCCTAAAACTCAAATACTTGGACTAGAGAGATGGCTCTAGTTGAGAGCACTTGTTGCTTTTGCAGAGGACCTAGTTTTGTTTCTCAGCAACCACATATTGACTTACAACCAGCTGCAACTCCACTTCCATGGGATCTGGTGCCATCTTCTGACTTCTATGGACACAGGCACACATGTGATATACACACATACATGTGGGCAAAACACACATAAAATAAATCTTTTAATAGTCTTAAGTAAATGATGTTTTACCAAGTTTTTGGGTATTCCTTTGTTGTATTTACTTACTTATTTGCTTATTGTTTGTATATGTGAGTGCTCATGCCACAGAGTGTGTGTAAGTCAGAGATCTCCTTTCTGAAGATTGGTTAGTCATTCTCCTCCTCCAGCAGTTGTTTTCTGCTTCTGTAATTCTTAAGAAGAGCTCTTGTGAATTTTGCAGGTTTCAGCTTTCCCAGACAGGTGAAGTTTGTTTACCTCCCAAGTCCCATGAATCTCTCTGTTCTTCCCTTTCAGTTTGGAAGATACTCATGTACAACACTTATACACTTTATATGGTACCCAGAGGGCTTCCTGCATGCTAGACATTCTATCAGCTGAGTCATATTCCTGTCCTACTATCTTGCTTTTTTAGTACAGCCCTCCTAGTTGATGACATCTCAGTGTGATTTTGATTTACATCTTTTCATGCTTATTTGCCATTAGTAATCTTAGCAGAGCTAGATTCTCCACTCACTTGAAAAATTAGGTTATCTTGGGCTGGAGAGGTGGCTCGGTAGTTAGAGCACTTTGTCATTCTTGCATAGGACCCAGTTCTATTCCCAGCACCCACATGATGAACTACAACACCCTTAACTCCAGTTCCAGGAGATCTGGTGTCTTCTGACATCTACAGGCACCAGTCGTGTTGGTGGTGCACATACACACATGCAGGCAAAACATTCATACACATAAAATAAATACATTTAAAAATTAGATTTTTTTAAAAATATTGATCTGTATAAAATTTTCACACATTCTAAATGCAAATCTTGTATTAGATCTGTGATTTGAAAACCAAGTATGGTGGTACACACCTGTTATTCTGACACGGGCTATAGAGGCAGGAGGATAAGAAGTTCAAGGTCATCCTACATAGGCTCTTTGAGACCAGTCCGCTGGGATTCATGAGACCCTATCTCAAAGAAAAAATAAATAATTTGAAAATATTGTGCATGCTAGGCAAATGTTCTACCTTTTAGTACATCCCTAACTGATACTTTGGGGCTGGAGAGATAGCTTTGCTGTTTGAGCACTTATTGCTCTTTCAGAGGACCTGGTTTGGTTCCCAGCATCCTTATCAGGCACCCCACAACTGTAGTTCCAATTCAGAGGATCCTACGCCCTCTAACCTCTGTGGGTACCTACATTCACATTGTATGCAGACTCATTCAAGCACACATACAAACTTTAATAAATAAGTCTTTAAAATATTTCTATCAGTACAAGATGTTATATTGGATAGAACTGCTTTAGACCATCCATTTAGAAAAACCTGATTAAAAAAAAAAAAACTTGGTCAATTTTTATGATTATTATATTTTTCTCAGTAGTTCCTTGTAGTTTCACCTGAAATAATAATCTGAAAAAATAATGCCAGCTAAGTAACTATTTAATAAAGAACTGCATATATAGATACCTTATATATAAAGAAAATCCTTACAACAACAAAAAATATCTGAGTTATTGTCAGGAGTTAAGAGTAAGGCAGGGGATTGACCAAAAAGATGTACTTGGAAGTGGTGAAAAATCTTTACATCTTGATTATGGAATTGTAGTTATTTGTATAATTGCATACATTTTTTTAGGGCTCATAACTCTATTCTTGTAAAGAGTAAAATTTACTATATTTACTAATTCTACCTCAATAAACTCATTATTTTAAAAATCTTTTATATAGTACTCTTTTTTATTTTGAGATTAAAGGGAACTGAGGCTTAGAATGGTTAGGACACTTAATTGTGGTTTTCAGTTGATATGTGGTAATTGCAGAACTTAAGCTGCATCTGCCTGACAGTAGATGCAGTTTTAGCTGATGGTTTTTAGTCTGTCCCTGAAATTATGAGCAGTATACAGATTCTGTTGCAAAAGGATAATCCCTTGGAAGCTAGGAACTCTGCTCTCAGCAGTTCCCAGAAGTGCCTATCATAGTCTTATTTTAATTTTTTGTTTGTTTACTTCTGAGACAGAGTCCTGCTGCATAGCTCAGCTGGACCTTGAATTTGCAATAATACTCCTGCCTTAGCTTCCTCAGGGTTGGAATTATAGTTTTGCATCATCATACCTGGATTATTCCAAGTATTAAATCCTGGCAGATGTCTTTTTTGTCAGTTACTGTTGGGATTGAATTGATGTTGTTACATCCATGTCATGGTCTCCTGAGTCTGTCTGTGGCTCTCATTTTGGAGCAGCAGGAGACCTGTTTCACAGCTGATGAGTTTCTTTGATTATGAAAAACAGTTCACATTTTGTCCAATCAGCAGCACAGGATGTGTTCTCAGTGGGAGAGTGTGCAGATGTTTATAGGGCCAGTTGTGCTGCCCAGCACATGTTTCAGTCTGTTTCATGCTGCTATAACAATGCCACAGATTGAATAATTTATAACAAGAAGAAATTTATGTGCTCATGGGTCTGGAGTTGGGAAGTTCAGTAACAAGGTGCAGGTGCCTGGCAAGGACCTTTTTGCACTGCTGTTCTGTGATAGAAGAGCAGAACAAAACAAGAGGATAGGAGAAAGAACACATGAAACCACATTCATCCTTTTATGAGGAACCCTCTCCCAATATAACAGCATTACTCAATCCATGAGAGCAGATCCCTCGTGGTATCTTAAACATTCCACCTCTTACTGTTGTTTCAGTGACCATTAAGTTTCCTACACACGCTTTTTAGTGGATACTACATTCAAGCCACGGCAGCATTTTAACTCACTAACTTACTAAGTTAAGTCTTACTTAGCATGGACTTACTTACTTAAGCAGAGAACTGGTGAAGGAGAAGGTCCAAGTTAAGACAAGTGTTCAAGCAGTCATCCTTGTCTGCAGCTCAGCACCATTGTCACACACCATCATTGTTTATTTCTGCATATCTCTTTATAGTTAGCAAGTAAGTTTAACAGAGTTTTCATTCTCAGCTCTGGTTGTAAAAATGCTTTTCTTGCTAAATTGAGCTGAAAACACACATACCTTCTTTAACTTGTACTGAAAACACACATAACTTCTTTAATTTGTAGGTGAGTGTGTTGACCCTGTTAATCCTAACGTTGTTTGCTAGAGCTTTACATTGGGTAGATTTGTGAAAGTTCTAGATTCTGAAATTGACCCATGGCCTTTCCTGTTTGCCAGTTTGATGGTCCTAGTGTTCTGTCCTCAGGAACCCATCAATTCTCTATTTCTCATTCCAGAACCCTGGACAGACTTAATTAATCACAGAGCCGTTGTCACCAAACCAGATATTCACTGCCTGCTTTCAGCATTTAACTTGTTCCCTATCCTGAGGTACAACAGAAGTTAATGACCTAAAAAATTGCCCATCTATCATGCAAACCTAGTTAGGAGAGAACTGTTTGATTTTTATGGTGTGTAAGTAATATATCTGGAGACACATATTCAAACATGTGTCAGCTTATGTGTAAGATATGGCTCTCTAAACAAGATGGGACAAATTGGCTGGTTAATAGAGCTTAATGGCAGGTTTTCCATGAATTAGAATGGAGAATGTCCTTCATTAAGATAATTAACAGAGCAATTGTGCAGGTAGTTATTGCACACAGATTGCCAAGTTTATTTCTTCCCTGTGAATAAATTTGGCAAGAAGTCTTGGTTTTGTTTTTTTTTTTTTTTTTGGATTAAGATGTTCAGTGGCATCAAGTCCCTGCTTTGGGGACCACCAAGATGGTTCAGTAGGTAGAAATACTTGCTGCCGTGTCTGACAACCTGAGTTCTATATCTGGGACCCACACAATAGAAGGAAAGAACCAATTTCTGCAAGTTGTCCTCTGACCTCCACATGGCACTATAGTATGTGCATGTATGCATGCATGCATGAGCACACAAATAGATGTAATTAAAATTCCTCCTTTTTTTCTTTAAAGCTGTTAGTAGCTTTTATCTTATCTTCTGAGAGACACGGGGTGGGCAAGACACTGGCTGTTTCTTCCTTCCAGCATGCTAGGTGATCACCACCAGACACCCAGGTTCCCTTGGTGAACTGTAGAAGTGTGTCATTTTCCAGCTTGTAAGTTAGCATCATTAGAAATAGAAAGGACCTTAGAGATCAACTAATCATTTAATATTAGGACATTGAAGTCCAAAGAGGAAAAGTGATTTGACCAATGTACATTAATGTCAGAACTCTTTGTGAGATACTGGGACTAATATTAAATGAGAACCTAAGTGGCTGAGTTGACATTAGACAAGTTATATCATTTTTCTGCTCTTTCATTCTTCATCTGTAAAATGGGAAAAAAGTATTTTACTCTGTTTAGTCCTTTTTTTCCTATACCAAGAGTTTCCCTTTGAGTATAACTGAATACTTTATAGGGGAAGATGATCTCAGAGGGAATGAACAATTAATAATCAATGCTGTTTTCTTTGTCTTTTCTGTAGGATCCTCAGTCTTCCACAATGAATCCTGTTTACAGCCCCGTGCAACCTGGGGCTCCTTATGGCAATCCTAAGAACATGGCCTACACTGGTGAGTGGTATAAGAATGAATTGTTGTTTTTCAATTATTCTTTGATAGTTTCTTATATTTATTTAGTGAATTTTAGTTGTTTTTACTCCCATTACCCTTTTTCATCCCCTCCTCCATGAATAGATCTAACTTATGTAACTTATAATTTGCTCCAGGGCTTCAAAGGCCCTGGCAAAGTTTGAGAATCTAGAAAAGATGTATCTAAAGTCCAGTAGTGATGAAAGTGGAGGTGACAGACAAGAGAGTCTCACTGTGCAGCTCTGGATGTCCTGGAACTCACTATGTAGACCAAGTTGGCCTGGAACTCAAAGTGATCTACCAGCCTCTGCCTCCTGAGTGCTGGGATTAAAGGTGTGTATGTGCCAATATGCCTACCAGCAGAAATGACTTTCTTGGTTAAAGGTTATTGAATTATCAATAAATGGGATGGAGGGAAATTAACACTTGTTGAGTACTTGATATGGTCCTGGCTTGTGGTAAGCACCTTTAGAACCCCATTTTATTTTTATTTTATTTATTTATTTTAAAAAATGAATTTTACATTTTATGTGTGTGTGTACCATACTCACCATGATATGTCATGAAAGTCAGAGGACAATTTTTTGTGGATTTGGTTCTCTCCTTCTACCATATGGGTTCTGGGGATCCAACTCAGGTTATCAGGCTCTGTAGCCATCTCTCTGGGCCCTCACTTTCATTTTAAAGTAAATCCCATAAATGTAGCTTATTATCATTGTTTCACAGATGAGAAAATCATAGTTATAGTGGACACCACAGAATCAAACAAAATTAGTTAATTGAACCTAAGCCAATTGATTCTGAAAACTGATCTTTTTAAAAACTCTTATAGTCTAGTATGTTTTTTCTTGTTTTTATGTATGTTGTTCTTTTGTTTGGAATGTTGTTACTCTCTGACTCTCTCACCTTATTCCTTGAGAAATTAACCTTGAAGCTAAGCATGGTAGCTCACACCTATAGTTCCGGCACTTGGGAGGCTTAGACAGGAGGATTTCCATGAGTTTGAGGCCAGCATGGCCAGCATAGGGCAGGCAGTATATAACACTTGGCATAAAGTAAGTCCCTATAATAGTTTCTCTTATTTACAAGTAAAGGTAGGTAGGATGTGCAGCAATGCAGTTGAATGAAAAAAAATATATCTTAAGGTATCTAGTTTGTATTTTGCACATCACAAGCCTTCAATAATATCAAATAGAAATCAAGATAAGGTAATGTTATAAATAAACGCATTGGTTACAAGGTATGGTCAGGATTCAAGGCTATAGCTCACTGGTAGAATCAGACCTAACGTGAGATATCATGGGTTCAATCATCTAGCACAAAAAAGAATGTGTAGCCAATTCTTAACTGTAGAAAAAAAGTGATGAAGAGGAAAAGTAGCTAAAAATTTTGGTGGCAGGATTGGAGTTAGACGAATGGGAGAGTTTTGTTTTAACATAAAGCCACTGACAGAATGAAAGCTGTGAACTATATCAATTCTCCTTAAATTCCTCCTTATATGTTTTACTATATATGTTATATAGACTAGGAGTGAAGGTATTTCAGAGAACACAGAGCCTATTGACTTAAGTTGGCTTTTCTTTTCTTTCTCCCCCCACCCACCCCCTTTTTTTGAAATAGGGTCTTCCTCCGTGGTCCTGGCTGTCAAGGCTGGCCTCGAACTCAAACATGAATGCTTCTGCTTCCCAAATTCTGGGATTAAAGGTGTGCTCCGCCACATGTTAATCCCACCAGGCGAGAATAAGACTACTTCCACAATTTTTGAGCCAAATTTGAAGCAAGCTTTAATAAATACTGGCCAGGATAATAGATTCTAGCCAGGTCCATTTCTGTGGTTCCCAGAAAATGGTGATGAAATACATTAGTCAGGTGCTTATAGGCAAAATCCATAAGGCTAAGGACTTATGTCGAAGGTGGGAACCTTCATCCAACTGAGGACAAGCATACATCCTGATGTACTTTCTGCCTATGTACGGCCTGTGTGTGATGAAGCACATCCTATGCAGTTGGTCAACCAAGTTTGTTTATAGAAGGGAAAACATGTGGCTTGTTATCTTATATGAACAACAGCCTCTAGCATTTCAGGAAGTTATCTGTCCTTGGGCAAGTGGGAATTACAGGTTAGAGGCATTTTTGTTTTAAGGATCTTTTAGGCACAGTAATTAAAACTTAATGCATAACTTTAGCTCTTGAACATACCCAGTGGGTTTTTTTGGTTTTTTGTTTTTTTGTTTTTTAAGGCAGTATCCCACTGTGTAGCTCTCTGGCTGTTCTGGAACTCTCTCTGTAGACCAGGATGGTCTTGAACTCACAGAGATTCCCCCTGCCTCTGATGAAAGGCATGTGCCTCCATGCCCAGCTAAGTCAGTGTTTACTGCTGAGCCATCTCTCTATTGTTTTGTGTGTGTGTGTGTGTGTGTGTGCGCGTGCGTGCGCGCGCTAAGGATTAAACCCAGAGCCTTGCACATACTCTACCCTGAGCTACACATTCAGCCTCAGCTGTTCATGTTTTTTAAGTTAGTAAAACAGATCTCAATAATAGAATAATCCGAATAACAGTCTGAATTATATTGGAAGTTCAATTTGATAGGATTGTTAGCTCTAACTTTCAGTCTCACCTCTTGTGCTTACCACAGCAGCTCTTTTGTTCTTATTAATGTTCATAGTAAAATATTTTCTGTTTGAACTCTATTATGTATTTATTTTAATAAAATTATTTCCAATAGCCAGGATACATGGGAACAGACCTAGCTCAGGGAGCTTGTTGCTTTTTCCCTTCCCAGTTCAGGGTGTTCCCAGTAAAGTAAGTTCTTTTGCCAGAGGCAACTAAGTTGTTTTGGCATGTAGAACCCCTGGGCATCTGTAGGGTGTCAGTTTCCTATTTGCTGCCCTTTTTGGCTAACTTCATTCTTAGGAATTGCTAAGCTCGAGAAGGAAGGAAACAGTTACACTTGTTGATTTGCACTAAAAAGATCAGGCAGCATGTTATTTTGTAAAAGGGAACAAACTTTGCCTCTGCTGGGCTCATATTAGAATTTGGCAGAGCCTTTTAATTGAATGAACAGCTAAGTTCAAAATTCTACTCTGTCAGTGAATACCTGGATGACTTTAGACAATGACTTAACTTCTCTAAACTGAATTTGTTTTGTAAACTGAGATAACATTATAGATATCTAATAGGATGATTATGAGAATTAAATTAGATAATTTGTACTTTGGAGGGAGAGGTGTGTGTGTGTCTACTAATCAGTGAATATTACTGCCCTAGAATTTTAATTTCTCTGCTAGACATTCTAGCACCCTTCAGGTAGCTTAAATAACACACAAACAGTATACATTCAGCTTTACCTAGACTAAGCTTTCAAATTCATAGACTTTTAAAACTCATTTTCCTGTTTTATCATTGTACTTTTTGTTTTATTCATTTATTTTATTTAGTCTGACAGTAAGACTATTAAGGTTCCACTTTTTTGTTTTTACTTTTAATATGGTGAGACAGGATGCCATATAGTAGTCCCAACTGGCCTTGAACTGACTAGATAGTCCAGGACAACTTTGAACTTTGAATTCTCCTACTTATACCTCTCAAGTACTGGAATTACAGATTGTTACCATCATGCCATAGTAGGTCCCAGCTCTGTGCAGGGAAACTCAGGTTTTGATCCTCTTGAAGGCCCGTATATATCCTTATATCCTAACCTTAGTGTCTATAAAAAGCAGTTTTTTCGATGACTAAGACCCACACACCTTCCAGAGCAGCCTGACATCGGCTCATTATTTAGACTTCTTGTTTTTCTCTTTTATTTTTTTTGATCCCTAAGGATTTCATTTTCTTTCTTAAATATCTCCTTGTCTAAGAATAAAATGCTTGTAATACTTTATCCAGCTTTTGTAGGTTTTATACAGGAAACAGATTTTCAAGTTATTTTTTCTTTATATGGCTGGAAATGGAGGATTGGCATGAGATGAGTTGCTAAATATAGTACATTAAGTGTTTATTACTAATGACAGTAATGACTGTGCCAAAGAGTTTTAATTGCTGTGTGGCAAGTGCATGTTAGGTAACACATGTATGATTTATAATTAATGGTTTTGTTTTGTTGTAGTACACCTATAGTGGTGGCTTACCAAGGAAGACAGGGAGGTGCTTTCATAGGTGCAAACCCTGCCAGACCTCAGCAGTGGGAACGACTATCATGGCAAGTGCCATACTGGCCAGTAGAACCCTGAGTATCTCATCTCGGGGATTTTTATTGATACTTAAACTCCTCAGGTGTTTTGTTGATAGCATGTGCAGATCATCAGCAATCAAGTACCTTTAACGTAAAGTCAACATCTGCAGACAATGCAAATGCTAACTCCCAGGCAGCCCGCCACCCAACAATACACTAAACAACTATTTTAAACATAACTAAAAATAAACTTCTACAATAAAGTTTCGTAATACTCTTCTTTGCTATGAAGAAATTGTGATAGTTTAACTGAGGCCTTTTGATTTGACACATAATTATAGCTTCTAAGGATTCAGAAAGATGTAAATTAAAATTTTTTGAGTTTATAGTAGGTTTTCATTTTGTCATAAGCAAGCTGGTTTGTGTTAAAGATGTGCTACTTTCATAGCAGCCAAAGATAAGTGACTTAGGGTTTCTGTTGCTGTGGTAAAACATCATGATCAAGAGCAGCTTGGGGAGGGACAACGGTGATGGAGTCAAGGCAGGAATTTGAGGCAGGACCTGAAGTGGAAGCAGTGGAGAGCTGCTGCTTATTGGCTTGCTCCCCATGGCTTGCTCAGTTTGCTTTCTTACACAACCTAGGACCACCTGCCTGTTGGGGGTGGTGGTGATGGTGGTAAGCACTGCCCACAATGGTCTGGACCCTCCCATATCGATCACTAATTAAGAAAAATGTTCCATAAGCTTGCTTACAGGCCAGTTTTAGGAGACATTTTCTCAATTGTGATTCCCTCATCTCAGATAACTCTAGCTTGTGTCAAGATAATAAAAAAAACAACCAGACAATAAGCTAAGGGAGAGGTTGTCTATTTGAGTTTTGCTTAATAAGGAACCTTTTCTCTGAGACTCTAGAAGCCCACTAGTGACCTGTAGTTTGCAGGGGAGGTTCATGGGAGCAAAAGTCAGAGGCAGGTGGATCTCTGTGAGTTCAGCCTGATCTACTTGGCCAGCTCCAGGATAGCCAGGGCTACATAGAGAGACCCTGTCTCAAAACAAGCAAACAAAAATGTGGAGGAAGTTAAGTCCATTTGACTAGTTAAGAGTGGTGAGTGAAAGAGCAGTGTTTCTCAACCTGTGGGTCCCAACCACATTAGCGGCCAAACAACCCTATCACAGGGTTGTTCTCCATCTGCAGATGTTGTAAGACAATCTGCATATCAGATATTTATATTATGATTCATAACAGTAGCAAAATTACAGTTATGAAGTAGCAATGAAAATAATTTTATGGTTGGGGGGTCACATATTAGAGAGATGCAGCATTAGGAAGGTTGAGAACCACTGCAATAGAGTGAAATGAAATTCTGAAGCTTAAGATTGGAAATACAGTACAACTCTGTGATACATTGTGTTCTGGTGAACAGCTGTCTTCTAGTCAATTGACAAATTTTCCTTCTTTTCCCTCTTTCTGAAAAATCCTTTACTGTGTACTTAACACTGAGCTTGTATTTTACAGAGAAATTCTTGGAGACATTGTTCTTACTATATACTGTGTACATCTTGAGAAAGTGACTAGAGAATGCAGTATGCCATATTCTTTGAGTTGTTCAGCTATAGATTGTGTTATGGACTGAATGTTTGTGTTCTTCCACAAGTATAAGGACCTAAGTCCTTATACTTGCATGGCAAGTTCTTTACCCACTGAACCATCTCTCCAGGTATCAAAGAATTTTTACTCAGGCTATTATGTGTATGGCTTATTATTCAGGATTTATATGCTATAGTGGACCATAGGCACATTTAGGGAGATTGTGGCAGAGGAAAAATTTTTAAAGGAAAAGAAGAGCTTCACATCAACTATTTTGAAACAAAGACCATGGATTTTAGAAAACTAGAGGCTAATGTAAGCTCATTGGTGAGATAGCTATTGCTAGGTAAGTCCCTGTGCAACCTGCTCATTTGGAATAATGCAATCTTGAACGTTTTTGCAGTAAATCCTGTAACAGGCACATATGCAGGAATTTCTTATGATACACCCTACTGCAGACATAGGTCCATACAGACACCTGCTTCATGGCCTCCCTGTTCCATTTTGGTAAGTTTTGATGTAAGCAACTCTATTTTGATGCTCCTAACTTCCACAGTCTAAGCTCCACTACTGATAGGCTGTGGCACATTGGTAGTCATTTTAACCTTTCTGAATTTTTGTTTTCTCATCTGTAAAATGAGGTAATTACCTAAGCCAGTGGTTTATAAAGCCCCTAGTACAGTTCCTAGCTAATGGTTGTTGTAAAGCACAGCAATGAATATGCCTTTGTAGAATGTAGACTTGGAACTGTACGATGGCTGGAGACATAACTCAATGGGTAGAAAGCTTTCCTGGCATGCACATGGCTCTGTGTTTAATCTCCAGTGCTGCAAGAGAAAAACCAAACCAAAGCCACTATGTGATAACATCTGATAAGTTATTACACTTTTGTGCTTCAATATATATTCTACATGATAAAAGGTTTGGAATGCTTTCTTCACAAGAAGGCAAAGAGAAGTAAATGTAACTATACCAGCCATCAACTTGCTATGTAAGTCCCAAACCCATTTAGAAAATAATTATGAGATTTAAGAACATATGAAGCCTTTAAACTAACTTACCATTATGTGAATGAAAAGATGGAGA